>OZ021725.1:18329007-18998507 GCA_963978545.1 Linyphia triangularis
CTTATCAGGTTTGTCACCCGTCCAATAAAATTAGAGATACTTCTATTTATAACAAAATCCTGCTTAGCCGGGGTTGTTACATATATTCAACCCTATAAAAGCATATTTCGAGCACAATGTCGCCAAATTGTACAGTGTTTGGTAACTTAATTACATAGTAACATGGTATTGCTTGGTAACATGCATGAAGCTTATTTAACAAAATAGAAATGTATGCAGAAAATCCATTTTTACCCACTGATGGTCATGCACGTATATATACGTCATTTAATCCCCAGTTTTTCCAACAATAGACAAAATTTTTAAATTTATAAATAAAATTTAAAATAAAATATTTTTATAGGATGATAGTTTATTACTTATTTAAAACAAATCAAATTAAAATAATTTGAAAAATTATGTATTTGAATTTGAAATATAATTTAAAAATTATTGCATGGAAAACAAATGTAGACTTTCTCCCATTCCCATGACCCGTCAGTGGGTTAAAGACAAACACCGTCTCAATTTATCTGGTTTATATTTATTAATAAGTTATTGAAATATTAAAGCATACAGTAAATTGCGTTTATTAATTTTGCACCTGAAAAATGCATGGCCATTACCTACACTTCCTAACCATTTCCTTTAAGCTTTCCCACCTTAGCAGTAAATATTTTCCAATAGAAGTGATCAGACTCGTCTATTGACATTGTCCATCTTGAATAGCTTAATCAAATTCTCCAGATCACTTTGTTAAGGGAAACTGCATTAATCATTAAGTTTTACGCATTACTAATTCAAGATAACACCGCCGCACTGTTAACATTCTGTTGCAGATGTGGATCATCTATTGGAAAAGTTCAAATCTCATGCATGACTTGATTAATGTGGTTAGTTCACTCAGAGGAAGTAACTTTTCTATGCAAATTCAATTAATTAAACTGTCAAAGCGTATGACAGATTGCATATCCACGAAGTTGAAACGACTTCATCAATAACATTCAGTCCTTTAATTCATTGTGAAGTTATATAAACGGTGCATGCATAATCAAGCATTTTTAATATAGCCAATACCGACTCTGATCTAAAAGAAGGCAGCAATTTATGGAGAGGAATAGGAACTTTATATTTTTTACACAAAAGTGAGAAACATTACTATAATTTAATTTTGGATAGATAAATTCAATTTTTAAAAGAGTTTTTTCAATTAAATTGTTATTACGTATTTCATTTAAATATGTTGGTATGTTATAATTATTTGAGGACAATGTTTTAAATTTAATTAATTGCTAAAATATATTAGTTTGTTGAATAGCAAAGCAATGTATTTTCTTTAATTAATGAAATATATTTTACAATTTACATTATTTATTAATAACTACTACTATTAATTATTTTACAATTCAATTATAGTATTATTTAAAATAAAAACATTCCTTCATTTATCACGTTTAAGAAAAAGTATTACATTTTTCAGTTTATTTTTCAACTGATAAGTAATTTTGGAAATATAACTTTAAACTGTAAATACTTTTTTGTAAAATTGAGTAAAAAATCATTTTTTTTTTTTTTTTTTTTTTTTTAAATCAGAAGTGGTGTGAAAGTAAAATTTGATCATGAAATGTGCGGTAAAGTAATTTTATCGCACTAGTGTGGTAAAAATATGTCCCTATGCACCTCTTGCTCAAAATTGTATTTAGTCTTAGTATAGAAATTACATATTTTCAGATGAAATTCATTGATTGGAGTTGTCAATGATAATATATATGTATTCAAAATATTTTTTGCACGTGATTATAAAAAAAATGTTGTATGCAACATGTGCAAAATCACTTTTTCAAACTCGCTAAGTTATTTTACTCGTCCTAACGCACTCATCGAATCAATATTTTGCAACGTTTGAAAAAGTATTACTTTTCGCAACTAGTTGCATAAATAATTATTAAAAAATATTTAATTTTTTCTTTGGTCACCCAATTACCAGCATATTTTTTTTTTTTTTAAATAATACTAATGTTTAATACAAATTATATTACTGCTATTTTGTGTTAGTTAAAATATACAAGTTAAACCATTCTATTTCAAGCTAATTAAAAAGATACAATTAATTCTTTTGATTTATATTTGAATGTAATCGTCTCCCGGTAAAAGCATCTGTATATCCTCCCTTACTAGTTACTTTGTTTCTGGGTTGCCGGTTTTCAGTGGATGGTGGTTTTCCGGCTTTAGTTTGTCTCTAACTAAAACAGACACTCGGAAATTCCCAATCAATTTAGCCATAGGATTGGCAGTGACCTTATAAATTCCCATGCCAGAATTTTCTTATTTTACATAGTTCTTGGCGTAATCTTTCGAATGTCCTAAATAGCTAATATGTGGTTTGAAAATATTTTGATTTATCAGACAATATTTAAAATTGTTTATTTAAAAATGTGTATCGAAAATTTTTTATAAAACATTTATATAAATAGGTGTATTTTTTCTTGGTATACAACTATTTACATGATGTCGCTGGTAATTTAACCTTTAAACGGCGTTGAACAACTGTGCAATTAATCATTTCTGTAACAAAGTATATGTGAAGTTGTTTACGCGGTATTGGGGAAGACGATTCTGGGTTTAAACAGGGACAATTTATAAAGCTTTATCAATCAATGAAAACGATTAAAGAAATCGCTGAAATTATTGGAATTGACTTTAAGAAGTCCTTTTTAAAATTTAATAGTGTTGAACCGTCAACTTCTCGGAATAAGTGCAATGGAAAAAGACGCTTAAATTCTTGGACTGGAGATCTCTTAAGCTACTGGTAAAAAAAATCGCCAAAAGCATCAATTGAACTCACATCAATATTTACAATGAACATTAGGGTCATTTCAACTCGCACAATAAAACGAGTAGTTAAAGAACGAGTAGTTAATGGAAATTAACAGTTGTAGAGTCGCAAGAAAACAAATTGTTTCAGAGATTAACCAAAAGTAATATAACCCATAAAAACAAAGTTCTTAATATAAATACTTTACATGCATTGTCGATATTTTTTTCATTAACATATTGCCGTTTATGTTGTCAGCGTGTGCTTGGTGTTAGCATCTAATTTTAATTATTGAAAACATCTCTATCAGCAAAATATACTGTAAACTACGTTTCAAAATTTATTCATTAAAAATGAATAAGAATTTATGCACTCACATCCGAATTTCTTTTATTTATTCAGATTAAAACTATTTCATTATTTATTTACTAAAATAATTTTGGCAACAGGAAAGAGTTTTTCAATGGTCGGTTAAATATTATTTTAGCGCGATTGGACGATAGGAAGTTGGTTTATTAGTATTCCGTAAAAGCGACCTTTTAGTGACACTGACAGCCACCAAAATTTGATAGAATGCATTGCCATCGACATCGAATCTATCTGCCAAGTTTCAATCCAATTGGATGACAGCAAGGGGGTTAATAAGGCCTCCACAGATTTTCCTGCCATCGGCAAACAAACACACAAAATCGAAGTTAATATAATGGATTTAAAAATGGCTCCACTCTTCTAAAGAGAATAACGACTAGACTGTTGAGAAGTGGAGTAACGTCAAGTGGTTTGGTGATTTAAGATTGAGCCTTTTCCAGAATGATGGATCACCAGGCAGCGTTACCAGACGTACTATTTTTAAAACTATGCTGTTGTTTATCCCACTC
This sequence comes from Linyphia triangularis, assembly GCA_963978545.1. NCBI lineage: Eukaryota > Metazoa > Arthropoda > Arachnida > Araneae > Linyphiidae > Linyphia > Linyphia triangularis. Next base: position 18,332,680 of record OZ021725.1, read on the forward strand.
CTATATTTCGACATAGTGTCTTTCTTAGTACTTTTTAAAGTGAAGGAAGTCTTAGTTTTTGAAGTACTATTGTTAAGTTTTTGAAGTGTTATTGTTATTGTGAAGTAATATTTTTACCTACTGAAGTACCTACTTTAGTAGGTAAAAATATTATTAAATATACAGTGCGATTCATAATTATAAGGACAGCAATTATTTAATTCTCATCATAAAACTAAATACAAGACATGAACTAAACAACATGTATATTGCTTAAATTGGCAATTAGAAATTTTTAAGCTCTATTTATATCACCTTGCTTTAAGGTAAAATAAAATAACATGAAAAATAAGCAAAATATATGGACAATTTAGTTTTTCGTGAATAATTTCTATTAATTACGAATTCAATATTTCCTTGATCGAGGCTGTTAGACAGTCTTTCTAGCATACTACTGACCAGTTCAATCAAGAAATTAGGATCAAGTTCACGCAATACATCGTAAACTCTCTCTTCAAGCTCTGTCAATGATATTGCTTTCCGTTTGCATTAACTCTCCTTGCCAGATATCCCTAAACGTTTTGTATAACGTCTGTAATGTGGAGAATTCGCAGGCCATGGTAAGAGCTTGATGTTTCTTTCTCCAAACCCATTTTTTATGCATTAGAAATGTAGTATGTTGCACCATATTGCTGAAATAGTGCAGTTTTCCCCATCTTAAGGCGAACAATATGATAAAAGTTGCCTGTCCAGTATTTGAAAAACGTCTTTATGTTCATAGTTGTAGGAACAATCACAAAAGCAAGTCATTCCACTAAAGATATTTCTCCATAAAACATCAAATACCTACCCTTAAAACGCCTGCTCAATCTGATACTTTTCTTGGACCTTAAATCGTGCCAATAACATTTTAAACGATTGGGACCATCGAAATTCAAACGTTTCTCATCAGAAAATATATGTTTCCAGTTCCCTTTATCTTTCATCCATTTTAGTACTGCGTTTCTTCGCAAAAGCTGATATTTTGTTTTCAAGTACGGCTTTTTATTCATATTTATGCAATGCATTTCTATTGTATTTATTCAAAACACAAGAACACTTAACCTTGACACCTTCTCTCTCAAAGCAAATTCGGCGAGGATGCATACTTTTTTTTTTTTTTTGGACAGCCATGTGAATAATTCTTCTCCGGTCTTTTTGAGACAACTTCGATTTCGCCCCTGTTAGTTTCTGTACTGAATAATTTATTCTTCTTTTGATAACATCTTCAACAGCACCTTTTGATCTTTTAATAACGCTACTAATATAAAGTATAGACTTACCACTTCCACTCAAATTCTGTTCATTTAGAATTTTAGTTTCAGTAAGTTCTTTTCCACGAGGCAGTTTAAATCACATTAGGTCAAAAATGGTACTGAATAAAATAACTACAAGCTTAGACCCTCGCAAAAAAACAAAAAAAAAAAACAAAAAAAAAATGAATATCGATCTGCAATTATGCGCTTGTGCCACAGCTACGGCAAAGTATATCAAGTGTCTTTATAATTCTGAACCGATACAAAGCAAATTAAAATGTCTTAAAATTGGACATAAAAGTGTCTTAAACAAGTGGAACTGTTTTAAAATGTAAAATGGTGTCTTAATCTTTAAGACACTTGAAGTGTCTTAAAAGAGGATATTTTCAGACATTTGGAGTGTCTGAATTGGGGATATTTTCAGACAGTTAATGTGTCGGAATGGGTTATTTATGGTACCTTTCAGATGTTGGAAAACTAAAAACACATATATTTAAATTAAAATGCAATACAAATGCGCTTGTGTTAAATTACAAATTTTTATTAAAAGAAAAGTAAAAATTACTGTTTTACTACCATTTTGCTCATAACTTTTTGTTGACAATGTTTCACTTTCCTGGTAAATTTAAGCATGAGATAGCAAAACAACAACACAACTGTTAATAATATGCACACAACTATTAATATATCCAAGTAAGGGAACTGGGACTTTTGTAAAGTATATGTATTGGGATAGTAGTAAACATTGTATTGTGGCTGAATCTCAAATAGAAAAGTTTTGGCTTCTAAGATTGTATTACAGTTTTAAGTTGCTTTTTTCATGTCAACTTCAACGACAAATAACAAGAGTAATGTTAGCATGCACCTGGTTTATAGTACTATGCGTTACAAAGCAAGTCTAAAAATGCTGCGGATACATTATGTGGCAACATAAACATTATGTTAATGATGGATCAAGAAGTGGTAATCTAATTATTCCCCATTTGGAAATTTTACCTGGTTATAACATTCCCTTATAATAACTCTATACACAATAGCAATGATTATAAGACTATGACACTTCAATTATTGTCGAATAGCTGAAGCAGATATAAGGCATTTAAAAAATACCTCAAAAGATGCATAAAAAATAAACAAATGAAACATAAGGTATTAGAAGTATGTAAGAAGATGTTTCAAAATATAGAGGTGGAGCATATTTGAGTTTCTGAAAAAGCCGGTTTCCCAAATTTTGGTATGCTCTAAAAAAATATACCAAAACATACATTGAAATATGTTATTATAATTAAATAACATATTAAGTGCATATTAAAACCAAACAAATATTAAAATTCCTGTAATTTGAGGATAGGACCTTTTTGCAACAGTTTTCCCTGTCACTGCAACACTTCGTTAATCGTTGAGAAGCCGAAGCAGAGAGGGCATTTAAAACACTTAAAAAAAAATTAAGAAGGGGGGGGGGGAGAGATAAAAAAAAAAGGCATTAGAAATATCTGTAAAGATGGCTACTTCAAAATACCGAGGTAGGGCACATTAAATTTGAAAAACATGCAAGTTATTAGAATTTCTATAGTTTTTTTGCGTTTTTTCAAAACGTCGATTCTTCAACTTTTGGTATGCTTTGTTTAAAAAATTATGCAAGATATAGAATTGAAAAATTTCCAAACATATAAAGCAGCACATATTAAACAAAAATATTATTAAAATCTGTGCAATTTATTTTTGAATTATATTATTACTTAAAAAAATTGCAAATTTTGATACGTTCAACAAACTATCGCATAAAAATTTTTTGTTTATTATTTCGTGAAATCTGATATTTAATGCAGTATATAGACATTTCTAAGAAATATAAAGCAAAAAAAACTTTATTTTAGTTTTAAGATTTTTTACGAGCTACACCAATTCAACTCACTGCGGAAAATTTTATTCAACCGACATGCATTGAAATTTGTTATGATTAAATAACATATTAAGTGCATATTAAAACAAAAAACATTAAAATTCCTGTAATTTGAGAATAGGACCTTTTTACAACATTTTTCCCTGTCACTACTGCTTTTCGTTAATCGGTTAGAATGCGTTATACGCACCACTCCTTCCCCTTTTAATTGGCTATTTTGCACCAAATATGGTAACCTTGCACAAATATGGTTCCATTACAACTTGGCATCCATTTCGGCAAACCTGTAGTTCAATTCAGTAGAAGTGTCAATGACAAACTTGACGGCATTTTGCAAAGTCGTCAAAGTGGGGTCATATAACGCATTTTAACCTGTTAATCTTTGAGAAGCTGAAGCAGAGAGCACATTTTAAAAACTTCAAAAAATGTAAGAAAGGGGAGTGGGTATAAAAAAAGGCATAGAAGTATTTGTAAAGATAGCTGCTTGAAAATACAGAAGTAAAGCACATTAAATTTTAAAAACATGCAAGTTATTACAATTTCTATAGTTTTCTTAAAACGTCGATTTTTCAAATTTTGGTATGCTTCGTTTAAATAACTACTCAAGATATAGAATTGAAATTTTTCATGGTAATTACATTACATATAAAGTACATATTAAACAAAAATATTATTAAAATCTATACAATTTATTTTTTAATTATATTATTACTTAAAAAAATTGTAAATTTTCATACGTTCAACAAACTACCGCATACAAAAAAAATGTGTTTATCATTTTGTGAAATCTGGTATTTAATGCAGTATATAGACATTTCTAAGAAATATAAAGTAAAAACACTTTATTTTAGTTTTAAGATTTTTTACGAGCTACCATATTTCAACTCGCAGCGGAAAATTTTATTCAACCGAGTTTTAAATAAGTGATTATAAATAAATTATTAGCCTATTATTATGAGCTTTTTTGCTAAAACATAATTTAAAAATATTTGAACAATATATATACAAAAAAAATTCTTCATTTTGATAGATATTTAACGTTACACAAGTTATTTTGTAGCGTTGATTTTACTGATTGCTAAATATATTTGCTGCCATCGAGTACCAAGAATAAATTTTAATCAAATTATATCAAACCATATTAAATATATTTTCAAAATCATTGGTACTTGTAACCTGCAACAAAACCAGTAAAAATGTAATTGAATGTAAAAACAGAAAACTTAGAATTCTGCGAGTGTCATTTAGAAATACTAAATCAATTAAAATTTACTATAATAAAAACACTGAAAATAAGTGTATCATTGAATATCCCTTTTCTGTAACATATGGTACTCCATTTTTCACTAATTCATTGACTATCAAATGTAACGCCAATCTAAATAGTTCAAAAAGGGGTTTATTGGTTTCTTGTAAGGCAACTTGCTTCAAGTCGAGAATGCTCCATGTTGATTTCAAAAACGAAGACGAACGTTTCCAAACAATTCTTAAGCACAGTTAAACAAAAGAACAAGATTCAAGGATATTATCATTAAAATGACTGTTTTATAAACGCAAACTCAGGAAATTAAACTATTTTAAACTAATTTACATTACCATTTTGTAATCGAATGCTATGCGAGACGCGAGAAATACAAACATTTGTACGTTAAAATCAAGCAAGAACTTTTTACACAGCGCATGCACCGTGCACTCTCCCAAAAGCAAAACTCTTATCTTATTGGATGACACACATTTTGAAGTTTCGCTATATAGTCGTATATTTCAGACGTTTTGCAGTCTTACTTTCTGTCTGAAAACCCATATGTCTTATTTTGACCATTCCTTTAGCTGTTTAAGACACTTATCGTGACTGAATGGAAATTCAGAAAGATCCAGACGCTTGTGATATCTGATATTTATTAGCGAGTTGACAAATAAGTCACCTAATGTGTCTAAAACTAACTTTCAGACACTTTTATGTCTATATTTAAGACACCAGCATTTACAGTATAAAATTTGGCAAAAATGTATAACTATTTAACAATTAGAATAATTTAGTCATGTATTTTGCTGAGTAGTATACTGAAAGTGTGTAGTAACCATAAGTTATCAAATCGTTTGCATATTGTCCATTCGAAGTTCTTTTGTTGCTATTTCAGGGAAAATACGACTGTCTTTATAATTATGAGTCACACTGTACACTGAAGAGCCAGAAAAACTGGTACACCTGCCTAATATCGTGCAGGGTTTCCATGTGCACGCAGAAGCGCTACAACACGACGTGGTATGGATTCGAATAATGTCTGAAGGTATCCTGGAGGCAATTCACACCATGATACGGCAATCCGCAAATCCATAGGAGTGCGAGGTGGTGGAGATTTCTTCTGAGCAGCATGTTGCAAGGAATCCCAAACATGCTCCCTAATGTTCATGTCTAGGGATTTAGGCTTGCCAACGGAAATGTCTGAAGTCAGAAGAGTGTTGCAGGAGCCAGTTTGTAGAAACTCTCGATGTGTTGGGTATCGTATTGGCCTGCTGGAATTGTCCAAGTCCGTTCGAATGCACAATGGACATGAATGTGTGTAAGTGATCAGACAGGCTGCATACATACCTTTCACCTATCAGAATCGTCTCTAGACGTATCAGGGGATCTATAGCGAGGCCAACTACAAACGCCCCATACCATCACTGAGGCTCCGACAACTTGAACCGTCCTCTGTAGACATGTAGGGTCATAGATTCATGAGGCTATCTCTATACTCGTGCATGTACGTCTGCTCAATTCAATTGAAAAATAGACTCATCAGATCAGGCAATTGGTTTCCAGTCATCAATACTCCAATGGTGGTAGTGGCGGGACAGGTGAGGCGTAAAGGCTTGGACCGTGTGATCAACAGAGGTACACAAATGAACTTTCGGCTTCGAAAGCTCATGTAAATGATGGTCCTTTGAACAGATCGTCCACTGCCACTAGTTGATGTCCCAACATTGCAATCCGCGGCAATTTGTGGAAGTGTTGCTCGTCTATATTGTTTATGGATTCTCCTTAGTCGTTTCACACATGAATTATCCTTCATAAAGCCTGGATCTCAACTAAATCGAAAACCTTTGGGATAAAAGGGTGGTTTCTTCTTTTCTGTTTTCAGTTCTGTGTCTCGTAAAAAACTGCTGGAAATCTGTACAACAATGAACGCTGGAACTACCCAGAATCTTATTTGAATAACGTAGCGATGCTCGTTGTAATTCAAGTCAAATGTGTAAAAACCTGATGATAGTAATGGATGAGACTTTTTTTGGTAACATAGTGTATATATTTTTGTAATATTCATTTAAAATTAGAAAAAAAAAATATCATTATATCTAAAGTTTCGGCACAAACTAGGAAATAAATGTTTATATAACAATATATAATTATTTTGATAGCATTTTAATAGTATCACCTCCAATAAACTAGAATTTAATAAATAGTACATTTTTTAAAAATAAAATAGATTATTTTTATATAATGTCGATTATATATGATCTTCTTTTCCTTAGATTTAAATTTTTCATTTTTTAGTTTTGCTAGTATTTTCACATGTGCTTAAACCTTTGAGATGCTTTGTATATATGTGTGTTGCTAAGAGGTTTCCTATTAAAATTCAATGTTAACACGACTCAGATTTTAAAATGTTTCGGGGAGAAGAAAATTATGCGTACAAAAGGACTTCTACGACATTCACTAAACTCAAACATACTATTTTTATATCTATAGAAATTCTTTGTATATAGCCGCAATGTTTTCCCTACTAAAGTATCTAAATATTGTGGTCTATTTGCTCTGTAAGAAACAAATGCCTATGCTATTTGTAAGGACTAGTATTGTTATGATACACTATTCAAACAAATTTGCCTTCTGTGTGTGTTTGTTATTGATCTTAGAAAAACATAGATTCAACAGGCATTTCAATAGGCTCTATTGTATATTTATTTTGCCAACTGGAAGAAATTTATTTCAGCATTATTTTGAAATACTTTCTTTAAAGTATACATTTGGGGCACCTGAGAGTCAGATGTGGTTACTTTCTTTTTCTATTGGGTGGAGTATCTTTTTCTTGAGAAAATAGCTCCAGGAACAGACATTTATCTCTGAAATAAATAAAACGAGAATGGGAAACATGACTGCAATATTATACATTTCCCAAAAAAATTTTGGATTCTTTTATAGTGAAGCTCAGTAGAAATCTTGTTTGGGTATATTTAGAATTTCTTGGATGCTTTTTAGACTAGGAAAGAGATAGTAGAGAGTAATATAATGGAGGTTAGTCTTTTTTATAACTATTCGGATTTGCCGTAATTTTGTATTAATCATTAACTAAATTTGCAGTAAGGTTTCGTTTTGTGTTGGTCTCGTGTACAAGTAACAAATACAACACCTAGACATCAGAGATATCTTTTGTCTAGTGGTTAGCGCGCTTCTTTTCTGAGCTAGAAGGCTCCGGTTCGACTCCCCATTAGCGCACATCGCTACACTGGAAACTGCTGAACAACGAATCATGCTGCCATCTATCAGCGTAATCTGAAAATACTACACGACTTACACTGTTACACAGAAAGCAACCTGCTGCGACTCACTACCACCCAGTAAGCAACCTCTGGCGACTCACTGCCACATGCAACGCACTCAACTCACACGCGACGCACTCAATTTATAAGCTAGAAAAAAAGTCGTTCGCCCACCGCTATATAGCCCCACCGAGAAGGGGCTATATAGCGGTCTCATATACAAATACCAAATACTACACCTAGACACCAGAAATCTCTTTTATCTAGTGGTTAGCGTGCTTCTCTTCTGATCTAAGAGTCCCCGGTTCGACTCCCCATTAGCGCACATCGCTACAATCTTATGTGATTTCATTTCATTGAAAAAGAAGTTATTAAACAACTCATCATTTATTCAATAGTTTTGTGAATTAAAACAGCATTTCCGAAGCTGTGGGTCACAACCCATAGGTGCGTCTAGAGCCAATGTTTGATGAATTAGGAATGGTATTTCAATGTGTGAGGTTTTCACATGACAATTGAAAGTCATAAGATACACTAAAGTGAGAAAAAAAATAGAAAATGTTAAGGAACAACGGCATGGGCGATCATTTCGTGAGATATAGTAATGGCCAATTCACGCATTTTTTAGAAACGAGTGAAATTAGTTTATATTTATGAAGAATTTCTTTCTGATTCAAAATATTTAAACAAAAGTTCTTTAAAAAAATTATTTATTTCAATATTAAGAAAAGAAAATGCCCCAGAACCGAGCCAAAACCAGTCCAATCAAAACACTCAACAAAATCTGTGACGTCAAATCTTCCTTCCGCTTCTATGATTACCGTGAGGTTTGTGCCAAATAGTTGGCGTTAGTAGACCATTGCCGTATCCCGTACAGGTTGCCACGATTTGCAAGAAACTTGCAAAACTGGTTTCCGCTGTAGCATTTCAAGGCAAGATGTTTTGAGAAGTCTTGACGTTACATTCAATTCGATCCGATTGAATCGTTTTCTCGCCAACGTCTAACTGGGGAACTTTGATTACAAATTTAAAAAAAAAAAAAGCGCGTTGAGCAGACATTTTTCTGCTTATGGCTTTTCGAAACATTTACAATGAAATTTTTTAAAAAATGCGGGAATCGACCATTGCAGTATTAAATTGTATCTCTACAGCTTTTGAAATTTTAAACTAAAAAGCATAAAAATTACTGTTGGATTGTATTCGTTCCCAAACCGTGTAAGTTACTTTTAAGAACTTGATTTTAATTTAGTAATTTTTACTAATTTATTTATTTTATATTAATTTAGATAGATTTATATATATTTTTTTTTTTTTTTTTTTTTTTTTTTTTTGCATAATCGAAAGTAACGTTGGAAACAATTCAAAACGTTAATTTAATGATGAGGCAGATGGTTTAATAGATAAAGTGATTCTGCATTGATCAACTTTCTAAAAAGGTCGGTACCTACCTGTAAAAGTTTGGGAACTTCTGTATTAAAATATTAACTAATAAAAAGAATAAATAGTTTATTATTTTTAATAAAGTAAATATTTATTTATAGACATCCTCACGTATTTGGAAAATGTTCTTCTAATTAGACATCCTTCGTTTCAACTTTAAAAGTTTTCTACGCTGAATCCAAATAAAGCAGTTTAAAAAAAATTCTAAAGAAAAGGAAGCATGTACTTTTACTAATACACCAGGAATTCTTACATTCATTTAATCCGGTTCAAATACTTACATTAGGAATTAAGTTTCCTTATATACTTGCATATAATACAATTTATGCTCTAAAAATACATTTTTCCCAACTAAGTTCAACAAAGCAATTTAAAAAACATTTCTTGTGTTTTATAAAAATAATTTTTAGATTTGGAAACAAATTTATAATACTGAAATATTGATTTTGAAAAACTCAAAACTTATGTGAAAAAGTCTGCATAATGTAATAAGGAAATGCTCATAAATCCAAGAAGCAAAATAAGAAAATGTACACCAATAAATACTGCTATGCTAAGGACTGAAGTGGTTTCTACTGAGCTTAAAATGACAAATGGCAGTTTGAAGTTCAACAACTTCAACTTGTAGTTGATGTTAAATTATCAACTATTTATATGTTTATCGTGCCGAAATTACTATTAAACTCCATCTTTCTGAAGAACAAATTATATAGATTCACCTGGAAAATAACTCCATTTCACAAAAAATGCAGATATCTTATCTGCATTTTTTGTGTCTTTAGCAATTTGTGTGCATTTTTTGAACACATTTTTTGTGTACATTAGTACGGCAAGATAAACAACTTTACTACATACCTCAATATCTTCTGTCAACATTTAATACCATGCATCATTATATAATGTACTGCTGCGTGGCCACGAGTTGCAGAGTCCTATCATTGTGTACAGGTTCCAACTTTTGACGCTTCACGAACCAGACTCGCTTTTATTACTGAAAAGTCATAACTATTTTTTATTTTTTATTTTAGAAGTATTATGCTATGCTACCTTCCTCTATCTTAGCTTATTGAAAGCTTATTAGAAGCCACTTTATAAAAAAAACTTAAGGAAATTTATAGAAAAAAAAAATACTTATAAAAAACTAATTAAAATTTTTTACATTCTACTATTTGTAAAGTTAGAAAGCCAAAACTACTTATGTTGAAAATTTCACAGATATTTACGCCTATCAGAAGTCACTTTGTAAAAAGCCTTTAAAAAAATAATTATAAAAACTAATTAGAATTTTAACATTCTGTATATCAAAATTACAATTAGAAGGTCAAAGGTACTTCTTGTTATTTCACATCTGACGGACTATCACTAGTCGATAGCTTCTTATATTAATTGCACTTCAAACAAACAACACTCAGTTTTCTTCTGTTATAAGTTTATTATAATTCTTGTATATCGGGAGGAGAAGGTTTTTAGAACGACTTTTTACTCACAATGTCAATCAGAACAGCCAAAAATAGAACACAAAAAAAATAAATTAAATGCCACTTGCGAAGAATAAACTTTTGTAATTTCGACAATGAAAATTAAAGCAGACGATAATTATAAGAATTACAACCATGACGCGGCGTAAACACTTATGTTTAACATTTCAAAGTTCTACATATAATGGAAGTTACTCTCTATAAAACAACAAATTTAGAGCTATAGACCCACAGTTCCTGTGGTTTATTATTATAGATAATTATATCATTTTATAAACAGATATCATAATACCAGATATTTGCAAAAGAATAAAAAAATTGGAACTTAGTTACAACGGTGTAATGTAACATGGTCTTCGAGAATGTATAAACTTTATACTTCAGGGAAGAAAATCATACAAAAGCATAACTTCGATACCGATTCTATACGCGTTCAAATTTAAAACGTAGTATTTGAAAGAAATTTCTCCAGGGCAGTAAAAGATTTTCGCTTTCAAATCTATCTACATTTACGTGAAATGCATTCTTCGTTTTTTATTATTTTTTTGTTTAAATTGAAAAAAAAAAAAAAAAAAAAATCATATTTATTACATTTCACTTTGTGTGGTTTTTTTAACTAAATGTGGCTTGCAATATAAAATATTAACATTTCCATCTTGAAAAATGTTTTCATGCATTAAGAATTGATCTTGCATTGAGGGTGAAATACTTTCTAATTTATACAGCCTGGTTCATGTAATAATGTACTTGAGCTATGAACTTGAGCTTGTGAAATGGTTTTTCTCTGAAAAATGGTAAATCTATAATAAAAAAAGCATATAAATACAAAGAGAATACAATGTATGTCTGTTTGTGGATCTATAAAACCTCGTAAAATAAGCATAGCGCTATGAAATTTTCAACATAAGTAGTTTTGGCCTTTTAATTGTACCTTTTACAAACAGAATGTTAAAATTTAGATTAGTTCTTTTTTAATTAATTTCATTTTTTTTACAAAGTGACTTTAAATAGAGGAACAGCTCCGAAATTTTCTACATAAGTAGTTTTTACATTCTAATTGGACTTATGAAAAACAGTATGTTCAAATTGTAATTAGTTATTTTTTTAATTGATTTTTGTAATTAATTAAAACAAATTCATAACTACTTCTAGTAGGGCTACTGCTTTTAAATTTGAAACATAAGTAGGTTTAGTCTTTTAATTGAACTTTTGAAAAATTTTTTTTTTTTTTTTTTTTTTTATTCAACAGATATTTTACTTTTACAAAATGATTTCTAATAGAGCTACAGCTCTAAAATTCTCAATTTGTTTTGTTTTCTGTATTTACGTTGAAAATATTTTTGTTTCTCGACACTGGAGGGGGTTCTAATATGAAGGGTTTATGTAGTAATTAGTTTTTAATGAGTGAAGCGAACCTATGCTTACAAAGTAATAAATCTTTCAGCGAGCTAAGCGATACCATGCTTGCATAGCAATGAACCTTTCAACGAGTGATGCAAGCCTGTGATTTTGTGTCAATTAACTTTTCAGCGTGCGAAGGGAGCTGTGTTTGTTACAATGAAACTTTTAGCGAGCTAAGCAAGCTTTGTTTTTCGAAACAATGAAGTGAGAGATGAGAGATTTCAGTGATATTATGAAATTTCATATTAGCATTGGGCTAATACGTGTCCTTTACTTGTGTTTGGTTTTTTATCGGAAGAATAAGTTTAGAAATATATTAGCTGGAGCTATTTTTCTCATTTTTAACGTTTAAAGTACAATTTTGTTGTTGCAGTTTTCAATTTTTCACTTTTTTTTATTGTGTATAGTACTGAGACAGGGTGGTTATATTCTTTTAGTTGGGTAATCTTGTCCAACATTTTTCTACTTCTTATGAAATAACATTAATGGATCGGATTTGACCATCCAAAATTTATAGATAACATACATAAGTACGAGCTTGAATCAAATGATATGATATTTAGGTTTTTTGCTTTTACAGTGATTGATGGCCCTATCTAAAGTCAATAAAAATACTTTTTCTTGCAATTTTGAGATATTGATGTGTGATTAATGGAGTTATGTTTTTATTTGACCAAAGTTCCCTTTAAATTTGAGAAAATAATTTTATTTTACTTAGAAGTTATTCCTTTTATTTGATATATAAAATACAAGATTGAAGATAAAATAATATATAATATAGAAGACGTTATATGATTGATGCAAACAAATGCAATCAAACAAAAAATCTAAAAAGTTCAAATTGAAAATGTTCTAAAGATGTTTTTATTGATTGAATTACCATGATACTATCAAATTTAAACTATAAAACAAAGTGCGCTTCTATTTATGTGTTTGCTTTTTGTTAGGCTCTATATAGATCCCAGGATTTCATACAAGTCAATTTGCACAATTTAATCAATCTGGGTTTTCACGTTTTATAATAAGTATTAGTTTTACAATATTAGTTTATCCTGTGTGTTTCCATATTTTTACTTTCAATTATCTGTATGTTTACATAGAGTTATGGTGGTCTCATGTACAAATGGTAAATACAACACCTAGGCAACAGTGATCACTTTTACCTAGTGGTTAGCGCTTCTATCCTCTGATCTAGGAGTCCCGGTTCCACTCCCATTTAGCACACACCACTACATAGGTGATCTGGTTATTCCAACACATCAGTGGCGCCATCTACAGCACGACTTCCACACTACCACCTCAGCATCTCTCTGGCGACTCACTACCACACCCAACTCACACACAAGCAACTCAATCCTTCAGCCTTCGCGACTCACTGGGAAGCAACTATGTGGTGATCTCGCATACAAATGACAGATACAACACCAAGGGCACCAGTAGTCACTTTTGCATGGAGGTTAGCAGGCCTGTCCTCTGATCTAGGAGTCCCGTACTCAACTTCCCGTTAGCGCACACCCCTACAGGGTAATAAAAGTATTGGATTAGGTATAAAAAAAAAAATACTTATATATATATATATATATATATATATATATATATATATATATATATATATATATTTGCATTTTTTCACGTTTTGGATCATCCTGAGATTAAAAAAGTGATTGTCATAAGGTGTTTTCATTATGACATTTAGTATGATATAATTAAAGAAACCTCCTGGTGTAAAAATCATAGCCCGCCTCTTTTGACACTTTGGACTACGTCAATGAGAATTGAACAAATGAGCGGGCTGACTTCTTTACTTATGTTGCTCGTGGGGGTTGGAATTGAAGAGGGGTTTTTTGGAGGCTGCAAGGAGAAGAGGGGTGAGCATCTAGCCCGGAGGATTGGAAGAGAGAAGTAGTGGGTTGCTTGACCTCTGAGAAAGAAAAGTTCTTATACCGGGGATCGGAGATTTGATGCTGGCAAGCGGTGACCGCTCGTTCCAGAGCAATGAGCAGTAAGTGGCTCTTTTATTCACTCACAGTACTCAGCCAGCTGGGAAAGTCTAGTTATGATATATATTTAACTTTTAATTATTGCTTTTGGTTGTTTTAAATATTTGTTATTTTGGATTTCAACCTCACACATGTGGTGAGCGTTTAGAGGAAATGTGTTTGCTACCATATACTTAACTGCCGAATAAACTGGTTTCTGAACTAAAGAACTTGTGTTAATTGCGGGGTGTTCTGTAAATGCTTGACACTAAATTTATTGCTTATATCATACATGCGTAATTAGTACTCCTACTATACGAATCATGGCAGTGATAAAGAAAAAATCTCTGTCTAAGTATATGCGTGTCGGCGGTCAACATAACTCCAAACGGAACGGATTGATCTACGATGTTCAAATTTTTTAGGCGGTTAAGTGATGTCATGGGATCTACCATTAAGGTTTTCGTCAAAATCTCTCATGCTCATAAAGTAAAAAGCATGAAAAAATAATATTTTTCAGGAATTGTTAAAAACGGTTCTAACGATTTGTATTAAAATCTCTGCTAATACCTCTTTAGGTGTTCCAAACTTTCATTCCTCCGAAATTCCCGTAGAAATGCGATGAAAGCGTAAAAAGTTGAAAAACAAGTGCCTTTAACACAAAGTTCTCTGCCCTTGACCATTAGGGTGGGCCGAAAAACACTTTTGTTTCGAAATCGCTATTCTAAGAGTGCGGAAAGGGTTCTCTTCGGGTGCAATAAACACGGTGTAAAATATATTTTTAATTGAATAATATCTTCTGCCCCAGCATTGCACATGAATTTTGGAAATTTGGGTAAAATTTGACAATTTTTACTCGGTGTAGGAAATATAGTTAGTTTTCAATATTGCTATTTTTATAGTACCGAAGAGGTGCCCACTGGGTTCAATAAGAAAGGTGTAAAATATTTTTTCGATCGAATAATATCTATTGTTCCCGCATCGCAATTGAAATTTGGCAATTTTTGAAGAAAAATTCCCTTTTTTTATGTGTTTTAAAAATGAATTAAACACGGAAAATAGATGGGTACAAACACTGTGTATTGCTGTATTATATTTTACAAATGATTATACTGCCTGAAAATTATTAAATTATTCCTGAGTCACAGTATATAAATATAATATTTGTTAAGAATAAAGTATATATTGAATATTACGAGATGAAAATACCTAAAAGTTAACTCATACTTGACACATCATTCAACTACCTGTGTGTGTCATGGAAAGTGAAATTCTGGATTTTTCTTACCACGAACAAAGGACTAAATACGCAATTTTTACTCGGTGTAGGAAATGTAATTATTTTTCATTATTGCTCTTTTTATAGTACGGAAGAGGTGACTCCTGGATTCAATAAGAACGGGTGTAAAATATCTTTTCGATTGAATAATCACAGAGGATTGGTGGAGAAGTAATAGTAATTGAGGACAAGTCAATCATTTCCGTATAGTCAGCAGCTTCAAAATTCCGTTTCGAAGTTCCGTTTACCAAGTTCCAATACCAAACACCGAATTACACCGGATGTCCATCCGGAATTAACAGATGAGGTATCCTAACTGATGTTCCATCAGAGCCAATTGCCAGACGCTGAGAAAGATCTCTTGCGTTTCCTTTAAAATACTCGGTAATTGTTGCGGAAATCTGTTTTGTGGTAATGTAATGTGAACCTGGTTCTTCAATAAGAGACACATGTTCCTCTTTTACTTTTATCGTATCTATTACCATCTACTATTTCCTCTATCAATGCAGTATCCTTACGACAATCGAAATACCGCCCTTTCAACGGTAATGCCTGATATTCTCTTAAAGCTTGAAATTTTAAAGTTTTTCTGACTTTAGCCTTTTCTCTTCGCAGCATGTTTTTGTCAACCACCAAGTTTTAGTTGTTGCTAGTTATGAGACCGACATTGTGAAGAACGATTAAAACAATTGCAGACACAGCCCGGTTCGAGATTCACAACCTGTCGACAACCACGGCAGCTGAGGGAGATCAAGTCGCATTTGTGATTATTTAGATACAAACGGAGATCATTGTTTGTATTTAGAATCAGTAATCAAGATTAAACGATTAAATGTCGATGGTTTGTAAATGTCCAGATTTAAATCCACCTCAGATGTATCTGAATAATAATCCTTTTCTTCATAATCTACATACCCTGCATAAGGCGTTGCTTGTGTATGATCCAAATATAAATTGCGAGCCTTACAATCAGCAATACTTTGAAGTCGTTTTGTTTCATTTATGTCAAGCGAGCCGACGTTAAGAAGTCTCATTGTTCGTTGATCTTTCAAGAAATTATGCCGAGGTAATCTTTTAGTATGTTCATAAGTGCAATCTTCTTAAAAAATGCATTTGCAGACTGCAATGTCAAATAATTTTGCTCATGCTTCTTGCCGAAATGCTTTGATATTTGCTTAGAAAGCCTTACTGGTATGATCTCTTTTCTAAGACCTCTTATAATTGGTATATTTTCTCTGGTAGGTATGGATAATTTTGCAGTATTCTAGAACGGGACACAATAGGAATGGCAGTACTTGCTATTGTCCATACAGACTTAATTTCAGTTGCAACTTTTTTTTGCAATTCTCGAGAAACGTGGTTCTTTGTTTCCAGTTTTGGATGCAATATTTAATCTTTCAAAGAAGCAGCATATCTTCGTATGTAGGATGATTAATTTGAGATACATCTTTGGGGCTTCCAAATATTGGACTTTTAAATTTGTTCCGTGTACTGATTTTTGATGCCTTGTCTATTGACAAATCAATCAAGCCAAAAGAACGAATAACGTAATTTAAAAACTCACACACACTCCCGATTTCGTATTTCGAGCTTCACACACACACACACACACACACATATATATATATATATATATATATATATATATATATATATATATATATATATATATATATATATATATATATATATATATATATATATATATATATATATATATATATATATATATATATATATATATATATATATATATATATATATATATATATATATATATATATATATATATATATATATATATATATATATATATATATATATATATATATATATATATATATATATATATATATATATATATATATATATATATATATAGAGCATTACAAACAAGTGCGGAGAAATGTGAAACCTCCTCTCCTCCTTTCACTTCCTGCCAGAGATACTGGCAGTATGGAAAGACAATAAAAAGTGTACTTTTCTTCAAAAATTGAAAATTTTCAATTGCGATGCAAGAACAGAAGATATTGTTTGATCGAAAAAATATTTTACACCATTCTTATTGAACCCAGTAGGCACCTCTTCCTTACTATTAGAATAGCAATATTTTAAAGTAATTATATTTCCAAAGCCGTGTAAAAATTGCCAATTTTTACCCAAATGTCCAAACTTCATGTGCGATGTGGGGGCAGAAGATATTATCAAATCAAAAAAATATTTTACACCATGTTTATTGAACCCGAAGAGAACCCTTTCCGCACTATTAGAAAAGCGATTTCGAAAGAAAAAAAAAAGGGTTTTCCGCCCACCCTATTGACTATCCCCATCAACGATTGATTTTTATCTGTTTCACGCACAAGAAAGGACTATGTAATGTCTACCGAATAACATCACCAATTTTTCCATTTTGGCGTCCCCCTCCTCCAAGGAAAAAATTATCGCCAAAAATATCGCCAAATTGTCCATTTTTGTTTAAATAAATGAAAATGTTAAATAACATCCCATATAAAATTTTAATGCATTGACCAATATTATAGTGTAATTGAAAGTAGTGCTATGTTTCACTCCCTTAGTTCATTATGAAGAATTGCTTTAAATTGTTTGCAATATTTTTTCAGGTATAAAGATAATATAAAAAGTTCATTAACAAAATTTGAAGGAAAAAGAATATTACTAATGATACATTTTATTATTAATTTTTTTCAAATTTTCATTACCTATGAAATTACTTATTAAGATGTAATAAAGAATATTTATTTACATTTAGATTTAGTAAACTGATTTTTTTATTACAAGTGTTACACATGTTTAAAAATAATGTTTCAAAAGAATACGACATACTTATTGTGGACTTAAAAAAGAGAAGTAGGTGTATGGAACAGTGACACTACTTCTTAATCATAAGTACGTATAACACTATTTCGCTTTTGCAATTCATGCATATTTCAGGCGTAGAGATATTAATGTATGATAAAACTCTATGATATGTGTTCTCAGTAAGTGTAAAAAAAAAATCATTTTTTCAATTTAACAAATTTGTCACTTTAGATTGTGATATTTCTATACATATATTTGAGTCTTTTGTTCAATACCAGAATATCGAATTTCTCTCTGCTTTTGCTACTCAATACATATATAATATTAACGAGAAGTTTATAAACTTGTAAATAAACATTATTACTTTCCCTTCAAAAACATTTGAAGTATATTCAAGATATGCTGAAGAGTTATATGAACTTAAAAGTAACAACATAAAAAACTTAAAATTTATTTGAAAACATTTATTACTAATTTAGGCCCTTAAAACTTAGTAAATGAAGCATAACAAAGCTTCTTAACATAACAAGCCTTTGTGGTCCCAAGCCTTCTTCGGAATCTTCTTCCTTTCTGACCTCTTCCTTGTCAAATTGTTCCAATTATTGACTCATAATTTTTTATTTTTTTTAAATCCATGTCGAGGCAGTCATCCCATCTCAGTCATCAATAAACCTCAATCGGAGTTTTATTGATTTGAAACGGAAGAATCTTGATATTAAAAAGGAGGAATCCATTTTACATATAAGATTTTCTCCTCTCCTCTGTTTCACTGACAATTAAAAATTAATGTAAGAATTATTGAAAAATATATTGCCAAAATCGTCAATCGTCAGTTTAAGAGTTTTACTTCTTAAGACGTATATAAGAATTGTCGAACATTTGTTTTTGTTTCGAAGAATTGTTTTTTACATTTCTCCAAGTTTTGGACCATACTGACTTCAAAAAAGTGATCTAGAAAAAATGTTTGTCTGTTTGTATGTGTGTCTGTGGTCCCTCCCGAACAAATTGACCTACGATGTTCAAATTTGGTATAAGGGTTAGTGGCGGCCATGGAACCTACCATTAAGATTTTCGTCAAAATCGCGCATGCGCATAAGGTAGTTGACATTGAAAAAATCATGTTTTTCAATTATTGCTAAAAAACGGCTCTAATGATTTCGATAAAAATCGCTGTGGTAATGCCTTTTAATGTGTTCTAATCGTCCCTACCTCCGAAATTCAGGTAAAAATCTTTTAATGGCGTAAAAAGTTGAAAAATGAATGCCTTCAACACAGAGTTCTCTTTCCTTGAGTATACTTCATCGACGATCGTTTTTTTCTTCCTCAGTTTCGCTTATAATAAAGGAAAATATAAGAAATATCGATAATTTTTTTTAGGGGAGGTTTTTTTTTTTTTTTTTACACTTATGCAAGAATTATCGCAAAAAATATCATCAAACTGGCCATTTATTCTAAGTGAATTATAAAAATATGCAAACGACACTCATCCACGTCAGTATCATAGTGTAATTGAAAGTTGTGCGATGTTCCACACCCCTAGTTTCTAAATGAATGGTCAATACATAACATAAAAAACATAAAAAAGGCATATACCACAAATCCACGTCAGTATTACAGTGTAATTGAAAGTTGTGCGATGTTCCTCACCTCTAGTTTGTTTATCAAATGACTGTTTAATCGTGCCCCTATCCCCCCTTCCCCCTCTTGTAAATCAAACATTTTGGTCAACGTTTTAACTGTATATAAAATTTTTATCTTAGGGAATTTTTGTTTTTCTAATAACCTCAAGGAATGAAATTTGCCAATAAGGAAATAAATGCATTGTACCTTGAAAAGTAGTGCATTTAATTGTTGTACAATTATGCTTTTAACTATTATGCTCTATACAACTCATTCAATGCCTTTTTAATAATGAAATTTTCTAAAGAAAATCTGTAACAATGAAAGGTACGAAAGTTAATTTTTATCTTAGATAGAGGTTTTATTCAGTTCTCAAACAAAAGTGTGTGATAACCTGCCATTTATCGATTTGTCTTGAAATAATTAATATTGCTAGTATCAAACGTGTAATTTTGAGATATATAAAATGAAGTTTCCAACTCAAGGAATAATTACCAAGCTCAAATACTATTCAACGCTGGAAACAATCCAAGAAGAAACCGAATTGGAGGTACTTGCAGAGTAGAATTCAGCTATCATTCACACATTGACGTACTCTGGTATGCTGGCAAGAAGACCAGAAGAAGTATCTCTATTAATCAAATGGTACAGGACCATCATTAACCCTCTATCCAGCTCACCGACGACTTCAGTAATAAGGTTGGTGGATGACTGGTAAAAAAAGAATACCAAAGAGAAATGGAAACGCTTCAAGCTCTTTGTTTCCAACAGCATTCTTTGCTGCTTTACCTACTAAAAGGACTAATGATATAACAATTTGTGACTTACCGATCTATGAGTTCCTGATTAAGACTACATGACTATGTCTTTCCACAACTTTATGTTGACATAGCTTACAGAAGATTTTTTTTATGACTTTTGACTATGAAATCGTGACAATGACTTCCAGACTATGATGTCCTGATCAATGCTTACAGTAACTTCTCTTGACTTCCCTTGACCACAATTTTATGAACTATGTGAAAAAAGTTACTCTTAAGGACCATACATAAATGCTTCCTTTTAATATTAATCAAAGTAAAACTTAAATAAAAAATTAATGTTTCAATAAACGAATTTTGAAGTATAAGTACTTTATTTTCACAGAATGTTAGAAATGTGGGTGGAAAAGAATGTTGGAAAAGTAGATATACCACTAAATGTAGAGCACATTGATATTTTGGGACAACTTCCATCAACAAATCTCTATACATAAAAGACAAAGCCCTCACTCACTCACTTATCACTAATTCTCCCACTTCCCGTATTGTCACAACTAGGAAAATTAGTACAAATGTGAATAAGAACAAACATAAAAAAATAAGCTATTCCGATCTCTATACACCAACTTTTAGGGGTTGAAAAGGGGTCAAACGTTCCAAACGAGATGACTTTCCAGACATTCCAAACATCCCTGCCTGTGAAATTACCGTAATAATTCGATAAATCCTTAAAACGTCACCAAGGTTTACTTTTTCAACTTTTTAAGTCTTTATCAAATTTCACAAGGTATCTCTTTTGTTGAGAATTACCAATCAAAGACTGTACATCTTCTGTTTCTTTAATCTCCCAAAGGAATAATTATCATTAATTACTTTGCTAATTAAGCAGTTTTTTAGCAAAGTAATAATTGTGTTGCCAAACACATCGTCAAAATAGTCATTTAAAAAAAAAAAACATAATACATAAGAAAATGAAAACAATGCATTACAGCATTGCACATCATATTTAAATATAGTGACCAGTATTATAGTGTAATTGAAAGTTGTGAGCTGTTCCAAACTAGTAGTTCCCATTCTTCAAAGAAAAAAGTTGTCTATGCTTCTTGGATAAATTAATGTTTTAGTGTTCTTTTTAAAGTTGTGGTTTATTCCAATTTTCATTAACAATTTATTATCTGCAGTTTCTTTTTTATTTCAATTTCAAAATATCACTTTCAGACATTTGCAATAAGTTTCTACTACGTATCGATTTAAAGAGTGTTAAAGTAGAATTACGTTGAATAGTACTAGGTAAATTTTCGATATCTTTTCATGCATCATCCCTTAAAAACTAATGATCTTAAAGAAACATACTATAACATCCATTTTTCATATTCCAAGCTGAAAACAACGATTTAAGTGATCTGAATATCAAATGTCGTCCTTACCCAAATTTATCCAAAAAAGATTCTGACGGAAAAATTTTTACGGCTATAAAACAATATATTTCACTGAAGTTTCTAACTGGATTTATTGGATATAAATCCATTCAAAATGTCAAAATGAAACTTTGACAAATAAGCAGAGAATTCGCGGTAAAATATAATAGATAGAAATACAGGCCTTTAAATAAAATAATTCTTTGAAGAAAATAATCAGCTTTATTTTTCAAGTGTGACACACGATATTTATATTCTTCTTAGAAAATAGTGAATTTTAAATATTAGATTTTTATATATAAAATATTTTAAAGTGTAAAATAATATACATGCATTTGCAAATGCAGTATTTTTCTCCTCAAATAAAGTTAACTTTACAATTTGTTAATCATCAAAACCAATTTCTAAATTATGAGTAAGATAATTATCTAATATTTAAGGATAAAGTT
The DNA here is from genome assembly GCA_963978545.1 of Linyphia triangularis. NCBI lineage: Eukaryota > Metazoa > Arthropoda > Arachnida > Araneae > Linyphiidae > Linyphia > Linyphia triangularis. The sequence continues at coordinate 18,355,029 of OZ021725.1, forward strand.
GAATAAAATATTTTCTAAATAATAAACACTACTCTTTAAAGTTTTTTAATAGTTAATGCGTATCTTTTTAAAATGAAGAATAATTCTTTGCTTAAAAACTTCCGATAAAAGGTATGAAAAGACACAGATATTTAAAGAAAAAAAAACCTTCAATTTTTCTTTTACTTCCTGAAGTTTTGTAACATCCTAATCTCAAAAAAATAAAATGATCTCGCAATTTTTTTTTGTCTCTGTGTCGGTCTACAGTCAGCAAAACTTCCGAGCAAATTCACCTACGATGCTGAAATTTGGTGTGCGAGTTGGTGGTGGTACAGCGACCTACCATTAAGGTTTTCGTCAAAGTCACGCAATTGCTCATGAGGTCACTGTCATTGAAAAATTTTACCAAAAAACGTTTCTAACGATTTTAATTAAAATCGTTATGGTAATGGCTTATAAGGTGATCTAAACATCCTCACCTCCAAACCTTTCGTAAAAATACTATAAAGGCGTAAAAAATGAAAACTTTAACACAGAGTTCTCTTCTTTTGAGCATCGCCCATCAATCACTGTGTCTCTCTGTTTCACCTACAAGAAAGAATATTACTATACGAGTTACCCTCATCACTGACTGGCTAACTCACACATGGTACCATATAATCGAGATTAATTTGTTGCTCATCCATCCTTTCATTTATTTCTGTTTACGCGAAGGAAAACTAGATTGTTGTATTAAGGGGACATGTGACAGTTTTCCCAAAATTCTTTAGTTTTGCTTAGAATTAAATAAAATTTGACACAAACATAGAAGATGTGACTTATAAAACAACAACAAAAGTTTAGCACATAATATAAAATAGATAGTAAATTATTGAAAAAAATGCATTAAAATAATACGAAATTTTAACATTTTTCAAAATGCTCCTCACGAGACACAATATTTTAACGGACATGAAAGAAAAATTTGAAGTTGTCTATCAATATATCATAAACATTTTCACACATGCTTTTATCTTTAGGTGCTGTAGTCACAGCCTATTTGTAATAATGAATATTTCAAAGAGTAAACGACCCATCACAGGTTTATTATCATTGAATACACAATTAAAGTATACTATTTGGTTAGTAAGTTACTTTTCAGCGTATGAACCCTCATTTTCAGCACATTTCTGGAATCTTTTTGGAACAGAATCCGCAGCTCTTTTCAGCATCTCAACTTGTTCCTTAGCCCAACCCCAAAGAAATAAATCACATGGGGATAGATAGGGGTAGACCATTCAGTTGGTCTCCGGTGGCCAATCCATCTGCCAGAATTGTCTGAATTGTCAATTGAATTGCTGAAATTGTCATCAAGTCATGCTCTCTCTGGAATGTGGGGAATTATGTAAAAAAAAGTTCATATCCTGAGGCATGATTTTTTTTCCTTCTGTGCGTTCGGCTGGCCGCTTAAAAATCTGTCGTGGGCTGGATACAACCCTCGAGCCGCGGAATGGCTAACGCTGATCTAGAACAAACAAAATACAGTTATTTTCAATCCACTGTGTGCTCATTTACACTGTGTGGCTGAGTGTAAAACTAAATATAAGGCAAGCAAGTATATACATAAAAATCTATGTAAAACAGTCTATAATTAGATACTTGCAAATGGACGATCAATTGCAGAAAGTTAGCCGCTTTAAATAAGACAAAATAAACTTATAAATCACATATGCTAACTATGATTGAAATCAATGCATGTGCAACGAATTATTTGTACCTTTACTAGGAAGTTAAAAAAAGTGCTACTTCTAAGTTTTTACAAGAAAAGTTACCCTTTGATCATATAATTTAAAGTGTGAAAGAATAGATGAAAACACATAAAGTAATTCTTCTAGAAGGTTTTTGTGCTGATTAAAGTTCATCATTAATATCCCTAGTTTGGCTTCTACATTCTGAGAATCAATCAATTCTTGTTGGACGTTAATATTTATCAGCCAATTTCAAACAAATATATGTTTTTATAGTTTAGTTTATTCGAAAAAAATATAATAGTATTTAAATGCACAACGTATCACCAAATACATAAAAAAAAAAAGTGTGAAAAGTCTGGATATAAGTTCAAATTCTAGCTGACTTTCAATGTTTCAATTTACAAACATCTTTTGTTTGCAATAGTTTTTTTCAGTTAGAAATAGTTCTGTTATTTGCAAAGATAACTCAATTTTCAAGAGATCAAAGGAGATTGAGTATAATGATATAAAGCTACGATCTTCTGAAAAACGACTGTCACAAAGACGAAGGAAAGTAAATAAAAACATAACTTGGCATCAGTTAAGTACGGGAAGAAAAGTTTTCGGAAAGGAATTCAGAATACTTTTTTTATCAATCGATTTGCAATAGTTCTCCCTTTGCATGCCCATCATCCAAATATACATTCGAAAAAAAAAATCCTTCAACTGCTCTTACGACTTTCCTTCTAACTAAAGTACGGTACAAATCGAAATAGAGAGGGGGTGGGGGGTTAGAAGAGGAAATTGTTTCCTTTCCCATTTTGTAAAGCCGTCTTCCAGTCCCTTTGCTAAAATAATTCTCTAGAAAAAGTTGAAAGTAGATATTTTTTCTCAAAAAGGACTTTTAAGGTGTTAGGATATGATGGTAAATGTTATGTGAAAGACATTTTTAGGTCATGATTCTGAAGGTACTTTAGATATTTTTTATGGCTATAGATATGTCAATTTCAGTCATATGTCGTCAATGTCATTACAGTGATGTTTAGAAATTGTAGGGTGAAACTAGTTCAGATATCGTTTTTAAGTTGACTGTTCTTGTGATTCCTTGTTGTATAGTAAAGAGGTATATGAACGTTACTTTTAAATTCAGAAATAAGTTTCAATTTAAGATTAAAGTTATTGTTCAGGTATATTCTTTTAAAATATCATAGAAATAAAATAAAATTAAAAAAAAAAAACTTTTTATGAATGACATTTTTAGGTCACGTTAAAGAAGATACAAGAAGTATTTTAGATATTTGTATGTCGATAGACGTGTTAATCTCAGCAATATGTCGACAATAACGGTATAATGTAAAATGCAGCGACATTGGTACCGATATGTCCACGTGTAAAATTACTTCAAATATTATACAGTGCTGGAAAAAAAGTTAAGGTCAACTGAAAAACTTCACTATTAGTAAAAAATGCATAGATAAGTTTTATGCAAATTTAAACTCAATAAAAAAAAAGACAGTTGTAACCCTTAGAGTACTGAATTATTTGAAGATTTTTATGCCCATGGGACGGATTTGGATGGTCCACTGTAAAATCGCCCAAGTAAACAGATGACGAGTCTCACTCGTCAAATTTACCCAAAGGGTTAATTATATCGTAGAAAAACATTGTTAAAATTATAATTATTTTTCATTTAAATGTTATTTGTTTTCTTTTATACATACAGAAAGCTGGAAAAAATGTTAAGGCCATATGTAAAAATAGCTATAAAACTGCTAATAATCCAAAAACTTTCCCTTCTTTTTAATTAATTTAATCATTCTCGCAGTCATACAATACGAAAGTCTTTCAAAGTTTCTTTTGAGAGGCTTTTCCAGCTGTTTTCAATAGCTGTTTTCAATAGCCATTTTCAGTTCATATTTGGTGCTGTATGTTTTACCATTTCTATAAATATCACGCCCCATAATGCACCATAAATTTTCTGTAGGGTTCTGGTCAGGGCTCCTTGATGGCCACTCAAGCATTTGGACATGATTAGCATCGAGCTAGGATTTTTTTTAAACTTGAATTGTGAATAGACGCATTGTCCTGCTAAAAGATGTATTCTCTAGATGTTATTCAAGATGCCTCCTGCAATAAATTTTCAGCTAAAATGTCTTGATAGGCTTCTTAATTTGTCTTTGTTTTCAGATAAGAAATTGGTGTTGTTCGATTACCAGAAAACCCGCCCCAAATCATCAAGGAGCCACCACCAAACTGACGTTTTGAAAAAAGAAGAGAAGAATCATGCCAGAAGTGTTTAAACCCGTCTAGGCCATCGAGATTGAACTTCTTTTCGTCAGAAAAAACAACATTTTGCCATTTCTCTCCAAAAGCAACATGTTTTTTGGCCAACTCTAGGAGGGCAATTTCATGCCTCTTACTTAGAGATGGTTGACGTTTCATTTTACTAAATTTTACATTTGGGTTTTTCAATAACACATTTCGTACAGTTCGGCTAGTACAAGAAAGCTTCAAATCATTATCAATTTGAGTCTAAGATAGCTTATTTTGTGTTGCTCGGATAACAACAGCTCCCATTTGTCGAGGAGTCAATGCAGATGAACGTCCTGTACCCTTCCTCTAAATGTAAATATCACTACTTTTGTTAAAGTTATTAATCACAATCTTAGATCTGCTTAATCTTTTAACTATATCCCAAGAACTGAAACAACACTTTTTAAAACTAAGGATCTTACCTTGTTCAATCAGTGTTAATTTATTACCTCTCTCCCCATTTTCATAAATCTTTAAATTACTCTCTAGAATCGTTCTAAATCACCTACGTAATTTGTTTGAGCAACTCCGCAGATGACTATAATACATCAACAAATAAATAACATGAAATAAAACTATAAATTTGAGCTTGGCACTATTATTTTTTCCAGGTTTCCGTACGTTTAAAAAATCATTGTAATTTTAAAAGTTACTCAATTTGTTATAATATTTTTTTCATATGTATAATTAAAGCTGTCATTTTCTACATTGTGTTAAATTTGCGTAATGTTCCAATAAGTAGTCAGAGAAATAATGAAGTTTTTCGTTTGGCCTTAAAGTTTTTTCCAACACTGTATTCGAGTTGTCTTTTCTTGTTGTAAAGGGCATATATGTACTTTATAGAAGGTCATTCGCACTTTTTTTAAACGATTTTGTAATTAATTTTTCTCGTCTGCATTTTGTGATTACAATTTGGCAACTTCAAAATAATCATCTGCTATTGTTACCTTTTGATGTAATGTGTGTGCGTGTGTAAAATAAAAGATATATTTTGAAAATGACTCCTAAAATTGAGAGATTGCTTGAAAGTTGCGCTTTCCGAGGAGAAATATTCGTATAAACAAATTATAGATTCTCTGTCTTTGTGAGTATTTATGGTGTTGGTATTGGGAATGTGACAATGCGAGTTTGATTACTTATCATTGTATTCTTGACCTACATGATTCTCACTAGTTTTCGTGTATTTAACTTATACGGTCCTTGCATGTTTTCGTGCTTTTGATCTATATGCACATACTTTTGGAGCAGAGTTTTCAATCCACTTGTAAATAAAAAATTCAGTTTAACTACATCAAAAGTTAAGTTTCGATACATTCTTCTACGTCAAACTTTTAAACTATCAAATTGTAACAATGGAAATTAGCTTTTCCTGCGAAAAACAAAATATCTGAGGGACTTCATATGGCATGATTGCGAGTGTATTGGGTGGACTTCAAGTATCTTCGTAGCTTCTTACCCTCTTGACTTTTTTCGAACAGCAGTATTTAATAAAAGGGTAGTTGCTTTCTATCGAAAAGCGGAACAGTGAATGAAAATCGCTTGTAAATAAAATAGTTGTCATGACGACGGACGCGCCTTGTGTGCAGCATTTGAGCAACAACGAATAAAATTATAAAACTATACGATTCTTGAGCAACAACGAATAAAATTATAAAACTATACGATTCTTGAGCAACAACGAATAAAATTGTAGAGCAATACGATTCGAGATCATCTGGAAGAATTAAAATGAGTTTTGAAAGACGGATTTAATAGACGGAAACCAATGAGAGTTACTTTTATTTCAGCAAAAATCCAAGAAAGACAATCAAAGAGAGGAAGAAGGTTGTCTGTTTTGAATGATCGACAGTTTAGCCATTCGATCGATCTTTACCTATTGAGCATTTGTGGAAAGACGTGAAAAAATCTATTTGAAATCTCCAATACAGAACCGGATGGAATTGAGAGCTACCATTTTATTGGTATGGGCTAAAATTTCTTCTCGATGATTGCAGCTACTAAATAGTCCATTGCTAGAAGAATGTCAATTGACTTTAAAGCTAATGAAGGAACAATACTGGGAAAAAAAATCTGAACGATGTCTATATCTTGTATTCTATTTGATGAAAAATGAAATAACAAAACTCAAGTACCGTTGTAAAGCGTGGAAGGTCTCTATTAATTGTATATAATTTTTTTTTATTATGAGGGTTCATCGACAAATTAAAACTAATAAAATTTTTAAAAAGTTCAATGGTAACCCCATGATATTATACCATATTTAGATTCAGAATAAAAAAACTAAAAAAAAAAAAAAACTTAAAAAAAAAAAAAAAAAAACGTCTAAATACCAAATTTAATAATTTTCCTGAGTGATTAGTAATTTAAAGGATGTAAAAAAATGCCAAATTACTGTTAAAAATGAAATTTTTTTTTTTAGCTATAAATTCTTAAATAGTTCATGTATTTTAGTAATTTTCGTTTTGAACGATAGTTTGTAAAAGGCCAATCATGAATAAAATACAACTTTTGTATTAAACAGATTTTTCACAATTAATTATTAATTAATAATACAAGTTTTAAATTTTTTTTAAATAGAAACATGTATATATATTTTTTTCTGTTTTGCTTCCATTACAATTATCATGGTCGAAAACCCCTCCAGAATTTTTTTCATTGCACTTTGACTTTTTGTTTCTCAATATTTTAGCAAAAATGTAAAAAAGCTTACTTTAAGGGACCGTATTATAGATTACGTCACGAAGCACGCAAAACTTTTGATTCTCCGCACTTTAAAGAAGTTTGCCCTCAAGATCGGCCAAAACATTTTCACTCATAATTGACATGTTTCTCAACATAATGAACTGAAATTTGGTATCAAGGGTATCGAAGTATAAGAATCAAATAAAAATATAAAAAATAGGGGTTCGTATTGAAATTTGTAAAGATAGAGTAAAATTTACTGAGTATACAACCCTCTAAGAAATTAATTTTTGCCCCAAACATATAGAAAATAGCAAATAAAATATTTTGGTGCAAACCGCAAGATTCTACAATAATTAGAACCGAAAATATAGCCATTGTTCGGATTTTTTTTTCTTTTTCTTTTTTTTTTGCGTACTGTACAAGTAATTAGTAGGTTGTAATAAAGTATTTCTTCGTATTCTTATACTTCGGATGTTCTTTATTATTTACACAGAGTTTCCATAATTTGCTTTAAATTCGACTAGTTTGTTAATTTTTTTTCAAAGTGATTATTTTTTTAAATAAACATGTAAGTAAATATTATCTGAATAGAAAATGTGCAACTTATCTCAAGTTTATTTGTCAGGTTTTTTTATATGTTAGTATAAAGAATAGTAAAAAGTAAGTTTACTGAGTAAAATAATGTATTGAAGTATGTAAAAAAGTTTATTATGCGAACCAACTTATAAGTTAACGAAAATATCTCGCATTAATTAAAAGAATTTTCAAGTAAAAAAGTTATAATAATAATAGTTGAACTGAGAACATTCCTTTCATTGATTTCACTTTCTTGTATGGCTTATTAATGCGTTAATTGAATATCCTCTTTTTTTTCACACATGTTACATGTAACTTCAATGTTAGGTGATGATAGATTACGTATAAAACTTAAGTTTCTTACAATATCAATTATGTTACCATATAGGCCTAATAATATAGATACAAAATAAGCATACAACAAATTAATTGAATGACTAATACAACAGCCCAAAAGTTATATTAAAGCAATTTATTGACACATTAAGTTATACATTCACAGCCCGAAAGCTTGTTTACAAGTATCGGAAATTAACGGGATGTACAGGGGCCTGTGATGTGGTTTCAATATATGTTTGACCAAATATAAGCACTAAAACAATACAGTATTGGAAGAGTAGGATTAGCAATGTACGCTTGATAGTATGGTTACATTCGCATGCAAATGTAGGGATATTTAGAGAAAATAGCTTCATTGTATATGTATGCTATATCTCGCTATTATATCAATGTGGCACTGAAACTTCATTTGAATAAGTGAAACTGAATTAGTCAATAACATAATTCTACATAATTATATATTATTGGGTACTTGTGTAAATTATTTCATAAGCGTAAACATTTTGCAATACATGCGCCACAACACTTGCACATTTTGAACTTAAAGTATGCTTGTTAAAGTGTTTTGCAAATTGCTAAAAGCATGACGTTGACGGAGTAGTGAAAAGAAAATATCTTTAGTGATGAAACTTTTCCTTTTGTAATTTCTAAATGTGTTGTAAATTGTTTTATCTTTCACTTTAATTTGAGCATTATTAATTGTACATTTTAATAACTCTCATATTTATATTGAGTTTGAGTGCGCATTCTCTTATTTTATTATTGAGGTTTCGGAATAAAAGTTAAAACTTTTTATCAACGAATAAAAACGTATGTTTTGCTATAGACGCCTGTTTATTAGCAGCGCAACCCTTTCTTGTCGGTAAAAAAATTCAAATTATCAAAATTAAAAAATCAATTATTTCAAATTTAATGATACTTCAAATATTTTAAAAGATCAAGAACTTACTTTTTTTTATGGTTACTAATGTGCTAATTCTAACCAATATTTAATTAAAAAATGATTTTTAAATTAATTATTAATTATTAAATTGAATATTAAATATTTAATAAATTATTAATTATTTAATAAACTATTAATTATTAATAATGTATTAATTATTAAATTAATTATTAAAATAAGTATTAATTTAATTATTAAAATAAGTATTAATTTAATTATTAAAATAATTATTAAATTAATTATTAAATTATTCTTAAAATAATTATTAAATTATTATTAAAATAATTATTAATTTTAGTAATAAAAGAATTATCAATTATAAAATTAATTATTAAACTGATAAATTAATTATTAAGTAATAAATTAATTATTAAATATAAAATTAATTACTAATTTAATTATTATTAAAGTAATTATTAATTTAATTATTAAATTAATTATTAAAATAATTATTAAATAATTATTAAAATAATTATTAAATTATTATTAAAATAATTAGTAATTTAAGTAATAAAATAATTATTAATTATAAAATTAATTATTAAATGGTAAATTAATTATTAAGTAATAAATTAATTATTAAATATAGAATTAATTACTAATTTAATTATTATTAAACTAATTATTAATTAAACTAATTATTAATTAAACTACTTATAAATTGGGCACACAATTCCTATATCGACACACAATACATAATTACTATAACGTCTTCAAAAACTTGAAGTTTTCTCATACGTTCTGAGATAAAATTAAAACGATTTAAAAAAAAATAATGTCCATGCATTAGGATATTTGAAATCATTAGAGTAAATTTATATTCTGGTTTTACTTAAAGTCTTTTGCTCTTCGTAAACACTCCGATGCATCTTTAAGAGAAATGACGTATTTAGACAAAATAAGCTTCCAAACCGATTTCATTGTTTATTTGTGTTTCAGAGCGGAATGATTGCCATTCGCAAAACAACAATTTCTCGTTTTTCTATTTCAAAACAGATAAAAAGAAGAGACAAATAACCTTGTCAAGATTAGGACCATAAAGTTTTTATATAAAAAAAAAAAAAAAAATTGAGTGAACTGACATGCATTACAAGCAGGCTATTATTCATATTGAGAGGCTGATATATTGGTGCACTTGGTTCTTCGAGTTTAATTTTCTTCTTTTAGTTCATTGTTTCCACTTCATGAACCACTTCAATGCTTGGACTAAAACTCGATTTAGGAATATAAACTCTTTTGATGTACTTTCGAAACGATGTAGGTTTAATAATAGTTTTCTTTTAAAAGTACTAACTGGCTCTTCCCCTTGCTCGCTAACGCTCGCCAACCCCCAGGTTTGCTACACAATCTCCTAAAATTCGCGAAGTGAACCATTCTCACTTCGCTCGCTTCAAAGTGAGGCATTTAAAATATACCCTAGGAAAAAGCTATTTCATTTGCATAATCAAAAAAATCCTTGAAAGTGATACTGTTCCGTAAGTCTTAACTCAGATCTGTTTAGATTCGGTAAATATCCAAAGCATATTTATGTGTAAACGTTTTCTGGATATATGGCGATAAAAACTGAAAACGGAATTTCCGTTAAAAATATTAAGGTTCCTATGTTGAAAATCCAAAGTAAATTGAATAAGAACTTGATCTGGCTTGTTTTGATTGTGTAAGAAAGAGAGGATTGCAATCGAAATTGTATCATCCACAGCATCCGGAAAACATGCTCCCGAATTTTCCCTAAAAGTCTGGTTTATCCGGAATTCTAATCCAAAAGGTATGAACACATCTTGCATCTTTTTATTCTTTCATAATCGTAAATATTAAATCCATATTTTTTAAACAGGCTATAATTTGTATCAGTAATAAAGTAAAGAAAATATAGCGAATCTAAGTTGTTGGCTATTGCCATATGTATTAGTCAACTTTCAAAAGATATATTGTAATTGATTTGATTGCTGAATTTGGAAAATCGTGCATAAAATATATTTAGATGATTTGTAATTGGATGTTTGAAGTCGTTGTCATTCTGCTCTCAGAAATACAGCCGAATTTGGGCGGCACGCAAGAGAATTATATACATAGATTTTCAACTTTTTAAAATGAATTAAGGGTGTGGAACATCGCACAACTTTCAAATACCCTTAATACTGGTCACTGCAATTAAATTGGACAAGGATTTGTGGATTTTAGGTAAAGTTTTTTCCTGTGTTACTTCTCATAATTTATTATATTAAAAGAAGAAAATATAAACCACTTGGAATAAGAAACTAAAAACGAAGACAATTAATAATTACTAACTTATGGAAAAGAAATTTACGAATAGAAAAATAACTATTGTAAAAATACTATCATAGTATTATTACCAAATTTTCCACAGATGTAAGTGTGTCCACAGATTCAGTGTTCAGCCGATTATTTTAATCGCTAATAATTTTGCTTATGTTTTTATAATTATTATAACTGCGATAGTGTGTAGTTCTTGTTCTACAAATTATAATAACAGGGCGATTTATTTATCTACACAGATGTTTTAACATTTCTAAACACTGTAGAAAAAAAAAAAAATCTGCGCTTGATTTGAAAAAGAACCCATCATCAATGCGACTATTTTGGGTAAATTTAAACTGTCTGCCTTTACGAAACTGTCATACATTTTTCCAATAAAGCTTCTTTAAATAAATATTTCCTAAAATTCACCTTTAATGGTCATAATTAATCATAAAGTAGGAAGAAAGACGAACCAAGCTTAAAAATAAACGTATGAAGTTGTTTGTTCACAAACTTCCACTCCACAATACTGACGTCACATTATGGAGGAGCCTAAGCGATCGTTTCTGGTCACATGACGAAGCGCACAGAAAACCATTTTTTAGAATTAGATTTATAAAAATTTGAGCAATTATTTCGAGTCAAAAATGCTTGCATTATTATTACCTCGTTAAATACTATTCATAGGCCGCATTTGGTAATTATTTGTTGATGGTGTCAAATACCCTATTACTTACTTTTAATATACTAATATCAATCATTGCGTGTTTCTGTATTTTTAACGATGAAAAAAAAATATTAAAACGTATAGATTATTTCGAAATGACTTAGAATAAAAAAAACTTGAAAATTATAAAAAAATTTAAAATTGTACTAGATTTCTTTGTACAAAATATTTATAGTAGCTCAGTGTCTCAAAGAACCGTCAAGAAGATAAGATCTAGCTTTTAACGCTTTGCAAACGGATTAGCTTCTATTGCTAATAGGTTTATTGCTACACTAATACAGGGAATTGTCACTTGTCGATAATAGTTTTCATTGCTCTGCAGGCAAAGACTCGATTGACTTGCTAAAATATCCATAGCTACACAAGCATAGGCTCACCTCGCTCGCTAAAAGGTTCAAGAACACTCAATCCCTTCCTACCCAGTAGTGGTTGTATTCAGATTATCTGGCGCCGAAACATTCGTCATTAGACAAGCCAACATACATTTACAAACACCCATGCCTAACACGGGACTCGGAACCCGCAACCTCGCGGTCTAGAAGCTAGCACGCTAACCCCTACACCGTTTGGTCGGCCTACCCAGTCGTAAATGTATTTTAACTTTTTCATCTTTAATACAATCCTCCTTACCCTTTTCCAGACAATTTTTTAACCTTTTCCCCATTAATACAAGCCCCTCTCATCCCAATGAGTACAACCCCACTTTTCCCCCCATGTAATAAACAAATCCCCCCCCCCCCCCTCAAAAAAAAATACATCCCTGAGATTGCGCAAAAATTGCGCCATATGCAGAGAAGTGTGAGTGGGAATTTGTCAAACATGATGCTTTGTGATGGGGAAGGGGGGGGGGGGGAAGGAGAGAAGGGTTGATCACGAATCTCATTAGTGTAGGGATGCTGATGCTTGAGATTTCAATAAAGATCTTCTTAACAAGAACATAGTTTATTTATAGGATGACGACTGGGGTTTTAACTTTAAAACGCTATTGTTGAATATTAATCACTTCGAAGAGCTTTTGCTTATACATCTTATAAATTTAGCTACATGGCGTGGAATAAATTTAAAACAAAATGGCTGACAGGAAGCAGTGATGTAGCGCTTTACACAACCAATACGATTCGAAGTGCTCTGAATCGGGAAAAATCCCATATTGGTAAAAGTTAATTCACATTAAATTGGATTTTATTTTAGCTCATTTAATGAATAATTTTGAGTTCTTTTCGTTATTAACATTTATAATACATGCAAATAACATGCGATAAAAATTAAATGCGAAATTATTCATATGCAGCTTTAAAACTTATTTGGCATAAGAAGATACAGATTCAGCGTTATTTTTTTTTTCTTTCTGCAGCATAAAATTATTTTCAAATATAAAAGCTCTTCCTCCATTCATTATTAGCATGTAAACTATGTTGTTTCAACTTGCTAAAGTTCAATTCAGAGATGAAGCATTATATTGCAATGAAATAATTTAATTATTTTTGTTTGAAATAAAAGTGTGAGACAAATCAACCTTGAGTAAAAATCACTTTAATATTTATATATAATAAGGCATTTAACATATTATTAATGAAAACATAAATTGTTTAAAAACTAATAATTCAAATAAAAATATTCCCAAAGATTTTTTTCAATCAAATTTCCCCCCATATTTTTTTTCTAAATGAAGAAATAAGGTTTGGCTTCGAATGTACATTTAGGAACAGACCATAAAAGTAATCATACAAGTCAGTATTTGTTTGAAATACTTTTACATACAAGTCTCCTCAAAGTCTGGACTCAAAAATAGTGTTACTATATTTAGACTAACTAAAATAACATTCAAAGCATTTGTATAAAAATAACATTCAACCACAAACACAAAACATGTTAAGCAAGAAATACACTAAATTTTTTCATTGAGTCTTGTACTATTTCCGCATAAGTGCTTGTGCTAAAGAATTCTTTTTATTTTTAAAAAATTCGCTTGAGAAATATGCATCAAGTCAAGCGATAAATTTTGACATTTTATTCTTTTTCTTCGTGCTTCGCCAAATGGAAAAATATTGTAGTTTGATATTCAAAGCATCTTTCAAAATATATCTCTGAAATGCATTCCGCATTTTTAAAAGATACTTTCTCGATATCGGTGACTTTTCGTAATATTGTCGGAAGTTTTTAAACAAATAATTATTCTTCATTTAAAAAAAATATGCATTAACTATTAAAAAACTTTTAAGAGGAGTGTTTATTATTTAGAAAATATCATATACAACATTATCCTTAAATATTGGATAATTATCTTATTCATAATTTAGCAATTGGTTGTAATTATTAACAAATTGCAAAGCTAACTTTATTTGATGAGAAAAATACTGCATTTTCCTTCGACGTATATTAATTTACTCTTTAAATTATTTTATACAAAAACATCTAATATTTAAAGAATGCATTGCACGATAAATATATTTATAAGAATAAAATATTATACGTCAGACATGAAGAATAAAGCTGATTATTTTCTTCAAGGAATTACTTTATTTAAAGGCCTGCATTTCTATCTTATATTCTTCAGCGTAGTCCCTGCTTATTTTTCAAATTTCATTTTGACAGGTTTGATGGATTTATATCCATTAAATACAGTTAGAAACTTCAGTGAAATATATCGTTTTATAGCCTTAAAAAAATGTTGCCATCAAAATCTTTTTTTGATAAATTAAGGAAAGGAAGACATTTGATATTCAAATCACTTATATCGTTGTTTTCAGTTCGGAATATTAAAAATGAATCTTATCGCGTGTTTTTTAAGGTCATTAATTTTTAAGGGATGATGCATGATGATTTATGAAAGGATATCGAAATTCTATCTAGTATTACCAACGTAATTGTACTTTAATTCCCTTTAAATCCTTACGTAGTAGAAACTTATAGCAAATTGTGAAAATGATATTTGAAGTGATAAATTGTTAATAGAAAATTAAATAAAACCGCAACTTTTAAAAGAACACGAAAACATTGATTTATCCATGAAGCATACACAACTTTTTTCCTCAGAAGAATGGAAACTAAGGGTGTGGAACAGCGCACAACTTTCAATTGCACTATAATAGTGATCACTATATTTAAATTTGATATGCATTGCTGTAATGCATTGTTTGTATCTTCTTATTTTTATGTATTTTAAAAAATGGTTATTTTGACGACATATTTGGCAACGCAGTAATTAAATTGTTACAAAAAACTGCAAAACTGGCAAAGTAATTGGTGATAATTATTACATAATTCTTTTGGGAGGTTGGTGAAACAGAAGATGAACAGTCTTTGATATAGGTAAAGCTCAAGAAAAGAGATGTTAGTTCAAATGAAACCCTAGTGAAATTCAATAAAAACTAAAAAAGTTGAAAAGTTAGTTTTTTAACTTTTTTTTGTCTTTATTGAATTTATACGGGAATTTCACAAGCAAGGATTTTTGAAAAATCTAGAAAGTCATTACTACAGAGATTTTGATCAAAATGTCGCAAATGATTTTGATCAAAATCGTTAGAGCCGTTAGCTGTTTGGAAATTGCTGACAATTTTCAATGGCAGATCCCTTTTGCACATGCGCTTTTTTAACGAAAACCTTAATGACAGGTCTCATGGCCACCACTAACCTGGATAAAAAAGTTGGACATCTTAGGTCAATTTGTTGCTGACCACATACACGGAAGGAATTTTGTTTCATAGATCACCTTTTTGAACACGACGTTCCAAAACGTTTCGAAATGTTAAAGAATTGTTTTTTTTTATCAAATGAAATGCTTTCATTATAATATATTATTACATATATATTAATTGAAAAGTAAAAACACATTAACTTTGAGAAAACGCATTAAGGAATTTACACAAAACTAGCTGAATACCCGTGCTTAGCTACGACATTTTACCACATGCATTTTAAAAATAAAAAGGCATTCATACATTCCATTCCACATCTTGGATAGTCAATCCCATTTCGACCCCTGAAAATTCGTTTTATCAAAATCGAAATACTTTTTTATAGCTATATTTGCCTTGTTTTATTGTAATGTTTGTCCTGTTTTCGTTTTTATTTCAAATTCTAACATTGTAATTCTATTGGAATTAGTGTATAGGATATTCTTCGCATGGAACGTTTTAACCCCATTTTGGACCTTTAAAATTAATTAATGAAGATCGAAAGAGCTTATGCTTCGCTTTGCTGATATTTGTACCAAATTACACAGTTGTGACGACATTGGAAGTGGAACTCGTTTAGAAGATTTATACCCTTTTCGACTCTTTGAAATTAGTTAATAGATACTGTAATGGCTTTCCTTATCTATGCCTACCCTTGGTATCAAATTTCAGAATTGTGACTGTATTGAAAGTTGGGTATTGATCATTCTCTTTTGGAACCTTTTGAGCCCATTTCGACTTTTTAAACTAAATCAAGTTCGGCATTGTTTACTTTATCTATACTTGCTCTTGGTATCAAATGGTGACTATATTGAAAGTGGGACATTGGGATATTATTCGTTTGAATGATTTCGACCCTTTCATATTAGTTAATCGAGATTGCAATAGCTAGCTTACGTTTTCAATTCTTGTCCTTGATGATTTTTGTTCCAAATATAAGAGTTGTGGCTATTTTGCAAGTGGCACGTTTGGATATTCCACGTTTGGATATTCCACGTTTGGAATTCATAACTCCTTTTCAACCCCTTAAAACGGGTTAATGAACATCGGAATAGTTTAATTTTTCTATGCTTGCCTTTATTGACATTTGTATCAATTTTAGAGTTGTGACTGCACAGGAAGTATAGCATTGGAATATTCCTTTTAGGAAAGTTTTGACTCCTTTTCGACCTTTTAAATTAATGAATCGATATTGGAATAGCTATTTTTTTCTATGTTTGCTCTTGTTGACATTTGTATTGAATATCCGAGCTGTGACTAAATTGTAAGTGGAACATTCTAATATCTCTCGTTTGGAACGTTTGACCCCTTTCCGACTCTTTAAAATTGGTGAATCAAGATCGAAATAGTTTACTTTTTTTATGTTTGTTCTCATTCACATTTGTACTTATTTTCATAGTTGTGACAATAAGGGAAGGTGGAGAATTAGTGATGATTGAGTGAGTCACTCAGTAAGTGAGTGAGTAAGGGATGTGTCTTTTATGAATAGAGATTTGTTGATGGAAGTTGTCCCAAAATATCAATGTGCTATATATTTAGTGGTATATCTACTTTTCTCACATTCTTTTCCATCCACATTTCTAACATTCTGTGAAGATAAAGTACTTATTCTTCAAAATTTGTTTATTGAAACATTAATTTTTATTTAAGTTGCACTTTGATTAATATTAAATGGAATCTTTTATATATGCTCCTTAAAAGTAACTTTTTTTCAATATTTCATAAAATAGTGGCAGCCAAACGTTGAAAAGAAAAGAACAAAAATTGTCAGGGTTTTTTTTCTTGCAATGATAGTAAAAAAAAAAATCAATTTAAACATATTTCAAAAATTGCTTCATGTGAAAATAGCATACAATATACGTTTTCGTTTTTTTTTTTTTTTTTTTTTTTTTTTTTCCTTCTTAAATAATAATTTTAAATGTATTTTGTTAAATGTATTAAATAAATATGTTGCTCTATTTCAATGATTATATTGTTATTGAACTAATTTTCAAGTTCACCCAGGAGGTTGTAGTTCATGAACGCATTATTCCCCACTAGGCATATTTCCTGCATTACTTTTACATTTAACTCACCAAATCTCAAGTCATCAGTCGAAAATTTATAGCATTTAAAACCCTCTGAGCGTCAAGGGAATGGGCGAAATTATGCAGTTGTTTTCCCTGCAATAATTTTTAAATTTTATTTCTGATCCAAATATATAATTTGTTTAAATTATTTTTTATTTATTTTGTTTTAAGTAGGTTTTAAACTATCATCCTAATAAAAAGATTTAAAAAATATTTTATTTTACATTTTATTTATAAATTTAAAAAGGTTGTGTATTGCTGGAAAAACTGAGGATCAAATGACGGATATATACGTCCGTGACCCTCAGAAGGTTAAAAGTCAGGAGGTCAAAGTCTGTACATTGTGATAGACAGTGGTCTGAAGAGGTGAAGAAGTGATAGATATCTAGGCTTAGTCAAGGGAAGTCATTGTAAGTATTGATAAGGACATCATAATCTGGAAGTCATTGTCACGATTTCATAGTCAAAAAGTCATAACAAAAAAATCGTCTGTAAGCTCTGTCAAGAAGAGATAAACATCAAGTCATGAAAAGTCATAGTTAGGTAGGCTTAATCAGGAAGTAATTGTCGGGAAGTAGTAAACATTAAGTCTTAGCCAAGATGTCATAGGTAGATAAGTCACAAATCGTTATATCATTAGTCCTCTTAGCAGGTAAAGCAGCAAAGAATGCTGTTGAAAACAAAGAACTTGAATCGTTTCCACTTCCCGTTGGTCTTCATCCTTTTTTAAGAGTCATCCAATAACCTTATTACTGGAGTCGCTGATGAGCTGTATTGAGAGTTAATGGTGGTGCTGCACCATTTGATGAATAGAGATACTTCATCAGGTCTTCCTGCCAGCATGCCAGACTATGTCTACGTGGGAATGAGAGCTGAATTCTACTCTGCAAGTACCTCCAATGCGGTTTCATCTTGGATTGTTTCCAGCGTTAAATAGTATTTGAGCTTGGTAATTACTCCTTCAGTTGGAAACTCCATTTATATAATTCAAAATTACACGTTTTATACTAGTAATAGCAATTATTTCAATGCAAATCGATAAACGGCAGATTATCGCAAATTTTTGTCTGAACTGAATAAAACCTTCGTTAAAATTAAATTTCGCATCTTTCATTGTTATAGCTTTGTTTTAGAAAGTTCATTATGGAAAAGGCATAGAAAGAGTTGTATAGAGCATAATAGTTAAAAGAATAACTTTACAACAGTTAAATGTACTACTTTTCAAAATACGCAAGGGTTAACAAAAATGAATTCATTTCCTTATTGGCAAATTTCATTCAGCATGCAATAATTTCTTGAGATTATTGGAAAAACAAACACTATTTAAGATAAACATTTTATATAAAGTTCAAACGTTGACCAAATTGATTGATTTACAATGGAGGGGGAAGGGCACAATTAACCAGTCATTTGATAAACAAACTAGAGGTGTGGAACATTGCATAACTTTTAATCACACTGTAATACTGACATGGATTTGTGTTATTTGCCGTTTTTATGTTTTCATCATTTACTTAGAAATAAGGACCAGTTTGGCGACAATTCTTATATAGGTCTTAAGAAGTAAAACTTTTAAACTGACGATTTTGGCAATATATTTTTCAATAATTCTCACATTACTTTTTTTTATTGTAAGTGAAATCGAAGACAGGCCAAATGAATTTCCCCTTTTTAACATCAAGAGTCTTCCATTTCAAATCAATAAAACCCGAATGAGGGGCATCCCAGACTGAGACGGGCTGACTGCATCGACATGGATTTATAAAAAACTTAAGAGTCCCTAATTGGAACACTTTGACAAGGAAGAGATCAGAATGGAAGAAGATTCCGAAGAAGGCTTGGGACCTCAAAGGACTGTCGAGTCAATAGAAGAAGCTTTGTTATGTTTCATCTAGTAAGTTTTAAGGGCCTAAATTAGTAATAAATGTTTTCAAATAAATTTTAAGTTTTTATGTTGCCTCTTCTAAGTTCTTATTATAAGTTCTTCAGTATATCTGGATGCATAGATTATATTTCACACAACGAAACTTTTATGACTATAATTCAAAGGCTTTTGAAGCGAAAGCAATAATGCTTATATACGAGTTTATAAACTTCTCTTCAATATGATATATGTATAGAAAAACAAAAATGTAGAGAAATTCAATATTCTGTTATTGAACAAAAGACTCAAACGTATGTATAGAAATATCACAATCGGACTGAAAAATTTGTATATTCTCAGAAAAATTTCTTATGAAAATGTATTGGAAAAAAATAAAAAAAATTGACATTTATTGAGAACACATATAGAGTTTTATCGTACATTCATATCTCTACACCTGAAATATACATGAATTGCTAAAGCGAAGTAGTGTTATTTGTACTTATGATTAAGAAGTAGTGTCACTGTTCCATACACCTACTTCTCTTTTTTAAGGCCACAATAAGTATGTCGTATTCTTTTGAAACATTATTTTTAAACATGTGTAACACTTGTAATAAAAAAATCAGTTTACTAAATCTAAATGTAAATAGATGGAAGTTTTTTTATTACATCTTAATAAGTAATTTCATAGGTTATGAAAATATGAAAAAAATTCCTAATAAAAATGTATCATTAGTAATCTTTTTTTCCTTCAAATTTTGTTAATAAACTTTTTAGATTGCCTTTATACCTGGAAAAATATTTCAAACATCTTAAAGCAATACTTAATAAAAAAAACTAAGGGAGTGAAACATAGTACAAATTTCAATTACACTATAATATTGGTCACTGCATTAAGATTTCAAATAGGGTGTTGTTTACCATTTTCATGTTTTAATTATTTAAATAAAAATGGACGGTTTGGCGATATTTTTGGCAATAATTTTTACATGGGAGGGGGACACCAAAATTGCGAAATTAGTGATGTTATTAGGTAGATATTATATTGTCCTTTCTTGTGCGTGACACACATAAAAATCAGTCATTGATGGGTGATGACCAAAAGCAGAGAACTCTGTATTAAAGGCACTTTTTAATAAAAAAAATAAACTTTTTACACTTTCATCGCATTTCTGCTCGAATTTCGAAGGTAGGAAAATTTAGAACACTTTAAGAGGCATTAGCAGGAACATTTTAATCAATATCAATAGAGTTATTTAGAACATTTTAAACAAAATCGTTTAGCAATTGCTAAAAAACATGATTTTTTATGATTTCAACCTTATTTGCATGCGAGTTTTTTACGAAAACCTTAATGGTAGATCCCATGGTCACCACCAGCCAAATTTCAATATCTTGGATTAATTTGTTCGGGAGTTATGCTGACCACGTACGCACAGACAGGTATTTTTTCTAGACACTTTTTTGAAATCAAGATATTCCAAAACGTAGAAGAATGCAATATATATATATATATATATATATATATATATATATATATATATATATATATATATATATATATATATATATATATATATACATTGACCTAATGCTATACTTTCATTGCCCTATGCAAACATATGGGTAATAGAAAGCAATAGAATTCTAAGTCTGTGTGGAAATATCACGATGAGTATCCTTCTATGAAAAGAGTTTAATTAAATTGATGTAATTAAAAAGAGCTAAGAGGAGAAATGTTCTTTTATTGAAATAGTTTAAGTACATATTTTGTATAAGTATATATGAAATGTACAAAAAGTATTAACTTTAATATAGCTAGTCTAATTAAGAAAGTATTAATCAAGCTTCCCCCCTTTTTTATTTCTCATAAAATTGTTCAAACATTTAAGGCATAATTCTTTTCCTTGATTAATTAACATTTTAAAAATAAAAAAATTATTAAAGATAAATAACGTTACTTCAAAGACAACTAACTATCTTTTTTATAAAAATTGCATTAACAAACTAGTAGAAAACTAATGCTTTTTAATCTATTTTCACAATTTTTTGATTTAAAAGTATATCTACAAAGAGTTCTATGAATGTGTCTTTAATAACTCCAAACGTGTTATTTTTAATGAAATTTGTTAAATAATACTTTAATATATATATATATATATATATATATATATATATATATATATATATATATATATATATATATATATATATATATATATATATATATATATATATATATATATATATATCTTTTTAAATAGTTAAAAGAAGTGAATTATTAAAATTGCTTGATGTTATTTATTAAATAATTTTCCAATTCTAAAAAATAATAACCCGAAGTAAATGTACTTTAATGTTAAGTTAGTAAATTATTTATAAGTGCACATGTATTGTTACACAATTTTTCTGTATATAGTTGTAAAAAGTGATGTAACCGTTTAGAGTTCTATTTTATTTTATTTTATTTGTTAACAGTGATAATACAGGTGAGAAAAAAGTTGACAACATCTAAATCAATCGAAAAATTTCGAAATGTTTCTATCAATTGTCCAGTTGACTGAATATCTCGAGGAAGTTCCCACGTGCTCCTATCAATATTATAACTCAGATCGAAAGAGATCAATTTAACTTCGGATTCGATTTGAAAGAAACTTTGCACTTCGTTTACCTGAATTATCACTGGATTCGGAATGAACAATTCCCGCCTTTTTTTTCTTTCTTTTTTTTTTCTAAATGTTTCGAAAAGGCCATAAACGTAAAAATTTCTGCTCAATGTGCTTTTTCTATTTTTCTAATCTACGATCAAAATTACCTTATTCGACGTTGGCGAAAAAACGTCTCATTTCGCTGGCATTGAATGTGATGTTAAGGCTTCGCAAACATCTTGGCTTGAAAAACAGCAGCGAAAACCAGATTTGCAAGTTTCACGCAAATCACGCCAACCTGTACGGAATGTGGCAATGGTCTAGCAACGCCAACTATTTGGCAGAAACATCACGATAATCATAGAAGCGATAGGGTCTGTTTACGTCACGAATTTTGTTGACTGTTTTTATCGAACCGGTTTTAACTCGGTTTTGGGGCATTTTCTTTTCTTAATATTTAAATAACTGTTTTTTTAAAGAATTTTTGTTTAAATATTTGGAATCAGAAAGAAATTGTTCATAAATGTGGGAACTAACAGTCATTCTCTCCTCTCATAGTAGCAACGCCCTCTGACGAGAAGGAGCAGAAGTACTCAATAACTATTAAAGTCACATGTAGATCACGGTATAGTGGTTGGCGTGCTAGCTTCTAGACCGCGAGGTTGCGGGTTCGAGTCCCGTGTTAGGCATGGGTGTTTGTAAATGTATGTTGGCTTGTCTAATGACGAATGTTTCGGCGCATTATAGCCCTCGTGTTGCTGACGGCGCCAGATAATCTGAATACAACCAACCAACCAACCACATGTAGATCTGCCGCGTACGACACACGAGCGCATCAAGCTCTGTCAATATGATAATTCAATAAACAAAGAGACTAATTCCCAGTCTCGCTACTTTCTCTCTGCCGGTACACCCATCTCCACAAAATTGGGGGCTCAGCCATACCGAACTCGCTATTTTCTAAATAGCAAAGTTGTTTCAAAACAGGAAGTTGTCGTCGGCTTACTAAAGCCATTTCATCGATACAAATTAAACGTTTTTACGAACCAAAAACGCAAAAGCATTTTACAGGCCAATAAAACCACCTATACCACCCTGCCTAAACTTTAATGAACTTTGATTATATCACCGAACTTCCCTCGGACATCATCAGCAATTCATCTAACGGGCCAGTGCCACACCGAGTTGACAGTGTTATATTTTGAAAGTGTATACGCCAAATAGCCAGCACGACCAGCATCCTAGCCATCCTCGTACCAGCATGACCAGCATCCTAGTCATCCTCGTTGCCAGAACTACCAGCATCATTGCCATTGCATAATAGGTTATTTAGATAATGATAGTCAATCGTCCATCTGATAGTTACCAACAGTGTACCAGATGTTTTAAGGTGTAAGAACGTTCAACAACGATTGAAATGACACAGATAAGCGTGAGCTTTTTATCTACTCGTTGCCGAGTTCAAAATGCTATATGATTCAGCAATAAAAACGATATTCTGTAGAATGTTATTTTCTACAACTTTACACAATTCAAGGTATCATCTTTAGAACTGAAGGAGTTAGACAGCAACTAGAATTGCCAAAAATATATCTATAAAAGAATATTGTGATTGGTTAGTCTATTTAAAAGAATTGCTTGGGCAAAAAGATATTCTTTAGAAAAATTAGTTTCATCGTACAAAAAAGAAAAGAAAAAAAAAAAAAAAGAAGAAAAAAAAAAAAAAAAAAAACTTTATTAACAAAAGGAAAACGATAAAAAAATAAGATTATTTCTGATTTAAAAATACATGAGAATCCAAACATATTTAAAATATCTGTTTAAAAATAATAGTATTAGGTAATTGATCAGCAATTTTATAAACAATTAACATGCAATTTTTTTTTAATACGAAGTTATTGTAAAGGCAAAAGGTTGACAAACTAGGGGTGTGGAACATCGTACACCTTTCAATTACACTATAATACTGAAGTGGATTTGTGCCATTTATATTTTCATCATTTTTATATTTTCATCCTTCATTTAGAAAAAGTGGCCAGTTTGGCGATTTTTTTTGCGATAATTCTTGTATGGGTCTTTTGTCGAAGGAAAAAAAAAAAAACTCTGCAAAATGAAAATTTTTTCGATATACTTTTCGATAATTCTTATATTATCCTTTCTTATAAATGAAACTGGGGAGGGAAGAAAAAACGATCGTTGATGAGGTATGATCAAGGAAAGAGAACTCCGTGTTAAAGGCATTTGTTTTTCAACTTTTTACGCAATGAAAGCATTTTTACGGGAATTTCGGAGGTGGGGACGTCTTGAACTTTTTAAGAGGCATTACCGCAAATCGTTAAACAAAACCGTTAGAGCCGTTTTTTAGCAATTACTGAAAAGCATAATTTTTTCAACGGAAGCTACCTTACGCGCATACGCGATTTTGACGATAACCTTAATGGTAGGTCCCTGTGCCATCACCAACATGCACACAAAATTTGAAAATTGTAGGTCAATTTGTTCGGGAGTTATGCTGACCACCGACACACAGATAAACATTTTTTCTAAATAATAATTTTTTTTTTAAATCAAAATGTTCCAAAACGTAGAGAAACGCGCGCAAAAAAACAAAAACAAAAAAACGATTTTTTTTTTTTTGATTTTTTTTACCGAATTCTGCTTATTCTGTTCTGGAACCGCGATTATGGTAGATTTCACTGTCTGTTTTAAAAAGTTTCTTTTCAAAGCTTCTTTGTATACTGAAAGATATCATAATTTCAACTTCTTATTGTTTCATAAGATTTTCTTCATACAACATATCATAGAAACTACATATCACAGCTCGTTAATCAGTAGGTTTCAGACAGTTTAATCGTTATTGTGACTAAGATCCGTTAATCTTTATATACCAACCGAAACAGTAAGAAAATCTAGTAGTATACAGTTTGAAGTTTTAAAATATACGATTTTTTTTACCATAAATAGTAAAAAACAAAACATTATAAGTTTGGCTGAGGTATGACCGATTCTCTTTTTTCACAGAGTTAAAAAACAGGGAACTATCTAGTGTCTAAACAATAAAGATTTTCTAAAGTATCTGCCACAGTACAATGTTAAAAATGAAATCGTTAAAAATGAAAGCCGTTAAAAACACCGCTTAACACCGTTAAAAATGAAAGATACATTATTTAAAAGAAGAGCTTATTTTAAACAGTAATACAAAGAAAACTGCTTCAGGAAGTTAAATCTTACCTAGTATAACGATACATGTTATATTCATAATTACCATTTCAAAAGTATAACATAGTTTTCAGGACAAGTATCTTTTATTCTGTACAATATATACAAAGTAAATAACCTGACTAAATGCAAAAAAGAGATTTTGAAATTGAAAGGATTTGAAACTTTAATTATCTTTGGGAAATGTTTGAATGGTATTGCTGACAAAACTATCAGAATATCCCTTTTCTGGGTATTATGATCATCCGAAGTATAAAATCCAAAAAGAAATAAAATAATAATAATAATAATAATAATAATAATAATAATAATAATAATAATAATAATAATAATAATAATAATAATCCTTTTTGAAAGATTCTACTTGGTGGAAAGATGTTTACTAATTATCTTAACAAAAGCAACTCTGATATTTTTGCTTACAAACATAAAACATTTCCGTTATTGAATTAGTTTGTTTTATCTATTCTTCTCATACACTAAAAGGTGGTAATTATCCAATCTCGAATGCTTTAAGTAATTCTTAAGCATTTTCTTTACCCAAATAAAGTATTTCTCCACCCTTTTGTTAATTTCATTCTAAACGCCTTGACGAGTGTAAAAATGAAATATGTTTAGATTGCCTCAATCTCTTGAGCCTCAATCTCTTGAGCCTCAATGACTTGAGCTGAATAATCTTACTTGAGCATAAAATTTCCTTGCTGTAGGAGTAACGAATGAATTAAATATGTATGGAAGATATAAAACCCTAAAATTGTATTGAAAAGGACAAATACACTAGACGAAGTCAATAGATTTAGAAATATAGAATAGTAGCTCTTATATGTGCCTCAAAGATAAAGAAAACATATATATGTAATAGGAATCTTTTTTTTAGAATCCACACTAAGTTTATTTCATCTTTTCACAGCACTTAACCCTTTTTAATTCTTCAATAACTTCTTTCCATAACTGCCTACGCTAAACTAATAGTGCGAGATTTACAGTGTCACCATTTTTGTTATTCGTGTCCCATAACTAATATTCCATTTTGCCCACTTTGGCGTCACTGTTTATAATTTCACACATTTAGAGTAATTGAAATATTGCTGAGATCAGCTCGTTACCCACGCTTCCATACCTTGATAGGTCTGAGTGTTTTTTCTCGGACGATACGCGTTGCATTCTTTTGATATATTTCGTACTAGTAAGTTGTAAGTTCACATCTCTCTTCGTGCGTCCAGATTATCATTTAATAAATGTGTTTCGAAAGCTCCAAAATGACTTTTCAATGACTCCACCACGACACTGCCAAACACTAAGCAAAATGTGAAAACATTACATAGATTTCATTTTTAAATATTTTCAAGTTTTTTCATGGATATCATATAATTATAAACACTAATGGTCCAAGAGGCGACTGGAAGTTTAGTAACACCATCAAACATCATGTATTTTAATGTATATTTGAATTGGTTAATTTTATTTAAAAGAATTTATTGGTCAAAAATATATTCCTTAGAAAAGAAAGAAACTTTAGTAACAAAAGGAAAACGATAAGAAAATAAGATTATTTCTGAATATAAAATACATAAGAAAATCTCATAAACATATTTAAAATATGTGTTTAAAATGCTCCAAAATGACTTTTCCATGACTCCACCACGACACTGCCAAACTTTAAGCAAAATGTGAGAACATTACAAATATTTCAATTTAAAATATTTTCAAGTTTTTTCATGGATATCATATAATTATAAACATTAATAGTCTGAGAGGCGACTGGAAGTTTAGTAACCCCATCAAACATCATGTATTTTAATGTATATTTGAATTGGTTAGTTTCATTTAAAAGAATTTATAGGTCATAAAGATATTCCTTAGAAAAGAAAGAAACTTTAATAACAAAAGGAAAACGTTAAAAAAAAATCTGAATTTAAAATACATAAGAAAATCTCACAAACATATTTAAAATATGTGTTTAAAATGCTCCAAAATGACTTTTCAATTACTCCACCACGACACTGCCAAATTTTAAGCAAAATGTGAGAACATTACAAATATTTCAATTTAAAATATTTTCAAGTTTTTTCATGGATATCATATAATTATAAACATTAATAGTCTGAGAGGCGACTGGAAGTTTAGTAACCCCATCAAACATCATGTATTTTAATGTATATTTGAATTGGTTAGTTTCATTTAAAAGAATTTATTGGTCATAAAGATATTCCTTAGAAAAGAAAGAAACTTTAATAACAAAAGGAAAACGATAAAAAAAATAATCTGAATTTAAAATACATCAGAAAATCTCACAAACATATATTCTAAATATGTGTTTAAAATGCTCCAAAATGACTATTCAATTACTCCACCACGACACTGCCAAACTTTAAGCAAAATGTGAGAACATTACAAATATTTCAATTTAAAATATTTTCAAGTTTTTTCATGGATATCATATAATTATAAACATTAATAGTCTGAGAGGCGACTGGAAGTTTAGTAACCCCATCAAACATCATGTATTTTAATGTATATTTGAATTGGTTAGTTTCATTTAAAAGAATTTATAGGTCATAAAGATATTCCTTAGAAAAGAAAGAAACTTTAATAACAAAAGGAAAACGTTAAAAAAAAATCTGAATTTAAAATACATAAGAAAATCTCACAAACATATTTAAAATATGTGTTTAAAATGCTCCAAAATGACTTTTCAATTACTCCACCACGACACTGCCAAATTTTAAGCAAAATGTGAGAACATTACAAATATTTCAATTTAAAATATTTTCAAGTTTTTTCATGGATATCATATAATTATAAACATTAATAGTCTGAGAGGCGACTGGAAGTTTAGTAACCCCATCAAACATCATGTATTTTAATGTATATTTGAATTGGTTAGTTTCATTTAAAAGAATTTATTGGTCATAAAGATATTCCTTAGAAAAGAAAGAAACTTTAATAACAAAAGGAAAACGATAAAAAAAAAAATCTGAATTTAAAATACATAAGAAAATCTCACAAACATATTTAAAATATGTGTTTAAAATGCTCCAAAATGACTTTTCAATTACTCCACCACGACACTGCCAAACTTTAAGCAAAATGTGAGAACATTACAAATATTTCAATTTAAAATATTTTCAAGTTTTTTCATGGATATCATATAATTATAAACACTAATAGTCTGAGTGGCGACTGGAAGTTTAGTAACCCCATCAAACATCATGTATTTTAATGTATATTTGAATTGGTTAGTTTCATTTAAAAGAATTTATTGGTCATAAAGATATTCCTTAGAAAAGAAAGAAACTTTAATAACAAAAGGAAAACGATAAAAAAAATAATCTGAATTTAAAATACATCAGAAAATCTCACAAACATATATTCTAAATATGTGTTTAAAATGCTCCAAAATGACTTTTCAATTACTCCACCACGACACTGCCAAACTTTAAACAAAATGTGAGAATATTACATATATTTCATTTTTTAATATTTTCACGTTTTTTCATGCATTTCATATAATTATTAACACTAATAGTCCGAGAGGCGACTGGAAGTTTAGTAACCCCATCAAATATCAGGTATTTTAATGTATATTTTATTTATTTAGTTTCATTGAAAATAATTTTTTGGTCAAAAAGATATTCCTTAGAAAAGAAAGAAACTTTAGTAACAAAAGGAAAATGATAAAAAAATAAGATTATTTCTGATTTTAAAATACATAAGAAAATCCGCTAAACATATTTAAAATATGTGTTTAAAATAACAGTATTAGGTAATTAATCAGCAATTTTATAAATAAAAAACACATAAATTTCTTTTAGTTAGTGTAAAGTTAGTGTAAAAGTAGAAGTAGAAAAATAAAACTAAGCACCTGAGAGATATTTATGATGCTTATATAAAGGAAACGTGAAAATGGAGATTTCATTGTATTATTCAAAAAGTTTTTTTTTTTTAAAGCTTTTCTGTGCAACTGAGAGGAATCATAATTTGAACTTTTTATTGTTTCATAAGAATTTCTTCATGGTACGTATCACAGGGAAGTGCTAGCTCGTTAGGTAGTAGGTTCCAGACAGTTTAATCGTTATTGTGCCCAAGAGTCCCGTTAAGCTTTATATGCCAACCAAACGAGTAAAACAATCTAGTAGAATGCCCAAAGCGAGGTTTTAAAAAATGAGGGGGGGGGGGGGGGCTGGATTCATAAAAAGCAAAACATTCTAAGTTTGGTTGAGGTATGACCGATTCCATTTTTTCACAGAGTTAAAAAACAACGAACTATTTAGTTTTTAAACAATAAAGATTTCCTAAAGTTTCAGTCACGGTACACTTAACACCATTAAAAATAAAACTATATAATTTAAAAGCAGGCCATATTTTAAAAGTAATTAACAAAAACTGCTTCTTGAAGTAAAACCTTACCTAGTTATAATAATGCATTTTATATTCATAAAAGCCTTTGCAAAAGTATATCTTGGTTTGCAGGAAAAGTTATTCAAAGTAAATAACCTGACTAAATGCACACAAAAAAGTTGGTAAATGAAAGATATTTGAAAATTTGTTATTATTAAACTTTGCGAAATGTTTGAATGGAATTTCTAACAAAACTAACAAAATATCATTATTCTGAGTATTATGATCATCAGGTGAATGAATTCCAAAAAAAGTTAACATTTTCGTCAGATCCTTCTTGATCAAAAGATGTTTACTAATCATCTCAACAAAAGCAACTTTGATGTTTTTGATTATAAGCTTAAAGTGTTTTCGCTGTAAGGGAAGTTATTAGAAGATAGGCAGTAACACAGCATGGAAGCAGGATCAAACTAGAATACCTTTATTCAGAAACTGATTGCTTTTATGTACAACAAAAACCTGATCACATGCGCAAAAACCAAGTAAACAAATTTGCATGAGAGACGTAAAGCATTTCTGTTATTGAATATTTTTTTTTAATCTTTTCTACACTAAAAGGTTGGAATTACCCGATTTAGGATGCATTAATTCTTTTGTATTTTGCATCTTCTCTCATAGTATTTTATCAATTTTATTCCAATCACTTCGACGAGCTTCATAATTAAGGAAGTTTAAATTGCCTCAACTTCTTGAGTCTCAAACACTTCAGCTGACCAAATGATATAGTGGTTAGCGAGCTAGCTTCTAGACCGCGAGGTTGCTGGTTCGAATCCAGTGTTAGGCATGGGTGTTTGTAAATGTATGTTGGTTTGTTAAATGATGAAATGTTTCGGCGTATTATAGCCCTCGTGTTGCTGACGGCGCCAGATAATCTGAAAACAACCAACTCAATGAACTCCCCTGAGCATAAAACTCATTGCTGTAGGAAATAACGAATTAATTAAATATTTATAAGAAATATAAAAACCTAAAATTGAGCTGAAAAGGATTTAAATCAAATACACTAGATGATGCTAATACATTTATAAATATAGAATAACAGCTCTTATATATACCTGTAAGGCAAAGAACAATATCCTTATTTCATTTTTTAACATTTTAGAAGTTTTCAAAGATATATATATATATATATATATATATATATATATATATATATATATATATATATATATATATATATATATATATATATATATAACGGTACATTGGATGTTGACCGTTATAAGTAAGCAAATCGTAGACGAGTAAAACCAAAAGTTTATTTCCTGATACTAGATAGGGGAGGAGAGGTTGACTTTTGGCTATCTCAAAGAGTTACTTAATCCAGTAGGCTTGACAAACCAAAGTATGGAGCTTTTATAGGTTTCCTAGTGACGCACGACGATTCAAGGCGCTTTCCGCAAACACCGGAAAATACTAGAGAATTCTAAATCCGAAATTAAAGGTTCCAATGGGAATACATTACATAGATTTATAAACTTATGTTTGAGATCCAAAACAAAACTATTTGGAATATTTCTAGATTATAAATTTTCTTATCCTGGATTCCATATAAAGGTAGAAAGTTGATAAAGTATAAACTACTGCGTTCGAACTTCAAGAAGGAATTGCCTTCCAGAAGGCCTTTTAAAGGGGAACAGCCATAAAATTGGCTATGTAATAGGGAAGGTTGCTCTACTGCAGGTGCAGCCATATTTAAAGATATTGACTGCTAAAAATAGAGAAAATATGAAATTTTATGTTGGACATGTTGGCAACATGTTAACGCGTATCCTTAATTTCTGTCTGTGTTTTGTTTTAAATGTTTAATTTTGTCATTCAAAGCAAATTTTACTAAAGTTTTAAATTTTTCCTTTTTTTATAGTTAATTGTACTGAAATGATAAACACGCTGAGAATAGAACCGATTTATCTCGTACACTAGACATTTATTCTGTCACTGAGCCGTTTTTTCAGAACTGGATCTTTAAGGTTATATAAAGATTCAACAGAATTCACTATCACATCTGAGTCTACAGATAAACAGATATTCCAAGCAGGAACACAAACCCAATCGATTTGGTAGTATTAGGGAATTTCTTGTGCAAGGTTTACGAAAAAGTCGAAAGGGATGTGGTGGCATAAGAAAAAAAAAAGTTTCGGTATAATATTGGTTCTTATACCATACCGTTTTCTCTTCGGAGTATACTTAAATAAAATTTCAGGTCATTCTGACCAATGGTTTTTACGGACTTTTGAAAGTTGAACTTTAAATATGAGCACTATTTACTTCAGTATTTACCTTTTTTCAAGTATATAGTGTGATATTATTTTTATAGTTTTCTTACAGAGGATCCGGCACCTCCATAGGGGCTCATGTTAAATTCATTATCTTAATGGGAGAATCTCATTTAATAACAAATTCTTCTATCTTTCTGAACTTTTCACAGTAAAATATTTGAATACTTTTAAATACTTTAACACGATATATATATATATATATATATATATATATATATATATATATATATATATATATATATATATATATATATATATATATATATATATATATATATATATATATATATATATATATATATATATATATATATATATATATATATATATATATATATATATATATATATATATATATATATATATATATATATATATATATATATATATATATATATATATATATATATATATATATATATATATATATATATATATATATATATATATATATATATATATATATATATATATATATATATATATATATATATATATATATATATATATATATATATATATATATATATATATATATATATATATATATATATATATATATATATATATATATGTATATATATATATATATATATATATATATATATATATATATGTATATATATATATATATATATATATATATATATATATATATATATATATATATATATATATATATATATATATATATATATATATATATATATATATATATATATATATGTATATATATATATATATATATATATATATATATATATATATATATATGTATATATATATATATATATATATATATATATATATATATATATATATATATATATATGTATATATATATATATATATATATATATATATATGTATATATATATATATATATATATATATATATGTATATATATATATATGTATATATATATATGTATATATATATGTATATATATATGTATATGTATATATATACATATATGTATATATATATATATATATATATATAGATATATATATATATATATATATATATATATATATATATATATATATATATATATATATATATATATATATATATATATATATATATATATATATATATATATATATATATATATATATATATATATATATATATATATATATATATATATATATATATATATATATATATATGAATATATATATATATGAATATGTTATGAATTTTTCCACTGAGGCAATGATGGCACAGTTTTTCAGACAAAAACTAGTATTTATTCTCTTCAGAAAACTCACAAAATTTATTCACAGATAACAGTGCAATCACTATTAATCTTCAATACAAGCTTCAACAAGAACAGCTTCGAATACAGCGATTATACAAGCTCACTCCAATAGGTCAACAAAGCGATCAGCTTTCAACGAAGTCCGAAGTCAATCTGAAAACTTTCCCGATCGTCGGTCCTTATATACTTGGCACGAGAGAACATTCGCGAAATTTCCAGCCAAATCATCGGAAAAGAAACATCTCGAAATTTCTCGATTGCTTTAGGTGTTGCCACCTTTTTCTAACTTGTATAATCGCTGTTAATAAATAAAATAAGATAAAAAATAAATTACAATAGAATTTTAAAATAATACGTCACTATTTACACTATATACAGACAATTTGTGCAACATTTCCCCCTTCTTAAAGACTGCACGTCCCGGGCAGTGAAGTCCTTAAGCCATTCAATGACTTCTACCATGATATGGGGCTAGCCTATTGTAGTGTACAACTCTAGGTTTACAGGAAGGTGTCCGTTGAATTCTTACCACGACGTCGTTGATCTTCTTAAGGACCCCATACGGCCCTTCCCAGTTCGTCTGGAGCTTAAGGGAGAGTCCTTTCCGACGTTTAGGGTTCCATAACCACACTTTGTCACATTCCTGGAATGAACGGTCCGTGGCCTTGGCATCGTACCGGATCTTCATGCGCTCCGTCATGATGTTGTTTCTCTCTCTGGCGAACCGATGTACGGCTTCCAAACGTGCCTGCAGATCATCTAGATACTGGACAGGCGAGGAAGGAGTGTCCGGTGGTTGTCCAAAGAGGAGGTTGCAGGGGAGCCTAAGGTCTCTTCCAAACATCTTTAGAGATGGAGAAAATCTGGTGTTCTCGTGAGTTGCACTCCCGTATGCCAACAGAAGCGGTGAAAGTTTCTGATCCCCATCTTGCTGGTTACATGATTTTGAGATTGGTTGTTGATAAGATTTGAACTCCGTTTTAGATGAATGTCGTCTGCTCTCCGGACATGAACTTCCGGAAAGAGCGTTTCCGTTCCCACTCCCATTCAACCGAACATCATCTTTAGTAAGATTTTCTGTGATTGCGTCCGAATCATAAGCGGGTGCAGCTGATAGATCCCGTGACCTCTGTTCGATGCTTGTAACAGGAGCACGGATGTCGATTCCACATGAACCACTTCCTGGGAGGGTTTCATCAACGTCGCTTTCTTCGGTTCTCTTTCCGAGGCTGGAGAGGTACTTTTCATAGATGTGGACTCTTCAGCATTCTCAATGACATTGTCTTCATGAGCCATAATCCGATATACGTACAGCTCTTTCATGTCTAGATCGTGCAAAGGAACTTCGCCTCTCCATGTTTGCAGCTTGCTTTTCTCAAAATTCAGCGTAATTCCATTTTTCTTCAAAAAGTCTAGTCCGAGAATGCACGGACCTACAACTATTAATCTTCAATACAAGCTTCAACAAGAACAGCTTCGAATACAGCGATTATACAAGCTCACTCCAATAGGTCAACAAAGCGATCAGCTTTCAACGAAGTCAGAAATCAATCTGAAAACTTTCCCGATCGTCGGTCCTTATATACTTGGCACGAGAGAACATTCGCGAAATTTCCAGCCAAATCATCGGAAAAGAAACATCTCGAAATTTCTCGATTGCATTAGGTGTTGCCACTTTTTTCTAAACTGTATAATCGCTGTTAATAAATAAAATAAGATAAAAATAAATTACAATAGAATTTTAAAATAATACGTCACTATTTACACTATATACAGACAATTTGTGCAACAATATTTATATATATATATATATATATATATATATATATATATATATATATATATATATATATATATATATATATATATATATATATATATATATATATATATATATATATATATATATATATATATATATATATATATATATATATATATATATATATATATATATATATATATATATATATATATATATATATATATATATATATATATATATATATATATATATATATATATATATATATATATATATATATATATATATATTAAATCAAAAATTGGGACTTAACAAAAATGTTAATATTTTAGAAGAATAATTTTTTTAGAGCACGGTATATTACTTATTTTTAATTCCTCATGCTAAAGTATTTAAATACAGCAAAGAAAATTGTATAATAAATTTCAAGCATTTATATTTAATAGATTTTAAGTTATGTGCCCCTCCCCCCCCCCACCCCCTACCCAAGCGAGAGAAACTACTTTTTGAGACATTCGAATATAAAGTTTATAAACATGAGTTACATGCATATTTTGTGTTTAGTTCAAAAGATTATTAAGAATACTTCTAAATAAGGTACAAATACAAATGAGGTATCATTTTAATGAGAACATTTTAAATTGTAATAAGCACTTATAAACTCAAAATAGATAATCTGAAAAAATTTCAGTCGCTATACTACCTTTCACTATAAAATTAAATATTCAATAAACATGTGTAATTAGTTTTTCTTTTTATCAAAAACTCTTCAAGTTTAAACTGATTAAACGTTAAACTTTAAGAAAGAGATTCTAAGTAAATCTTTTAGAAAATATATTGTTGGTTTTGTTTTTAGAAACTCAAGCGTGGTTTTCAAAATGTCTGAACAATTTACTGAGAAAGGTATAAAGTAATACACCGTTTCTCTGAAAAAAGTCATACGTTTTAGAAATAATTTGAAGCTTTTAAGGCACCTAAGCTTTGTATAAATAAAATTGGATCAAAGTGAAGAGGCTTTACTATATTAAATTATTCCATGAATAAATTTACAATGCGTTTGAATTCCAATTACTTTCTTCATGAATAAATTCTCACAAAAGCAGTACTCAATTTATAGATGTTGAGAGTTTGTATAACCAGCAATATGTAACAATAGTTTGAATAGATTTATTTTTAATACGTTTATTTTATAAAATGGAAGTATTTTTCTTACGATAAATTAAAGAATAATGTTTTCGAAAATTAATGAAGGAACAAAGACGAAAAATTAAAATGGATCTTATTATTCTATAATATTTTCAAAACTTTCTCTTTTTAGTAGAGAACAACAAATGCATATTAGTTTGTAAATAATGCTTCAATTGGAGCTATAATTAATTTTCTACTGAATTCTGTATTTTATGTGTAAAACAGGTTGATATTTAAAGGTCTATTTAGATAAATAATTGAGTACTAATTATTCCTTTGCAAGTTATAATTATGTCGTTTGTAATAATCAAATTCATAAATTAAGCATCACAACTGTTGATGAAAATAAATGTTCATTTAAATAATTATTTAATTTTTATAAATTTATGAGTATTATGTTAATGTATATATAAAAATGAGTTTGGGGATGAAAATCACGATTGTTAAATTTAAATTTAAAGTATTGACTTTTTAAATTAGTGTTTGAGCTATGAATTAGTTTGGCAGAATGAAATAAATCTAACTAAAGAAGCCATACTTTAACTGTAGATATTGCGTTATATGTCTTCATTTTCAAGCAAAATAATATATTGAAAAGTTTTTAAATATTATTAGGAAAACGTGTGATAATTTAAAGCAAAATGAACTTATAAACACTTTGTAATATTGAGCTAATGCATACGAAAACCTTTCTCAATAGCTTACTTTTGCTTATTATGATAAAACACATTAAGTTTTTATTTATATAAAGCATTCATGTTTATAGATAAGAAATATAATTTAATAGGACTAAATAGTGTTGTATTTATGGCATACAAACTATATGAATAGAATTTCAATTTTTTTTCATAAACCATATTTGCTTATCAGCTAAATAAGAAGTCAATAATTATGATTTATTGACCTTTGGTCTATTCTTAGTTGACGTGTAAATATCCCCAAGCCATTTTAGCCCGTTTTTGTTGACGATAAAGTAAAGTTCCACATTTGACTACCCTTTTTTTTTTTTTTTTTTTTTACCGCTCATGCGCAACAGCGATTTCATGGTAACTCTAATTGGAATGCGTAGAAGGAGAGGACATTTTTTTTGTGGTCATTTTGAAATTTACTCCTAACACATTGTACACCGCCGCAACGTTTTAGTCTTATCGCCACCTTTTAAAAATTACCCCAACTTATACACGTAAACTAGGAATTTACCCGACTTTTTTAAGCACGTTTTTTTTATGATAGATATACAGTATTAAATTATTTCTGAAATAGAAGAATTCTTAACGAGCGTAGTGTGTGTCTCTTTCTGGACAAATGCAGTTAAGCAAGTTATGGATCATAAGCTATTCCTCACAGGAGAGAAAAATATTAAAAGTTTATTTGTAGTATTTCTGTTTTCATGTACTTTAATTGCAAGACCTTTAGCACATTGTTTCTTGTAAGGCTCTCCCTAGGGGAGACTTTAGGCTGGTTGAAAAAGGGACAGGTTGAAACAACCCCATTTAAGTCCGGTACCGAAAATAAAAAAAAAAACTTTATTTATGTACATTTTTATGTCAAAAATTTATTTTATGTATGAGATACTATTTATATATCTTTGAGAAAATGTTTTTCTAAATATTGTGTTTTGTTATTTAAAAAAAAATTAAAAACCAAGAGAAATCCATAATAATTGATGTTTGCATATTTTGATATAAGTCAAGAAAATTTTTTTTTTTTTTTTTTTTTTCAAAGTGAAAGCTTTCTGTAATACATAATTATATAAAGAAAGTTTTGTCGTCACAGAATTTTGATAGGTGAATTAAAAAAAAATTAAAAAAATTCTCAAAGTTAAAATATTGAAATTTTTGCTTTTTTTTTATGTTATCTTTTACGCTAAATGTTATATTTTAAAACAGAATTAAAAACATAAAATTCTGTGAAGACAAAATATTTAAAACTATATAAATTAAATGCTCCAAAAATTTGAATAGCCAATTATTAATGGTTCTGGAGATATATTGATTTGAATATGCAACATCTGTAAAAAACACAAATGTTCGAAAAATGCACTTTAAGCAGATGCTTCAAGGTGTTACGCCCATTAGTGATGTTTAAATAACAGGTAATTTTGTGGCGCTCTAATCACCGGAGGAATAAGATAAAAGCATCATTCTCTTCCGGAATGTATGAGCTATTTTTTTAAATCAGAAAAAAAAATTGGGATTGTTGAAAAAATTTCGGTACTGGACCCCATTAAACATCTAATTTATGTCATAGGAGAATTTATTTCATAGATGCCATAAAAAAAAAAACGTTAAACCTACATTACATGTACTGAAGAAAAGTTTTTTGTATTTCAAAAGGAAAAAAACTGTTTTTAAGAAGAGCGAGTAAATGTTCAAAACTTCATAAGATATCGCATTATGTGTAGTACAGACAAGTTCAAGTTTTTTATTTTTAAAGCGTGTATAGTGCGTAATTAGGGCTTGCTATTCCACTGGGTTTAAAAGAGCACTTGCACGGCTACTGGTACTTAACGTCTTGTTTAGTTAAAATGGCGGATTGGGGCAGATTGAAACAAAAGGGGCGGAGCTTGTTGAAACAGTATTTCATTCCCTCTATTTGCCCTCTATCAAGGTCTATGCACAAGTGAGGTTATAGAACCAGTATACAAACATGCAACAAGAAACAATGTGCTTGTTCCTTCATCATGAACCGTTGATGAAGCTGCAGGAGCTGATTGGTTTACCATATATCTAAAAAGACACATAACTTTGTCCATTAGAACTCCCCAAGTGACTAGTTTTGCTCGAGCTACCAGCTTTAATCAGCACGATGCCAAATTGATATTCGGAAATTATTTTCGTGTTTTAGAAAACATAATTTTCACCTGCTGAGCTATACAACATAGACGAGACAGGAATAACCAGTCCATCGCCCAAACAGAATTATTGCTAAAAAAGATATCAAGCAAGTGGGATTTATTACCTCAGCCGAGTGTAGGACTCTAGTGACCGTCGCTATAGCTATTTCTGTGACAGGAAATACAGTATCATCGATATTCGTGTTTTCCAGGGCTATGTTCCGAGGTCATTTTATATTTAAGTGTGCCACCAGTATGTGTAGGGTTAGCCAATCCTTCAGGTTGGATGAAGGACACTGACTTTTTTTGTCTTTTTGAAATATTGTATTTCAATCCCACGGTGCACACCAGAAAAGCCTGTTTTAGTGATTCTCGATAATCATGAATCCCATCTTTCTATCAATATCATAGATTTGTGTAGAGAAAACTATATTGTTCTCTTGAGCTCTCCACCACATTGCTGGTGCAAGCGTCATCCCCGCCACCGTGGTGCCTTTGGAACTCTACAAAAATGTATTAATACCAAGGGAAAGTTGGATAAAAGTCAATCCAAGCAAGACTATGAATATATACGATATTACTAGAGTAAGAAAACAATTTTTCTAATAAAACAATCAGCCTAGCATTGTTCATATTAATTATAGCGAGATAATTATATTCATGATAGTCAAATAATTACATTTACAACAGTCAAATAACTATGTTTATGGTAATCAAATAATTAGATTTATAGTTGTCAATTAATTATGTTTGCAGTAGTCAAATAATTATGTTTCAATCTCTTCCAGTATATGTTTCAACCCACCCCAACGAGTGTTTCAACAAACTCCTTACTCGGGGTTAGTTTAAACATGCGTCAAGGTCTCTTAGAAATTTGTTTAAAATGCCTTCTAAATATCGTATATTAAAATTCAGTGAAATAGACCAAAAGTGTAACATACCTTTGTACCATTAACATTAATTTTCTAGTGCTGTTTGGTTACGATAAAAAGTTTAAATTTGAAAACTGTTTCAAACAGCCTCGGTCTCCCCTACCAAGATTAAAAGAAATTTTGTATATACATTAACATGATGATAATAATTTATAAACCTGGAAGTACACTTATGCAATAATCAAGCAAACAGATTGTTATCAAAATAATGGAAATAACGCTGAATAAAATTGACATTTCAGAAAACGCTTTGTAAGCATTAAAATATAATCTTAGCTACCAGATTTTTTTAATGTTAAAAGTATTTATTCTGATACGTATTACAGGTATCTTTAGTGATGTTGTATACGTCTTGAATTTTTTTCAAAAGCGTAAAATATCTGACCTCACGGACTTTCAAAAAGGCCAACTGTTAGGACCCCGACTAACTGAAGCAACTGTGACCAAAACATTCCAGCTCTTATAGGCGTTTCTTGTGGTACTGTGTCTAAAGCGGCGTTAGCCATAACGCGGGCCGCGGGCCGGATTTGGCCCGTGACAGATTTTTCTGCGGCCCACCAACAGCACAGAAGATAAAGAAAAAAATTAAATTTCATTGTATAGACTTTTTTTTTTTTTACAAAATTTTAGTTGTTTGTTTGATTTATAGAACATGGTAACTATGTAGAACAGAGTTCTCCACTACATGCCCGAAGAAACTATATAAAAAAGCTTTCATCAAGATGGTCTTCATAAAGAATAAATACTGAAATAACTTGACTGAATCTCATTTAGACAATTTATTAAGATTGGCTGCAATAAATACTGCGACAGACATCGACTCTATCACAAAATAAACAAAAACGATTTCGGTCACCATCGTGTCATAATTGATATCGATTAAAACAGAGTAATCTGGAAGTTCAAATAGTTAATAGTTTTATTAAAAGTTAGCTCAAGTCCCATTGTCACGTTGGAATAAAAGGTTCACTTCTCTTTTAGATTTTATTACTATTAATAATGAAAATTGTAGACCTTATTACTAATAACCAAAATTATTATTTTTAAATTATTTGAACAAAAAGAGAATGAAATATCTCTTGTAATTTGATTAAGATAAGAAAAATCATTTTTTTTTTCAGTTTCCAGAAATGCTATTTATTGTTTAATCGATAATAAAAATACATATTGTTGCACAAATTGTCTTATATAGTGTAAATAGTGACGTATTATTATAAAATTCTACTGTAATTTATTTTATCTTATTTAATTTATTAACAGCGATAATACAGGTTAGAAAAAGGTGGCAACACCTAAAGCAATCCAGAAATTTCGAGATGTTTCTTTTTTGACGAATTGGCTGGATATTTCGGGAATGTTCTCTCGCGCCTGTATAAATAGAACCGGAGAACGAGAAAGTTTTCAGATTGACTTCGGACTTCGATGAAAGCTGATCGCTTTATTTACCTATTGGAGTGAGCTTTTATAATCGCTGTATTCGAAGTTGTTTTTGTTGAAGATTGAGAGTGATTACACTGTTGCCTTTGAATAAATTTTGTGAGTTTTCTGAAGTGAATAAATAGTAGTTTTTTATCTTAAAAACGGTGCCATCATTGCCTCAGTGGAAAAATTCATCACAATATATTGGTGTATCCGGCCCGCGAAAAGCTCCAACATAAGTTATACGGCCCGCCTCTAAAAGTTAATGGCGAACGCTGGTCTAAAGTCATGACACCGTACACACAACGCAGTAAGATAAGTTCGGTAAAGAAAAATAGGGGATTGGAAGAAGCTGAGTGAAAGAGAGTGACAGGTTTCGAAGTAAATTGTAATGTGTAAAAAGAAATGAAGAATGGTACAACATTCCTCTAAGCACTATTCAGCACTTGTATGATTAAGGTACTTGCCTACTTTGAAAAGGTCGATTTTGATGAAATCTGACCAAAAAATATTATTCGTGAATATATTAGTCCAAATCTTTAAGTTTCTAAAACTATCTTCTTTTTAACTCCGCGTTGATTTGAACAAAAGTTATGGCAGTTTGAGATTGATCTAAAACTGTAAATTATAACCGGAAATAGACCAAAACCAAAAGTTGCCGATTAAAATGTGATTTCCCTATAAATATTAATAGTTTCTTCTTTTTAATAAATAAAAAAATTGGAAAAGGATAAGGTGCATTTTAAGTCTGTAAGTAATACGGTTTATATAGAAATTGTGTGTTTTAAAGTTTAAATGCAATTTTCTCGGAATTGATTTTTTACACAAATATTGCTAATTTGAAATGTCATAACTCAAAAAATTGTTCACGAATCATTATAAAAATTTTTTACTTCTCTTGTTGATTGTTTTCTAGGGAATGTGTTATCGAAATTGATATTGGATGGTTATTTTATGAAATTCAACCTTTAGTTTGAATAGAAACAAGGTGAAACTGTTAAAAAAATCACTAACTTATTTTTCGACTATCCATAAAAAAAAGTTTTAATGAATATATTTTTCTTAATGTAGTATATGCCCTAGATAAAAGCATGTAGTTTATTTATATACAATTTATTTCCTAAAAAT
This sequence comes from Linyphia triangularis, assembly GCA_963978545.1. Lineage (NCBI taxonomy): Eukaryota > Metazoa > Arthropoda > Arachnida > Araneae > Linyphiidae > Linyphia > Linyphia triangularis. The sequence goes on from OZ021725.1 coordinate 18,397,255, forward strand.
CTTAATAGTTTTTCATTTATCTTATTTTAAGTTTTTGAAAAATTTCATCAAAATTTCATGCAAAATTGCAATTTTTGAAAAATAATAATAATAAATTTGAATTTTTTTTCACTGTATTACTAATCTATAGTAGTACTAAATATAAAAAGGTACTTAAAATATTCCTACATAAAGTTTTTCTAAAAAAGTACTCCAAAAGTAGGCAAGTACCTTAAAGTCCCAGGCGAATCCAAGTTGTATTACATGCCAAAGGCGGCCCTGTGTCATATAAGTAATAAGTCCTTATAAATCTAGGAGGGTTTCAATTATTTTGATAATCACATGTATATTGATTAATTAACTGTGCGCATTTTATACAACTAAATGGCCAAATAATATAGTATTCCAAAACTTTACTTCCATACAAATAACTAAATTGGGTGAAATATAATATATTTGAATAATAAAATTGAATGAACTCTCTTGTTTCCTTTGTATATTGCATGTTAATGCCAATTAGATATTGTAAATATTTCCTAAAAGTAATTTAGGTACTGTTCTACTTAATTTAAAAGGGGAAATCAAAATTCTTATAAAATGTTCTCATTAGAAATATTTCCAAATTGCTTTTCGTAGATTTTTGTTCTGTCAACCGAAATCATCAAATAATGATCTGAATTTGAACAAAATGACTATAAAAAGTTATTTTTCTATAATTTCGGAGATTTTACAAGAAAAATGTTCTGACTAATTGTTTTTTGAAAACTATTATAGTTATTGAAAACTCTTATAGTTACATAAACATAATAGTTAATACTAGTATGTTAATAATACCATTATAGAATTTTTTTGAGTAGTCTTGTTTTTTTGCAAAATTTATCAATAAATACTAAATTCTTTAATCATATTACTTTATTATTAGCTACAAACGTATGATAGATTCGTAATAATTTTAATTTATAGAGATGAAAATTAATTCGGTGATTGAAATTATACATAAAAGTTGTATTTTTACATCTAATTTGTACTGAATTAACTATACGGCCTAAATAACTATTGTTTCACCTAGCTCAAATATTTCTTTGGAAAACTGCTCCTGATAACTAACATATGCATGGGCGCCCCCAGGAGGGTGCAAGGAGGTGCAATTGCAACCCCCTGGCTCTTGAATTTTTTTAAAAAATGAGGGAAAAGATGTAAATTCCTAGATAAAAAGAGCACGTATGCCGTTTATACTTTTATGTTACAATGAGCATTTTTTTCCTATTAATTTAGTCTTTTGTTTCTTGCCTATGTCGCTTTTTATCTCGTGACGATTTTCTGGCGCTTATTGTCTATGATTATTAGAGGCTGATGAGTTGAAGTATTTATTCCTTTTATTCTATAAATAGTCATTTCCTTTGTAGTTAAGTCATCAGCTATACTATCTTGAAATTTATTTTTAGAATTCAATTGAACATATTCCAATATTGCCTTCGTGTTTCATTTTGAATTTTATTTTGTTTTCATTATATCAGAAACTTGGAAGAAATAAAATGTAACTCTTCTGTATTTTTGCATTTTTCGTGTTCCTCTGTTCTAAACACTGTCTCTTGAATGCCGTGATATCTAGGTGTATGCTAAAAAAAAATTTTAAAATATACATTTTAATATTTTTACTATTTTGTGTTTTTTTCTCTTTAACAGGGTCGCGCTTTCAAAAATATATGCAATGAATTTTAACTATTCTCAAAGAGCATAATTTATAATGCAAAATTATTAATTAAAATTTTAAAAAAAATTAATGATTTTGATAAAAGTCTAGTCTGGTACCCCCTTGCATAGATTCCTGGGGGCGCCCATGAACATATGGCTTTTAAATAAAAAACACTATATAGATTTATATCATTGACTATTTCGTATCATTCATTGAAAATATTATATCAGTTTGAAATGCATTAAAACAGAAAACAACAGCATAAAAGTACTATTGTTCTTTTCTGTAAGGGGACTCAGTACCCCCTTTACCCGTAACGTTATATTGCCTATTTTTTATGTACCTTTTCTTAGAAAGTTCTTCGCAAATGAGTTTGAAGTTTTTTTTGCAGATATTAAACAGATCGTATACAAGATACTGTGGTTAAAGTTTGGATAAAAAATATCATCAGATTTTTTTTTTTTTTTTACTGAATTTTAATTAATCTTACATTTTTTAGAAATCTCTGGTTCTTTTTATAAAGATTCGGAATTTAAAAATAATTAGGAAAATAACAGGACACGTTTTTTAATCTCGGTTTAATCGGTAGGTTATGTATTACAGTTTCATAAAATAAATTAATGATATATATCTACAACTAGTTAGTTAAAAAATATACTTTAAAGTTTAGTATATCACTTGTAGAGAAAATCAAAGTTATAAAAGTCTGACATCGATAACAATTGCTGAACTGCATCTTTAGAACTTAATAATTCTTCTAATTTGAGTAGAAACTAAAGTAGTACGTTAATGACAAGTCAGAAAACTTATTTCAAAATGAAATAAAGTTCAAAAATCGATTTATACTTTGTTATTTTGAAGGGTACTGGGTCCCTTTAAGCTTATCGCACAAAAGAGAATGAGAGCATTGAAGCCCATATCATTCATGCTTCAAATTATTTATTAATTTAATTTATAAATTATTATTAAGAATTTTTTTTAGCAGAATACAAATCCTTATTTTTTCAGTAATTTTTAACATTTTCATTATGAAACTGTAATATTAAATTATTTATCCTATTCTCTCTCTTTCTCTCTCTCTTTTTTTTATTTTTTATTTTTTTTTATTTTTTAATTTTGCTTTGAAATATTTTCCACTTATAAAACAGTTATAATCAATATCTTAATGACGATGGGAGACACCCTAAAAAACTCTACTAAATATTGTCAAAACAGCTTAAGTCAATCCAAATTCAAACATTTGCAACAATCCATGGTCTATCTTTCTTAAGTATATTGACCAAAGATTTTGTTTTAAAACGAGTGTTTTGCTTTAACAGGATGAATCGAAATAACAGGTTTTATAATCCTGTAGCTTCTCTTTATCAGTTTTATCTATTATTGAGTCATTCAACGGTTTAACCAGAAGTAAGCTGTTGCCTAACTGCTTTTATTTGCTTTATGAATAGAGCAACAATATAGCAATTTTACAACGACTTTTCAAATCCAGTTTATTTTCAGAAATGTATGCTCAAGATCATAATAGAATGTTTTCTTATTATTTGTTAGGTTTCTTAATTATCTAAACTTAAGACGTGATTCCTAAGGTTAACATGACATTTCTGAACTGACCACTAATTTAATAGACAATGTTATGGTTGTATGAGATAATTAATTCTATATCCCGTTTGTTTTGGTGCAACGTAGTCTAAATAGAACATGTATATTTATTACAAGGGGTATCTTTGTTGTATATCTAAAGTTCCAAGCTTAAACAACAGCTTTGAAACAATTCATAAATATATACATAAGGTAGCCGTTAAATGTATTATGGGAAATTCTAGTAAGGATCATTCCCTATACTCGCTATGTTACAAGTCATCTGTGCTCAAAATATTTTTCATTTAGAAGTAAAATAACATTAATAATCATTGCAACATCGAATATCTGAAGTAATTTGATGAAATTTTGTGAGGATATGTGTCATTTATGTATCCCCCTTCTCTGTAGGTGTTCCATTTCAAAAATGCAGTGTTTCGAAACAAAAGTTTAATAATTTTTCTAGTTCTTAAAACTGATATGGATCTTTTAGATACATTAACTTTCTTAATCACAGAAGATAATACTTACGCACTTAAATTCTTTGTTCTATCGAAGATTTCTTTTTCTGAAAGTTTTATGGAAAACCATCGTATGCAGAATATTTTCTGCTTCCACCCATGGGATTAGAATAAATTTGAAAAAACAACACCTCTGCCGTATATTACATTTCCTTACCAAATTGCCAATTGTCCTTACTGAATAATTCATTCCATTCCGGAAAACCATTTGAGGATTGTGTGTGTTTTCTGCTTTGAAAATCGCTTCAACGACATAGAAAATACATCGTAGTTTTTGCAAAGTATATTTGTAAAAATTTAGATGAATTGGAAATTAACTTTTAGTAGTATTATTTCTTCAATAGCTTTGTATTGTTAGGTTTTAGATTTGAAGATTAAAAATTTAGTTTTAAGGTTTTAAATTAAAACAAGTTTTAAGAAAAAATATAATGTAACCCTTGGGTCTATTAGAAAAACAACGCTGGCCATTATCACACGACATTGGTCAATCACGATGCGAATCGTTGGAAACCGGTGTTTGTAACTGATCTATGTCAATTTGGCTCAATGCAGGAAAAAATATACCGAAAGCTTTGAAATATTGATGCAGAGTTTTCTAACTGAAATGTTTTATTTATAAGAAAGGATGAAGGGCTAAGAAGTATATTTTCTGATGTTTTTGACATATTTATTTTTGGAAAAATTCATTCAATTTAAAACGATTTTCTAGATTTGGTCAGAATTGGCCAATCTTCCAGAACTTTTGTTTCCAAAATTGTCCAATATTTCTTTGCTACCTGGAACGATAATAAATAATAATGCTATATGGGAGTTTAATATTAAAATAATCCTATTTTAAATGAGACGTTTAGAATCAAAATTCTCAGTTTCTCCAGAAATCAAATTTAAGAAGATATACTAGTTTCTACCATAAAAATCCCCCAATAGCTGCTTAGTATCTTATTGCAAGATTTATCTTATCAAGGTATCTTAAGGTTTTTATTATACAGAGGCACTCCAGTGGTGACGCTCAGCTCAGCCACTCTTTCTTAAGCGATGCATGCATTCATATGGAGCTTATTATACTGGACCATTGATGTGGCAAGACGCAACCTCTAGCCACAGCTATCCAGTATAATATGCTTCTTATGATTAAGAGTGGCTGGTCTGAGAGTCTGTAACAGTGGCGAGCTTTCGGCACTGGAGTGGTTCTGTATAATAAGAGCCTTAGGTCCTTATTATACAGTACTACTAGAGTGGCTAACGAGAGCCACCGCTTCAGTCGCTCAGAAAAGTCACTCGAAGTGAAACATGCAATATGGAGCTTATTACACTGGGCCACTGCTGTGGCTAGAGCTTGCGTCTGTCGCTTGTGGCGTTCAGACCCTAAGCGAAACATGCAATCCTATGGAGCTTATTACAGTGGGCCACTGCTGTGGCTAGAGCTTGCGTCTGTCGCTTGTGGCGTTCAGACCCTAAGCGAAACATGCAATCCTATGGAGCTTATTACAGTGGGCCACTGCTGTGGCTAGAGCTTGCGTCTGTCGCTTGTGGCGTTCAGACCCTAAGCGAAATATGCAATCCTATGGAGCTTATTACAGTGGGCCACTGCTGTGGCTAGAGCTTGCGTCTGTCGCTTGTGGCGTTCAGACCCTAAGCGAAACATGCAATCCTATGGAGCTTATTACATTGGGCCATTGCTGTGGCTAGAGCTTGCGTCTGTCGCTTGTGGCGTTCAGACCCTAAGCGAAATATGCAATCCTATAGAGCTTATTACACTGGACCACTGCTGTGGCTAGAGCTTGCGTCTGTCGCTTGTGGCGTTCAGACCCTAAGCGAAATATGCAATCCTATGGAGGTTATTATTCTGGGCCACAGTAGTGGCCAGCCTAGACGTCTTTAATGTAGCAAACGTGCTCCACAGGCGTGGCTCTGTATATTAAGGGCCTTAGACAAAAAATTTCACTATAGCATTGCAAGAGTCCCATGTGGTTAAGTTCCCTGGCCTTTGGTGGAATGTAAAAACTTGTTAGCAGAATTAAATGCCTGTTGTGATGCCTGGATGTTGTTTATGTAAACGCCTGTTGGCAAACTGGTCAATAAAGCTAATCTCTCAATATTCCTTCAAGATAAACCATTCGAAGCTATTTTGAAGTAGAAGTGTTAGTGAAACTCAACTTGTTTTCACTAAATATAGCGGTTGTGACTCATAATTTCATATGGCTCGTATATAGTGTGACTCTTAAAATATTTTATCACAAATAGATATGCATGAAGGTATGAGTGCAGTAAAACAAAAAATTACAAAAATTTACAACCAATCACTAAAGCAAAACAAAGTATTGAGAAAGTATGTGAAATAAAAGAAGTCTCGTCCATCCCACACCGCTTTCCAAACTTATGGGTTTTTTTTATAATATATATTTAAAATAAAGCTACGTTCTTTGTCATCAAATCTGCTACAGAACTATGAAAAAGTTATTGGCATTTGATAGATCATTGACATTCTTCTAAGAGGGCGAAGTAGATAAATTTATTAATGGTTAAGTTGGCCGTGTTACGTATAGTGGTCCTGTCCTGGTTATTAGAAGGTTCGCTAAAATGCTCAACCATAATAGCTGCTCAGAAAAGGACTAAAGATAAATAATACAATAACTATGATATCATTAGCTCTATTAATCTTTGCATTAAGACTATTTAGTTAACACTTCAGATCTTTCTATATAATTTTACATAAGCCTAACATTTTAAATTATGCTCTTGGTAGAGAGAGAGGAAAAACATTAATACAAAATGACTCTCCGTTTCTTATTTACTTTCCGGGGAGATCAGCCGAAAAGTATTTTTACATCTCTAAGACAGGGATTCGAATGATAAAAATTGTGAAATCATGCTACAAGAAACTTCGGATCACTTCTTCATTGGCTAGAAACCAATTAACCATTTAACCCCCCCCCCCCCTCCTCAATTAACTTAATTGGCTGAGTACCCCTAGGGGTATGTACAAGATTCAAACACCTTCATCCAATAACGAACTCTATTTTAAACTTTCCACAGCTGAGGGAGAGGCCGGTCAAAGTTGTGTATTTTATATTATTTTATTATTTTCTTAGCACTTTTACATCTTGAATGTTTTTGTGAAGTACAAGAACAGTGTGAAAATACTTAAAATAAAATCAATTAGTTACCGAACTAGATACTCATGCCCTAAGTAGAAGAAAGTTTATATTTCTAGTGAATTAACGAGTATCTATTCACTTACAACAATTGACATGGTTTTTTTCACGCTTGATTTGTTTTTCAATTTATCCATTAGCTACACATTTCAAGCATTACCAATACTCGAAAAGATGTTTCCAATGTATGCGTAATTGAATGGTAAGGGGTTTCAAACGTTTGCAAACGCAAGTTAAAATAATTAAGTCCTTTGTATTTTTTCCATTATAAATTATTCATTTACCGTTTTAGTGCAAGTTAATATACAGGACTCTCTTTGGTTAATCTTTGGATAGCTAAACCACTTTTAGAAAATTCTGCTGCACTATTTCATAAATTACATTATTCCATAAACTTACCAATACGTATTCCGGAAAGTATTCTCTTCGTAATATAACAAAAAAAAGTTGAAATTTAGTGTTTAATAAAACTAGTTAAAAAAATTTAATAAGGCGATCCAAGAACAAAATGCTAAATTTTCAATTATTGAATCACTAACCTTCAACAATCATTTTAATTCCTTTTTTTTTTAATTAATTCCATTAAATGCCATTCCAAAGAAAGACAAGAGACAAATCATTTAGAAATTTTAGCATTCATTTTTACTCATTAATTAAATTTTGAAAGATAAAATAAATAAACTAATACATACTAAACTCTCTGTGTTCCGATCAGACAACATAATAGAATGAGAGGTGACTGCAATTTTTGAACCCCATTGAACATCATTCTGAATTTTATAGAAATTGGAGAAAAGTGAGTAGGTTACGAATCCACTGGTCTGAAGTGGCAAAAATGGTCGAAACTGGTCAAAAATCGACTTTTAATAAGTTGAACTAAATGCAATTGCCAAATGCGCAATAACTTGCCAAATAATGAGCATTTTTTTTTTAATTTGGTAACCCTCACTCTTAAATTTTCAATTAAGAAGGTTGCAGACGATTCGAATGTGTGGCTATGGCTTACTTGCATCTTTCACAAATGAGCCAAATTAGCAAGAAACATTACGTCACTGATGACGTAACTGACGTCGCCAATTTGGCTTACTTTTAAAAGATACAAGTTTTCCGAGCCAGAGATCAGAAATCGTTTGAGCTTTTTCTCATTGAAAATCAAAGTGCAGTGAGTTGCCAGACGAAAAAGTTTGTTCCCTTTTTGGCAAGTTATGACACATTTGGCAATCGGATTTTAGTTCAACTCATTCAAAGTCAATTTTTGATCAGTTTCGGCCATTTTTGCCACGGCAGACCAATGGATTCGTAATCTAATCACTTCCCTCCAATTTCTATAAAAAATTCAGAATTATGTTCGATGGGGTCCAAAAATTGCAGTCGCTTCTAGTACTATAAATAAAATCCGAAAAATGCTTTCAATTGGACTAATATTTTTAAATAAGAATGGTACTCCCTTAACTTTTAAATTCCTTTTTTGCCAATAAATATATGGGGGGAGGGGGATTTGCAATGCATCAATGCATGCACATGCTCTCAGATTTAGATATTAAAAATGTAATTTTTTTTGAAAATGTAAATTATTTAAAAATGAAAATTTTCTCAAATGTAAAACCTTGTCGAATAAATGTAAGTTTTCTTAAATCCAGACCTTGAAAGTTTACTTATTTTTTGCAGAAAAATTAAAGTTCAAACTGAATGTGGTTATCTATTGAACAGAACGAGAGACAAACTATAGTTGAGGGTATACTTTAATTTTATAGATGAGATAATCCAAAATAAGACATTCTAACTATGTTTAGAAAATAAAAAGGCTCTATAATCATGCGTCCAGATTGGTTCTATCTACAATAAAACTCATAAAAAGTAAATGAATACAAGTCTGTAATCAAGATCAACTTTACCACATGAGTTCTTCTCATGCGATCTTTTATGCGGGTACCGCCAAACAGAAATCCATTAAGAAAATGGACACCATTTGTAAGCATCGTGACACAAAAAACAGAAGCCAATGTGTTGTTTTGTCATGTAGGTATTATCCAATCCTTGTCTTTTAGATCTTCCATTACCATCTAAGGTTTTGTCCAAGGCGACCATTTCTTCGCTTTCTCATTATTTCTAGCACAATAATGTGCATGTTTTAGCCAGTTCAATGGTTTATTATCATAATTGAAAAACAAGTCATATTATGTGCAATCTTAAAATGCTCTAGGGCATTTCAGTAATCAAGATGCTTTTTTCTATTAATATGTCGAAATTTTATTATGATAAATATTGTCGAAATAATACTTATATACATATAATAAATAGTTATCATAATAAATAATCACAATATCACAATAAATAAATATAATTACATATCACAATAAATATATATCATAAATATATAAATATTACCAGATAAAAGCATCTTGATTACATTTTCATGACAGAAATACCCCAGAACATTAATAGGCACAGAATATGACTTGTCATGCAATAATGCCAAAAAACTGCCTAATGTTCTAGGGCATTTCTTTCACTAAAATGTAATCAAGTTACTTTTTTCTGGTAATATGTCGAAATAATGCTTATATATTTATGATAAATATTTATCATAAATATATAGGCCGACCAAACGGTGCAGTGGTTAGAGTGCCAGCTTCTAGATCACGAGGTTGTGTATTCGAGTCCCCTTGTATGGCATGGGTGTTTGTAAATGTATGTTGCCTTTTCAAATAACGAATGTTTCGGCGCCTTATAGTCCTCGTTTTGCTGACGGCGCCAGATAATCTGAAAACAACCAACCATAAATATATACGTATTATTTCGATTACTTACGTAATGGTTCGATAAAGAATGTTATGGTTACAAAACTTCTTGACATATTGGGTTACTTATTGTTGTTAGCTAAGCTTTATAGAAGCATCACTGTCAATCTTAATACAGTCAAAACTGTATACCCATCGTAAAATAAAAGTAATTCATCCGAAATATGTGCATTGATGTTTTTGAATTGATTAAAAAATTATTTATGAATGAATAAGTAATGTAATAGTTATAAAGAGGTACAACAGAAAAATGATCATTCCAATTTGAGTTAAGATTTCCTACAACTTCTTTGGCTAAATTTTGTAATATGAAAAAATTTAAAACACTTTTTGTAATGTCAACAAGACATAAATTTGTGTTTTTACCATCACGATGTTTATGAACGGTTACGTTGCTAATAAATTATGACAGTGATTTGTGCTCAGAATTTTTTTTTTTTTTTTTAACCTTACTGCTAAGCTCTCAAAAGAGCTTTCAAGTAAATTATATGTTTTATTAATCGCTTTTCTTATATATTTGTTAGTTTTGCATTGATTTAGCGAAAAATTTATACAAACGTTTTGTATGTCATTCTGACATCAACAGATTAAGGCAATACCACAAATGCAATAGACAAGTGCGATATGCCAAATGAAAGGTCTCTCCAAGTCTAGTATCCCTTCAAAAATTAGCATAAGTGTACTTTTAGTAACAGTGACTTCTCAATCCAATTAGTTTGCGTTTCTCAACACATATTTCTTAATTCAAAATAATGCTTCTTGATAGTTTGGTGAAGTTTTAGTAAAGCGATTTTTAAATGAAGCTATTTAGTGAAGTGTTTTCAATTTCCAAACAGCTATTCATTTTCATAAAACCATCAGGAAAATGGCTTTTGTCATAGATGTATTTTTCTATTGTACATTGCCATATATCACCGTAATTGAATTGAATTAGGACATTTATATTCAACAAAATACATTTCTTTCAATGAGTTGTCAGCTTCAGAAATATTTGCAGTCTCTTGGATGATTACACGAAAATGGATGCATCATATGAACAATATATGTTCCTCGTAGTTGTCAATGTTTCTGTTATTTATTATGCAAGTCCACCCAATAAAGTAAGATAATTCACTGATGCAATTGGAATTTGTTTTGGAGTACGTTTCTTTTATCCTACGTAACCTCAAGAATAAACCTAGATGCCCAAACAATCGATTCGGAAACTAATTGAATTTCTTTTTTGTTATATGACATTGAAACGTCTTTTGACGTAAAAAGATATGTTATAGGTAATTTTATTAAATTAAAAGGTATTTTTAATCAATTTCGCATTATTTCAAAGTTAGGTGCATAATTTCAAAATAAAAAAGATTAAATTATAGTTTTAAACAAAAAACAAAAACAAGAAAAAAAAATAAAGAAAAAAATAATTATTGAGTAAGAAAAAATTAATAAAGCTATATTTTTAACGTCAAAAACATTTTTACGATTTTTTTTTTTTTAAATGTGTACTTTTGCTAAAAGTTGATTGTGTGTATTTCGAAGGGTTGATGTTGATGTAGTAACAAAAAACCGCACATAAGTAGCTGTCCTAGTTTATTAGAAAACTAAAAAATTTTGCATTTTTTCAAACATTATTTTTTGACATTGCATAAAAAAGTTCGTTAATTTGTATATGAATGTGTTTCGTATGTCTTATAGACATTGAAATTTAAAAACTACATCAAATTCAAAAGAACGTGACGATTTTCTTTGGATTTTTATCTTAAGTATTTTCTTATTTCAAAATGATTTAGTATCAATTAGCAAAACATGCTTAAGTGCATTTTAAGCTATTTTAAAGCATTTAAAAAAAAAAAAAAAAATACAGTAGTACTAACTGTTAAAATTTCTTAGAAAATTACACAAGTTTTCTTTGTCAAAGAATGCTTGTTTGTGTCCCTGCGAATGATTTTTCTTATCATTTTTTTATTTTAATAAGCCTTTCAAATATTATAGATAACACGTCTGAAAGAGAATAAAAAAAAAATTGAGAAGAAATTAGATTATACGTCGGATTAGGCAAGTATAATATATTTTACAATATAATTCCGAGCTATATCGTTTCGTTTTTAGACTACTGTAAATTGGTGAAAAATTAAAGGAGAGTAATTTGATGTTCAATTTTACATTATTTTCTAAAAGCATTCACAGTCAAACATAAATGTGCCCCTGCCATAATTGAAAATAACACTAAGAAAATTTTCTTTCTATATATCAATTCCACATAAAAACAGAAATACTCTTAACATACACTTTTTAAAAAAAAACTCTTCAATTTAAGCCTTTTTATTCTTTAAATGCATTGAATTATTCCCTAGTTAATAATCCATGGAGTTCAGTTTTTTACTTATAAATTACTATAATTTATTTATTGGACTAATTAGTGTTATAAGAGCGGAAATTTATAATTAGTTTAATAAGCAACTTGAGTCAAGCAAACAACACGTAGACTTTTTTAATTTCATCAAAAAGCTTATCGCTTTGCTGTTTCAAAAATGGTATTTATATTAGATGCAGCCACTACTATATTTCACAGTTTAGAAATATAAATCCCCTGAAAAAACTTGGCTTTTCTTATTCCAAATTAATTTTAATTAATAAATAAGCTGATCTACTTATTTTAATTTTAATTAATATTCAAGGGGACTTGGTACCCTTCAAACTTTTTATTTAAGTCTTTAAAATTATAATTTTTACATGTTTGTAAGTATTACCAAGTAAAAACTAAATTTTAATAAAAAAAATTCACATAGTGCTCTAAATTTTCAAAAATTTTAAATTTTTAATAATAATTCATAAAATTTCTAATTTTATCGTTTTCATTTTTCAATATTTTTTTCTGATTTTTAAAAAAAAAAAAAAATTCCTAGTAATATACTCGAACTTTTCAGGTATCGGATTTAGAATAAGTAAAATGGTTTTCAAGAAAAACAATAATAACTGTATGTATAGGCAAAAAAAGCATAAAAAATGGGTATTTTTCAACGCTTAAATTCGCAAAAATAAAAAAGTTTTTTTTTATTCAAAAATCCATATCTATTTTTGTCAAATAGATATTAATAATAACACAAATGGTTTTCAAGAAAAACAATAATAACTGTATGTATAGGCAAAAAAAGCATAAAAAATGGGTATTTTTCAACGCTTAAATTCGCAAAAATAAAAAAGGTTTTTTTTGGTTTTTAAAATGGTTTTCAAGAAAAACAATAATAACTGTATGTATAGGCAAAAAAAAGCATAAAAAATGGGTATTTTTCAACGCTTAAAATCGCAAAAATAAAAAAGTTTTTTTTTTTATTCAAAAATCCATATCTATTTTTGTCAAATAGATATTAATAATAACACAAATGGTTTTCAAGAAAAACAATAATAACTGTATGTATAGGCAAAAAAAAGCATAAAAAATGGGTATTTTTCAACGCTTAAATTCGCAAAAATAAAAAAGTTTTTTTTTGGTTTTTAAAATGGTTTTCAAGAAAAACAATAATAACTGTATGTATAGGCAAAAAAAGCATAAAAAATGGGTATTTTTCAACGCTTAAAATCGCAAAAATAAAAAAGTTTTTTTTTTATTCAAAAATCCATATCTATTTTTGTCAAATAGATATTAATAATAACACAAAAAAACTTCAAGTCATTTTATTCTTATTTGCTGAAGTTTTAGCATTTTGAGTAAGATGGGAATTTCAAAAATCACGAACTAAAAAAAAAAAGCGTTTGAAACATCGAAGAAGCTATTGCAGCAATGCTAAATTCTCCATAAAAATATAGTTTCTCTGCAATTGTAGTGATCGGATGAACTTAAAAACTTGCCAGAATAAGGAGAAGGTTTCAAAGATTATAACCACGCAAAAAATAGAAAAATGATATTTTTATTACTTTTTGTGAAAACAAGGGATACCAAATTCCCTTAAGTTCTATTTTTTAATTATATACCTCCTAATTTCACGAGATGAAAAAGAAAAGAAAAAAAAATCTAAAAGCGAATGTTGAATGATTATTGATAAGTGAAAACGAGTAGTAGTTAAATAGTAGAATGTAAAATTGTGGAACATTAAAACTCGAGAAACTTGATACGAAATCATCTTTACAGAAAATGTATCTGATATAAAATATATTAATAGTGTTTCTAGGAAAATGTTTTTATCATGCCTGTTTCTTGTTAAAAATCAAACAGGAAACAAGATAAATGTTTGAGAAACTGCTATCTTACACATAATGACTTTTTAGGAAATATAATCTTTATTTCTAACAAGTTTTCTTCGTCTATACTGAAACAATATAACATAGCAAACTGTCAATCATACTGTGTTAACATTTTTGAATAAAATGGTTGTCACGAGATAGGAAAGATAAGATAGGAAAGTGATTGACGAACTCGGAGTTTACTTGAAATACTTAGCTGAATTTGGAAAAATTATTATGTCGTAAGGCTATGAAGTAGGGCGTATCGAAAAAAACTTTTTTGGGAAATTCAAAATTTCAAGTTGATAAAAAGTTGCCACTATGCTCACATATTTACCAAAATTTTTTTTAGTTCAATTGAAAATTATTTAGATCTCTCGGAATGAACCTGAAGTATGACGTTTTTTGACAAAAACAAAGATTTTTAATTTTTTTTTTTTTAAAACAAAAATATAAAGCAAATTTTTATTTTCAAGAATTAAAAATGTAAAAATTATAATATTAATTAACAGTAATAAAAAAAAATATATCTACCATTTAATATTTAGGTCTCCCTTAATCTACATGAAAACCTTAATTTTTTTCACAAAATACGGATATATTTCAATTTTCAACCCATTCTTTTGGTTAGTTTCAATTATTTTAATCATAGTCTAGGTATATTTGTACAGCATTTTGAAATATCGGGAATATCATTTTATGAAATGGCGTTTACTAAACTCCAGTATTAATTCATATCATTTCTGCACTACTCCATGTTGGTTGGAGTCTCCAACCAGCAACGATTTTAGGTTTGAAACATGAAGGTAACATAATCGAAAATGATTCAAAATCACAGGATTCAAATGATGAAAGTGTACATGATAATAAAATGCTTCTACCAGGGAAAACTCGGAAAGTTTCATTATTTCAGTGAAATAAGAACTGCCAGAAAAGTTACTCTCTTTTTCTAGAGAATGTGATCGTAGAGCCAATCTCTTTTAGAGTAGAAGCTCAATTAGTAAGTGCTCTTTTGTGGGATTTAAATGTTGTAACATTAGAAAACCAGGTAGTGGTAATAGATAAATCGAATGTTTTTCGTGAAAGGGTAAAATATCATCAAGGTATTAGTTCAAATATTTTTCACTTAGTTTATATAATCGAAAAGATGAAGCAATAAATATAAAAATTGTAAGTTGTAAATGTGGTCGCATAAATAAACAAACGAGAAAAATGTGTATCTTTGGTATAATAACTATATTCAACATATTTTGGACACGTAACTCCAGACAGTGGCTCTGTACGAAACTTAATATCATCATTACATGACATCATATTGTAAACCAATAAGGGAGTATAAATTTTATTACAAACTCAGCTATTTTTTTTCTATTTCGAGTGATTTCGAGTTTTTGTGAAATTCGATTTGCCATTTTTAGTCATCTTAAATGGAAGATGTTTTCAGGGTTTCTACTTGCTAAACCTTGATATCATTCGCTTGTTAGTACAGCCTGACATACTTTCCAATATTTTTCAGTGTTCAACTTTTTAAAATCAACTTTTGGAAAAACACTATCAATGTTATTGTATTCAACAACTGGTAAATCTCGACAACTTGTTAAACGTTTTCTTAATGGACAGTAAAAGAAGTACGTCAATAAATTGGACCATCGAGAGTGATCAGAACTTTCCTAAGAGGCAATTCGTTTAAATGAAATAAACAAATAACTGCTTGTACTAGTTATTTTAAAGTATTTACAAAGAATGAAACTGATCAATTAAAGACTTCAGTATTTCATGCAGTACCTTCATAACCAAAACCCTGAATAGTTTTCTTATCAATGCAGCTTTCTTTCATAAATTATAATAATGATACTACGTTTCATCCAGAGCCACGGTCTGCAGTTGCGTTTCCAAAATATATTGAATATAATTCTTATACCAAAGATACATGTTCTTCTCGTTTATTTATGCGACCACGTTTACAACTTACAATTTTTATATTTATTGCTTCATCCTTTCGATTGCATATATAAAGTGAAAAAAAAGTTGAACTAATACCTTGATGATATTTTACCCTCTCATGAAAAACTTTCGATTTATCTATTACCATTGCCTGGTTTTCTACAACATTTAAATCCAAAAGAAGAGCACTTGCTAATTGAGCTTCTACTCTAATAGAGATTGACTCTACGGTCACATTCGCTAGAAAAAGAGAGTAGATTTTCAGGCAGTTCTTATTTCACTGAAATAATTCAACTTTCAGGCTTTTCCCTGGTAGAAGCATTTTACTATCATGTACACTTTCATCATTCGAACCCTGTAACATTGAATCATTTTCGGTAACTTTACCTTCATGTCTCATACCTAGAGTCGTTGCTAGTTGAGACTCCAACCAACGTGGAGTCGTGCAGAAATAATATGAATTAATACTCGAGTTTTGTAAACGCCATTTCATAAAATGGTATTCCCGATTTTTCAAAATTCTGTACTACTATACCTAAACTATGAATAAAATAATTGAAAGTAACCAAAAGAATGGGTTGAAAATTGAAAAATATCCGTATTTTGTGAAAAAAAATTAAGGTTTTCATGTAGATTAAGGGAGACCTAAATATTAAATGGCAGATATAATTTTTTTATTACTGTTAATTAATATTATAAACTTTACATTTTTATTCCTGACAATAAAAATTTGCTTTATATTTTTTGTTTAAAAAAAATTAAAAATCTTTGTTTTTGTCAAAATACATCAAACTTCAAGTCTATTCCGGGAGACCTAAATATTATTCAATTGAACTAAAAAAAATTTTGGTAAATATGTGAGCATATTGACAACTTTTTATCAACTTGAAATTTTGAATTTCCAAAAAAAGTTTTTTTCGATACGCCCTACTATGAAGACATGATGGAGCAGAACAGTCACGTAATCAACACTGTAATGTAATATACAAACTCGATGCTTGAAAGTACAGGGTTTTTATATTTCATTACAGATTCAGCCTTCAGTGTTATTAGATAAGGAAAAGCGATGTTAACAAGGAATAAACTTGCTTTTATGGAATTTACAAATTTCGTAATGTATTCTTATTTAGTAGCAAATATTCACGAGGCTATGATGCCATCTTATTAGATATAAAAATAGTTGTAACACACACTCTAAAGTTATATAATAGGAAATCTTTTCTCACTACTTATAATATATATAACGTATAATTTTATTTATTTTTAGCTATTAAAATATCTGAATTCTTATACAAAGTTTAAATGTTCTCAAAGTAACACGTGTGATATATACGTAAAGATTATTCGAATATTCCGAAACTTTTACAAAAAATAGATAAGATAATATTACAAATCTTTTTATACCTAATAAGAGTAGGATATATCTTAGATCTAGGCTTACTTGAAAGATTATTCGACCCGTAACACTTCCGTAAGACGAAGATAAACAAACTCCAAGGTAAGAATGTAATACTAAGTGGATATTTATCGATATTCTAAATCTCGTGGGATCCCACCATAATGCTTAATCTAATAAGAGTATATATGCATTCGAGATACTTCTTGTAAATATAGGAATTACCGAGCTAGCTTTTCAATACGAAAAGAGCGGGAAATAACAAAAAAAAATATATATATATATGTGGACAGCAGCATTGTGTATATAAATTACAATTGCACCTTGATATAAATAATTAACCATTTAAATTCAAATAGTTTCAAATATATTATTAAATAAGAAAAAAGTTTCCTTACGTCCTCGTATATGTTTTTTATAGAAAGCTACAGATTTATTCCGATCTTGTTAAAATTTTGCACACTTAAGTTTTGAAACAAGTGGAAGGTAACTGGCTGCTTGAAATTACGAAAACCCTCATCTACTTTTCCCCTTAAGGGGTATAGTCATAAAATATATATTTTTTATTATGATATCAATTGAATTTTGCACACTTAAACTTCAAAACCAGAGAAAGGAGATTTCTGGCTACTTGTAGAAAACCCGGTCTTTTCCATCCCTTAAGAAGAATGATAATAACTCGAGATTTTCTGAGCCAATTTGAACTGTATTTTTTTCTATTGGTATATTGACTAATCCAGATTACAAGGAATGCAATTTTATTCAAATGTTTTGTAAGTAAAGTAGTGAAATCGAGGATAATGGGTAACAGGAGATTTGATCGAAACTTGAGATCTACTGAATCAACTTAAAGTGGGTTTCTTTTTAATGGGATTCTGGATTAATCCAGATTATTGGGAACACATTATTCCCAATTTCAGAAATCAAGGATAGTGGTAAAAGGGGATATGCTTATAATTTGAGAGCTACTAAACCAATTACAAACGGGTTTTTTCTACGGGTATCTTGACTAATCCAGAATATCGAAAAATGTCCCCCCCCCCCCCCAATTTCAGAAATCAAGGATAGGGATAAAAGTGGATATGCTTATAATTTGAGAGCTACTAAACCAATTACAACCGGGTTTATTCTACAGATATCTTGACTAATCCAGAATATCGAAAAAATTTCCCCCCAATTTCAGAAATCAAGGATAGGGATAAAAGAGGATATGCTTATAATTTAAGAGCTACTAAACCAATTACAACCGGGTTTATTCTACTGGTATCTTGACTAATCCAGAATATCGAAAAATGTTTCACCCAATTTCAGAAATCAAGGATAGGGATAAAAGGGGATATGCTTATAATTTTTTGACCTACTGAACCAATTTGAAGTGGGTTTTTTCTAAGGGAATCTTGACTGATCCAGATTATAGGGTAGGAGGGAGATACACATAACTTGCAATCGACTAAATCCATTTTAACCGGATTGTACTGGACAATAGCTGTTGGATCCGGGCAACACTGGCCATTTCAAATAGTGTTTTATAAAACCGAATATTCTGTTTTTGCGTAGTAAATGTAATTTGGTTGGAATATGTGAAGAAAAACGTAGGGGTTTTTAAACTAGGGGTGTGAAGCATAGCACAACTTTCAATTACACTTTAATACTGGTCATAGCATTGGTTCGAGTAATTAAATGTTTTCATATTTTCATTAATTAAAAAAAAAAAAAAAAAAAAATGGCAAGTTTGGTGATATTTTTTTGCGGTAGTTGTTACATTAGAAAAAAATTCCGCGTATCGACGATATTTTAGGCTATAATTTTTATCACTCCCTTCGAGTAAGTAAAATGGAGGAAATACAGTCATTGATGGCAATACTCTAAGTAAGAGAACTCTATGTTAATGAAGTTTATTTTTCGACTTTTTACGCCTTCTTCGAATGGTGGATATGTTTAAAACATCCCAGAAGGCATTATCACAGCAATTTTTATCTGAACCATTAAAACAGCTTTTCGGCAATTGCGGAAAAACAAGCAAAAATTCATAGCTTATGACCCCAGTTGCAAAACTCTTACCAATATCACTCGACATTGGCCAATAACGATGTGGAAAGCAGGGATTTTGGGAAGATTGACCAATCCACGCAGAAACTTGGTCATCGTTGCAATAGTCACTATTTAAAACAATAATAATAATAATAATAAACATCAAAACAATCACAAAACATATTTTTGTGCACATCCGTCCTTTCTTATAAATATATTTCAATTTTAAAACACTGTGCATCGACATTTCAAAACTTTTAGTGTATTTTACTCAGCACTGGACAAGATTGGCCCAAGTCCGTTGCAACGGCTAGTCTACAATGGTCCACATCGGGATTAGACAGTGTATTTTTGGTACTGGGTCAGTTGACATAAGCCAATCAAGTAACATGTATGTTTAGTATTGTTATTTAAATATTTTTTAATAAAATTATTGATAGATTAATTGCTGCTGAGGTTATGTAATTCAAGCTGTTTACTATAACTTAAATAATGCTTTTAATATTATACTTCATGCAAAAAAAATTTGGAGGTAAATTTGTCAAATATAAGTTGTGTAAAATTGTTCACTTTATTATACTTTTAGAAATAATTCCTACAAAGCATTTCCTTTCATAAAATATGCTTCCTTGCAAGTATTAGAAGTATATATTTCTCTTAATTAGGGTTTTACCAATTTGTACACGGTTTTACCAATTTGTACACAACCTATCGCCCTTCTACATTTATAATTCTACTTTAAAAACGGTTTTTTGCTTCTAGAACATTTCACTATCGATTGTTGGGAGAGTTTCAATTTTTTCTGCCATTTGAGATTCAAATTCTGGGCTGTTACACTTCAAAAATAGTTCCTCTCACCACTTGAAATTTTGGGAAGCCATCGAGTTGGATATTATGTGTTGATTTTGCTTTTTTTTTCTGTGGATGATGCCATATTTTGTAATGATTTAATTTTGTGTGAAGATTTTGGAGGAATTTGAGACGTAGTGGAAGATATATTATTTCATTTGAATTTTACTTAATTATTTTATGAAATTGTAAATTGTTTCAAAATATTTTAAATGGCTAGGGTTTGGACTGGAGCTTTTAGTCCATCGATATAGATAAACAACTGGATAGACTGCTTAAAGCTGGGAAAACGAGCCGTTGCCACCGCGGAAGCTAGATGCTTGGATGGAGGAATTTGTATTGCCGATGTGGATTTTCTTCGATCTTTATGTGTATTCGCGTTCCTTTTGATATTTGGCAAGCAAGCAAGCAAAAAAAAAAAAAAAAAAAAGCAAAAAAAAAAAAAAAAAAAAAATACACATATATATTTAAAGAAAATAATTTAACCAATAAATAAAACTGATCAAAATAATTCTAGTATACGGTTTGCATATTTGGAACAAACATTTGAGATTGGTTACTGTCGATATCTATAAGCGTGTTTTATCTTTAGAATTTAATTCTTTTTTAATTTAATTTAATTTAATTCTTTAAATTTTAAGTTACATAAATTAAATGTTTTAAAAATAAATTATTATCTACAAGTTATGGAATGCAGTAAACAAATGAAAATAGACTTTAAAAGTGTATTTACTTTAGAAGTAGAAATTAAAGATAATTGAAGAAATACAGTAAACCTGTTGAAAATAAGTAATAATAAGATTGCAAAATATAAATTTATTTATACTATAACTAATGTAATACAAAAAACAATTTAAGTTTCAAAGGCAAAACTATATTATATTAATTTTTCATACTCAATATTATTATATAACTTATGAATTTAAAGATAAAGGTTTTGAAACTTGTTTATTGCAAGTCAAAGACATATATTTGATCCATTAATTCTGAAGTGGGTCTCTGAAGAAATCTTAATTGTAGTAAATTAATAAAAATTGGGGTTTCTTATAAAATAAAATTGACCAACTGGATTACTTTTGATACCATTTTAGCTTAAAAACTAAATCAAAATTATTTGCCAGTGAAACAAATTTAATCAGTTTAACATTTACTCAATAAATTCGTCTAATTTACAATAATTCCTTTAAACAAGTATGAGTAAAATTCGAATGCATTTTACAATAATAATAAAGTGTATTTATTCTAAGAGAGGACATTTGAGATTTAGAAAACTATGAAGAAACTCGTGCCTTCCTGACACATAAACACTTCACTTTCTCCTAATTTAATAAAAACATTTAAATAAATTAAAATAAAATAAACTTTTTAATTTAGTACAAGCATTTGTAAACGATTGTAAGAGGAGAGACAATTTATCTCTAAAATTCAAGAGTTACATTTATAAACAGAAATTAAACTGAAATACAAATTGCTTTCGACAGTTTGGTGGGACTTCAAATTCCAACAAACGGTTAAAAAAGACTTAGTTTTTAAAATAAATACGTAAGTAATAAAGAAACTGATAAACTTTGCAGTTTGCAGTTTCATTATTAAATAAATTTGGAACAGAGCACTAGCATTTTGAGTTATTGTTTCAATCCCATTCCTTCCTTTTTTTAATACAATTCATAAAAACGTATAAAAACAGAGATTAAATAAAACATATCTAAAGCAAATTATCCAGTTATAAATAAACAGAGTAATTACTTTAATTTTTAAATGAGTGAACAAGTAGAGTTTTAATTCTGCTTTATTTTCCCATTTCTTCGCCAAATGCCCTTGAAAACGAAAAAAAAAACAAGGAATAAATAAATATAAATCAAGTGTTTTATTCTAGATCATAAAACTATTTGTTCTGAATTTAAAATATATTATATATGATATGAATTGCCATATAAGAGATCAATCATTAACCATGAGGATCAACGTTAGAAGGGTCATTTTAGATATTTTTCAAAAATAAATAATAATAATAATAAATACATTAACATATTTGAATGACTATTTTTTACTTGCCAGTGAAACTATTGTTTATATTTTTTCGATTTGCGATGTTGTTGCAATTATATGCAACACAGTAATTAACCATGATTCAGGAAATCGTCCCACCATTGCCAGGAAAGCAAATATTTTTGCCGGTGCGTTTTTTCGTCTTACGTTGCCATCGGAGCAGTCTATCCAGTTGTTTATCTATATCGATATTTTACACACGCTTCTATCGACACTTCGAGGGACTAAATAACTTATTTGCATTGAACCAATCGAACTGAAACATGGCAGGTAGAACGGCTTACCATCGGCAACGAGTCCATCAAATTTATTTTTGGGTAAAAATTAGTTAGTAAATGGCACGGAATCGATGGTTTTTCGGTCGTAGTTAAACAATGTGACAAGTTGGTCTGAGCTCAAAATCAAATAAATTGTAATTGCGCATAAGAATTGGCATTGCATAGAAAGAATTGATTGTGAAACCCCATTTATTTAATAACTAATACATAATAGACTGAGAGGCGACTGAAATTTTTGGACTCCATCGAACATCATTCTTAAATTTTTATAGAAATTGGAGAAAAGTGAGTAGATTACGAATCCTCCACAGACTGCCGTGGCAAAAATGGCCGAAACTGATCCAAAATCGACTTTTAATAAATTGAACTAATTCCAATTGCCAAATGCGCCATAACTTGCCAAATAATGAGCATTTTTTTTTTTTTTTATTTGGTAACCCACACTCTTAAATTTTCAATTAAGAAGGTTGCAAACGATTCGGATGTGTGACTATGGCTTACTTGCATCTTTCACAAATGAGCCAAATTGGCAATAAACATTACGTCAGTAATAACGTAACTGATGTCGCCAATTTGGCTTATTTTTAAAATATACAAGTTTTCCTAGCGGGAGATCAGAAATCGTTTACGCTTTTTCTCATTGAAAATCAAAGTGCAGTGGGTTGCCAGAAGAAAAAGTTTGTTCTCTTTTTGGCAAGTTATGACATATTTGGCAATCGGATTTTAGTTCAACTCATTCCAAGACGAGTTTTTATAAGTTTCGGCCATTTTTGCCACGGCAGACCAGTGGATTTGTAATCTACTTACTTTTCTCCAATTTCTATAAAAAATTCAGAATGATATTCGATGGAGTCCAAAAATTGCAGTCGCCTCTCGGACTATAAGTAATAGCGATATGTGCAATACTTATATCAAATTAAAAGTCTCTATGAGATTAGAAATTGGTTGGAGCAGGCATGACTTCCCAAATCACAATTCCTTTCACATTTATTGGGATATTACATTATAAGGGTACAAATATATGTGTTACCATGTTTCCTTTTAATGCAACATTTTCAAGTTGTGAAGCAACTTTTTGCACGACCTCTTATAAATACTAGATGTTATGTTGGACTATGCATTTGATGAAATGAATGTATAATGTTTGATATAGGAATTCATAAGGAAACATGGTAAAATGGTAAGCATAATTGTCCTAATGAATTCCGTACAGATATGCGTGTGTAAATTTTCAAAGTTGTACATTATTATTATTATTATTATTATTATTATTATTATTATTATTATTATTATTATTATTATTATTATTATTATTATTATTATTATTATTATTATTATTATTATTATTATTATTACTATTATTATTATTATTATTATTATTATTATTATTATTATTATTATTATTATTGTTGTTGTTCTTATTATTATTATTGTAATGTTTATATGAAATGTGGTCCATCTGGTCCATTTTGCACCTGCTTTTGAATCATTTGGGTCATCGGTTGAGCTTTATATGTGGCGAATATTGGCGAGAAACTTGGCGAGAGGGGGAGATTGTTCGCCATTCGCTGCACAGGTTTCTTATCAATCGCTATTTGGAATGCCTTGAATAAAGATCTTATAATTGATAACGCATCGATGATTTTGAGTGGTGTCATGTTTCCTGTTTATAATGGTGCATAGGCCGGGAAATGTTGTGTTGTTGGGAATTATTGTGTTGTTGTTGCCGTGAGTATAGTGGTTAATTAACAAACGTCAGAATTAACCTAAAGGAACTTAATTTCGTGCATAAGTTAAAGCGTTGCAATAACTCAAAGTCGTAACTTGAAATGATATTTATTCATGAACAATAGGTATTTAGACAACACATTTCCTCAAAGCACGCTTAGTTAAGTCAGTGCTGACATCCATAGATTAAAAGCAAAATATAATATATCATAAAGATATCATAGAACAACTAATAAATCATATTGACACTTTTGATTACTATACAGTATAAAAACTGGCTGAGCATTTGAATCAAGAAATTTCACTTACTGGCATATCAGGGTCAGGAAAATGGCAAACTCATGTGCACGTCATTGCGTCCGATAAAAATGCATCTCTCTCTCAGGCATCACCGCTTGACCGACTTGCTATCTCCCCAATTTCCTTCTGTCTCTTACGATCCCCCTCATAATTACATCAAAACTTCTCTCTCTACGCCATTGGAGCGGCTCGAATCCTTTATGGAATCGCCAACTCTTATTTGACCAATTGGCCAAACCCCTGTTTAAATATTCCCCCAAAAGCTTCGGACAGAAACTTAAGGGGCTATGCACTTGTTGCAGTTTTAAACAGACCCCTTAATAAAATTTGTAAAATGTCTGTGGATATACAGCATGACATTTATCACCCTTTTCACCAACAAAAATTTTAAAGAAATTCCACTCAGCCAGCTAAAAATTAAAAAATAAAACACTCACAGCATTCCATAAAGTAACTGCAAAAAAAATACACAAGAATGAAAGATGAAGTGTAAAAGCATGAAATTACAAGCAGATA
Organism: Linyphia triangularis; assembly: GCA_963978545.1. Taxonomy (NCBI): domain Eukaryota; kingdom Metazoa; phylum Arthropoda; class Arachnida; order Araneae; family Linyphiidae; genus Linyphia; species Linyphia triangularis. The sequence goes on from OZ021725.1 coordinate 18,422,285, forward strand.
GTTGCACACTGAAATATGACCAATCACAATTTTTTGTAACATTGTTAAAGAGCAAAAATATATAAATAAAAAACAACATGAAGATGTAACCAGGAAAACACAAGGTATAATTTAGAAGGGAAAGAAAAAGAAGTTGGTTCATGAACAACGTTCTCAATCGTCATTGTGTAAGTTTTTTTAGTTTCATAGTTTGTAAATCTCCATAGTCAAAGAGTTCAGTTTATTGTGACCATCTAACACAGTATTGTTGTTCTGTGTTATCCTAAAGGTGTTGAACATTCCTAGCAAAAAGTTTGTGCATCGGAAAGAAAACAGTTTATTGTTCACACTTGCAATGTCACTAGAATGTCTGTCTTCTCTTGTTCCCTGAAGATCGAGTTACCCAGGAGCAAAAAAAGAATAGTTTTACCTGGATGTCGTGTGGCCCTCAATCAAAGTGGATGGCCAGGGGAAAATGTGTTCAGTTGCCATTGCATTGGTGATGAGGAGTCAAAGGAAAACTGAGAGGGGTGTGGCCTGCTTTGCTACCTGTTCCTTTCTCCAACTTCGCGGACTTGGGTGAGTGACGGCCTCCTACTGTATGGCCAGGTCAAGCTTGCTGATCTCTGTAACCGGAACATCGGAACATTCTCTGTGTGTCGTCTGCTGTGATGATGCCGGAAGGTAGCTCCGCCCTGTCCCACAGGTGTCGAATGGGGCATGTTGGGTCCTCCCATCAATTTGTATGTCCACGGTCCACGTCTCTCGGACTCCGCTGCTTGGAATTTCGCAGTCGTTCGGTGTAGCTTGTTGAGGACTGCCATCTGGTGGTGTGGTATGGAAACATCTGTTGGACCTGTTGCTGCGTTGTCGTGGTCTGATTGAAATCGCTGAGTAGTCTGGAAAGCGAGTACTGTATCTCTGACGAAATCTGACCATTCTGAAGAACTATTTCTGCTTCACTGTAAATCTCTGGCCAGCGGTGATATTCAGCTGTAGCAAAAATTTAGGAATGCTACTTTGCGCAAGGCAGCACGCCATTGTACTTCATTGTAAATGCAGATCTGTTTAGATTTTTTGATACAGAAAAATGACAATTCCAAGACTCATAAATACTCAGCCAGTCCTAAACTTTTAACCTAATCAACTATTATTAGTAATCCTCACATGAAAGACTGCTCAAAATCAAAATAGAAAAAAGAAGAAAAAAATTACCATTTAACTTTCATTAACCAAAGTAGAAAAATACAAATATACTTAGTCTTATCTCCCTTTTATATCATTTTTTTCTTAAACTTCCCTTGATTTTTTATTACATAACCAGAACAAAGCATTAAGTTTCCATCCAAAAATTAATTTACACCACCAATTGCCAAATATAATTAACATCCTTAATCACCAATTCCAATCATGAATTAATTACTAATATCGTAGACAACACACTCGTATAATCAGAGCTACGATCCAAAATCAACAGCGTGAACGCGTTCTGTTGATCAAATCAATCCAGAGCACATAAAAGCAAGACACCCGACACTAAATCCGCTCCTTTTGCCTGCCTAACAGCAGATTCCTATCAGTTTCAGTGTTCAAAAACGCCTTAATCTAACCCATTAAAAAAAACAATGCCATACATTAATCGAAAAGAGACCAAATGTCTCATTAATTCCAGTGCAACAAATCGCTACCAAAAAAAAATTTCGACGACCCCCTCGTTGGCCTTAAAAAAAACAAAAACCGACTTCCGCTACCTCTGTTAGAGTGGGGAGAGAAAAAAAAACGAAAAATCGCCCCTCTGAACTCTCCAAAAAGAAAAACAACACAAAAACACAAACTTCGTTCTCCTTGGCAAGTCACGTGACAGAAGCGGTCAGACCTCTCCCGTCTGATGACGTCACACACCCTTTCTGAGACCGGAGAACTATATGTTCCCCACAGAAAAAATAAATAAAAACCTGTTCTGAAAGTGACCAACATTCGCCCTTTTTCCCGCCAAAATGCAGACAGTCATTTGCCGACGCGTCCCTCGCCATTAGTGTCAACAAGACTCTACGCGACAATATTTATGACCAATTCATGCGTGCTGAATACTCCCGTAGCAAAGATTGACAAAAGCTAAGACTTTTAAATTTACGAGTTCCCTCGTCTAGCCAGAGAATGACAGCGCTTTTTTTTATTGTTTGTCAATCCAAGTCTTGTCCTAGGAATCGTGAGAAGTTATCGCTGAACGCGATCTTTACTTCTAAGATCGTACCGGTGTGGTAAAGATGCCTGAAGGTCAGAATTATTTTTGTGATCTATTCCCTTTTCCAAGATAAATTTATCGTATCTCTTTTCTGCTAGTTTTAAACTACAGATGTGGATGCGTGTCTTAACGATTTGGGGGGATGTTAACAATTGAATGTCAAAGAGGTTTTTTGTGTGTATCTTTGTAATCTTGTAGGGTCCTGTGAAATACTTTTTAAACCTGCCTGGGGTTTTGTAGTACACAATACTGTCAACTGTGAAATGTCTCTTGTGTGATTTACTGATAGCATAATTTTGCTGTGTCAATTGTGCATTTTCAATGTGTTTAAAAGCCTGTTTCCTACATTCTTCTATTTGTAGCATTGTTTTCTCAACGTAATTAGGATATCCCAACCAATCTAAATTTGATTTTTTACAAACCTTCATTGTGCTGAATATAGGTTCTATTTTACGACCAAAAAATAGCTGTGAAGGGGAAAAGCTTGTCGTAGAGTGAATTGAACTGTTATACATTGCCTTATGAATATCTAATGCTGATTGTAGATCAATTTTTTGCTCTTTTAAAGCTAAGATGGTGTTCTTAATCTCTAAATTCGTGGACTCGACTTTACCGTTGCACCAAGGAGCGTAAACAGGTGTGTGTATAAGGTGTACCCCTAATAATCTGTTTAATTCGGTAAAGCCCTTAGAAATGAAGTTACTACAGTTGTCTGATAAAATGGTTTCTGGTACGCCGTATCTAGAAATGTACTGCATGAGACACTTAGCTATTTGTTGTGATCCAATTGATTCTAATTTATATAGATCTAAGTATCTACTAAAATTTTCTATGATACTTAATACGTAAGCGCCACACTTGAGCGGTCCCAAAATATCCATAGATAACTGTGCTCCAATTCTATTTGGAATATGTGCAAATCCTTGCGGTTTGAATTTTTGATAGCTTCGCTTCACTCTATTGCAAGTTTCACAACTCTTAATGTAATTTGTGACATCCGAATATAACCCTTTCCAGTGAAATTTTTGCATTAAAAATTGAAACGTTTTAGCTATGCCAAAATGTGTAAAATGTGCGTTTTGAATTGCGTGAATTTGTAATGTGTCCGGTAGAACCACATTAAACATGTAGCTATCTACATCGTTTTCTGTAATTTTTCTCTTGAACATAAGTAATCCAGAATCTTCATCCACAAAGTAATTTTTAAATTTTGCCTTCAATTTGCCATTATCTTTGTGTAAAGCTTCCTTAATTTCCAGAATGTTAAGATCCCTATTTTGTTCCATAAGAATATTAGTATCATCTAATTTATGACCCTTGTTATCAGATAAATGATGTATGATGTTTGAGCTTTTCAGCTGATTGACTACACAATTCTCCCAAGCTGGATCTTCTTTGTTGATGTGAACGGAACCTTCGGATTGTGAAACTGTTCCAATGTTTTGGTTATACTGAGCCTGTGGTGTACTGAGTATGGTATTTACAGAAGTAAGGTTTGTTTTAGGTATAGTATCATCTATATTTTTAGAACCCTCTGAAAGAATTTCTTTAATTCTCGTAGTATCTGTGTCCAATGTGACCTCAATATTTGGTATATTGACCATACGTGACAAATAGTCTGGTAAAACGTTGTCAATACCTCTGATGTACTGTATGTCGAAAGAGTAATAAGCCAATTCATTTAAAATCCTTGTAATTTTATTTGACTTGTTTTGAAGTTTGGAGAAATACTGTAGTGGTCTGTGGTCAGAAAAAACAGTAAATGTGCCCCCATACAAATACTCACAGAAGTGTAAGATTGATTTATGTAAAGCAATAAGCTCAAGATAAATCGCTGGCTGCTTTTCCTCAAATTGTGAGTTCTTTTTAGAGAAATACGCAACAGGACAAAGTTTGTCACCATGATACTGAAAAAGACTGGCTCCAACTGACATTTTCGAAGCGTCACATGCGAGATAAAATTTCTCTTTAATATTGACCTGTTTCAAAAAGGGTTTAGTAAAAAATTGCCTTTGTAGATTTTGAAAAGCCACATTATGCCTTTCTGTCCAAACAAACGGTGTGTTTTTTTTTGTTAATTCCTCCAAAACACTTGTGTAGTTAGCATAGTTCTTAATACTATCACGATAAAAATTAGTCAAACCATTGAATCGACGTAATTCCTTGATGTTTTTAGGAGTTTGGAAGCAGGTGATTTTTTGAGTGTTATATTCTGTTGGAGTGATTCCTGTTTGTGAAATTTCGTATCCCAAATATGTGATTTTCTCCCTAAAGAAATTGCATTTCTCAGCACTTAAAGTTAAGTTGTTAGCCCTTAATCTCTCGAATACTAACTGCAGCTTATGTATCATTTCTTCAAAGCAGTTTGAAGGAATTATTACGTCATCAATAAAGAAACGAATTCCATAACTTATCAAATCTCCCAATATCTCATGTATCAAATTTTGGAATATAGATGACGCTGTGACAAAACCATAAGGTAGACGGACAAATTTATATGTACCCCACATTGAGGCAAATCCAAACTTTTCAGAATGTTCCTCCATGCTTAACTGTAAGAATGCACTATTAAAATCAATAATGCTGTAAAATCGGTACCCACTTAAATCTGTGACCAAATCTTTGATTTTTGGTAAGATCTGTGGTGCTTTAACAATTAAAGAATTCAAAAGACGCATATCCAAACATAATCGAAAGCGTTTCTTATCGTCATTATTTTCTGCCTTTTTTTTTACCATAAGCACAGGTGCCAAAAAATTCGTGTTTGACTTTCGAATGATGTTGGCTTCCAAAAGAGTGTCAATTTGAATTTTTGCCTCTTCTCTTAGAAGATGGGGGATGGGATAAGGCTTACACCCAATTGCAGAATCATGTTTTAAGATTATATTAGGTTTTATAGCATCACAATGGCCTAAAGTTTTCATGGATTTTGAAAACACCATGTAGTTTTCCTGTAATAATTGACTCAGAATTTTGCTGTTGTTATCGTTGAGGTGACTCAAATCAAAATCGATGATGCTAAATTCCCGTTCACGCAAATGCTTAATTTCCTCAGTAGCCGTAATCAAGTTAATCATTTGTGTGTTTGATTTTTGCGAATCATCAATTTGAAAATCTTTTTCAAAATACCCAACTTTCATCGATTTATTTAAGTGAAGAGTGTCTGGTGATTTGTTTTGAACCAATGTACAAAATTCATTATTCTTCATGTAGTTAATGGACATGCTACACTCTAGTCGATTATTAAGTTGCATAGGTGTGAAACAAATGTCCCCCTCAAAATTTTTATTTGTGTAATCCTTGCTTCTCAATTTAATGAAACTCGCTTCACCAGACTCTAAGATGACTGCATGTGTCAAGAAAACAGAATTTGACTCCCCTTTTATGCAAAGGGTAGAGTCACAGAATTTGACTGTTGTCTTGTCTAGAAACTCCAGTTTACCCTCACGTAAGTTTACAATTACCCTATTTTCACTCAGAAACTGCATGCCTAAAATAATCTGAAATTGCTCTTGAAACCTTTCGCTTGAGACGAAAAACGTAACCTTTAGCCTTTTATTTCCCACTTTTAAAATCGTCTCAATGCAATTTGTGTATTTTAATACTGATCCTGTTATGGTCGTAATTACCACATTTGAAGCGACACATTTAGTTTTGATTTTCTGTTTTATTAACATGTAAACTTCCTTTGAGCATAAGCAGATATTTGCTCCTGTATCAAGAAGTGCTTTAAATTGTATTCCTGCGATTTCCGTTTGAATAATAGGTAAATTTGAAACATTGTAACTGTTAAAATTGTTTAAATTCTCGATTTTCAAATTTCCCACCTGTAATTGTCTGGGTATACCTGCACTTCTGGTTTGATCTGAGCAACTGTTTAAGTGTTCTCCATGTCCCCCTGTGCTATGTCTAAAAAATGATTTGAAGCTTGTGAATTATTGTTACCATGTGAATTATATCTACCTCTGCTTTGATTATTGTAGTAATAATTACCACGATTTTGTCTGTTCTGTCCCCTGACGTGCTGATTCGGATTTCTGAAGTATCTGTTTTGTGATATGTTACCTCTATTACCACCCCGTTGACCGGAATAACCGCCTCTCGCATTTTGGGTGTTCGGATATTGCTGGTTATGTCTATTTTGTTGTGGTATGTTAATCATACTCTTAAATGCCTCACATTCCGTTGAAAAATGATCCCCCGACACTCCACATAAATAACACTGCATCGCTTGTACTTGCCCAGGAGGGTTTTGAGTAGTTGTTTGCATGCGATTGATTTGTTGTAACTGCTGCTCTTCTGATTGTGAGAAGGAGTTTTCCACCTTTAATGCATTAATTTTACATCTCGCAACCGTGTCAAGCGCCATTTGAGAATTTTTTGCTATTTCAATAGCTTGTTCGAATGATTTCGGGTTCAATTTTAGTACGTCTCGTTGAATTTCTGGTAGAAGCGCCCCTACGAATTTTGAGAGTCTAAGCTTGTCAATTACCGCTTTCGTATCTTGCGAGATTTCCGTTTGCGAGGTGCCCAAATATTTATTCGAAGCCACGACAAGTCTATGTGCAAACATTTTGACTGATTCATTTTCTCTCATGTGACAGTTGGAGAAATCTAATTGGCACTGTCCCACATCTAATTCGTCCCGGAAAAAGTCCATGATTTTATCCCTAACCAGATCATAATTTTGGGAATTCATCAATTCTCTGTCTGACATAAGGTAGCGAAGCGCGTTCCCCCGTAATTTCGATTTCAATATCGTGAGTTTCTCGGAGTCTTTCCACTTTGCCAGTAAAGCCACTTCGTCAAATTGTCGAAAAAAAAATTTCGTCTCATCTTTATTACCCTCATAATTTGCGGTTAATAAAGCTAAACCATTTATTCTGCTAGCGCTCTCCATTTCAATGTTTTCCTGTGCCATTTTTTTATTATTTTGACTTCCGCTCGCACGCTGTTTAATTGTCTCGGCTCTGACTATATTAGCTGTAGTTGACCTCGTTTTGAAATTTGAAAGCGTCCTATTTCCACGAACCATATTCAATTATAAAAACAATTTCGCAAATCACTATCATTCTAATTTTACTTTCCATCAAATACCACTTATTCACTGAACAATATGCATTTCAAACTGAGTCCAAGGCACCATTTATATGCCGTGAGTATAGTGGTTAATTAACAAACGTCAGAATTAACCTAAAGGAACTTAATTTCGTGCATAAGTTAAAGCGTTGCAATAACTCAAAGTCGTAACTTGAAATGATATTTATTCATGAACAATAGGTATTTAGACAACACATTTCCTCAAAGCACGCTTAGTTAAGTCAGTGCTGACATCCATAGATTAAAAGCAAAATATAATATATCATAAAGATATCATAGAACAACTAATAAATCATATTGACACTTTTGATTACTATACAGTATAAAAACTGGCTGAGCATTTGAATCAAGAAATTTCACTTACTGGCATATCAGGGTCAGGAAAATGGCAAACTCATGTGCACGTCATTGCGTCCGATAAAAATGCATCTCTCTCTCAGGCATCACCGCTTGACCGACTTGCTATCTCCCCAATTTCCTTCTGTCTCTTACGATCCCCCTCATAATTACATCAAAACTTCTCTCTCTACGCCATTGGAGCGGCTCGAATCCTTTATGGAATCGCCAACTCTTATTTGACCAATTGGCCAAACCCCTGTTTAAATATTCCCCCAAAAGCTTCGGACAGAAACTTAAGGGGCTATGCACTTGTTGCAGTTTTAAACAGACCCCTTAATAAAATTTGTAAAATGTCTGTGGATATACAGCATGACATTTATGAGTGATACTATCCACTTTGGATTATTGGCGCATGTTTTCGCTGCATGTTGGGGTGAGTAATTCGTTTTTGTTTCGGTTTATTTCGTTGCTTTTGGTTGATTCGTGTGTCGGTGTTGCGAAAATTGAAGTTGTTTGTTTTTTGATTAAAGGAAAGTAATTAATTAGTGTGGATTCTAATATTGGTTTTCTGTTTGTGGAGCTGAAATTTGTACTAGATTGCTGCATTTTGGATTAGTATGGTATTGTCATTTTAATATTTGTTTTGCTTGTAAAGTGTTTCGGTTTAAAATGGATGCATCAAATCTGGCTTTATTAGAAAGAACAAAAAAGACTCGTTCTGTCATAAGGTCTATTGTGACAAGGCAAACTAATAAATTAGAATCCGAAATAAATAATTCTGCCGACAAAACAGTAGTGCATGAAATATATATGCAATTAATTTCTAAATTTGAGGAATTAAGTAAACTCGATAAGGAAGTCGAGGGTTTAATAGATATCGATAATCTGGAAGATGAAATTTTAACTCGTGAAGAATATAGAGATAAATTTATAATTTGGAAAACCCGCGCTGAACGTTATATAGAATCGGTTTCGATTCCAAGTTCAGTTAGTATTCAAAATTCGCGGGAAACACAACAGCAAAACGTAACATTTCCTTCTGCTTTAACAAATCAACCACGCTTGCCAAAACTTACTTAAGAGTCTTTTTCAGGCAAAGATATAAGTAGTTTCCCTAGTTTTTGGGCTAGATTTAAATCAGCAGTGCATGAAAATTCAAGTTTGAGTGATGTGGACAAATTTTGCTATTTAAAATCGGTTGTCACATCTGATGCTGAATTGGCAATACGAGGTTTAACGCTGACTTCGGAAAATTATGCCGCAGCCATTAAAATTCTAGAAGATAGATTCGGACGTAAGGAGCTTATAGTTGACTATCATATGAATAGTTTGTTAAATTTGACCCCAGTTCGCAAATCATTTGATGTTATCGCGTTAAGAAATCTGTATGATCAACTGGAATTAAATATTAGGGGACTCGAAACGCTAGGAATATCTCCTAATTCTTATAGTTGTCTTTTGTTTCCGATAATTATGAAAGCTATTCCCCCTAATTTGGCGTTAGAATTCAATCGAATTTATAAAGATAAGCAGTCCCAAATCACTGATTTAACATCATATCTACGCGATGAAGTTCAAAGTCGTGAGCGCACGGACGATTTAATAAAATCACATGAGCCACAAATCAAAGGCTCACATTCGAATAAATTCTCCGAGAGAGCGCCTAGATTCTTAACCCAGAAGCAACAAAAGAGTAATTCGCGATTTTCTTCAAATCATAACAAATCAACTGTGAGCGCATCTGCAACCGAACTCCTGACAGCTGCGCATTTTTGTTGTATATTTTGTTCCGAAAATAATACTCATTCATCTGATTTGTGCGAGAATTTATGCGTTCAACAAAAGAGGGATAAGCTTATTAAGGAACGTAGATGTTTTTTATGTTGCAACACTAATTGCCGTGTAAAGGGTTGCAAAGGGATTGTTTGTACTTACTGTCAGGGTCGCCATGCTCGCGCTATTTGCTTCAAGTTAGAAAATTCTAAAAAACAAAATTCGCATTTAGACTTGAAAGAAAACTCTGTTGACGTTAAATCGACGACTTCAAATTATGTTATGAATAATTGCGGTGGCGTTTTATTGCAATGTGTTAAGGTAGAAATTATCGGTAGCATTTCATCGGATGAAATATTTTGTCTTTTTGACAATGAATCGGAAAAGACTTTTGTTAAGAAAGATGTATCCCGTAGATTGGGATTAAAAAAAATAGGTTTGGAAAAGCTAAATATTTACTCGTTCGGATCAAAGACTCCTAAAAATCAAACTTGTTCCAAGATAGAAGTTAGACTAAAGAATGTATTGAATGGGCAGGAGACTGTGATTGAGGCATTGGAAATTGAGGAAATTTCTAAGGCGACACTTAGTCTTCCAAACCCAGAAGTTTGGAAGGAAATGGAATCGAGAGGTGTTAGATTGACGTTTAGTTGTAGTGAATCAACTGGGAGTTGTGAAATTTCGTTGTTAATTGGTTCAGATTTTTATTGGTCCTTAACAAATCAAATAAAAAGACTTGATTCATCATTGGTTGCTGTTGACACCAGTCTGGGATGGTCTCTTCAGGGTAGATGCGATGAGCAGAACGAATGTACTTCGGTGCATTTGATTCACAGTGAAGATGAATCTGTTTCGGCTGAGTTAAGAAGGTTTTGGGAGATTGAAAGTTTAGGGATACATGATAAGGATTCGGTGTCTTGGAGTAAGGGAGATGAAGAGGTACTAAGTGAGTTTGATAACTCAATTAGTTTCGTAGATGGTCGATATCGCGTAAGTTTGCCATGGAGACCAGGTATGAGAGAGGCTTTACAAAATAATGAGTTTGTTGCGCGTAAACGCTTTGAGGGGTTGGTTCGTAAATTCAAATGTGATCACGAGTTGTTTTGTGAGTATAAGGATGTAATCGATGATTATGTTAGGGAAGGTATCGTTGAGCGTACTTCTTGTGAATCTTTGTCGAATAGTCAGGGATTTTACCTACCCCATCATGCAGTGATACGTAGCGACAAAACCACAAGTCGGCTTCGAGTCGTTTTCGATGGTTCAGCTCACGAAGATAAAAACATTTCTTTAAATGAAAGTCTATATAGGGACCAAATTTGCATCCCAATATCCTAGAACTGCTTCTGAGATTTCGAGAAAATTTATGGCCTTTACAGCTGATGTGAAATCGGCTTTCCTTCAAATTGAATTGGACCTTGCTGATCGAGATTTCACGCGTTTCTTCTGGACTGATAATCTAAACAATGATCCCTACGTCCTAAATTTCACGAGAGTTCTTTTTGGACTTAAGCCTAGTCCATACCTGCTTGCAGCAACTTTAAAACATCATTTCAAAAAATACAAGGAACAGTATCCTCGTACATTTAATTTGCTAAACAGCTCTGTGTATGTTGATGACGTCATATCCGGCCGAAATGGTGTTCAGGACGCTCTACGTACCTCCATGGAGTGCTTGCAAATATTCAGTGATGCTGGCATGTTACTCCGCAAGTTGCGAACTAACTCGAAGCAACTTTATTTGTTATGGCAACAAGAAAGGGTTGAGCCAGAATTCTCTGAAACTGTTGCTGTTGATCTTAGTCTACCGATTAAGGTTTTAGGACTTTCTTGGGATCCAGAAAGAGATTTGATTTATTTTGATCCGAAAGACTTATTGAAGTTTATGTCTCGTAAAATCGAATCAAAGAGATTTATTCTAAGTGTAGTTGGGCGTATCTTCGACCCTATAGGGATTATCGGCCCATTTGTCATCAAACTGAAACGTGTACTTCAAGATCTTTGGACTCTGGGAGTGGACTGGGACTCGGAACTTCCTCCAAAGCTACGCCACCAGTGGCAGCAGTGGAGTAGCGAAGCTGAGGACTTGACTGAGATAAAGATACCTCGGTACTATTTAGGTAAACTAGAACAAGATGTATCAATGTTTGAGATATACTGTTTCTCCGACGCGAGTAAGACAGCCTACGGCACAGTATTGTACTTGCGCTTTGTTACTCGTAACAATGAAATTGAGACGAGTTTTATTTGCTCGAAGGGTCGTGTAGCACCTTTGAAGTCAATGACATTGCCCCGACTTGAATTGACAGCAGCTTTATTGTCAGCTAGATTGGCTAAACAGGTATCATCTTGCCTCAGATTCGACGCCCACATTTACTACTGGACAGATTCTCTTATTTCGTACTACTGGATTCGCGGCGATTCTTCAACATTCAAACCATACGTCAAAAATCGTGTTGAAGAAATCCAAATGCTCTCCGACCCGATCCGGTGGGGACACTGTCCAGGAAAGGACAATCCTGCTGATCTCCTTTCGCGTGGTACATCTGCTCTCAATTTAGTGCAAAACGAACTGTGGTGGAACGGTCCACCTTGGCTTAGACTACCACCTGACCATTGGCCAAATCTTCATCGTCCAATTTTAGATTCGGAACTTTGTTCTGAAGAATTGGAACTTCGTTCCAGTGTGCATGTGGCAGTTACCCAACCGAAGGAATCTCTTGTCGACATAGAACGATTCAGCAGTCTTAAAAAGCTTTTGAGAGTAACCGCATGGATTTTTCGATTCGTGAACAATGTTAAAACCTTAAATAAATCATTGAACTTGCATCTTACTGCAGATGAGATACAAAATGCTGAATATTTTTGGATCAAATACGTTCAAACCGAATTCTATTCTGCTGAAATATCAGCTTTAAGAAGTAACAAACAACTTCAGAATAACTCGGAAATAAAAAGTTTAGTGCCTTATTTGGATAAAGACGGTTTGTTACGAATTACTGGACGGTTGCTCGAAGCAGAATTATGCTTTGGTGAAAAGCATCCTGTAATTATTCCTCGACGCTGTAAATTTACCGAGTTACTTGTGACTAGAGAACATGGAGAAATAGGTCATTGTGGTGTATCTGCAACTTTGACTCAACTTCGAAAACATTATTGGGTACCTAAAATCCGTCAATTAGTTAAAACGGTCATTCGCAACTGTCTCATTTGCAAAAAATATAATGCCAAACCAGCTGATCAACTGAGTGGTCAGTTGCCACGAGATAGAATTTCCCGATCTCCTCCTTTTCAAATCGTAGGTGTTGATTTTACAGGTGCAATCCTTGTAAAGAACAGTAAAGATACCCAAAAATCTTAAGTCGCTTTGTTTACGTGTGCTGTAACACGAGCCGTTCATTTGGAACTAGTATCGGACATGTCCACAAAGTGTTTTTTACTTGCTTTTCGAAGGTTCCTTGCTCGAAGAAATAATTGCCAAGTGATTTACTCCGACAATGCTCGTACATTTAAAGCGGCTCAAAGAGAGTTGAGGTATTTCACTAACATCTTGAAAGACAGCAAGTTACAAAATTTCGTCGCAGACAAAGGTATCAGCTGGAAATTCATAGTTGAACGTGCCCCTTGGTGGGGTGGCTTCTACGAACGCCTTGTTAAGACTGTAAAGGAACCACTGCGTAAAATACTTGGCAAGACACTTGTGACATTTGAAGAACTTTCAACGATTCTCCCAGAGGTTGAAGTCATCGTCAACAATCGACCTCTAACCTATGTAGAGAATGACCCAGGGGAGCCAGAACCTCTCACGCCGGCTCACTTCCACGAATTAGGTTATGGTGATTCTAAATACCCTGTATATTTCATCGAACTGATTGACTCTACATCGGCCAAGCAATCATACCAAAGGAGAAAGACTTACCAGACACTCCTTTTGAAACAAATTTGGAGACGCTGGAAGGAACAGTATTTACTCCAGTTAAAGACTGTTAATAACTTTAAATACCCATCTCTTCGTAAAAACTTGCAATTAAATGATGTGGTGATTGTTGAAGGGAATGTTAAGTCAAAATTATTGTGGGAACTTGGGGTAATCAAAGAGATATATATTGGAAGAGACAATAATGTTAGATCTTGTTTAGTTAAAACTTCTAAAGGTCTCTTCAGAAAACCAATCCAATTGCTTTATCCTTTAGAAATTACATGATGTTCTTAAACTAATTTGTTCTTATTTTTCACATTTATGTTAATGAAGAGTACATTATTAATTAATTTTAAAATTTATTTGTTGCGAGATCTTTAAGTATGTATCTTAATTGTTTATTTTCATTTGATTGTTTATTTCATTGCTTTGATTTGCATTATATGTTTAATTGGGTGAACATTCTGTTCACCGGTGGGGTGTGTGGCGATTATTGGCGAGAAACTTGGCGAGAGGGGGAGATTGTTCGCCATTCGCTGCATAGGTTTCTTATCACTCGCTATTTGGAATGCCTTGAATAAAGATCTTATAATTGATAACGCATCGATGATTTTGAGTGGTGTCATGTTTCCTGTTTATTATATCATACTTTCATCAACGTTGCTTTAATATTTTTCTAATAACCCAATGATATTATAGTTTACGATGTAAAATTTGGCATTATTAAAATAAAAACTTATTGAAGTTTGCCTATAAGGCAGGATTTTCACAAAAATAGTATATTTACTGGATGAAGTGCTGTAATTGGGGATAACAATGCTTTCAACAAGTCTCTATCAATAATACATTTTCCAAACAAAGCTGTAACAGTGAAGCGTAAAATAGTTAATTGTGACAAAGGTTTGTTTCAGATCAGACAAACAGAAGCTGATAATTTGACGTTTATCGAGATTTGTTTTGAAATAACTGCTGTTTGTAGTATAAAAAGCATTGATTTTGAAGCGATTTATAACATAGAGTGTCCTCTGGAAGGAGTGACAAAGCGCAAATACCATCCATCATTTGGAACAATCCAGGAAGGAGACAGAACTCGATGTTCTTGCGGATGCAGCAGTCGCCGGAGGGATCACATACGCCGGGATGCTGGAAGGAAGACTAGAGGAGGTGGCTTTATTCGTCTCCTGGTGCATCGTCACCAAACAGCCTAAAGCATTTGCCACCCCAGTCAGCAAGGACCGAAAAGACACCAGGAAGTGGAAATGCTTTATTTGCTGCTTCACCAGTTAAGATGAAAATAATGACAGATAATTTGATCCGATCTGTGACTTCCTGAATAGGACTTCCCAACTATGACTCCTGACTATGATTTCCTGTGACTTCCCGATTATGACATTTCGCCTGATACTTCGTGACTAAGACTTTGTAAGTATCACTTGCCTTGTAACTTAGAGACAGTGATCTCTTGACTTTTTCATAGTACGATTTCTCGATTTGTGGCTTTGTGAATCGAACATAGAATACAGCAGGATATATGCCTACTGGGGGAACTCGCCTGCATTATAAAAAAAAAAGGGGGGGGGGAGGGGGTAACGCGTTCATGAACTATACCTCCTGGGTTAACGTGAAAATTAGTTCAATAAAAATACGTTATTTAAAGAAATAAATAAAACGCACTGGTACCTATGGAATTATAAAAACGTGACTTACGACTTTTGCAGCTGTATAATTAATAATAGAGCGTATCTAAAAACTTTTTTTTGGAAATTCAAAATTTCAAGTTGATAAAAATTTGTCACTGTGCTTACATATTTACCAAAAAATTTTTTAGTTCAATTGAAAAATATTTAGGTCTCCTGGGAATGGACTTAAAGGTTTTTTTTTTTTTTTTTTTTTTTTTTTTAACATAAATGAAATGCAAATTTTATTTTCAAGACTAAAATTGTAAAGTTTAGAATATTAATTAACAGTAATAAAAAAATTATATCTGCCATTTAAAATATGGGTTTCCCGCAATCTAGATGAAAATCTGAATATTTTTACAAAATACGGGTATTTTTCATTTTTCAACTCAGTCTTTGTTTAGTTTCAATTATTTTATTTCTGGTCTAGGTATAGTAGTACAGCATTTTGAAATATCGGGTGCATTATTTTATGAAATGGTGTATATACAAGGTCCGGCTATTAATTTCCAGGACTGACGTAACTGTAAGAGAACGAAAAGCCGGAAGATGGCGCTAATGATTGCATATTGAAGAGCGTTTTCTTGCGCATGTTCAGTGCAATCGGTGCCATTCTGAAGTAAGTGGTTCTCGTGGAAAGGCGCATTAAAACGTAGCTCTTAAATTCCTGTTGTCGAAGTGAAAATGGAGCAAAGAATTAACATTAAATTTTGCTTCAAATTGGGTATCCTATCCAGGTACGCAGGGTCAGTATCAGCGTTGTCGATAAGTTCGCCAACATGCGTCCACTCTCAATTGCTTTTGTTCGTCCCTTAAATGGTGAGGAACGAATCTGGAACAAATCATGCGTTTGCCTAGGTCTTGTGTCGAAATTCGCCGAACCGTCTCTTTGTCCATGTTCAATTCATTGGCGAGTACTCGAATAGTCAATCGACGATCACATTTCACCATATCGCGAACTTTTTCAATTGCTTCCGGCGTGTGTACGGACTGCGGCCGACCTGTGTGTGGATCATCTTCGACGCTTTCGGGCCAGTCCCGAAAGCGTTTAAACCATTAAAAAGTTCTTGAGCGGGATAATGCTTCCTCGCCGTAAACTTGTTTTAACATTTCGTAGGTTTCCGCAGCTGTCTTGCCCAATTTGAAGCAAAATTTAATGGTAATTCTTTGCTCCATTTTTACTTCGACAACAGGAATTTAAGAACTACGTTTTAATACGTCTGTCCACGAGAACCACTTACTTCAGAATGGCGCCGAGTGCATTGCACATGCGCAAGAAAACTCTCTTCAATATGCAATCATTAGCGCCATCTTCCGGCTTTACGTTCTCCTACAGTTACGTCAGTCCTGGAAATTAATAGCCGCACCTTGTATTAAACTCAAGTGTTAAGTCATGTCACTTCTGCATGCATTTTGGACATGCAATTCCAGACAGTGGCTCTAGACCAGGGTTTCTTAACCTTTTTGGCACAATGGACCACTTTAAAAAATTTAAATATGTCATGGACCCCTCTGTGAAAAAAAATTGCTTAAACATCATTTACTACAAAATATATTCTGTTTTATTATTTAATTATTTTAATATATTTATTTCAATAGTATAAAAAATTTGAGGAAATTAAAATTTTTAATGTGAAAGCTGTTGCTGATTTTCCTTGATTAACAGATTGAATTGAGGGATGGTTTTCGACAAAGCAACGCGCATATCATGTTCGACATTCAGTCGATTTCGATGTTTTGTTTTTATTGTGATAAGTGTGGAAAATTCCGCTTCGTAAAGATATACTGTAGCAAACGGAATAATGGCTGCCATAGCTCGTTTTACAAATACAAATACAAATTTTAAGACCAACGACAGGCTCAAGGCCCAACAGGGTTGGTCGAGTAAATATATATATACAAGTATATAGAAATAGAAAATAATTTGCATACTATAGTTACACGATCATACATACAATACAGCTTAGTTACAGGATCATGCACACAATATACAATATAGTTACAGGATTATACAATACAATATACATAATACAATACAATATACACAATACAATACAATGCTCATAATACAATGCAATATACAAAGTTGACACAACGTTTGACAATAATACTGGAAAAATACAATATATAATGCAAGCAATATATACAAGCTGACACAATATACAATTGTTACAGGATTATACAATACAATATACATAATACCATAAAATATACATAATACAATGCAATACACATAATACAATACAATACACAAAGTTGACACAGCGTTTGACAATTATACTGGAAAAATGCAATACATAATGCAAGCTGACAAATTTTATAAAAACCAACAGTACGCAAACATAAGTAACCAAATATGGTAACAAAATAACCTAAATTAAATATATACAAAGTACAAAATATAAGTTACTTACCTAGCCAGTATAATCCAATTATTGCCTATTGATGATGCCCCAGTGCATATCTAACTGTTTTTTAAAACTCCTTACGCTCTCTGAATTTACAACATTTGCTGGCAAATCATTCCAATCATTGATAATCCTATTATAAAAATAGTGTTTTCGCCCTTCCCTATTAAATTGAGATTTGAACAATTTGCACCCGTTTCCTCGCGTCTAGCATCATTTTCAGTGACAAATTCTAAACCCCTAATTTCACCATGTGCAATAAATTTAAATAACTGAATCAAATCCCCTCTTGCCCTTCTTTCCTGCAGTGTATACATGTTTAATTTTTTCAATCTATCCTCATATGCCATGCCCGAAGTACCCTGAATTATTTTTGTTGCTCTGTGTTGAATTTTTTCTAGTAAATCAATGTCCTTTTTTAAATAAGGTGACCAAAACTGTACTGCATACTCAAGATGCGGCCTAACTAAACCTCTATACAATGGTAGTATGATATCACTAGATCTAGATAAAATACTTTTTTTTATATAACCTAACATCCTGTTTGCCTTGTCACTAGCCGCCCTACATTGTTGTCCCATCTTAAAATCTTTACTAATCAACACCCCCAGATCACTGACAACGTTAGCATCATTTATTATAATGCCTTGTAAGTTGTAAGACGCATTTTGATTTTGGTTCCCCATGTGTAAAACCTGACATTTGCTAATATTGAATGACATTCCCCATTTAATAGCCCAATCAGAAATCCTATCTAAATCTAATTGAAGTTGTACTATCTACTCCATTGAATTAGAAAGTCCCATGATTTTTAAATCGTCTGCAAAAAAACTGACTTTACCTAAGAGACCTTCGCTTATATCATCGATAAATATTATAAACAGAAGTGGAGCCAAAACTGACCCCTGTGGAACCCCACTTTTAACTTCTCCCCACTGAGAGTATTTACCTTTGATTTGCACTCTTTGCTTTCTTCCAATTAACCAATTTCCAATCCAACTTAAAACAGTGTCATGAATTCCAATTATTTTTAATTTATGTAATAAGGCTTCATGCGGGACTTTATCGAATGCCTTTTGGAAATCAATATAGACTATATCGACCGAATTCCTTCCATCCAATTCCGTAGTAACCTCATCGTAAAAATGTAAAAGATTAGTCGCACAAGATTTTCCCTTTCTAAATCCATACTGTTTACTTGAAAGTAAGTCACTAGTCTCCAAAAATTTCATCATGTAATTTTTTAGAATTGTTTCAAACATTTTACAGATAACAGATGTCAAACTGACTGGTCTATAATTTCCTACATCATTTTTCAATCCCTTTTTAAACAGTGGAGTAATGTTAGCTAACTTCCAATCTAATGGTACTGTGCCCGAACTATAAGAACATTCGAATATATACAACAACACATCCCCTAACTCCTCAGCACACTCAGTAAGGACTTTTGGATAAATATTGTCAGGTCCAGGAGCTTTAAAAGGTTTCATACTCTTTAACTGATGAATCACTTCTTCTCTAGAAAATTGAAACTCCTGCATATCCGAGCTTGTATTAATTTCTGTAAGAATCCCCCCATTAGAATCCTTATTGAAGACACTCATGAAAAACTCATTCAAAACGTTAGCCATCCCCTCATCATCATGCATTAAATTACCCTGGCTATCCTCAAGTGGCCCCAGATGAGTATTCATTCTTTTATTTCCACTGGCAGATGCAAAAAATCCCTTTGGGTTAATATTAATATCTCTTGCAAGCTTTTCTTCTAGATCCTTTTTCTGCTTTCTACTGATATATTGAAGTTTCGTCTAGCAAATTTTATAATTTATTTTTTCTGCCTCGGACCCATTTTGCTTTAAATTTTTATAAGCCCTGTGTTTGATCGTCAAAGCCTTCTTTGTTTCCTTGGAAAACCACATTGGAAATCGTTTCTGAGCTGTCCCCTTTTTAATGAACGGAATATGCTTTTTAGTTGCCTCCCATAAAGTGTTTTTAAATTCACCCCATTGACCTTCAACGTGATGCGACTGCAGTCCATCTTTAAAACTAATTCGTAACTCGGATCTTAATCCGTTCCAGTCTGCCTTCTTAAAGTTAGGAATTACTCTCTTATTATCAAATCTAAATGTCTCAAGCAAAATCTCAAATCTAATATTATTATGATCACTATCTCCTAAATGTTCCCCAACTGTTAAGTTTTGTATCCAATCCTCATTATTAATGAAAATCAAATCCAGAACTGCCGATTCTCTAGTTCCCTCCTGAACCATTTGCTGTAAAAAGCAATCTCGGACAATGTTTAAGAATTCGACCTCTCTATCACTATATACACTATTTCCCTCCCAATCTATATTTGGAAAATTGAAGTCGCCCATTAAAATGACCTCTTTTGTTTGGCATGCTTCCTTAATGTGTTTACACAGATATTCATCTTGTTCAATGCAAGTATTAGGGGGTCTATAAACATTTGCAATCACTAAATTCTTTCCCTTTTCATTTGTCAATTCAACCCAGACTGCCTCAATACTTTTTAGTTTGACGCTAATATTCAACTCCTTACAGCTTAGATGATCACTAACGTAAATTAACACTCCCCCTCCTTTTTTCTCGAATCTATCCTGTCTAAAAAGCATGAATCCATTTATATCTATTAATATCGAATCATCTTCATTTGCCCAACTTTCGGTAATTCCTATGATATCTATTTCTTCCAATGCCACAATTCCTTTTAATTCTTCCATTTTATTCCTAACACTACGTGCATTACAATATAAAACTTTTAACTTATTTTTAGTAATCTTGCTTGAAACTCTTCCTTTTTCATTTTCAGAATTTATTTCTTTGCCAATCCCAAGGAAACAATCTACACTACAGTGACAATTTAATCCCCTTTCCGAAATTAGTTTTTTGGTAGCAAGGGTATTTTGGAAATGGGTAGGCTTCTCTTAAAGAAGACCAAAACTCTCCAAGAGTTTTTTAATCGAAATCCATTTTTAATAAGGACTTTGTTTTCAAATCAATTAGCTCATCTTTGGCAAGGTTCATGTCATCGATACAGTCAATATCACAAAGAAAAGGATTACGAATCCACAGCTCATCTTTTATATTTATTCCATCCGAATTGAAATATTTTTCAAATGAAACTTGAAGTACTTCCAGTTGTTGACAGATTTCATTTTTCAAGTTATTCAATAACAAACTATCTTGCCGAGATCCATTTTCAAAAAGCACTTCGTCCAACATTTGAAAGTTTGCATATATCCCATTTTGAATTATAATTTTCCAAAGTAACATTTTCAATAAAAATGCCTGTAGTTTCTCAGTGGCATCTATAATTGTTGTATCAGGCCCTTGAATTGAAAGACATATATCGTTCATGTGCGTCTTACCTCCAGGGCAGATCCAACGGAAATAAAATCGTGAATCAAGTTTAAAATTATACAGCTATTTCAAACTCAAACAAATTATTGACCAATGAAAAGGCTAAAACAAAAGAGAAATAAATGAGCATGCGCGAAAAAGCGTCTCAAATTCTCTTCTCCGGAGGAGCGGAAAAAGAAACAGGGTTGACATACAGAGCACGCTAAGGATGAAGTAGGTCCGGGTTACCACTGCTGGCTAAATATTGATGCAAACATCTTAAAAATTAGGATCAGTCGGTGGACCCCCAAAATATAACCCATGGACTCCTAAGGGGTCCATGAACCACAGGTTAAGAAACCCTGCTCTAGACGAAACGTAGTATCATCATTACAATTTATGAAAGAAATCTGCGTTGATGAGAAAACTGTTTAAGGTATTGGTTATGATAGTATTGGATGAAATACTGAAGTCTCTAATTGATCAATTTCATTATTTGAAATTGCTTTAAAATAACCGATACAAGCAGTTGTTTTTTTACTTCATTTAAATAAATTGTCTAATTTCTTGAAGTATTTCTTTTACTGTCCAAATGAAAAATGTTTAACATGTTGTCGAGATTTACCAGTTGTTGAATACAATAGCATAGATAGTGTTTATCCAGAAGTTGATTTTTAGAAGTTGAACACCGACCATAAATATTGGAAAATATGTCGGGCTGTACAACAAGCAAATGCACCTAAGATTTAGCAAGCAGAAACCCTGGAAACATCCCCCATTCAAGATTACTGAAACTAGCAAACCGAATTTCACTTTTATATACTGTATCATTTTATCCAACCTCGCAATTGAAAAAAAATAGCTGAGTTTGTAATGAAAATTCATACTTCTTTATGGTTTACAATATAATGTCATCCTAGAAATATTTATGCATCAAAAAGCATTTTTGAGATGATAATAATATAATGCATCTAGTATTTAGAAGGTGATCTTAAGTATCTTGTTCGATCAACTCTACAAAGTGCTTTTATGGTCAACTTTAGAACATCTCCTTCTGGGAAAGTTGTTGGAACGAAAACATATTCAATGTCTGACAAGCAAAAGGATAGAAAAAAATTCTACAAGCAAAGTTAGCAGTAGCAGTCTACAATAGTAATGGAACGACGCAACGTGTCATAAATGACTTAGGCAAACAGGAGCTATAGTTCATAGTTGAAACAGGAACTACTGATAGAAAGAAGTTTAAAACATCCTCTCACACACAAGCACGTTTTTTCTACAACCACTGCCAAGAATTGTGTGTCCAAAATATGTTGAATATAGTTCTTATACCAAAGATACGTGTTCTTCTAGTTTATTAATGCGACCATATTTACTCCTCACAATTTCTATACTTCATCCTATCAATTATATAAATAGAATAAAACATAGTTAAACTAATACCTTAAAGGTATTTTACCCATTCACTAAAAATATTCGATTTATCTATTACCACTGCTTGATTTTCTAGGTTTACAACATTTTAATTCAGCAAAAGAGCACTTGCTAATTGAGCTTCTGCTGTAATGGAAATTGCTCTACAGCACATGCTAAAGAAAAAGAGAGTATTGAATTTTCTTCTGGTAAAAGCGTTTTACTATCAAATACACTTTCTAACTCGAACTCTGTAATATTGAATAATTTCAATAACGCTACCTTTATGTCTCAAATCTAGAGTCTTTGTTGGCTGGAGACTCCAAAGTCGTGTGGACATGAAACGACTTAACACTTGAGTTTAGTATAGGCCATTTCATAAAATGATATTCCCAATATTTCAAATTACTGTACTACTATACCTAGATTATAAATAAAATATTTGAAACTAACCAAAAGAATGAGTTGAAAAATGAAAAATACCCGTATTTTGTAAAAAATATTAAGGTTTTCATCTAGATTCCGGGAGATCCAAATGTTAAATGGCAGATATAATAGTTTTTATTACTGTCAATTAATATTCTAAACTTTACGATTTTACACTTGAAGATAAAAATTTGCTTTGTATTTATGTTTTTAAAAAAATTAAAAAATCTTAGTTTTTGTCACACAAAAAAAAATCAAATTTCAGGTCCATTCCAGGAGACCTAAATATTTTTCAATTGAACCAAAAAAAATTTGGTTAAATATGTGAGCATAATGGCAACTTTTCATCAACTTGAAATTTTGAATTTCTAAAAAAAAGTTGTTGTTTTTTTTTTTTTTTTTTTTTTTTTTTAATACGCCCTAATAACTAATAAGCTCCATAGGATTGCATGTTTCACTACGAGTGGCTCGTCCAACTTGTCTGAGCGACTGCAGGCAGCGCCTCCTATATTAAAAGCCAAATGTCACGTGATTGGACGTCATATTACCCCAAACCGAAAAGATTAAGGAAGAATCATTCAGTTTTAGTTAGCCATTTTAAATGTTTAAACTGTCATCTTAACTTGCGCAGTAGTTAAAGAAGGCGTTTGCCACTCAAGTGGCTCTGTATAATACGGCCCTTGGAAATTCAAGTCGGTGAACCTGTTTAAAGAATAATTTAATCCAACCAAAGAGCAAACGGTCGCTCAAACATGTTGAAAATTTTTAAAGAAGAATCACTCAGTTTCAGTTAGCCATTTTAAATGTTTAAACTGTCATCTTAACTTGCACAGTAGTTAAAGAAGGCGTTTGCCACTCAAGTGGCTCTGTATAATACGGCCCTTGGAAATTCAAGTCGGTGAACCTGTTTAAAGAATAATTTAATCCAACCAAAGAGCAAACGGTCGCTCAAACATGTTGAAATTTTTTAAAGAAGAATCACTCAGGAATGAGAATGACATTAAAGACTTAACTTTCAATGTTTCAATTTAAAAAAAAAAATTATTTCGCTCATTTCAATTACAGTCAGAATGATACCACTATTGTTTATGGGGTTAAAGAATAAGATATCACGCGGACTTGGTTTGACAAGGTTCTAACTGACATTTTTACTATTCTGAGATATCGAGGCTCAAAGTTTCATCTAACTATAACTCGAACAATAAAAAAGCAAGTGTTTCAAAATGTTCAGTACTTATTCATATGCCTATAGACTACTAAATGCACAAATAATATATTTTTTAAACTTACCCAGTTTACAGATATGATATAGTGGTTTTTGCAGTTAGAACTTTGTCACTTTTGCCAAACGATTTCGGAAAAGTGACAAAGTTCTAACTGACGTTACAACTATGTCAAAGTAAATAATTTTATTTTAATACAGAGCTGTCTTAGTTTGACAAGGTTCTAACTGACATCTTATTTAGTTAGGGATATCGAAGCTCAGATGTTATTTGCATGTAACGCGAATATTAGAGATTAAATTACTATAAATATTTCTATATTTATTATTTTTAGATGTAGGCTACTAATTACAAAATTATATTGGTAAAATCTGGTGATTTTTTTTTATGAAACCTTGCACGTTTCTCCATGTTATTTACTTGCAACTACTTGTTATATAACAGTATCAAAGTTATTCATTTTAATTGAGGAAATAAGACTGCTATTTCGTATACCAAAAATAAATAATAAATGTATTTACTAATTACAAAATTGGAAGAAAAAAATTCCACATATTGAATTAGCAGTTTGACAAAACAAAATTAACATATAATACAATATAATATTGCATTATACATCTGATACTTCAGAATTCTGGTGATAGTACTCGTTAGTACTCGTTAATAGTTCAGTGATAGTATTCTTTATTTGAAATGCAATGGTATAAAAACTCATTTTTAATAAAAATGTCAGTTGGAACCTTGTCAAACCGAATCCTCGAAGTTTAAGAAATATCGGGATTCACCAGGAATTTAAGTCAACAAAAGTTCAAAATAACGTGTGTTTTCTGTTTTCAGTGTTCATTTCCATTCTATTTGATTCCAAACGATATAATTTTCCATTTATCCAATTTCGTAAAAAGCATTTTCTTGAATGTTATTTTATGGAAGTTGAGTCAAATGAATGTTTGAAAAAGCTGAAACTGAAGATTTATTGTTTACTTTTTATGTATGTCTTCAAATGTTTTTCAGTTCCTTTTAAGCTGTACTCATAATTTAAACGTAACTACCAACATACATTTTTATTTGTAAATGAAAAAGTAACACAAGGAACAAAATAATTATCTATGCAGTTTTCAGAGAAATGAAACTGTTTTGGAGTATGATTTTAATAATAAGCACACAAAAAATGGAATGTTAATAAACAAATAAAAATCAATTTCATATATTTAGTTATTCGTTTTTATCTGCTTTTCTGACATTTGCTTTACCAAGTAAAAACCCCAAGAATAAAATCATCAATTGATGATGTAAACTTGAATGAAATATTTTAGTTATTTAACTAGTAAATAATTTATTAATGACTTTATAGTTTTAGCTAACGCAAATTGAATAAAAAATCTATTGAAAATGAAAAAAGGGCTTTAAATTTTTGACGTATGTAAATCAAATTATACATAATTTGCGTTTTCATATCTATTGTTCAATATTTGTAATGTAATTCCATTACAGAAAATGTTTGCTTAGTTTTAACTACCTATATTAGTTGAATATGTAAGTTAAACAACTTAATTGTCAAACTCTGAACATCATTTATTAGTCAAATGCTTAAATTAAATTTAATTATCCCAAATATATGCCAATTTGAATATTTATTCAACTAATTACATACACGTAAATGTATAAAAATTAAAGACCAAAAGTGCCTTTAACCAAATGTACTTCATCTAAAGAAAAATAACGAAAATACACTCTTAACTACATTTATTTCTCCACTGAATATAAAGTAACTTTGTCTTTATGGTTCTATTTGTATTGAGAATTCAGCAATTATCGCTAGAAAAATATTATGAAATGTATTAGCTTCTTCTTTTTCTTCGATTCAAAGAATTTCCATAAAAACATGTATAAAATGCTTACTATATAAAAATTTAATTGGTAATAAGTTAATGATACTTTGGTTATTTCCATTGCGACAAAGACGTGTTGTGAATATTTTCTATTGTTAGGGGATATTAAATGTAATGAAAGCTCGTTTGTTTGTTTATTTATTTTGCTTAAAAACTTTGCTAATTTGAAAGGGATGAAAAGTAGAACTGCTGCCTTCTAAAATTTATTAGAGTTTCATATTTTTGAGACTTCACTAATTTTTTTTTTTTTTTTTACGTCACATAAATTTATCAACTGTGTTTAATGAAAATTGTAAGCTTTCACAGTTCCTCTTTTTTTTTTTTTTTTTTTTTTTTTTCGGTTAAACTATATATCACATTCAATATGCAAAACTAGTGAACCTAAGATCATCCTCGCTGCAATCGTTGAAAAACAAATTTTTCAATGACCCTACCTAATTGCGCAAGCGCAATTGTGACGAAAACCTTAATGGCAGATCCCATGTTTACCACTAGTCCGGAATTTCAAATTTGAACTTCGCAAGTCAATCCTGGGGGGAGTTATGCTTACCACAAACAAAAACATTTTTTGCTAGACCATTTTTTTTTTTTTTTTTTTAACTCAGCAAGTTCCAGAACGTGCAGAAAATGTGCACACAAAAAAATCGAAATTGTTTTGACCAAAACCAACACTTTCATCAACTTACATTAACATTTCGGCAATTGAAAAAAAAAATAGTTTTTAAAATAGAGACGGCGTATCAAACTAACCACATTGTAAAACTTAACAATAGAAAATAATAAAATTCATGTAGTTTAATTTTGAAAAAAGCATTAAATTTTGCATTCACTGTCAAACATTGACAACACTTTAAATCTTTTTTTACGAATATAAAAGTAGAAAACACTTGACAACACTTAAAAGGCCATATATAAAATAAAAATGTAAATACATACTTTAGTATTCTCTCAGGAAAATAATTTAGTCTTTTTTCAAAAAGCAGATAAAGTAATTCTGTTGTCTTGAAAGAAGCACAAAATCTTTCATCTGGAAATCACAACAACCATTTTTCACGACACATCAGCCAGAAAAATAGAAGCACTGAAATCTAAAATAAAAATTTAGACAATTTTGAATAAACTAAATCCAAGCTCTATATAGCTTTTATGTTAACAAAGATAGCAGACAAAAGGTATTAAACGGCTTTTTAAAACTGTATTAAGAAAAATTCTATGGCTAGAGAAGTTTATCCGACCGAATATTTTTTCGGACATTCTTAAGTAATTTAACAAAGCTATCAAAGAGAAAAGTACTTAAAGTTCATGATACATCCGTTTTATAAAGCATGCTGTAATTTTATTTATTGTTTCCTTTTTTTTTCCTAAATCTGGTGATATATTTCTTGCTCAAGAAAAATACACGCAATGCCATTTTAGTTTCTTTGACCAACGGCTTAAAGTTGTTAAATTTTCATTTAATGCATACTATCAGCATATAAGTTTAATGTTTTGAACAATTTTTTTTTATAAACATTTATAAAACTAGGTGTGGGGAATATCGCACAGCTTCCAATTACTCAATAATACTGACTTGGATTTGTGTCATTTACAGTTTTTATATTTTCCTCATTCATTTAGCAAAAATTGCCAGTTTGGGAATATTCTTGTATGGGTTTAAAAAAAAAAAAATTTGCCAAAATAATGATTCTGGCTATATACTTTTCGACAATTCTTATTGTTTACGCCGCGTCATGGTTGTAATTCTTATAATTATCGTCTGCTTTAATTTTCATTGTCGAAATTACAAAAGTTTATTCTTTGCAAGTGGCATTTAATTAAGTTTTTTTTGTGTTCTATTTTTTGCTGTTCTGGTTGACATTGTGAGTAAAAAGTCGTTCTAAAAACCTTCTCCTCCGATATACAAGAATTATAATAAACTTATAACAAGAAAACTGAGTGTTGTTTGTTTGAAGTGCAATTATTATAAGAAGCTATCGACTAGTGATGGTCCGTCAGATGTGAATTAACATTTTTGGTCCGTCGAGCCGGAGGTTCGTTGCGATATATGGATATTGTTCAGGTTGGAATATGTGTCTACCTAGAATTGTGTTGTGAAGGTTAGTGGTTGATTATTTGTGTTGATGTGTTTTGTGATTAGGTGAAATCTAGTTGTGTGGATATTATTATTATTGGTGTGAGTTTAATGTAATTCTTTATTCACGTATTTTGTGTTGTGGAAATATTCGTGTTCTGGTTGGGAATGGTATACGATTTGGCTTCGATTATTTTCGTTGTTTCAATATTACGATTTGGTTTGGCATAGATTATTTTCGGTTTTTCAATATTGAGTTGCATAAGTAGAATTTGTATTGAAATTAAATTGTGTAAAAGTTGCGTTGTGAGTAGTTTCCATAATGTCGTTGAGTATTAAATTAAGAAAAAATGAACTGGGGCTGGTGGCAGAAGAGTTGGGGTTAAAAGTTCCAGAAAATATTAAGGTTATAGAACTAAGGGAACTGATTGAGGATAGTGATATATTCAAGACGAAACCTGAGATAGTGAAGGGGATAATTGATGAAGTGGTGGAAAAATTTGAAATTGAGAAGCGTGAAAGAGCAGAAAAATTAGAAATTGATAAGCATGAAAGGGATGCCAAATTAAAGTTAGAAAAATTACAGTTAGAAATAGAGCTAGCAAATGCCAGAAGAAACCCCTTAAACAATTCTCAAACTACGGAAGTGTTAGAATCGAATGCGTCATGTGATAATTTGGAGAGCCTAATTATAAGTGTCAAAACTTTAACTATCCCTGTACCTTCCAAGTCAGAATCGTTTAATCTTTTCTTCCATTCTTTGGAAAAGGCATTCCAAAACAAAGCTGTTCCAGATGAGCTGAAAGCAGAGATTTTGTTGAATCTTTTGGGTGAACGGGTAAATAATTTACTAGTGTATGTGAGTCAGGAGGACCTTTGTGATTATAATAAAATGAAAGATTTAGATCTAAAAGAATTTGAACCCACCCCTCAGGAATGTCTTAATAATTTTAGAAATGCCCAAAAATTCCCCTCCGAGTCATACGTGCAATTTACTTCTCGTTTAAACGCGGCTTTTGATTATTATTGTCAATTGCGCAAAGTTAGTGAATTCAAGTCCCTGTGTGAACTTATTGTTTCGGATAAGATTTTCGAAACACTCGATCGAGATTTGATGTCGCACATTGGTGTAAAACAGGGTGAGACATTATTTAAACCTCAGCAACTTGGTCGCGAGTGTGATATTTATTTATCGTCTAAGGGTAAATGTAAAGGGGAACCTATCAATAGGAATGCTACAGGAGAAACAAAAAGAATTGTGGGAAATAAAGGACAGAAAACTCCTAATTGGCGTACTGATAAACCCTTGTCCAAGGTGTTCATGTCTAGATCCAAAAACGCAGAATGTGTAATGTGCAAAAATAATGTGAACCACCCACTTTATTCGTGTCCTCTATTTAAAGAGCTTTCAGTGTGGGATAGATCAGATGTGATAAAACGGAATAAGTTGTGTTTCCGCTATCTGTTGCCGCATAAATTACGGGAATGTCATTCCACCAGAAATTGTTTTTGTGGGCAACCGCACAATCAAATGATCCATTTTCCCCGTGAGCAGAACAGTAATTCTGTGTTACGAGAGGATGCTGTTCCTTTCGTTCCAAATCGTACTGAAAGTACAGGAGAAAGAGAATCAGGTTCTCAAAATCAAATAGTTGCGACAAGTTATGAAAAAGGTCGAACTAAATGTGTTGTTGAGTACTGTTTGCGTGTTAGTAAAAAATAAGTATTCAGAGTGGATTGAACTGCGATGTCTCCTAGATGTGGGCTTCCAATCTTGTCTATGTACTAGGGCTTGTGCTGAGAGGTTACAATTAAAAATGGTCAAAGTGAATACTGTGGTGTCGTGTGTTAATGACGCAACAATGGTAATCAATAACTGTGTTAAAACAACAATTGCAAACAAGGATAAGAGTTTCGTGAAGGAATTGTCAATGTTGGTTGTAAACAAAATTACCGATGTAATTCCAAATAAATTGATTAATGTGGGTGAGGATTTATCGGAATTAGTTTCATTGGCAGATCCTGATTTCAATATTCCAGGTGCAGTTGATTTATTGTTGGGTGCAGAAGTATTTTATGAGTTATTGAAACCAGGCCAATTTCGTACTCTGGACTCACAGTTGTTGTTGCAAAATACAGTGTTTGGTGGTGAGTGGTAGTGTTAGTCAGGTAAATGAGAATCGTATACATTGTGGATTAGTTCTGGATGATGATCTAAACAAAACGCTGAGGAAGTTTTGGGAATTGGAGAGTGTCGAAGTAGAGTTACCGAAGTGTAAAGAGGCTTCGTTGTGTGAAGAGCATTTCTCGCTTACTCATAAGAGAAACGAGGAGGGCAGATATGTAGTAGCGTTGCCGTTTAATAAAGATCCGTCGTGTTTAGGAAAATCGAAGGATATCGCATTGAGGAGGCTTGACTCATTGTGGAAGCGGTTGTCTAGGGATTCAGACTACTTGACATTGTATAAGGACTTTATGGAGGAGTACGAGGCCTTAGGACATATGGAGAAGGTTGAGAATTCAAGTGAACCGCCCATACATTACTACATTCCTCATCACGGTGTGTTTCGTCCTGAAAAAGTTACAGCGAAACTTCGTGTCGTGTACATTGCTTCATCTCCAACAACTTCAGGTGTCAGTTTAAATGATATCCTTATGAAAGGAGAAGTTTCCGAAGACGTCTTCGAAACAGTTACGCGTTTCAGAAGACACAAATTTGCATTCACCACTGATATCCAAAAGATGTACAGGCAAATCCTCATCAACCCAGATCAACGAGATATGCAGCGAATTGTGTGGAAGACAGGAGCCGACGAGGAGCCTTCAACTTATCGTCTAAATACTGTCACTTATGGTACAGCCAATGCACCCTTCCTAGCAATAAGAACTCTACAACAATTGGCCACTGATGAAAGGTCAAGGTTTCCATTGGTTTCCGAAGTGTTGCTGCATGAAACTTATATGGATGATATAATTAGTGGAGCACCTGACCTGGAGACTGCTCAAACCTTACAGTCTCAGTTGCAAGATTGCTTACAGACTTGTGGAATGTCCCTTCACAAATGGTCGTCAAATTCCGATGATCTCATGAATAGCTCAAAGTCTTCAGAGGTTGAGCACTCGTTTTCTGAGGATTCAGAAATGGCTGTTAAAACACTGGGCATCTGCTGGAAACCTCGTCAGGACTGTTTCATTTTTAAGGTGTCTAAATTAAGGCCGGCTTCCTACACCAAACGAGAGGTGCTGAGTGTAATAGCCAGGCTGTATGACCCACTAGGTTTCTTGGGTCCAGTGATAACCCGTGCCAAGATTCTTCTACAACGTCTATGGCAGCAGAAAATCGATTGGGATGATACTCTTCCTGACCCAATCGCAGATGAGTGGAATGAATATGTGACAAATTTGAAGTGCATCGAAGACTTAAAGGTCGACAGATACGTATTGACGGATGATCGAGGGAGAATAGTCATTCAAGGCTTCGCCGAAGCCTCTGAGGTAGCATATGGAGCTGTCGTGTATCTTCAGTGTTTCGACACTAGTGGTACTGCGAAATCTACTATTTTGGCGAGTAAATCTCGTGTCTCGCCCATTCGAGTAGTGTCCATTCCCCGGCTGGAGCTTTGTGGCTGTGTTCTTCTAGCACAGCTTGTGAAGAAAGTGCGTTTGTCTCTGAAACTGGAAATAGATGATGTTGTGCTACATACGAACTCAACAATCGCCCTGGCATGGTTAAACACGCCAGCGAATCATCTAAAAACTTTCATCGCCAATCGCGTTTCCAAAGTGCAACAATTGACAGAGGACTGTCAGTGGACCTATGTGCCTTCATCTTTGAACCCTGCGGATGTCATTTCACGTGGGTGTGGACCTCGAGATCTACCTGGAGTGGAACTGTGGTGGAATGGACCACCATTCCTTAGACAGGGAAAACCGTCCATTGGTTCACTTAGCCCATCAACAGTGGACAATTCTGAGTATTTATGTGAACTAAAAGTGACTGGTAAAATTGATGTACCAATCTCCAATGTTTGTATCTCAACAACCCCTGTGGTATACTTATTGTCTGATTTATTATCTAAGAGTAATAATTATCTATATGTTCTTCGAGTATTAAGTTATGTATTAAGATTTGTCAATAATGTTAGAAAATCTAATGGCAAAGTATCTGGCCCACTTGATGCCACAGAATTGGAGCAATCTGAAACATATTTAATTAAAATGGTTCAAGAGGAAGCTTTTTCCGTAGACATACGGAACCTCAAACGCACAAAACATGTCTTAGCTAATAGTAAATTAAAGAGTTTAAATCCCTTTTTGGATGGCAAGGGTGTCTTGAGAGTAGGAGGACGTTTAGAAAATTCTGAGTTGCCATATGATACTAAGCATCCTGCAATTTTACCAAGTAATCATGTATTAACTCAAAACTTAATTGCATATTTTCATAAGAAAAATTTACATGTTGGTGCTTCTGGACTTCTGCATTTGGTAAGAGAGAAATTTTGGCCTTTAAACGCTCGTTCAACATGCAGAAAAATAGTACATGAATGTGTTGTGTGTTTCAAAGCAAAGCCAACTGTAACTTCACAGTTTTAATGGGACAGAATAATTCCCGATTATCCATTTAACTGTTCTGGCGTAGATTTTTGCGGCACATTCATGATTAGATATCGAAATCAAAGAAAAGAGGTCTTGCATAAAGTGTATGTATGTATTTATGCCATGCATTTCTTGTGTTACCAGATTGTCTAAAGTAATGTAAAGTTTGTGAAAATTGTATATTAATGTCTGTTGAATGTTTCCAACATTGCAACGGGGGGAGAATGTTTACGCCGCGTCATAGTTGTAATTCTTATAATTATCGTCTGCTTTAATTTTCATTGTCGAAATTACAAAAGTTTATTCTTTGCAAGTGGCATTTAATTAAGTTTTTTTTGTGTTCTATTTTTTGCTGTTCTGGTTGACATTGTGAGTAAAAAGTCTTTCTAAAAACCTTCTCCTCCGATATACAAGAATTATAATAAACTTATAACAAGAAAACTGAGTGTTGTTTGTTTGAAGTGCAATTAGTATAAGAAGCTATCGACTAGTGATGGTCCGTCAGATGTGAATTAACACTTATAATATCCTTTCTTATAAGTGAAACTGACGAGAGAGAAAAAAATTATCGTTGATGAGGTATGCTCAAGAAAAGAGAACTCTTTGTTAATAGCATTCATTTTTCAACTTTTTACGCCATTAAAGCATTTTTACGGGAATTTCGTAGGTGGGGATGTTTAGAGCATCTTAAGAGGCATTACCACAGAGATTTTGGACACAATCGTTATAGCCTTTTTTGACAATTACTGAAAAACATGATTTTTTCAATGGAAGTTACCATCATCGATTTTGACGAAAACCATAACGGTAGGTCCTTGTGCCATCACCAACCCGCCCACCAAATTTAAATCAATTGAACCAAATTGAAGGTAAATTTGTTCGGGAGTTATGCTGACGACGTACACACAGACAGACATTTTTTCTAGATACCTTTTTTTGAAATCAGGATGTTTCAAAACGTGGAGAAATGCAAAAAAAAAAAAAAAAAAAAAAATCGATTTTTTTTTTTTACTGAATACTATACTTTCATTACCCTATGTATAATAATGGGTAATTGAAAGTAAAAAAAAAAAAACTCTCATCTACTGTACGATCTTGTAATTGTATTGAATAAAGTATATAAATAACTTTTCATTCTTATTACTTATAATGGTATTGACAGACAGTTAATTAAAAAAGGTAACAATAGTTGTACATCTTTAAAAGACTTCATGTTGTTTTCTAATGGTATAATACAATATTTATATTTTAGCTATATGGTACTTACGTATGATCCCGCTGATCATCAGGGAGAAAAAAAGTTCGTCAAACGGATTCCCTTAATCCATCGAAATGATGGGTGTTGCGGAATGGTAAGTGAGAGGCAACGATCACGAATTGTAAAGCGAGAGTTGCCATGGAGACGCTGGTGTATTTCTAAAAAGAATATCTGTAATTCTAAAAATAATAATATCTGTTCGTATTCGAAAGATTTGGGCGACAGTTGATGTTTGTCCAAAAAAAAATGTGTCCGTCGTAAGTTCTTTATTAATAGTTATCCATAACAAACGAAGATTCAAACCTGATCTACTTGGTTTTAATTCAACATGGGTTCAGACTGATGCATGAACTTCCCAGCAGCTAAAGTGTGAGTCCTCATGCTGATTCGAGACGAATTGGACTTCCGAAGATGCTAAATGGTTCGGACTTTTTGTCACAGACAAAAGTTGGCGAATGGTCGATGGAATAATAGTAAGTGCCCACACGTATAGGCTTCAAATCGCAAAA
This sequence comes from Linyphia triangularis, assembly GCA_963978545.1. Taxonomy (NCBI): domain Eukaryota; kingdom Metazoa; phylum Arthropoda; class Arachnida; order Araneae; family Linyphiidae; genus Linyphia; species Linyphia triangularis. Next base: position 18,456,472 of record OZ021725.1, read on the forward strand.
CTCCCAAAAACCGGGAAGATTTGTAAGGCCATAAAAAACAAAAGCAAAATAAAAACAACACAAAAAAAGGAAACCCTATGATGGAGGAGAATACGAAAAAGGAAATATATAATAATTAGTATAATAATAACAGTTTTTTATACAAAAAAATACTTTTTTAAAAGTTATTCTCAGATTGTAGTTTTTTCTATTTTGCATTTCATTCAAACAGCAATAACTCCAGTTTAAATAATATTTTTTGAAATTTGTTTTTGCTATATAATCTGCATACATTGTTGAATGTTTTGATTCTAAATACTAAGTGATTTGTAAATAAATATTTTTTTAATTGAATTTTGAAGATAAGATTCTGTATAAAAAAACTTTAATTTTTCTAATAGATTCAGTTAAAGCAAGGTATCACAAAATATACACACTGTAAAATTCTGTTAATAGGGTCAAAACATAGAGCAGGGTATTCCGCATTATTGAACATCAAAATTGTATATGTGGGTGAATTAGAATTTTTGTCATTACCGTTCGAAATTAGCCTAATTAGTTGTTTATATGTTAATTAATTATTAAAATTGAAGAAATTAAAAAAAAAAAAAAAAAAATGGAAACCGTTTAGCAAATAATGTACTTTTCAAGGTGCAAAGGTTTAATTTTTAAATTGAAAATTTTAAAAAAAATGTAGAAACCTATACGTATACCTTTGTAGTGAAAAGTTTAAACACTGCTGGACTCGACTGTAAAAGTTTCAGAGGCAACGTTTAAAGTCCATTTTCGGAGTGCTCTTTAATTTTGAGGCCACAATTTTCTCGACGTTTTCGACATCCTCAAGCCTTGGTATTTCTTCATTAATTTGTTCCACCTGAGCTTTGCGCAAAAGCTCTTTTCCAACTTTGACAAAGGATTTGCTTCTGGCCACCTAGTTGGCGGCTCAGTTTTAAAGCAATAAAAAAGCTTAAATGAAAAAGAATTCGTTGTTTAAAGTATTTATTTTTATTGGAGACGATTATTTGCAACCATATTTTCAAAGAACCGAAAAAGTATTTATGTCATTATCAAGTCGCGAATTAACTCCTCGTGAACCTCGAATCAGTCTTCTTAAGAAGTCTGGTCAGCTCCGAATATATGCATGAAGGGCATTTGCATATCAGCTGTCTTCATCGCGTGCAATGAACCACATTAACCTGCATCAAGCTGTGGTTTAACTGGTGAGCATTTGGCAACACAAACTTTAACAGTTCATGGAGATGAGCTCGACGAAGCTGTTAGTTAGGTAGTGATTTGAGATGTTTCTTGGCTGTGTTTTATCTTCTGCCAAACTTCTTCTAATTGCTACCTAGTAGTGTTAAGATAGGAAATGTCTTTTGTAGAGATAAGTGATAGGCCTGGGCGATGTTAACATTTTTGCATCGTGATACATCGGGAAGCAAATATCACGATGTCACGATACATCGCAATGTTAATTATGTGTATTTTTTTTTTTTTACAAAATACTACAAAACAACTTTTTCATAACACGCTATAAAGCCGAAAGTTATGCCTACTTAGCTTTGTAAAATTTTATTAAATTCATTTTAGTTTTTTATAATTTTAGGAAGTTTATTTTAAATAACATGAGCAGCGACCAAATGATTTTCAGGGGGACAAAGCACCCAAGGAGGTATAAGACGGTTATTATTATTATTATTATTATTATTATTATTATTGGTATAATCCAGATTTTTCAATTTCTCTATCTTAATAAAATTTTACTTTGTTATTTTCCAGGTAAGGAGTGTGAGGGGGGGGGGGGAGGACAAGTGCACTTCCTGGCAGTGCACATGTTACTTTTGTTATTGGATATTCTTAATTATTGAATAAAAAACATACTCATAATGAATATTTTATTACTTACAATTTACAATATGACTATTAAACAATAAAAATAAAATTAATGCATAACATTTAAAATTCTAATAATCTTTATTGTGTGCCAAAAAAATCTGCATTTCAGCATTTTTAAGAAGCAATGTTGGATTGAGTAATGGAAATAAACTTGATTCAAATTGTACAAACTAAAAAAGAATTATAAAACATTTATATACTTACGAGACCGAAGAGAAAATCCTTCAATGTAAATGGGAAAAAAAATCGTTTATAAGTATTTAAGCAATCTAGAGAAACAACTGTGATTAGTCCATGCACTGGTTCACATTAATTTTGGCAGATATAACAAACAGCTCATAGTAATAAATAACAAGATTATCTTAACTGGGTAAGAACTAGGCAGAAATTACCGCACCAGAATACCGCCATCCTCTTGCGTTAATAAATAAAGCAAAATAAAATAATAGTAAGTAATATTTTATTTCTTTCAAGTTAGAGAAATAATGAAAAAAAAAATCAAAAATGAAACACAAAAAGTGTAGGAAATGCTTAATAGAATTCCAAAAATAGATATCAAGGTCTTATATGCCGACGGTTTCAATACGTTTCTAAAGTATCTTAGGAACACCGCGCATGATTCGTGGCACGGTTCTTCGTCCTTGAAGTGCTAGGCTCTCGTCGAAAAAGATCGTGACGTATCGGTGTTGGAGAAATAATGACACCGGTTTGACGATGTTGATTTCACACCGGTTTTTGCCGATGTATCGATGCATCGTTCAAGCCTAGTAAGTGATGTGGCCTCTACATTATGGTGCGCTAGTTGTATCTTTGTGTCCGCTTGTTGCACGCGAGTTGCGTATGTGATCGCTTGTTGCGATCTAGTGTCTCCTTTCAGAAGGGCCGACAGATGGCAGCATGATTCGTTTTAGTCCGGGTCACCATTAAAGCGTATACAGCTTTCATTGTGGGCGACGGGCCTCGATCGCGAGACCATTGGAACTCGAGACAGACACTTTACCGCTGTTCAAAAGAGTACTCCCGTGCACAGAAGCTTAATCTGTTATTTGAGGTCGCCACATGCTGATAGACCTCGTTTTTGACCGAAAGGTAGTTGAATTCTTTTACACGATAATGCTCGGTCACTTACTCGTGCATTGGGTTTTGGGCCAGCATGAGGTCGTGAAGATGAATTATTCTTCACAGTCTTAAGACTTACCACCCACATACTTTTTCTTTTTTTACTGAAACTGAAAATTTTTCTGAAGAGAACAAAGGTAGAGGATGTCTAAGACATCAAGAAAACAATGACGTTAAAGAACAATGATAGAAGAGCATTACGAGGAAAGACTTTAAAAGTTGTTTCCACAACTTTTACAGTCAAACACTGCAGTGCATTACGACTGATAGATTACTTCGAAACATGTTAAAAGAGTATATAATTCTCATAATATTTTTCGTAGTTATTGGATTAGTCTTAGAAAGTGTATAACCATACTTCGAATACAAGTTTAAAAAGTTATGAAAACAAAATGTACAAATTTCAACTCCATTCATACCATAAATTATTTGTGAGTGAGCAAGTAATGAATATGACTAACTAAACTTTTTATTTATATTATATTCCCTTGTATGTTAAGAATATATTTTTATTATGACAATTTTTTTTTTAAAAATCAGTTTAAGCTTAGTAAATTTCTAGAATTAAAAGAAAAAAAAATTATTTTCTGTAATATAAGTGTACGATGTTCGACTTCGGGTTTGTTCCAAACATGCAAATTTCTATAGTTTCTCAGTAAGATAATAGGGGTTATCGTTCGTAAAATCACCTCCCCAGTTTCAATACACAAGGGAAAGCCATATTATGGCATTTAATCTTCAACTATAATTTTGTTATTTGTTATGAATTAAAAGATAAAGCAGTTATAAATTACTTTCACGTGATAAATGTTCCATAATTGTGTTCACAGGATGGTACTACTAGTATGTCCATTTTAGCATTTCAGGAGGGTTTTTTTGTTTAGGGGTTATAAATATATCTTGGGACCTGTCATTAGGTTTTTATAAAAATTATGCATGTACAATGTACGTAAGTTAGCCTTCGAAAAATGCGTTTTTCAGTGATAGCCAAAAAAAAAAAAAAGAGAGAGACCCCGCTCTTCTTTTGCTTAAAATAGCAATAATACCTTTTAAAGTGCTTAAAGCAATCACACCCCAGAAATATTCATAAAATTTTTATAAAAGCATAAATAGTTTGAAAAGGGATGTTTTTAACAAAGTATTCCCTTCCCTTAAGCATTGTTCATCAAAATTTTTTTCACTTACAAGAAAGGATAATACAAATATCGTAACACATATCACCAATTCGGCTGATGTTTTTTTGCCAATGCAATAACTATAGCCTCTTTTTTTTTTTTTTAGTTAATAGAAATATGAAAAAAAAGGCAAATTACATCAATCCATGTCAATTTAAATGCAGTTATCAGTATTAGAGTGTAATTGAAAATTGAGCAATGTTCCACATCTCTAGTTTGCTTTCATAGTTTACTACCGTACTTAATTGTAATTTTACAAGATTTTTACTACCTTACTTAGTTTCAAGTTACTTTACATAGTATACCTAGTTTGCTTTCATCCTAGTCTTTTATGTAATATGAGACAATGAAAATATTGCAATCGATCGAAAAAGTTTTGCATTTCTTCACCTTTTGCAATGTTCTGAGTTCAAAAAAGTGAAAAAATGTCCGTCCGTTTGACCGATCTTCTGTCTGTAGTCGGCATAGCTCCAGAAGGAATTGACCTACAATGCTAAAACTTTGTGGACGGGTTAGAGGTGATCATGAGATCTGCTATTAAGGTTTTCATTAAAATAACGTCTTGAGCAATTTTGATCAAAGTTGTTGTGGCATTGCCTTTTAAGGTGTGTAAGGTTTCTGAATTAATAATTTGATTGCATTTGTTTATTATGCTAGATCCCAGCCACGAGATAAAAAACGGCTTTTATAATTTTGTAAACGTTGATGCACGAGAGAGTATTTTAATTTTTAAAAAAAAAGGAAGGAAATGTTTTGTGGATTGTATCGTTTCAGTTTTCGAAAAATAAAGTAAAGTTGCGGTTCGTTGAGAACTGGATGTGGTTTCTTGAATTTTAGTTTTTCTAACATAAGCAAAAGGCAGCGACTGACATTTGTGCGGGGACACCGATTTCGATAGAAGAGGAGAAATGTTTGCGATTAAAGGAAGTAAGAAAGAAGATTTAAGGCGGGTGTTGGAAGAAATGGGTGAAACACCAAATGCTACCGCGAAAGTAGTGGACTTGCGGAAGAATATTGAGAGCAACCAACGCTATATTGAAGATCCGGAATTTTGGGAAGAGTTTTTAATTACAATAATAGAAGAACGGAAAGCTGCTGAAAGTGAGAAACTGAGAAAAAGGGAGGAAATGGAAAGAGAAAACATAGAGAACATGAACTGCAGATGGCGCGATTGAAGCAAGGACAAAGGACAAGTAACGACGGTGGGGTGAGTGATTATACTATTAGAGTTAGCAATGAAGGAGAGAGAAGTTCGATTGAAAGTTTTGTTAAAAGTATTCGGGTACTCACAATGCCGGTTCCGGCAAAAGCGGAAAATTGGGTATTATTCTTTCAATCATTAGAACGTGCATTTGAAACCACAAAGGTACCACCTGAATTTCGCTCAGAACTTTTGATTACCTTATTAAGTGAGAAAGCGTTGAATATACTGACTTATCTCAAAGGAGAAGATATTAAGGATTATGATGCTGTAAAGGAAATGGTGTTGCGAGAATACTGTTGCACAAATTGTCTGTATATATTGTAAATAGTGACGTATTATTTCAAAATTCTATTGTACTTTATTTTTATCTTATTTTATTTATTAATTAATAGCGATTATACAAGTTAGAAAAAGGTGGCAACACCTAAAGCAATCGAGAAGTTTCGAGATATTTCTTTTCCGATGGATTGGCTGGAAATTTCGAGAATGTCTCACGCGCTTGTATATAAAAGACTGGAGAACGGGAAAGTTTTCAGATTGACTTCGGACTTCGTTGAAAGCTGATCGCTTTGTTTACCTATTGGAGTGAGCTTGTATAATCGCTGAATTCGAAGTTATTTTTTGTTGAAGCTTGTGTTGAAGCTTGAGAGTAATTAAACTGTTGCCTGTGAATAAATTTTGTGAGTTCTCTGAAGAGAGAATAAATATTTTTAAACCGTGAAAACTGTGCCATCATTGCCCCAGTGGAAAAATTCGTAACAGTGGTGTCAGAAGTGGGATCTCGTAATTTTGAATGCCGACAACTAGAGGAATGATGGAAGACCAAATGAAACAATTAATGGAAATGATTGCTGGAATAAAAGCCGGACAAGAATCAACCGCCGCTGGTCAAGCCCGTCAAGAAACGACAAATGCCGAACTCGCCGCTACAATCGCCGCTGGTCAAACCCGCCAAGAAACGACTAACGCCGAACTCGCCGCCAGCCAAGAAGCAACATCATCGGAGATTAAAGCTTTAGCCGCCAAGTGTGAAACAACATCTGCAGCTGTGAATGAAATCAAAGAAGAAATGAAGATAGAGCTAGCCTCAATGGTGGAATCAACCATAATAGAAACTGCTTCAAATGTTCTGCAATCCGTGAAAGAAGAAGTGTTCAATGCAGTAAGAAAGGAAGTTGATGAAAAGTTTGAGGAGTTTAATGGAAAAGTGAACAACTTAGGAGACAAAGTTTCCACCTTGAAGGACGAGCAGGGAAAGTTTCATGACGCTGTAGAAGAAAGACTACGGAAAATGGAAGCTCGCGAAGCTGTGACCTTTGCAACTCCTAATTGGGATAATGTTTCCACTCCCTTCATTGCGCCACGTTCCAACATCAAAGTGGCAACTTTTGATGGGAAGTCGTCTTGGCGCGTTTATCAAACGCAGTTTGAAATGATTGCTTCTGCGAATGGTTGGGACGATACTTCGAAAGCATTCCATCTCGCGGCATCTCTTCGAGGTGAAGCTGCTGACATTTTACAGACACTACCTGAAGAGAAGCAGGGAGAATTCGTGGCGCTGGCAAGTGCGTTGGAGTTAAGGTTTGGGGAGCAGCATCTAAAGGATTACAACAGACTGCAATTGAAAGTGAGACAGCAGAAGGCCAATGAAACTCTTCAAGAATTGGCATCGGATATAGAAAGACTGTCGCTCCTCGCTTTCCCAGACTGTCCCTCGGACGTACGAGATAACCTGTCTCTTCAGTATTTCGTGGATGCCATCAAAGATCCCGACATACAGCAAGCTACCAGGATGTCAGACAGCAAAGATCTGAAGTCCACCCTCGTCTATGCCATGAGAGTAGAAGCCGCACAGCAAGCTTCTAGAAAAGATCGGCGTTTCGTACGTGGAACATTGGCAGACGATTCCTCTGAACTTTTCACGAAGAAGTTTCAAGAACTGGAAAACAAGATGGAGCGAATTATGAGAAATATTCCTGGCTCGAGGGATCGAAAAACTAGAGTGGTTTGTTGGCTCTGCAACCGGGAAGGACATTTCAGACGTGATTGCCCTGAATTGGACAGGAGAGGGGACAGACCCTCGTCCGAACCTCAGCAGTTAAACTAAAGAGCGGCTATCTCGCGAGGCGGAGGTCGCCGTGTAGAGCAGGTGGTGCCCCACTCAGCCTCTATCACATCTCATCCCTTCAAGGAGGAAACCATGGTTTATTCGTGGAGGGCAAGATCAATGGAACTCCCTGTCGTCTAATAATTGACTCAGGGGCAAATGTAACCATCTTACGGACGGATGTAGCCCGGCGCCTGGACAGCCAACCTCTTTACACGGCGCCTTCAGTTTCACTACAAACTGTGACTGGTGACAAAATTTCTGTGCATGGGAAATTAAATGTCAACATCTCTTTTGGATTTCACACCTACACTCACACCGTTTACGTCGCTGCCAGCCTATAGCATTTGGTAGCCAAAAGTTTAATGAAGCTCAAAAGAAATGGTCCACCATTGAACGAGAGGCTTTTGCCATCATCTGGGCTCTAAAGCGATTTGAAACAATACTGTTCGGAGCGGAGATCATCCTAATGACTGACCATAATCCACTTGTATTCCTGTCAGACTCGGTTCCTCAAAGCCCTAGACTCCAACGTTGGGCTTTAGCTCTTCAAAGTTTTAACCTTAAGATAACTTATGTCAAAGGTCAGAAGTTGAGCAATGTTGATGCCTTATCGAGACTGTGAACTAGAGACAGTATCTCATGTAATGGCTTTCAAGGTGAACTAATTATGCTGCTTCATTTGATGTGGTGATTAAAATTGTTTAGCTTTCTTTTTACCTAATTTTCTCTTATCAATATTTTGTGGGTATTCAGGGTGTATATGGTTTGGTTATTTTAAATTATGATTTAATATAACTCTTGGGGGGGAGGTGTAAGGTTTTTGAATTAATAATTTGGTTGCATTTGTTTATTATACTAGATCCCAGCCACGAGATAAAAAACGGCTTTTATAATTTGTAAACGTTGATGCACGAGAGAGTATTTAAATTTTTTTTAAAAAAAGGAAGGAAATGTTTTGTGGATTGTATCGTTTCAGTTTTCGAAAAATAAAGTGTCGGTTCGTTGAGAACTGAATGTGGTTTCTTGAATTTTAGTTTTTCTAGCATAAGCAAAAGGCAGCGACTGACAAGGTGTTCTAAACATTCCCACCGAAATTCCCGTAGAAATTCAATAAAGGAGTAAAAAAGTTGCAAAAAGAGTGTCTTCAACACGAAGAGTTTCAGTGACCTTGCGATTAAACGCACCGAACTCATGAGCGGTCGATCATGGGTTCGGTCTTGGCTGAGCCGAATAGTAATGTTTAATGTATTGTTGGGGGCTGGTGCACATAAAATTCATCTTGGCCTCAATATCTCTCGCTGGTGGGGTGGGATAAGAGAAAGGAGTATTCGCGATAAGGTTTCGACCCCTTAATCGTATAGTAGTTTAAAATTATGAGACGTATTTGGCTGTGGTAAGTATTTCATAGTGACAGAAATAGGCTGTCGTGTAAACTAAACTAAAATTTTCCCCTTAAGCAATTAAGATTTTTATCAAAATCGCTAGAGCCGTTTTTTAGCAATTACTGAAAAACATGATTTTTTTTCAGTGGCATATACGCATGAGCGATTTTGACGAAAACCTTAATGGTAGGTCCCATGGCCATCATAAACCCGCGTACCAAATATGAACATCGTATGCCAATTTATTAGGAAGTTATGTTGACCACGTACGCACAGACATTTTTTTCTAGATCTCTTTACTGAACTTTTCCAACTCGTCGATAAATGCTAAGAAATCGATTTTTTTAATCAAATACTATACTATCATTACCCTATGTATACATATAGGTAACACAGGCCTGCAACCAAAAAAGTGTTTGAAATACATTAGCTGATGTTGATAGATTTTTGGACACTGATTTCAGGAAAAATAGTAAAAAGATTCCATGTCGAATCATTTTTTTCAAAAAATTTAAAATTAAAATAATAATAATAATTTCATAAATTGAAATGTTGATTTTCGTAGTAACCAATCAAATGTGTTAATCAAGGTGGGGGATAAGTATATAATGTCAAAAGTCATCCTCATAGGAGAAAACTGGAGATTTGTCTGTCTCTGGTGAAAAAAAGAAGAAAGAAACAGAAAAAGGAAACAATTTTCACGTGAATTAATGTGTCTAAATCCGAGAATCTGTCTGCGGAACTCTTAGGCTCTAGGCTAAATTAAAAGAATTAATTGGCTCCTAATACCTCTTTCTCATGGTTCAGAAAAAGAGAAGCAGATTTCGTTCCATACTTTTCTCAAGTTTAGTGGCTTGGTTTACTATAGCAATGTCACTGGATTGATGGAGAATTTTAATATACAGAATGACGTGAACGAATGGAGGTTCTTTATTGACTTCTCAAAAAGAAGCCTCAAAGCAGTGCTTTTGCATAATGGCAGCGAGTATTCTTCAGTGCCATTAAGGCATTCTATGTACCTGAAAGAATCTTGCGAAAATTTAGCTTTGATCCTAACTAATTTGAAGTTTAAAGAACATGGATGCGGTGATATAACAGTTATGCGGTGATATAACGGTTTTTTCGGTGCGGTGATATATCAGTTGCGGTGATATAACAGTTTTTTTCATGATTCTTGGACAACCAGCAGGATACACCAAGTACCTTTGCTTCTTGTGTGAATATTACAGCAGAGATCATAGACTTATTATTATCAATAGACTGCGCGTTCCCACTTCAATCATACAACGAGAATGAAACCAAAATGAATCACAAAATTCGTCTATCAGTCACGTGGCTTTTAATTTGGCTACGTCGTAAAATTAATCCTTTATCTAATAATCTTATTATCCTTTATCGCCTGAATGAGGAGCAACCCGCCAAATCTGCAACCCTGCTCCCAAAAAGTCCCTACTCACGTGATTCATTTTGGTTTCATTCTCGTTGTATAATTGAAGTGGGAACTCGCAGTCTACTGATAATAATAAGTCTATGGCAGGGATAAAAAGAATCATTGAAACAAAAAGGAGTGGTGGTAAAGGAAAGCATTAAATCTGGAAACAAAAATTAAAGGTACACCAGGAAAAAAAGGAAAGTTTGATTTATCCCAGAAAAGTCCTGTTGCCTCCACTTTACATTAAGCTTGGCTTGATGAAACAATCTGTTAAAGTTCTATCAAAATATGAGTACTTTAAATACAAAAGCAACAAGTTTCCAGGGCTGTTGGAAGCAAATATAAATTAAGGCTTTTTCGTTGGTCCAGATATTTGGAAGCATTTTAAAAACGAAGTGTTTGAAAATAAAATGCTTTCGAGTTAAAAAGAGGCATGGAGAGCTTCAAAGGAAGTCATCACAAAATTCTTCAGGAACTTTGAGTACCCAAACTATAAATCTATCATGGAAAACATGTTAATAAAATTCAAAGATTTGGATTGTACAATGAGTTTGAAAGAGCATTTTTTTAAATTCGCATCTGGATTACTTTTCCCAAAATCTTGGTGCAATTAGTGAAGAACTGAGGGAAAGATTTTAACAAGATATCAAGGAGGTGGAGCATAGATACCAAGGTAGATGGAATGCCACCAGACTAAGTGCCAAAATGAGCTTTAAGGGGAAAATTATAAGGAAGCATTAAGGATGTATGAATCCAGGATGTATTAAACAATGGTAATCATTAACTGTTCTAATTAAAATAATTTTTAATTAATATACATTTATCAAATCATTTCCAATTGTTTGATGAATTAATTAATATGTAAATAAAACCCTTGAAAATATTTTGAAAATATCTTCTTTTCACCAGAATATGTACAGTAAGGCTTTCTTTCCCATATATTCAAGCCGATTTTGTGAAAAATCCTTACGTGATGGAGAAAAATGGATGTCATATTTGAAATTAGCACACCAAATAATATAAGATTCAGTCATTACATTGCAAACACTTTTCTACGACTCAAATTTTGAAGGCCTGTGTAATTGAAAGTAAAAATTCAGGGACAAAATTTCAAAAGAAATCAACTGCAGATGTTTTTATCATTATCTTTTTAACGTTTATTTAAGCTAGAAACTTAAGGAAAAACTTACTACAACGAAGACCCAGCCAGTTACTTTTCTTTCAAATTTTGCAAATGATCTTTTATTATTATTTTTAAACTTGGTCAAACATTTATTTTTTATACTTCGGCAGATATAGTCGTTAAAGAATGAAACTTTATATAAATGGGGCAGGAATTGATTGACGAGATCTCCTAAACTTGTGAAAAATACTTTGCAACTAATTTCATTTCAATCACTGTCTATTATTTTGTCATAGACTACGAAATGGCAAACCATCCATAAATGCAACCACTTGTCAAACAAACGACAACAAAGTGGATGCAAATAAAAACATGGAACTTGGGTCTCTAAATCATTTCCGATAGAAATTACGTGATCCGAGATTTTAAATCACTCTTTATGATATAAATCCGTTCAAAGAGTGACATTCTATACAGACAAAATAAAATCAGACTGCTTCAAAATCGGAAACCTTTTCACGCTTGAAATCAGCAATCTATTTATGGAGCTTTCCTGAACAAGTCATTTGACGTTTCTCTAAAGTGCTTAATTTCTCTAGAAAATGGACGGTAATTGAAAATAGATATCCACCTAAGTGCATTGTACATTTACGTAATGGAACATTTATTTTCTATAGTTAAAGCATGAACTTAAACGCTTTTAGCAATCATTGTAAATCACGAAGAGTTTTAAGAAAACTCGTTGTATTTGTTAAAAATGCATTTTGTGTTTCCATATGAATTTACTGCAATCATATCATGTTAGCATATCGTTAAACATAGATTTTCTGTAACAAACAGTTTCCATATTTATCTTTGACTTTATAAAATAAAGTATGATATAAAACTATAATTTCCATTTATCAGTAGTTTTTTTTTTTTTTTTTTTTTTTTTTTTTAATTATAAAAAAAAAATTCTTAAGGTAATGTTCTTAAGTTTTGGTAAGTTTTGAACCAATAAATTACGTCAATCATCCTTTCAAATTGTTTTTAGTACACATTTTAATGATTTTCCCTCATATTTGAATAATTTGCATTTATTTATTTCACGTAAGAGTATTTTTCTCGTATTTCAAAACATATAACTGTCCTCTTAAAATTTTCTTATAAAATTCTAAAAAATACAAAAAAGTCTTAAGCGAAATATTAAACATCATTTTTATATTAAGTTATGAAATGTTTAGTCTATTTAATAAAAGTGATAATAATTAGTTTCCAAGTAATTTCTTAGGTAAGTAATTCAGTTTAATCATCTACAAAGTTCAGCCATTAATTTAAAGGACAAATCTAATAACTCCAGAAAGTAGTAAGTGAATTACGAGTAATATCCATCTGCCATAATGATCTTTCGAGCTCGACTCTAACCGTTTCGGAAATAATTTTTAAAAGTCCCTTTCGGGATGCTCCTCAGTTCTGACGTCATGGTTTTCTTGATGTCTTTGACATCTAAAACCTGGCTCATTCATTGTGAATTGGCTCTACCTGGCAAGATTGTCACAGGACAGTTTTTCGCTGAAGTTCTTTTTCAACAACGTCAAGGAATTCGTAGAGTAAGAATAAGATATCGTTTTTGGCAGAAAGGGAATTGGCTTTTTTCCACACGACCATTCTTGGCTCCACATTGTCTGTGAATCGGGTTTTGATTCATGTTTTGGCCCAGATCATGAGATCGTGTAGATTAATCCTCCTCCTCCTCACTCTCCGAACTTAGTACCCGCGGACATGTTCTTGTTTTCAAAACAAAACAAAAATTGCTGAAAGAAACACGTGTTTGAAGTTCAAAAGCAGAATTTAAAAGTTATTTCAGAAACTTTTGCAGCTGATCACAGAAGTGCATTGAGGGAGATAGAAATTACTTCGAAAGATATTAAATGGGTATGTAATAACTCATAATATAATCAGTAGTAGTTAGATCATTCCTGGAAATTAATATCCACATCATGTAGTTTGTCATCAACTGATACAAAATGTTAAGAAATATGAGCTAATTAATAACTTCAATTTTGTATGCAATCTTATCATTTTAAGATGGAAATTGGTCAAACACATACGAATCATTTTGTTACAACCGGCGAACAACAAAGTTCAGTCGTTACAAGTTACTTGACAGTTTGACGGTGTATCACAATAATATATACTTTTAAATGGTAGTTATTTATTTCATGAACAAATATATAGTCTAAATATATCCTCCATTGTCGTTTCATTGTAAGAAGTGGAACACACACGCAAAAACAAGTTGCTAAAATTATAGAGAGCAAATCATCTACATTCTGTAAGAAAACTATTTTCAAAATAACTATTTCCAACTGAAAGCGTTTCAGTATAGGAAGCTGAAATATAATAAATTTTTTTCAATCTACAACTGAAGTTTTTTTTTTTTTTTTTTTTTTTTTTTTTTTTTTTTAAATACAAAACACATAACTTATTTATGACCGTTGTTTGACTGCAAACCAGCCCAAGGTTATGGACTATTTCAAAAAGTTTTGACAGCTGATATGCTTTAAAAAAAATTGCCTGAAGCTTTTAATGTTTTTTTTTCTCTATAATCTGAACAAGCTAGAAACTGTCAAAACTTATTTTGATTAAATTCAACCTGAAAATATGTAAGTCTTTGTCATAAGAATTTCGATAAGAGATTTTGGATCCCTTTATTAACGCCTATCTTAAATACAGTGAAGCTTATACAATGGATCTTCCAAACATACGTCACCATTCTCTGAAATCATTGCAAATGCTACAGACACATGGGATTCATAGAATAAAAAGTATCGCTGAGTTGTGTCATCCTATGACACATTTACGGGATAGATGCACCAAAAAGCTAAAAATGTTGATCTTCCGATAGGAGATGTAAGCTTTGTATAGCCTAGCTTTTACATTAATATGGTATTTAGAATCAAAAGAAATACTTTAAAATTAATTCAAAAGGTTCATTAGAAGTTAAAATACATATGGCAGCTATATGTAAAATTTAGAGTTGAGATTTATGATTTTACATCGATTGCAGATTTCATTAAGAGTAAGTGCAAGTAAGGATCATTTCCATACTGGCTATGTTACAATCTTCTAGCCCAGTGCATTTATTAATTAGTATGTATAAAATCTTGCAATTTGGTGAGTAGAAACAAAAAAGATCACTTAATGAAATAACACAAATTAAAAACTCGTAAATAGCGTCTAATATATTTTATTTTATATTTGAAATCCTTACGTCAATGTACATGCAGTGGCTCTACCAGGTTTTATCTACTTCTATTTTAGTTTTCAATTATAATAGACAGACATTAAAAAAAAAAAATTATGTCATTTCATTAGGAGATCGTTTTCGTCTCGCCACATTTCAAAGTTTTATAGACAGTAATTTCTAAATGCACTGGGCTACAAGATTGTAACATAGCGAGTATAGGAAATGATCCTTACTAGATCTTCCTCTTAAACATAGTCAAGTTTTTTTGCCCAGTTACATTGCATTGCTAAATGGATAAAATATGGGTACCCGAACTTACAGACAATAGCAGATATTTGAAGTAAGCAATTATGTTTTGGTCGCAACACTTCCTTCCTGAGACTATTTTCAGCTTATAGAAAGTGCAATATCTAGAATGACGAGTAGACGCATCCCGTTAAAATGTTTAAATTTTTTGAAATCTGCACATCATGCTAGACTTATCACTTATTGCTTAAAATTTCATATTTAAAATAAGTTTTTTTTTACATTTAATATTAATTGCACATGTATTTGTACAGGGTGTCCCACAAATGACCGAAGATTTGAAAAATCAATTAAAAAAAAAAAAAAAAAAAAAAAACGGAAGGAGATAGAAATATGCGGTTTGCTGCATTATGCTTAAATTACCAGGAAATTTATTCTCACCAATTTTCAAAATTAGTTATGAAAGTTGCAACAGATGGCACCCTGATGACTAGAAAAAACTACAAAACAATGTTTTCAAAATAACCACCGTTTGCAGCAATAACGTGGCTCAATCTGAGGGCAGGTGATGGAACTTTAAAACTATAAAAATACGCTGTTCCAGCGAATAATCATTTTCGAAGCATACGCTGGGATGTAGAAATAATAAAAATCTGAAAGGTCGGAATGCGTAGAGAATAGCAGCGCCGTCTGTTGGCAACTTTTGTAACTAATTTTGAAAATTAGTGAGAATAAATTCCCTGGTTATTTAAGCATAATGCAGCAAACCGCATATTTCTATCGCCTTCTGTTTTTTTTTTTTTTTTTTTTTTTTAAATTGTTGATCATTTGTGGGACACCCTGTACATACTAGCAGGGTTCCCACTCAAATCACAAAATAAAAATCAATGACTTTTAAAGACCTAAATAAGGTTTTTAAGGACCTTTGAAAATTTGTTTTCAGGCATAATGTTGATTTATAAATTATTAATAAAGTATATTCTACCAAAAAAGTTACAAGTTGGCGCATGCGTAATACAAATATGTCAGAGAAATTCCGATACGGTGCGGATAGTTAGCGGTCAAGCGGGGTTAGCATGTCTGAGTTGTATTTTTATGAATTTTGCAGTTGGGCACACAACATCAGCAACAATTAAGGACTTTTAAGGACCTCAAAGCCTTTTCAAGGACTTTTAAGCACCTCTAAGCATTTTCAAGTACTTTCAAGGCCTTGAAAACAAGTTCAAACATATTTAGCGATTTTAATGACCGTGGCAACCCTGACTAAACATTCTATTTATAAAAAAATTATTCTAAATCAAAAAGCAACAAATTGCGATTTAATAAGTATCTAGTATTACTTTTGATCACCCTCCCACAAACATTTCAAATTGATTTTGAAAAAAGAAAGAGGCTGAAAAATTAATTTTCAAACAATTTTTTTATCGAGATTCACTGTAATACCATGCACTAATTAATTTGTTGCCTACATTATAATTGATTTTTTTTTTAACAGAGCAATATTTTTTTTTATATTATTTTAAATAGGCATTTTGATGTTCTGAATTCAAAGATTGTTAATACCACCGAAGAACAAATAATTTCTATGTACAAAAGAACACATTTTGTTATATAATGATTATTTGAAAATATATATGTATAATAAATGTATACAAATGTAATTTCAGTTAACTTCATGTTTTTTCTTCGGTGGAAATCAAATCCAGGTCTCAAAGTTTAAAAAAAAAAGACGCTAACCACTAGACTGCACTCGACTTTCTTTGTCTGTAAAATATAAGATTTAAAACAAATATAACTTTTTGATTCAATTATTTTTTTTTTATAACTTTTGTTGATAACCTCATCTCTTTCAACTTCGAAGGAGCAAAAAAAAAAAGTTTGTCATGAATGATTTTAAAGAGAGCAGAATGAGATTAAGCCAGAAAAAAAAAGTTTGTTTCCTGTAACCCAACAAACCTGAAAATTAAAAATTCTAAAAAATTTTTAGGATTTTTTAAAAATGTAATTATAAAAAAAAGAAAAACACATTCATTAAAATGATTAACTGATTACGATGTCACAGCGATGACATGATAAACAGCTAAATCTGTAGAAAAATTAACAATTCCTGGGTATAAATCCAGGATATGGTCCCACAAAAATAAATATACTCGGAGTTTAACTTCAATGTTCCCACATATCTGATCAATTTTATGTCTGATATTAATACTTGCATAATATGTTCTTTTGCGTATTTGCTAAAAATCTTTAGCAAAAAGAATCTTTTTCCTACCTAACTACTCTAATATTTTTGCCCAAGTTACAAGGGGAAAAAAACTTTTTTTTATTTTTTTTTGGCTTTAACCTTCTGTGTGCAGTTATTATCAATTCTATCTGCAGTTAGAATACAGAACCTTTGATAGAAGAGCTGTCAAAGTATTCTGTGTGTTGTCCTAAGAATGCAGCATTTCTTCAGTATGAGTGAGGAGGTGTGTTCTGAGGCTTCTCTTATTTGGAAATGATTTGACACATATCTGACAAGAATTTGGCTTTTCCCCAGAGTGAATGTGGAGGTGTCTTCTTAAACTTTCCCGACTTGAGAATGTTTTGACACATATATCACATATACACTTTTCTCAAGTGTGAGTGAGGAGCTGCTTTGTAAGGCCACATTTATGCGAAAATGATTTACCACACATCTCACAAGAATGTGGCTTTTCACAAGTGTGTGAGGAGGTGCGTTCCGATATTTTCCTTAGTTGAAAATTATTTGGCGCATATCACACAAAAATGTGGCTTTTCCCCAGTGTGAGTGAAAAGCTGCCATGTGAGGTTATTCTTTAGTGAAAATGATTTGGTGCAAATGTCATAAGAATGTACTTACTTTTTCTATGTTTATCTTTGTTGTCATTTTTACCATTTTTCAGAGTTGTGACCAAATGGGAAGTGGGACATTCGAATATCCCTTGTTTGGAACGTTTAACCCATTTTCCACCTCTTAAAGTGGGTTAATCGTGATTGGAATAGATTACTTTTGCTATGTTTGTCTTTGTTGACATTTGTACCAATTTTCAGAGTTTTGACCAAATGGGAAGTGGGACATTCGAATATCCCTTGTTTGGAACGTTTAACCCATTTTCCACCTCTTAAAGTGGGTTAATCGTGATTGGAATAGATTACTTTTGCTATGTTTGTCTTTGTTGACATTTGTACCAATTTTCAGAGTTTTGACCAAATGGGAAGTGGGACATTCGAATATCCCTTGTTTGGAACGTTTAACTCATTTTCCACCTCTTAAAGTGGGTTAATCGTGATTGGAATTGATTACTTTTGCTATGTTTGTCTTTGTTGACATTTGTACCAATTTTCAGAGTTTTGACTAAATGGGAAGTGGGACATTCGAATATCCCTCGTTTGGAATGTTTAACCCCTTTTAGACCCCTTAAAGTGGGTTAATTGAGATCGGAATAGCAGACTTTTTCTATGTTTATTTTTATGGACATTTTTACCATTTTTCAGTTAGTGAGGGCTTTGCCTAATAGGTATAGAGATTATAAAATTAGGTGAGGGTTAATATTCCAAGAGGGTTAATATTCCAGTCAATATTCTGCCCCAATAGTTCTTTACATAAAACCACGCCAAAGTATGGCAAACATAGGCAATTTTTGGCGAAAATTACCTTGGCGCAGAATCCGTACCCGACTTGTAGTTTTAACCTAGGTGGGCCTCGGGCTCTAGTTAAAAAGATTGACTAATTTGTTTTAAAATAGATGTGTATCTGCAGTGTAGGAAGTTCGTAGTCTTATTTTATAGTAAAGCAATCTTCACAGACGTAAGAAGTGGAGAAGTTTTGTAAAATAATTAATGTAAATTTTATGTATATAAGTTTGTATTTCTGTTAACGTGGTAGTTTTCTCTAAGACATAGACCATACGTTTGTTACCTGTGTATTTTTTTGAATTAAAATGTACTTGTTTTTTTGGGTTTTTTTAAATAATTTATCGTCACCGCTTTAACAAATGTGCCCTATCCTTTTATTAGCTCCCTTGTACTCTACTTTAGTACGCGCATCTGCTTAGCCTTCACCCCCTATCTGTTATTTGCTCTGGCAAACGCTCAACGCTTTATTTCCTTGTACTTTCTTATCCTCCTCTGGGAACTATCTAAGATGAAGTAGTAATGGCAAACACTTCATGCAAGAACGACAAAGCTCATTTATGGACTAAGATCTTATTATGGTAGCTTTCAATAAACGTTATGTTTCCCTTACTTACATGTGTCTTATTCGATCAATTACGCACAAATCCTGCAACATGAGTAGAGTTTGAAAATTAATGCTGCTGCTGTAAGAGTGATGTGAAGGTCGTCAACATCACTTGAATATGTCATTTTGATCATTTTAAGATGGAGAGCCACTCGAATTTTACTTCCAGTCGAGGTTTTAAACTTCTTCAAAGTTATACTTAAAAATTATTATTATTATTATTTTTTTTTTTTAATATTACGACCTTCTTATGAAATGTCTTAAAAACTATTTATACTGCATATATGTTCTATACATCAGAGTTTAAAGATAGATATGCTGCATATGAAATGGTAAATTCCAACCGGAAATCTGTTTACAAGGAACTGATATTGCCCATTTACCAATATATATGTATCATGGTTATATCGTCTCAGATAGCCATAAAATTTAATTTGATTTATTAGAAAAAGTAAGGTTGATAATGCTGAATATAAAATTATGAATTTCAACCGGAAGTGTCTGAAATTCTGACCGGAAGTCCGCTTATGCGCACTGAAATTTGTTCAGTGCGATTCAGATACTATGACCAAAATACAAATGTAACTATATGATATCATCTCAAACAAGAGTGCTGGAAAGATTTATTTAAAGGCGGTGCAAATCGGCCATTATAGTGGGTGCAAGGAGGATTAAATGTTTCTCAAATCTTTATTTTTTTAATGAGATTTCTCATTGAATTGTTGAAAAAGTTTTATGTAATAAATTTCTGTTCTATTGGATATGAAATCTCATTCAAATCTCCGCATTCTGGTAAATGATACCCATTTTCTCCATTTCACATTGATTTTTTCCAGTGGGTACATTTAATTTTACGATTCCAAGTGCACTCCCTTGCATTGCTACTGAGGCTCTCATGCCCTCATTTGGTAGGAATACTTCATTCAGTATTTCAGAAAAGTCACAAAATCAGTTTTTCTTCTCACTAGCATCCACGCTGATTTAATTTTTATTTAATTTTTAATAATTCTGGATGACTTTGTTTATTAATGGTACATAGTCGAATATATAAAAAAAATTCTTTCAAAAAAGCATGAAAATACGACCGGAAGCCTTTTCAAGACAGCTCTCGTCAACTAGGCTCTAACAACTAAATAATTGGAATAAATGGAATTGTACGTAGTAGTCTGATTAATAAATACATGTAAATTCAACAATTACCGACTTAGAAAACAATTTAATAGATATTTTGGTATGAAGGATTTTTTAAAAATCAAAATTACATTATGCATAGAAAAAACATTAAGAAAATCAAAAAAAGGAAAAAAAATTATTACGAATGTTTAAGGTTATCATGTATGTAACATAACTCTATCCCCCCCCCCCTCCCCCACGTTAGAACAGTAGTGCCACCTGCGGCGATTGAAGCACCACCAATGAATATAGACGGAGGACAGAGAGATTGATTCTAGAGAGATGGATGCTGGCTGATCACTTGGTGACTGACCTCTCCGAATCTGAGAATGCACGCGAGACTTTAATCCAGTCCATGCTGAAGCTCGGGCATCATTCCAAAATGCACGATTATTTTTAAAAGTAAACATGTCAAAAACATCACAAAATATACTTTTTACCCCTTCGTCCTTTTTTATAACAGTATATTTCAATTTTAAAAACTATGCATCTATATTTCAAAAATTCTAGCACATTTTACCCAGCACTGAGTGAGATTGGCCACGATCTGTAGCAACGGCCATCCTGCAATAGTTCACATCGCTATTGGCCTGTATCGAGCAGATATTGGCCAGCGTGTGTGTGCTAGTGAGGTTAAAGGCAAGAATATGTGATTTCTAAAGGCCTGGATTCAATTTTCCCTTCTTACAAGTTGTAAATACTAATACTAAAATAGTCTGTTTAGCCAGCACAAAAGACTAACTGAAAACTATATAAAAAGTTTTTAGGGTCACATTCTACTTATAAGTCATATGGAGTTATAAAATGACTACAAAAAAAGCACCTTTGTTTTCATTTAATCAAAAATAAAATCCTCACTTTTTTTATTGAAAATTGTCAACATAATATCCTATCAGTCATTCGCGAAAATGTACAGACTTCTTTTGTTTGCATTCATATATCTTTGTCCGATAAACAAATCGTTATTTCTTAAAAGATAAAAAAAAAAATATATGTATAAAGTTTTATTTTCTTCAGTAGACTTTGTGTAAATATAAAATAAAAAAATTTCATTAAACTAAAAACGTTTTTTATCGTTTTTGAATAAAACATGACTCAAAGAAAATTTTGAGAAAAATATTTATGCCTCTAAAATAAAATTTAACAGCGATATCGGAGAACTTACTTGAGTGTATTTTTCCATGCGGAAAAATTATTCCTTTGTTGTGTATTTCATTATTAACTTAAAAAGATTGCAAGAAAATAACTGTTTTCACTTTAATTTACTACAATGAAAAAATATCATTACATGGTACTCCTTGAATTTAGATATTCTTAGTTTCTGTGGAATAAATTTTTATTCTGTTAGTTAACTTTAAGTTTGTCAATCATTTAGTAAAAAAATGACTTTAAAAAATAAAAATAAAAGCAACATACTGCATTTAAATTAAATTGTTTCCAGAAAACTTATGTTTGGTTGGGCCACTATCGGAAAAAAATCGGGGGGGGGGGGGAGAGGTTGGGAAACGGATGTAGTTCAACCGAACAGAATTTTGGTTTAGTAAGTTTAAACTATGAGTTATGTAGCGTATAATTTAAATGAAAATATTATTATTACCTTCATTACTTGAGAAATTGATTTCACAGTAATATTCTTTTGTGGTTAAACTCTGGAACAAACTTAGTGCACTTTTTACTTTTAATAATATATCTTGTTATGTAATAAGAATATTCCATTGATGCAAAAAAAAATCAATGATTTTTTTTTTTTCACATTCACATTGTGGATAATCCTTATATATATATATATATAAAATTATTGTAAAATGGTAAATTTACAACTGGATCATGCTACGATGTTGGAATTTATTATACAAGTTAATAATCATTAAAAAAAAAAAAAGAGTGTTTTTTTTAACAACTACTAAAAACAGACTCTAACATTCTAACTATGTTAGTAAAAATCATTTTGCAGGCTTCTTCCACCGAAAATCTCGTAAAAATTCACAAGGCATAAAAAGGTTACAAAAAAACTTTCTTTATACAATAAATATTTTCTTATTCAACGATCATCTGTCATTATATAACAATAAAATCATAAGGTCATACAAACTAAAATATACGGAAAATCATTCACAACTAATTAATCGTAATTTATGCTGTTATGTTATTTTAGTACTTTAGCTTCTGTGCCACATGCTTATACAAAAGGCTTTGTCTATAAGGCTGTTTGTCTGCCGGGGGTAATTTTCTCGGCGAAAACTAGAAATTGACAACTTTATTGCCTAAAAATATATTTAAGCTTGCTAAACTAGCTAGAAATTTTTTAAATTATGGTTGTCCAAAAAATTACCAGATCTACGCGCTAAATCAGAAAGTTTTTTTTTTAATTAAATAAAAATATGAAAAGCCAACCTTTAAATTACCCAAATTCATTTTAAATTTCAAAGTAGTGACTATTTCGACAGGTGACCTGTTCCATTATATAGCAAGTGACCTGTTATGTAATGGGATTGAAAGTTGCGCTATTTTCTATATCTCTAGTTATGTTTCAAATGGTGTCTTACAACAGAGTTGCTGTTGTTTTACAGTACATCTAATAAAATTTCAATGCACAATCTCTTAAGTTAAAGTTTCTTTCAATGATCAATATATTACACTATATGCATATGACATTGCACTGTCTGTCTATCGAAAGAATATCCCGCCAATTTGTCTATCTATGGTGTCTGTTACCATAGAAACAAGACTAGCAACATTCCCACAGAGGTTTCCATAGAAAGACATTTACTTCTTCATTGACTTTGGACATCAATTTCCTGCATGTGTATTGCTATTCTAAATAGTCGAGTATTGATTCGATGGAAACCTATATCAACCAGACTTTCTGGAAGGAGCTGTTATTCTAATAACCCTAGATATAAATTTCCTAACACGTTTGGGTCAAAAGTTTGGACATTGATGTATTTCCAAGTTCATTCTAACATATTTATATAAAAAAAAAACACTTATTCTCAAAATATTAAACCCATAAATGCCAGAATTGACTAATACATAAGTTTTGGGTTTGCAAGCTTATATCGAAAAAAATAGTCGACATTTTAAACCAGCTATTTTATACTAAGCAAATGAAAAAAAAAAACTGATATCAACTTAGTAGAAAACTTCAGATATGTCAATAAAGAAGTAGGTCTTAATTACTAAGGCAGCAGATTTTGTTGGTAAAAGGTTTTAATTGCATTTTTCATTTAAGCTTCAAATAATTCTAAGTAATATCTTAGTAAATTATATTCATAAAGAATTACTTCTAAGTATGTCGTTTTTCTTTGAAAATTATCCAAGTAGTGCTTTCATTAGTAAATCTTTGCTAAAATGTCTTCCTGTACATTCAACCATAGAAAATATTTAAATTCTGTGAAATCATACACTAATTTTGAAGCAAAAGTAGGATTTGTATGTAAAATATTTTATTGAGTTTGGAAAACCTATTTGTCCTCAAGTTGCAGAGTAATAAGATTTAATATTCTTAAAAATTCTATGAAAAGAATTCCTCATAAACTGTAACCTTAAACAAATAAGGTAGGGTTATCATTACCAGGAATTTTTCAGATTCTATGAAAGTCATTAAAAAAGGAATTCAGAAATAAATTTTCTTTTTGAAATTAAAGGTTTTTTTTGTTTTGTTTTTAATCATCTTTTAAGTTCTGTGTTAGTTTAAAGTTTGAAATCGTATCTTTTGAATGCGTATATTACTTTTAAATAACGTAAAATATTAACATTCATCCGGTATGTGTTTGTATTTAGGCCAGCACTCAGGATTTCGAATCTTATTTTAAAAATGTAAAATCATTTCACCTAGTTGACTCATAGAACTTTTTAGATTTCACTCTTTCTTAAAGTTGATAAAACTTAGAAATATATTAAAACTAATATTTTGTTTGTGGAATCCTATTCAATCAATCACGTGAAAAAAATTATTTTCTTTTTGAAAATTATTTTTAAATTTAAAGGATGGTTCTGCGAAACAAAGTATATTCTTCTAGTTTATTATTCTTAACTTCTTCGTGATTCAACTCAAGAACGCAGCAATTAAGAGGAAATTGAGTTTTGACTTATTTATCTAAAACTTTATTTTAAATAAATTCCACAAATATATAATTTTGGACATTGATCCAATTTTATAAAAGTATTGAAACAAGAGGGGAAGAAAATATGTACGCCATAGCAACATGCCCTGTGAACAAAGTCTTTCTGAAAGGAATCCTTGACATTAAAGTGAAACAGTGAAAAGGGACAAGTTTGATAGACAGGCACGGAATTTTAAATACACCGGTTAGCAAAATTGACTGGCCAGAGGAAATACGATGATCCATGCGTATGGTTTACAAATGAGGACCATTTTCATTTGGACAAATTTGTCGATAAACAAAACTGGTAAATATTGGGTACTGAAACTCCGTCAGTGTGACTTGCAAAACCACAAGATTCAACAAAAGTGACCGCTTGGGTTGCACTATCTAGTTTAAGGATCGTAGTGTCCTTTTGCATGAAGGAAACGAAGACCTAATTCTGCTATATTCAGATTTCCCACTGACAGTTCGCCAACCAAACGGTATAGTGGTTAACGTGCTAGCTTCTAGACCACGAGGTTGCGGGTTCGAGTCCCGTGTAAGGCATGGGTGTTTATAAATTTCTGTTGGCTTGTCAAATGACGAATGTTTCAGCGCATTATAGCCCTCGTGTTGCTGACTGCGCCAGATAATCTGAAAACAACCACTGACGGTTCAGGGAATGGGCGAAATTCTACGGTTGTTTTCCATGCAATAATTCTTTAATTATATTTCTAATTCAAATATATAATTTTTTAATTATTTTTTATTCATTTATTTTAGATAGTTTATAAACTATCATCCTAACAAAAATATTTTTAAAAATATTTTATTTTAAATTTTATTTATAAGTTTAAAAAGCTGTGTATTGGGGGAAAAACTGAGGATCAAATGACGCTTATATAAGTGCATGACCGCCAGTGGGTTAAAAAATTTTATTAGATTTTAATACTGTAACTAATTTTGCAAACCAGTGTATTTAAGGTTCCTATCCTTGCTATCCAACATATCACTTTTCTTGTCTTTCTATCTTTCATTGTTTTGAAATTATATCATTTCATAATGAGATAATCTATTCTGAAACACCCTGAATATGGTATATTAAAACAGCCCTATCCTTAGATTATTCTAAAGTGTAATGTTTCACTTGCAAGGACTGATATTTTGGGTGTTACTTATTAACTAAAACGCATAATCGGTTAAAATTAAAGCTCAGCTAAGGTTAAGCTTCACACTTCGTACTACCAGGGGACACTAAAGCAAAATTAAACTCATCTTCTCACTGCAAGTGAGTGTAGTTTCTTACTAAGACAAGTCCGCTAAACACTCAAGCTGTAACTGGTGTGTTTATTGCATTGTTTCCTCGACAAGAATTGTTTTATTTCGCATATTTACCTGAACTATATGCCTTCGTAACTCCTAGCAGCAAACGCTTTTCCCTACGGACTGTGTAAGGCTAATGGACAAACACAATTTTCAGGTAGAGTCGTGAAAACTACTTTGAGTCCCAGTTCAACCTCACCACAAATTCAGTCGGCGGGTAAGTGGATAAGCTTACGCCGCTGTTCGCTGTTTGATACATTACTGCAGTCCTTGTGGTCCTGAAGCTTTTAAAGTTACGTCACCCGTGAGAGTTTTCCTACAAAGTACAGATCGTTTCTATTACTGAAATGATGTTACGAAAGAGCTAATGGAAATTTAAAAGCGCTGACGATTCCCTTGGAATTGCATTTTTTTATTAAAAATTCGGAATAAAGTATAATATCCTAAAGAAAAAGAGAAAGAATGTACTGAAATATGTATGGGCTTTAAAATATTTACTGGGATTTATTGTTAGAGTATCATTTTGAGTAATTGTATGCAAAAAAATGAAGGTATCAGTTTTTCACTGATTGTTCAATAGTCCGAGAGGCGACTTTTTGGACCCCATCGAACATCATTCTGAATTTTTTGTAGAAATTGTAGAAAACTGAGTAGATTACGAATCCACTGGTCTGCCGCGGCAAAAAATGGCCAAAACTGATCCAAAATCGACTTGAAACTATTGAACTAAAATCCTATTTCCAAATATGTCATAACTTGCCAAAAAGAGAACAAACTTTTTCGTCTGGCAACCCACTGCATTTTCATTTTCAATGAGAAAAAGCGCAAACGATTTCTGATCTCTGGCTCGGAAAACTTGTATATTTTAAAAGTAAACCAAATTGGCGACATCAGTTACGTCATCAGTGACGTAATATTTATTGCCAATTTGACTCATTTGTGAAAGATGCAAGTAAACCATAGCCACACATCCGAATCGACTGCACCCTTCTTAATTGAAAATTAAGGTGTGAAGGTTACCAACTAAAAAAAAATGCACCTTATTTGTCAAGTTATGGCACATTTGGCAATTGGATTTAGTTCAGCTTATTAAAAGTCGATTTTTGACCAATTTCGGCCATTTTTGCCTCGGCAGACCAGTGGATTCTTAATCTACTAACTTTTTTCTAATTTCTATAAAAAATTCAGAATGATGTTCGATGGGGTCCAAAAATTGCAGTCGCCTCTCAGTCTACAATGAAGTAACCTAGGTAATTGAAATTCTCGAGATATCCTTAAGTATCTTAATGATAAATGAACTTGTATAACAACAGTTTCAAAATAACTACAAAAGAGGACAGTGGGGTATTTTTAAAAGAATAAAGTACCAATTTCAGTTCAGTTAAAGAATGAAATCTTTGCAAAGGAATACGGAAAACTAAAATTGCCATTAATACGTTATAGTCCTAGAGGCCACAGTAAGTTTACTTATCCCATCGAACATCATTCTGACTTTTTTATAGAAAGTGGAAAAAAGTTAATATATTACGAATATACTGGTCTGCAGTATCAAAAATGGCCGAAAAAGGCCCAAAATTGGTTTTGAATGAGTTGAACTAAATCCTATTGCCAAATATGTCATTACTTGCCGAAAGGTAAGCACACTTTTTCATTTGGTAACCCACCGCACTTCAATTTTAAATGAGGAAAGACGCAGAGGATTTCTGATCCTCCGGCATGGAAAACTTGCATAGTTTAAAAGTAAGCCAAATTGGCGATATAAATTACGTCATCAGTGACGGAATATTCATTGAAATTTGGCTCACTTTTAAAACATGCAAGTAAGCCGTCGCCAAATTTCTTAATCGTCTGCCACCTTTTTAATTGAAAGTTAAAGAGGTACCAAATAAAAAGGAATGCTCATTATTCGGCAAGTTGGATAGGAAATCGTAATTAGTTCAAATCATTCGAAGTCTTTTTTTTATCAGTTTTTGCCACGGCAGACAAGTAGATTTGTAATCTACTCACTTTTCTCAACATTCTATACAACATTCAGAATGATATTCGGTGTGGTACCAAAACTTGCAGTTACCTCTCAGTCAATTTCAGTCTCTCAGTCTTCATTATTGCGGAATTGGACACACACTTCTCAGTAGTATTTAAATTTCAGTTCATTATAAGCATAAGCAGAAAAATTGCCCCTTCTTTCCTTAAATAAATTTTAAATTATTGAATAGTTTCTAATATTAAAAAGCATACATTTCGATGGATTAGCTGTGATGAATTTTACGTATATTTCAGTTCGTATTATCTGTTGATTTTATTATGTCAAAATGGATGACTGTTGTGAAAGGCACATTTAATTGTTAAGAAACATTTGTTAGTCACCTTTTTAAGCCATGCAGTTTATTTTTTACCGTAATTTCGTTGGTGGGGAATTGAGAACACCTGGAAAAACTAAACCTGAATGATTTTTATCAAAATCATTAGAATCAGTTTCTTAGTTGTTGAAAACCCAATTTTTCCGTTGACAGTTATTTTCTGCCCATTCGTTAATTGATAAAATAAAACAACTTATTTTCATGTTTCACAGGTAGTTCACAAAGCACGATCTGGTTGCAGATTTATCATTTTCCAAAAACTATTTTTTATATATATCAGGACGTTCCTCAAAGTAAATATCATAAAAAAAAAATTAATTGACTTTTTTGACTTCAATGAAATATTCATATTACATTACATATCAAATCAGATAATTAAAATGTAAAAAGCTCATTAGTTTTACTCCAGAGTTTAAAAACAGAAGAGTATTGTGAAATTGAATTCTCAAGAAGCGAAAGTTATAATAATTTTTCAAATAAATTATACGCTGCATAATTCAATGAATAGTTTAAATTTACGAAACCAAAATTCTGCTCAGTTGAGCGAAATACGATTTTCGTTTCAAAGGTGTCAAAATACAAGTTTGTATTTTTTTTTTCCTGAAAAGGACCCAGCCAATCATAAGAGGCAAAACAAACATCGAATGAATGTACTTAGTTGCTTTTATTTCTTTTTTAAAGTTATTTTTTTTTAATAATGATTGAAAAATTGAAAGTTAATTAAAAGATCAAAAAGATAACCCACATTAAAGAAGACTTAATTCATGGAGTATACAATAAAATGGTATTTTTTTAATTGAAGTAAAATAAAGGGAAAACTGAAAGTTGTTTTCACGAAATTTTAGAAAGTTGACAGCGAAGTAAACGACAAAAAAAAAAAATATTTACGCATGAAGAAATAAAATAAAGTAAGAAAATTGTTGTTAAATTTATTTTACACGCACAAATATTTTTCTCAAAAGTTTCTGAGAAACATGTTTTATTCAAAAACGATAACAAATGTTTTTAACTTTATGAAGTTGTATTTTATATTCATACACAATTCTTCTGAATATAATATGACTTTATATTTATTATCTCTTACTTCAAATAATGATATGATTATTGAACAAAGATTATTGATGAGGTATTATTTTGACCATTTTCAATAAAGTGAGACTTTTAATTTTGATTGAATGAACACAAATGTATGTTTTTAGCGATTTTTATTTCTCCGTATAACCTATATAGAAGGTGTGATCCAAAAATATTTCAAATCTTCTAATCTGAACAAATAGGGTATTTTAGTATCAAAGTTTTCAACTTGTAGGAAGAGGAAAGTGAATCCAGGCCATTCGAAATCGCATGTCCTACATTCATAGACCAAATTTTACTTATTTTATACGCAATATATGTCGCAATGTTTCTTTAATTTGTATACTAAGTGACGTGATCTTTAGTGCAATTTGAGTACAAAACGTTGAGCCGTAAGAACTTAGTATAATACATTACCTACACAAGATAAATCAAAGTTAAACTTTAAGTATCAATCCAAAGATTCAAACAAAATTAACAGTCCAGCAAATCAATCTACCTGTTTATTCAAATAAACTATAAATTCACAGATAAATTCCTCAAACGACAGCAACTTTAATTTACTGTCATGCATCCAAAGTATTAATGATAAAACAAGACGAAACAATGACTGTTCTCGCAAGTAAGTAACATTCAATTATTTCTGATCATAGCAATTAACTTCAGGCATTGACACAGTTACTTAATTAAACTGCCGGCTGAGCATAGAGGAAGGAAGGTAAATCCACTTACTCTATACTAAACTTCAACTTAACTAGACATCACTTAGACGGTAGATCGTCATAGTGCTCATAGGTATTTAATCCATTTTGGCGGCGTGAAAGCA
Organism: Linyphia triangularis; assembly: GCA_963978545.1. NCBI lineage: Eukaryota > Metazoa > Arthropoda > Arachnida > Araneae > Linyphiidae > Linyphia > Linyphia triangularis. The sequence goes on from OZ021725.1 coordinate 18,486,454, forward strand.
TAATGTTCGCCAAACCACAACTCTGTAGAGAACAAAAGGCTATAAGGTTTGGCGAGAATTATGTCTTCACTCCGCAAAAATGGATTAAATACCTATGAGCACTGTGACGATCTATCGTCTAACTGATGTCTAGTTAAGTTGAAGTTTAGTATAGTTTCAGTGGTTAGAAAACTCAATGTAGATGCGGGTATCATCTCGTAGTCGGGACGCTGCACAGTGGTCTGGGAGCGGCAAAAAACCCGGTTTTTAAGTTTTGGACAAAATGAAAATTGACATTATTTTTTATTCTAAGGATAGTTGACTGCTAAGATTCCAGAATTTAGACATTAAATAGACATATTTTTATTTATTTACACGGGTCGAAAGTCATCACACAAAAAGTAGCTCGTTTTGACGTCAATATTTATCGATTTGCCATTGTTGATATAAATCCTTAAAAATATATATTCGCACTCTATTGAGTTATTAGGACTGTTTTCTGTGTATTTTGTTGAAATTTGTTTTTTAATATGCATTAAAATACGTTTTTCATGATGAATTCTATAATATTGTTACGAATTTTTGTATATTTGTAAATATTTCGTAGTGTTAATTTTGTAAATAGTAAAATTTATGTTCATCTCGAGTAAGGCAGTGCAATGGTTCGTCTTGGTTTGTTTCCCAGCAATGAATCTCTCAATGCTTGATAACGAGTTTTACAGAGGTAACTCTGGGAAGCGAGTTTCAAGGGGCAGAGCATTTAACATTATGTTAATGGGAATCTCGCCAAATTGGCGAGATAGAGCCAAGTTGGCGATGGTTTTGGCGACTAATTTTTGTCGCCAAATTTGGCGACATTTTCGGTACATGTATCCCATGTATGTACATGTATAGGATTTTTCGACTACTGTCTGGAAAGTTCTCCAAATGTCCATCTCTGGAAGGTTCAAGTATGTTCGCAGCCACTCCTATATAAGCGCGACCTGAGTTGGTTAGTAGTTAGTTGTCTCTCAACGTTCATTGTGAAAGCTGTATTCCTGACTGAGTTAGTTGACTGATTTTGAGTCACGGAGCTAGTTGTTAGCTGAGTCCAATAGTTGACTGAAGTTAGTTCTTGGATTTTGAGTCACTGAATTAGTTGACTGGATATACTGAGCGAACTGTATTGCATTGTCTTTTGCGATGATTTAGCAGTTGTTGTCAAGTTTTTAACTGCTGTTTTGTGCTCTATTGAGGTGAAAAGAGCTGTATTGTGTCTACTAGAACGAGAAGTTCTGTAGCTGTAAGAGAACTGTGAAGATTTATTTTGGAATAAATTTCTGCAAGTTTTGATCTGATTTTGGCTTCAAATCTTTCGAACCCGTACAACGCAACAATATCATATTTTCGTATGAATAAAAGGCTATAACTAATGTGCGCCAAGACCTTACTGGTATCAAACTGTTCCTTAAACAATATTTTATCCACTAAACCAAAATTCAGATGCAACAACCTGCACCTTTGGTAATTATCTGCATAAATCTGTGAAGCGATCTGTCCAAACACCATAAAAAACACATAAACAAGGTTATGCCGCACTTATAGTGATGTATAAAAATTATCGTTTGCTAAAATAATTTACAAGTAATTGAGCCTTTGTTACGTATTACCTATTAATAGCCTCGTTAGCTAAACACCACTATAATGTTTTCAGGCTATCTTCACAAAAATAAGGAAACGATGTTTTCTCGTCCTACAACCAAGTTTTGAATCAGCAGAAATTTTCTGATCCAACTAAAATTGATATGTCTGCATTCATACGGTGTGATGGTTCCTCGGAACTTAGTCTAAACAGACTTCTGAAAATGAGGACGAAATTGATGCAAATATGTTCCTTACTTCTCTCCTACCCTTATGTTTGAATGCAACTGGTTAATTTTTTTTTTAATTTTTTTTTAATCTGAGACGTCATTAACCCGAATCTGCAGACCTATTTTGTTTATATTTTCTAAAGAAACACCCGATGTCGTGAGAGAAGAAGTAGTAGCCCGACCTCCTTGAATGACAAACCCATTACAGTGAATAATTTTCCAGTGTTACCAATGATGGACTGGAAGGTATCCCAAGCTCTAACACACACGCAGCGTCTATGTCAGTGTGTCCTATTTGTAAAAAAGCCATATCATCCATATAATTTAGTGAATAACTAAGTAACGAATCAAAGAGAAATGTTTACTTTATTGTTATTTAATAATTATTTGACTATTGATTATTAAACCATGTATTAATGAAAAAAAATTAAATTAGAATTTATTAAGTGTTAAAGGGAATTAAAATAATAAAATCCTCTAAATTTGTTAACCAATTTTATCCCCCCCCCCCCTCAGAAATATTCTGTTTAGGCTCCTGCTAAAACGGTTGTTCGTACGAATTTGGCAATAGCATAAATGGACTCGGAGGGGTCAAAATACTTAAGATACATGGGTTTTCAAAGTTTTCTTCTCAAAATAGAAGCTTTTCAAGGTTTTGGCCGTTTTTCGGCCTTTTCCGACCACTGTGCGCCGCTCTTTTGAGCTATTCAGTTAAAAACAACTCCTTTTGTTACTTTGCCACTGAAAAACCGATCTCGAATGCCTTCACCATCCAATCCCAGATCCGTCCAAACTTTGCTGACCTCAGTCCAATCTTTCCATTGGTTGAATATATCCCCACCTCTGACTCTTCTATTTGCTACAAATATCCCAGAGATTATAATTGGAGCAAAATGGCAATGAGAAAATCCCTCTTCCGATTCGATATGCAAAAATTGGGCAACGCAGCTTTACTTGGGGGATGTGTAATAAGTGCATTACTTTAACCCCTCATGCAAAATAGTAGGAATGTCAGATTGCATCGTGACACTATGTATAACAAAAGTAATCTCTTTAAAAAAAATCCAAAGAAACAAACACATAGCTGTCTTTTATTACACTTTATTTTTTTATACAAAGTAGCTTATAAAAACTTAAAAATAATTATAAAAATAGTAAATATATTAGTTATTTTCCTTTCGTACTTTTTTAGCATTATTAATTATGGTTTTTATACCTGGTATTTAAAAGAGATAGTTTTTTTTCCTAATGACGGTCCTAAGTGGTCACAGTCACTTAAAGTGGTCACAGTCACTTTAAGTGTCACAGTCACTTTAAGTGCTTAAGTCACTTAAGTCACTTGGCCAGTACAAGGGCGGTAGCGATGACCACTAGACAGCCAGTGAGAGGGCGTTGCCTCTAACTTAGGCTATCTTACATCCATGTCCTACCCCGGATTCGAACCTAGACCCACCAGCGTGGTAGTCTGATGTGCTTACCACTATACTGAATGGGCGACCTTAAATAGATGCTTTGTCAGTTATTTAGCGGTCCGACAACTGAAGCATTAGTTCTATAGAGAACACATCATCACAGCCAACTTGGGATCAATTACAATGGTCGAGTGAATTGGCCAGCTCCAGCTTCAGTTAAGCCTTGAATTCTCCTTCTAAAGATATTGGTGATAAGGCTGGTTGATATAAAGACATTGCTGTAAGGCAACCAGGATGACATCATTTATTTTTTTAATAATTTTCCTCCTATTAGTCTGCATTTCTGCTTAAATTAGGAGTTCACGGATAAGTAATTTATTAAAAAAAAGAAGAGATTTTATCCTCGTCTCTTACATTTTTGGGATTACATTTTTATATATTTTTTTTTATAGTTGAAAACAGGTGATGCTGAGGAAAACTGGTTAAATGGTAAACTTTTTTTTTTCGTTGTATATTTTTAGTTTAAAACTTTTATCTTTTTTCCTCTGAACTCCACGAATATATTTTTAGAAAGTACTATTTCTTCAGTAATTTTTCTGAATTCACTATTTTATATATAATTCAGGTGTTTAGTTTCATTAAAACTTAAGTGATACCCATTTCTGTTTAAGTGAAACTAAATATCTGAATTATAACTTAATTAAAACACTTAATTAAAAACCGTACCGTTTTTTTTTTAATTGAGAAAACTTTGATTTAATTATAGTCTATATTGCACTTTTCAGAAATTTAATTATTATGAAATTGATTCCTGTATTTCACACACTTTATATATATTTTTCAAAAGTAATATTTTTGCAGAGCTGTGTAACGCTACATCACAACAATTCATGTACTAAGTATATATGGATAGGAATAAAATATTTGGATACTTTTTCAGATTATCAAAATTCAATACTGAATATTTTAGCATTACACAACAGCTTGAACAGATAATGCAGTAGGAAAATATAATGCAGGTATTGGTTTGGAAAAATAATTAAGATACCACCAAGAACATAAAGAAGTAAGAACATGACCAAGAGGTTCAAAGAGGTTTTCGAAATTAACGTCGAGCCAAATTAACATTCGAAATTAGATTGGATCTTTATGGACACGTAGAAAGAGCTCAGAGAAAAGTTGGTTCAATTCTATAAACCACGATTCTGAAATAATATAAGTATATTTTCTTTGGTTTGTTGTGAAAGAAATGGCCATTTTCAATGGGCCTATTGTGATAATAACTACTTGATTTACTACGATCTAGAAAAAATGCATTTTCCACAAGCCAGCCTTCATACGTATTAATGGAATCTTTTGAAAAACTGATTTTGATCAGCTTTATCTATGAACACTTCACATGTAAAATATATCATTAATATTTTGTGGTACTGACAATCATTTTATTTTAAGACATTTGGAATGAAAATAATTTTGTACGAATATGTAAGTAATTAGCTAGAAAGGTTATTCGTAAAAGAAAAATAATAATTATGTTTGTGATAGAGCAATTTTATTTGCTAAAAATGAAGTTTGGTATCCAAAACATCTGATAGAAATAAAACAAAAGTATTTGTTTTTAAATAAATGTGTTTTATCGTAAGGAAATAGTTTGCTTTATTTCTGAGATGTTTGTTGAAAGAAAGAAGTGCAGTTAAAATATTATTTTTCATATTTTATGGAATTTAATTTAAAAATAAATTAATCAAAGTACTATTTCAAGTCCTACAAATTGAATACCAACTTGTAAGTGATTATCAACGCTAAATAAAGATTTACAAAAAAAATAAATATTTGTATTTCAGAATTAATAATAAGTAATTTTGTTCATTCATTACTCAAAGGTATTCAAAATGAAAGTTTAGTGGTAATTCACTAAAAAAAGAAGTTCTCTAGAGAAACTAAAGAAATGCATTGTTATATGTAAAAAGAAATTTGATTTCATAAGCTGATGTTATAAATTACAAACATCATTAAAAATAAAGGGAATTTAATGACTTGAAACAACAAGACATTAAATTTCTAATGGATTTAGTACTCAATTAAGGAATCAAATCGCAAGAAGACATTTCCCTAATTTATAATATTTCGAATCTATTAAATAGCTTAAAAATGAATGTTTATTCCCTCAAGAGTAATTTCAAGTTTCTAAAATAATTTTAGAGATATCTGCGTTTAAGTTAAATAAGTTTTGAAATTATAGATAACTAATTATTCATGTAACAAAGCTTAATTATATTTTAGTAAAAAAAAAAAGTCATTGAAATTCTATGTTGAAAGAAAGAATATTAGTTTTTTAACGGAATATTATTTTTATTCAGCAATGAATCCTATTGAATAACCGAGTTATTTATTTTTGAATTTAGCTGAGATGAATTTTTATACATGTGATTACTTAAAGTAATTTAAGTAATATGATTATCAATGTGATAGCTGATAATTACTTTCTGAAAAACGTATCTAATTGAGATTATGGATAATCAAACAAACTTTTAGCTATTATATTTTCAAGGTTAACGATTTACCGTTAAAAGTGTAAATCACTTTTTTTTTTCTTTTGCAAAGAGTTTTTTTTATTGCAAAGATGAAACTTACATTCAAAGGTTGATACGAACATGTATAGAAGCCTATCAATAAATGTCAATCTCCAAGTTAATCAAGCAAGTAAAACTATTTTCCACAAGTAGAAGCTCACAGCTGATTCATCAACTTTAATACTGAAAATCTCATTAAAATTTAATTTGCTCTCTCCAAGGTTTTAAAAATATTTGCATCCCTTAATGAAACTTAAAATACACATCTAGTGTGGTTTCTCTCCTTTTCCAGAGTAGACATAGTAAATCTAGCATAAAAGGCACGTCTTTTCAAAGAAATATAAAGCGAAGAAGCATTATTCTCCACTTAACTTATTTTACACACGTATACAGATTGCGACAGCCAATTATATAACTTTTTACATATAGATGCTTGAAGTTGCTTTTCAGAAAGTTTTGCTTTCTGCGTTTGTTAATTTCATTTACAGAAAATTTAAAGTACTCATATATTTTGATATTTTATACGGAATTAAATTTTGAAATATTATAGAATATATCAAGTACAAGGTGTATTTAAATTTTTTTTTAGTGCAAACCTCATACCATAACATACCTACTTTTTATAGTGAGCACCTATAACTATAACTTTGGTCTAATTACTACATGTTTTCTGCAGCAAAAAAAAGTCGAATTAAGAGAAAATATAAGATACCTTTGTAAAAAATTACATTTCGTGACGTATAAAATTAACCCACAAAGAAAAATTAGTAAAACAATAACAATTGAGTTGAGAATATACACATTGTACCAAGCATCTTTCCTTTTGATATTTTTTGTATTTTAATATGTCCTATTACTCAGTAAAAATAGTTTTTTTCTTATATCTTATGACTATCTGCCAGGGAAAGTGCAGAAAATCAGGCTGTAACAAGCAACAGGACAATCTCTGTCTGTAGCAAAATCTGATTATGAAATCTTCTAATCTTCAGTACCTGCTTGTTCAAAATTAGAAAAGTTGTACTTAAAGATAAAAGTAACGAAGCAATTATCAGCTGAAGATTGGCGATTGCATAACTGCATAAAGCCATACAGAATCTTTCGAAACATTTCATTTTGAATAGACCACAATATATAATCATTTAAATTATATTTTTTTCATGTGGTTTTAAAGTTAACCTAAACAAATGCCAACTTCTGATCAGACTGATTGAGGGCACCTAGAATTAAAAATTATCAAACCCCAGGTTATCTTAAATTATTTTACTTTCTTTAGAATCATCAAAAGCATATTGTAATCCTGGTCTGGCTATTTGGCCGATAAGGGGATACAACGATTCCGATTTTCTCGCGTTTTATGCTACTGGTCCAAAACAGTCTACTTAGGCTTTCCCCTCGCCCAACTAATGGGAGACGGGGAATACATGTAAAGGAGTACATTTTCTTGGTGTCTCCTATTTTCCTTCGTGGGTTCAGATAACAGGTAGAGGCCGTCACATAGGTTGTCACACATAGGTTGTCACACCTAAGTTGTCCATGGGTTTGTACTTGATAACTAGTAAACTGAAAAGCGTTTTGGTGAGGAAAGTAGTGCTTCTGTTCACTCTATCTGCAGATTTAAGAGAAATTTTTCAAATTTAATTAATTTCTAAATACAAGTGACTTTTTCGTTAATTGTTTTATATAAATTCTTCACATCCCTTTTTTATTTATTAGAAATTAAAATGCATATTTGAAAGGAAAAATAATTAAAACTTCATATTTTAGTGTTATTATTATTCATTTGCAAATATATTTTCTTAAATTGTATTCAATAAGCTTTATAGCATTTATTTAATTAGTTTTTATATTATTATTTTTCTAAATATATATTATCACTCAAGAAACATATATATTTTTTTTATATTATTAGTTTATTCATGAAGGTTTGTAAAACAATTTATTAAAGCTTAACTCAATTACTTTGAGTAATACTCATTGTAATAAAAATGTAAATCAATATTGTAATGTAATTTTTTAGAAAAGTTATTAAATTTTACACAACTCCAAAAGAACATCATGATATGAAGATCTTTAAAAACTATCACCCGCTAAAAACTGCCACCCTTAAAAATTATCAACCTCTAAAAAACTATCACCCTAACAAACTATCCTCCTTTGGTTCTAGTAGTCATCTGAAAGCATGATGGATGCATAAATTTAAATTAGTAGCGCGATTCGTGCATGTTATTAAATTTGTGACCAAATATCAAAGTGGGTATTTTAATTAAAGACACAACGTTATTGAACAGAATAAAGTAAAAATTTGAAAATATTATTAAAATAACTTGATAAAAAACAGTACGAAGGCTCTGATCATGTGCTGCCATCTATTGAGGAATTGAGATAGTGGGGAGCATTTGTCAACCTCGCGACTAACCAAGCGTTAATAACTTCAACGCGTAACAAAGGTAACTCTATATTACGCATATTAAGCAAGATAAAATTATTTCGATTCATCTGAAACTAATTTTAAAGAACTAAGAATTTATTAATGTCTTTATGCTCTTATCTAAAAAACTTATTGTAAAAAAAAAATTTAAAAAAATAAATAAATAAAGAAAAAATTAATACAATTAAATTCAATAAATTAGTATTTTTCAAATTATGTATCTCTGTAAAGAAGAGAGATTTCGTTAGTGTAACTTAGGTTAATCAATCCCCCCCCCCCCCCCCCCCTCTCCCAAAGGTTATGTTTCGTTGCACTGAAAGTACCTTAGTAAGAAAGAAGGTTTTACAGAAATTCATCTCCTAGAGAGGAGATGGATTCCTTAGATTTCTAAACATTTTAGTTTCTGATTTCGTCAATACAAACTTTAAACTTATTCATTAAATTTAGTTTGCGGATAATGTTGTAGATTAAAACTTTTTATATTAATGTTTTAAATATCTCTAATTTTAAAATGTTAACTTTTTGTGCTTTTGTCAGGAGGGCAATTTCATGTTTAGTACTTAGTTTGCCTAAAATAGGATACTTGACAAATTTTCAAAATATGTTTTAAATAAAGCGTAAGCCCAAAATAAAAGACACGCATTTTTCTTTTTAAAAAATAATGCCGCAAAGCTCCAAAAATTGCATTTTAAAATGCAAGCAGAAGCCCCGCCCCTAAAACGCTGCTTAATAACCCATCTGACTGTGTGACGTCACTATTGGATAAATAGCATCGCGAATGAATTTCAAGTGAGCTTGTGTAACAGTAATGTGTTCCTTTGTCGAGGAAATTTAATCTCGGTATTGTGTTGTACCCCACTGTACAAGTACTTCAATTAACAGCTGAACACTAATTTGGGTAAAATGTCCAAGTACGGAATGGATTCTGCGCTAAGAATTGTCTGCATAAAACCGCTCCAAGTTATGGCGGATTTTTATTATAGAATTTTTTTATGATAATCTTTTGTGTTTCTATTCACTTGAATGCATTTTATTACTTGTTTTTTTTCACCCTGTAAATATTTAAATAAGATCAGACGTATATTATAACGAGTGTTCTGATTCATCCCTTTCTACAGGGGTAAATCGGAATACCTTGAATAAAATCAAAATAAATGGAAGTAATGTTTTTTCCAACATTTTTGGGTTTGACCATCATAGAAGAAGGTATGACGCAAGTTTCAAAGTCAAAAATTAGTTCGTTAACGATATTATTACACCGGATTTTTTACTTTCAAAGTTGAAAAGGTTTCTGATTCACCTCGTTTTAAAGTAATCGAACGATTCTTTTAATCGCTAATAATTTTGCTTATGCTTTTATAATAATTATAACTGTGAAAGGTGTGTAGTCTTATTTTACAAATTATAATAACTGGCAGATTTGTTTATATACACAGATGTTTTAACATTTGTAAGCACTGCAAAAAAAAAAAAAAAAAAAAAAAAAAAAAACACTCTGGGCTTGATTTGAAAAAGAATCCTATCATCAATGCGTCTATTTTGGGTAAATTTAAACTATCTACCTTTACGAAACCTGTCATACATTTTTCAAATAAAGCTTCTTTAAATAAATATTTCCTAAAATTCACCTTCAATGGTCATAATTAATCGTAAAGTAGGAAGAAAGACGAACCAAGCTTAAAAATAAACGTATGAAGTTGTTTGTTCACAAACTTCCACTCTACAGTAGTGACGTCACACTCTGGGAGGAGCTTAAGCGATCGTTTCTGATCACATGACGATGCACTCAAAAAACCATTTTTTTTTATTCGATTTATAAAAATTTGAGCAATTATTTTGAGTAAAAAATGCTTGCATTATTATTACATTGGTTAATTCGTTTGCATTTGGTAATTATTTGTTGATGGTGTCAAATACCCTATTAGATACAGGAAATCGAAAAATATTTTAAATCCAAGAAATGAATTTTATGGACTTTTGCATCACTTAACTAAGTTATACTATCATAACAGGATAATTTAACAATTTAGACTAAACCAGAATAATTTAGTGATGCATTTAATCAATACAGTATTACAAAAATATTCCGATTAGGGTTTATTAGAATAAAACTGTTAGCACTCAAGTTAGTTCTGTGTAAACTAAATTTTGTAAACAGTGGCCTACTACTTAAATTTAATCAACATTTCTTAAACATTCAATATAAACCAGTATGTATGCATCCAAATAAGTTAATTTATGACACTTCAACATAAATTCGAAATTTTATTAAAGCATGTTGAAAAACAAGTCATAAATTAAAGAAAACTTATTTACGGTTTTTTCACTATCGATAAACACAGTTTGTAGGTAACAGTGAAAAGGAGAAACTAAAACAACTAACTCGTTTTGACGCTTCTTCTTGTAAGTAGAGGTCTCCCTTAGTAAGATATTTTTTTAAAAAATTAAATAATTTTGATAGCTAAAATCTGGAACAGAAATAAATTAATTTCCAACCATAGTGATTCAAATGAATACAAAATAATATACATGTGTTTCATTATGAAATTTTAAAGAAATTGCTTCATACATTAAATACTAATTATTAATAAGAATTTGCTTTAGCCTAAAATTGCATATTGTTTATGTTTGTCCAACAAACTATCATTAACAAATCAAATATATTATGTACCTAATAAATTATGTTTTGTATTTTAAATATTCTGTTATTTTCTTATAATCATAGTAACATCTTACCATTCATTTAAAATTTATGCTACTTGTTCTTTTATTTTGCATGGTTGTTAAAACACTGAAACTCTAGTTTTAAAAATATGTTTTATACAATTGTCTGCTGTTAAATTATAATAAGGCATGCACCAATTTTGAAATTAGCTTAATTTTGGAACTAAGTTAGGATCAATCCATAGTTGTATTGAATAGAAAAAATATTAAAAATGCATAACCGTCTAAGAAAAATATGCATTTCATATTTTTTATTAATCTTAACTCTTTGATCTTAACTATATCTTGGAGTGCATTAAAAAATTTTAAATGTTACCAATTGTCCCCCAAATTAGGTAATTTGATTAATTTTTACCTTTGTTCCCAAAACATATTTTTCAAGATAAGAATAACAGATAAATTTTTTTCAAACATTTACATTTAACATATTTAAAAACTCGAAAAACAAATTTTTTAATGAACTTAAGTAATATTAACTACTTGAATACTATGACTAAGAGCTTGAAATTGTAATTAAACAACACCGATTTACCCTAAGTAATTATTTTACAGACTTAAATCCTTAGTATTAGACGTTGTGTATGTTTGAAACTTAAAATATGTGTTCAAAATGAAACATAAAAGCAAGTCTGTGGTTCAAATCACCACTTCTTGAATTCTTTTGGTATTTAATTCCTCTTAAAACTTACAAATCTTTCTTCTGGCTGTTTTGTTTTTTAGAGGTCTGATACTTTCAGCTTCGTTTTCAACTCGATATTGGGATCTATTATTCAAAAAAATATGCATGTATTTAAATTAATACATTTTATTCCATAACTGTCAAAATTAATTTAGTTAAAAAAAATTTAGTGCATGGAAGAAAAAAAATCCGCCCTATTTGTATATTGTTGCACAAATTGTCTGTAGTGACGTATTATTTCAAAATTCTATTGTAATTTATTTTTATCCTATTTTATTTAGTAATTAATAGCGATTATACAAGTTAGAAAAAGGTGGCAACACCTGAAGTAATCGAGAAGTTTCGAGAAATTTCTTTCCGATGAATTGGCTGGAAATTTCGAGAATGTCTCACGCGCTTGTATATAAAAAGACTGGAGAACGGGAAAGTTTTCAGATTGACTTTGGATTTCGATGAAAGCTTATCGCTTTGTTTACCTATTGGAGTGAGCTTGAATAATCGCTGAATTCGAAGTTGTTTTTGTTGAAGCTTGTGTTGAAGCTCGAGAGTAATTAAACTGTTGCCTGTGAATAAATTTTGTGAGTTTTCTGAAGAGAGAATAAATATTTTTAAACCGTGAAAACTGTGCCATCATTGCCTCAGTGGAAAAATTCATAACAATATATTGATGTTAAGCCTTAGCTAATGAGCATTATAGTTTCTAAGCTTGAGATTTATCTTTATTGGAAACGCTACAACCACACAAAAAGTTTTGCTTTCTTTCTAATTATATAGATCGTATTTTTGAAAATTAATCAAGTAAATTATAAATTTGATGAAGTATGTTAAGAAATGGTTACATAAAAGCTTGATTAGAAATGGCAATTATCTTTGGATTAAAGTAAGTCTCTTTTCTTTTACTTCTTCTACCGTAAAAAATATAAATAAATCTGAAGCATTTATTGCAAAAAATAGGCTTGTATCTCTTAGCAAAGTCATAAAAAGATTAATTTATTTAGAAAAAAAAATTGTTCCTGACAATTTATATTCAAAATGCTGATCTATATAGTTCTTTTTACAATAATTTTGATCCGCTTAAATACTACAGTTAAAAGTTATCACAAAAGAAAAGGCCAAATTTTATATGTATATTTCTTACGTACAACTAATATAAAAAGTAGTTGAGTTGAACTTGGGGCAAACATTTTTAAGTATTATTTTTTGTTTCATAAAAACAAAAAATAATACTTAAAAATAATTACAAAAAAAAAAATATTCAGCTTAAATTAATAAATTATTCTAAACATATTTCAGTAGCTAATTTAAATGTTCTTTATCTTTATTTTGTGCGAAACTTTATAGATACATTAATAAAAACACAAAAAAAAATATACTGTACATGACTTAATATTTCATTATGTCTAAAATATAATTTTAATTTAATAAAAATTAAGTGAAAATTTTTAAGTTATCTTCTAAAAAATGTTTCATCTGAGTGAATTTAAATATTGAAATATTACACGCTTAATAAATCGTATATGAAACAAAAGACATAAGAATACTCGCACTTGACTTGCGGTTTGTATTTGTGTTGGAGTGTTTATATAATACAATCATTATATTACCGGAGATAAATTATTAATATTTTTATGAATAACGGGTAAGCGTGGTTTTAATTCATTCATACAAGTTTCAAAACTTGATAAAGTAAAATGTCGGTCTTTGCGTGATATTAAATGTGTTCGTCTCTTTCCTTATTTGAAGTAGAATAGCGGGAACAAAAACACGCACCTTGTTTATTCTTTGACAAGAATAAAGGCAAAAGAAGTATTATTTAAACGTACAGCTACTATAACAATGTATTATCACTCAGCCAATTAATTCAAAATTGATCATAATCAACTACGTTAAAGTTGAGGTAAATTTCTATAAAAGCTCTTTTCGTTTATGTTCAAAGTTAAAATACTAAGGCAAATTTTCAAACCTTAGAAACACGTGCGATATGTAAAATGAAAGGTCTTGTCTTTACTAGTTTCTATAAAAATATTCAAGTAGTTATAATTAGAAGTATAGAAGTGAAAATGGCGACAGAGAGTTAATTCGAAACAACTCATACATCTTACTATAAATACAACCAAGTAATTGGTTATTATTTGAGCTTTAACTATAAACATTAATAAAATGTGTCATATTAGTTTGAAGGTCCCCTGATATTTACAGGATATATTCAAATTAAGCCGGTAGTGCTTTAAAATTCACTATAAACTCAATACAAAGGAATACACTGAGAATTAAATGCGAATTGTCTAGTTTTCTAATGAATTAAATGGTTATTATGCCAAGTTATAAAAGACATCATATAAGTTTTAATTTCAATTTATTGGAATAAGTCAAGCACAAGCGATAGGTGTTCTACTTCTCCCGTTAACGATACTTATTTGTTTGTATATCAGCAAACTTAGAAGACCCACTTATAAAATACTATGTTAACTCTTCAATACATTAAGCAAAAGATCCCAGAACTAAATTTTCATAATTTGATTCTTTTAAAAATCTAGAAAATTTATATTTAGTTCATTGTATATTCTTTTGTAATAAGTATCGCTAACATAGGAATTTTATCTCACACCCAAAAGCGATTATTGTGCGAAATTAAGAATAAGGGTTCGCATTTAAATTTATAACATTACATCATTACATCCCATTGACGTCCCAAAATGAAACTAACAGATTTTTGTTGAGAATCAATGTATGAAGAATATATATATATATATATATATATATATATATATATATATATATATATATATATATATATATATATATATATATATATATATATATATATATATATATATATATATATATATATATATATATATATATATATATATATATATATATATATATATATATATATATATATATATATATATATATATATATATATATATATATATATATATATATATATATATATATATATATATATATATATATATATATATATATATATATATATATATATATATATATATATATATATATATATACTATATACTATATATGTATATATATATATACATATATAGTATATAGTATATATATACATATATATATATGTATATATATATGTATATATATGTATATATATACTATATACTATATATATATATATATATATATATATATATATATATATATATATATATATATATATATATATATATATATATATATATATATATATATATATATATATATATATATATATATATATATACAGTTCGGATCATAATTATAAGGACAGTCGATTATTTTGGGATACCGAATTAAAACTTTACTGTGCACAAGAAAAGGCAATACATACTTGTTGAATCTGTCATAAA
The DNA here is from genome assembly GCA_963978545.1 of Linyphia triangularis. Classification (NCBI taxonomy): domain Eukaryota; kingdom Metazoa; phylum Arthropoda; class Arachnida; order Araneae; family Linyphiidae; genus Linyphia; species Linyphia triangularis. Next base: position 18,501,467 of record OZ021725.1, read on the forward strand.
AGCAAAATTTTATCCTTTATCAAATTATAAATATCAAAAATTAAGTTTAAAAGGGATAAAATCACAATTTTCATAAAATTTTAGCGGTTCATAATTATAAGGACATCAAAGATTTTGCTGCTTTAATTTACATATGATCAAAATATTACAGATAAATATGGTTATTTTTAACTGCGGTCCTTATATGAATCCATGTATAAAGTTTGAAAATTTCAGACACAAGCATCAGTCAAAATGCCGCGTGGGAAAGAACTTGCGACTTCTGAAGTGAGAAAAGTGTGGTTTCTTCGCGGAAAAGGTATGTCTATGCGGCGTATTGTTACTAAAATTAAAAGGTCTAAAACTGCTGTTGAAAATGTCATCAATCGTGGATTAAATGGTTAGGTATTAAAAAGATCTGGTCCAAAACCAAAACTGACTAAGTGAGATCGAAGAATCATAGTACGCCGTGCTGTCATTCAAAAGATGGCTGCTTCTGAAATTGCATGTACTTTTGAAGAAGACATTTCAAAGCCAACAATTGTAAGAGATTTGAAGAACTGCGATTTCACAAAGTACGTTAAAATGAATAGAAAACCGGCGTTGAAGGTTGAACATAAAAAGAAGCGAATACAAGCTGTGCAGCAGTAGATTGTTGACGGTTTGAACTGGAGAAATGTCATATTTTCTGATGAAAAGCGTTTCAATCTTGATGGCCCCTGTGGTTGGAATAGTTACTGGCATGATTTGAGAAAGGAAAAAGCAGTCAGATGGAGCAGGCGTTTTAAAGGTGGATCGCGTATGTTTTGGGGAGCGGTTTCAGCCAATGGAAAAACGGATTTGGTACTTGTGCCTAGTAATAGTAATATGAACACAGAGTTGTATTTGGAAATCTTAGAAGTACAACTACTTGCTTATTGTTCACCTTTAGGAGATGACAATTTCGTTTTTCAACAAGACGGAGCTTCTTGCCACACTTCTAAAGCGGCAAAAGAGTGGTTTGATGAAAGAAAGATCAATCTTTTGACATGGCCACCTAATTCCCCAGACCTGAACATTATGGAAAATGTTTGGTCTTACATGGTTAGGCATGTTTATGAGCAAGGTCAGCAGTACAATTCATTCGAAGAGCTAAAAGACAAAATTTATGCAGTATGGGACAGTATCGATGCTGGATTTTTGAAGAAACTTACTGAAAGTATGCCAAGGAGAATGTCTGATTGTTTAAGTAAAAAAGGAGCAGCAACAAAGTATTAATTGTATAAATAATGACAGTAAATTGTACTGTCCTTATATTTCTGAACCTCCATTTATTCTCCATTACTTCTGTTTTTCACCTGTACTTTTAAATTATCGAGTTTAAAGCTTATAAATAGTGTTTATACATGATATAAAAATAAACAAATATATACTTGTTGTAGTAATAGCTTTCAGTGTTGCTGAAGCCAGAAAAACCTGCTGTCCTTATAATTATGATCCGCACTATATATATATATATATATATATATATATATATATATATATATATATATATATATATATATATATATATATATATATATATATATATATATATATATATATATATATATATATATATATATATATATATATATATATATATATATATATATATATATATATATATATATTATATATATACTAGCTAGATACCCGTGCTTCGCTACGAAATTTTAACATGTGCAATATTTTAGCTAGCTGTGAATCCTTGCGTTGCGGAAACCTGTCATTCGTGTATAAGCCCAGTTTTTGGTGCTTCGCTCGCAGGAAGCTTCATCGCTAAGCAAATTCGAGCTCACTTCGTTCGCTGAAAAGTTCATGGACACATAAACACAGGCTTATTTCACTCGTTAAAAGGTTCATTGCTATGCAAGAATAGGCTCGCTTCGTTTTCTGAAAGGTTCATTGCTGCTAAGCATAAGCTAGCTTCACTCATTAAAATCTAATTGCTACGTAAAGACTTATTATTGGTAGCCTCTCCCTTGTCGAGAAAAAAAATTCCCCCTTAATACAATAATACAACCTCCTTTAAAATTATTTTAAAACGTGTTTGTGGAAAGCAAAATTAGAGACTAAAACTACTTATGTTGAAACTTTCAGATATCTAGGCCTATTCAAAGTCGCTTTTTGAGAAAAAATTAATTGGAAAACAAATTAAAATTTTAACATTCTTTTTGCCAGTCCAATTAGAATGCCAAAACTACTTGTGTTAAAAATTTCAGAAATGTAGCCCAATTACAAATCATTTTGTAAAATATTTGTTAATTAATTTAAAAAAAAAAAAAAAAAAAAAAAAAAAAAAATAACCTTTTAAATTATGTTTTTCAAAAATCTAATTAGAAGGCCACAAGTATATATGTTGAAAATTTCAAAGCTGTAGCCCTATTTGAAATCGTTTTGTAACATATATATTAATTAATTAAAAAAATTAATTAATAACGAACTAAACAAAAATTCAAAATTCTGTTTTTCTAAAGACCAATTAGAAGGCCATAACTACTTATGTAGAAAATTTTACTGCTGTAGCCCTATTAAAAATCGTTTTGTAAAATATTAATTAATTAATTCTAAAAATTAATTAAAAAGAAACTAAATAAGAATTTTAAATTCTGTTTTTCAAAAGTCTAATTAGAAGGCTAAAACTACGTATGTTGAAAATTTTAGAGCTGTAGCCCAATTAGTAGTCGTTCTGTAAAATGTTTATTAATTAATTAAAAAAATTAATTAAAAAAAAATACATATAAATTTATAATTCTGTTTTTTAAAAGGCGAATTACAAGGCCAAAACTACTTATGTTGTAAATTTCAGAGCTGTAGCCCTATTAGTAATCGTTTCATAAAATGTTTATTAATTAATTAAAAAAGAATTAATTAAATTTTTTAAATTCTGTTTGTGATGCATAAACTTAGAAGGTTAAAACTACTTATGTTGAAAATTTCAGAGCTCTACTCCAATTTTAAGTAGGTTTCTATAGATCCACTGAGCCACAGACAGACACACAGATTGTTTTATTATTTATATATATATATATATATATATATATATATATATATATATATATATATATATATATATATATATATATATATATATATATATATATATATATATATATATATATATATATATATATATATATATATTAAAAATAGTTGCAAATGATGCATCATAAGAAAGCCCAAATATTCAGCTTTTTTTTTACACCAAAATGTTCTATGATAATTAGGGACAAAACTATGTGCAAATTTGTAAAGCAAGAAATGCGACATTTTAACCTTTTGGCCCATTTTTGAAGTGCCGTATTTTGGAAACCAAACGATATTCAAACTTAATATTGGCCATTTTTTCTTTTCTCCATGAAACCAATAAAGTGAGAAAATTTTTATTAAATTCTGAATGGATCGGGTTTGGAGCCATTTTATTTTGGCATGGAATGACTCTACTACTTGTTTATTATAAAATTATTCCCGTCAAGAAATTCAGCATTGTCTGTTGCCATGGAAATAAGAAAACCCATTTTCCATAATAGTTTACAGGATAAAGATATCAACATTGGCTTGTTGAACGTCCTGAAGGACGATAGATAAGATATTCCATAGATTATAAAAATAGATTGAGAATTCGCAAGTGAACAAACTGAAATACTTGAGAGATGGAGAGAACATTTCAAGGACCTTCTGTATGGTGGCTATACTCCAAACCTGGTTAATGGTGCTTTATACGGTACAGTCAGCTACCAGGTCGAAGAGTCTGACTTGCCTACCCTGGATGAGAATAAACAGGCAATTAGGAGGCTGAAAAATAACAGATATGCTAGACCGGATGGAATGAAAGCTGAGCTTTTGAAGATCAAAGAGCCAGAACAGATCAAAGCAACCCATGCTACTATATGTAGTACATGGGAATTAGAACAGATGTCCATTGAATGAGATGATGGAACTATCTTCCCAATCTTTAAAAAAGGAGACAAATTGGATTGTAGTAACTACAGGGGGATTACCCTATTGAACACGTCATTCAAAATCTTCTCTAATGTTCTGTATAAAAGACATCTACCACATGTTGAGAAAGTTGTCGGAAGCTATCAATGTGGTTTCCGAAGAGGAAAGTCCACCTTTGATCAAATCCACATTCTAAGACAAATAATTGAGAAAACAAATGAATTTAACATCGATACTTTTAATCTTTTTAATGATTTTAAGGCATCAGAAGAGACAAGTTGTATGCAGCAATGGAAGAACTTGGAATTCCAGTAAAGCTTATTAACCTTACAAAAGCAACACTCAGAAGAGTCAAGTGCAGAGTCAAAGTACAGAATGAAATTTCTGAACCTTTCTACGCCGATAAAGGCTTAACACAGGGAGATTCATTGCTTGCACATTATTTAACATTGCTCACGAAAAAGTCCCCAGAGTCGAACCTGTCTATCTCCGAACCTGTTTATTTCTAAAACCTCAAAGTCTAAAAAAATTTTAAATTCCTTACATTTACAATCTAAATTCAATGTACTTTCCTTGTCTATCTTGAAACCAATTCCTTCAAAACCTCTCTATCTCGAATTTCGGATAGCGTAAATGACTAAAATTGATGCCCAAAGACCAACCCTTTTCAAAATAGGGAGATTCAGACAGAGAAAAATTCCATGGCCACCCAGGAAGTAGGTGTGTATAGGTTGGGAGAAGGGAGTTTAGAATTTCTGGAATGTCACTTTCCACAATCGTGATGTCACTACATGTTCCCCAACCAAGAAAATAGTTCAATTCACAATGACTCGGATAATAAGAAAGGGGGGGTCATTCCATGTCAAATCCACACGGCTCCCAACGCGACCCCTTTAGAATTTCATGAAATTTCGTTCACTTATTATATTCACAGAGAAAAGAAAAAATGCCAAATATTACGTTTGAATCTCGTTTGGTTTCCAAAATATAGAGTTTCAAAAATGGACCAAAAGTGCAAAATTTCGTATTTTTTGCTTTACATATTTGAGTATAATTTTTTCCCTAATTATCATAAAATATTGGTTTTGGTATCAAAAGAAAGAAAAAGATTTGATCTTTCTAATGATGTATCATTTACGTGTATTTTTTTTTTTTTTAATTTTCATTTTAAGGTCAAACAGTTTGACCTTTGACCTTGAATATCTCAAAAAAGGGTATTTTTATTTTTTTCAAAAAATATATATTATTCTTACATCAATTTTCTACACAAATATATTAGTCACATTTTGGGACCGCAATGGGATGCGCAGTTATAAATTTCAATCGTAACTGTAGTCCCACTCTTATCCTACAAAAACTGTTTATATGTAAATAGCTTTTCCTTCTAGAATATCTTTATATACATGTAATGCAAATAAAACTTTAGCCTTAATTATTAGCTAAAAATTATAATTATTTATCTTTGATTTGTTATAACTTATTAACTTTAATAGCAAAAACTAATTGTTTACTTATACATTGAAAAAATTACATTTTTCAGCATTGCATTAAGTATGCAAACATCGTTTGCAGTAAAATTAAAAAACGTGACATAGATAATTGATAATAATGAGCTTTGAGATAATTATTTAAAAGGAATGTTGCATGCAATCAGAAACATTTGTTCATACAAATTATTTGGAAAAAATTATATATTTCGAAATTAGAAAACAGAAATACTTACAATTTTTCTATTGATACATTATCTTTAAACTATTGTTGAAACTAATTTATCAGATGCATAAGTAACTTCCTTACATATGTAACTTCTATTAATTATTGTGACTCTTTTTCACTTGATTCATTGCATATGTAACTATTGATTTTATAATTTCTTTTTTGTTTGGCTTTTTTTCGACCATGGAATTAGAATACATTTTGCACAGAAGTTGGTTGACAGAAATGGGTCTGAATGCATGAAATTTTTGAGTACCTGGAATAGTTCGGGCGGTTAAGAATCGGTTCTGAAGGAATATTTTTTCCCTTTCATACTGTAAGAAAGTTACATATGCAAAATGCATTCCTTCAATATTGGCAGTTGCCCATTCAAATAACTGTCGCGAAGTCATTATCTGATCTTTATATGGGCGCTGCAAACTGGCACGAGCGACTAGCCTTTTTATGCCTCCAATGCCATGTGAAACTCCTTTATCATGGGCAGTGGCAAAAAAATTCCATTCTGCTTGAATTCCAAAATCATTTTTATGGAAACACAGGTGTATAAAAAAATTTCGATTTTTGTAGTGAAATCTGCACCCTTAGAAAAGTACAAAAGTTTGTAAGGTTTCACATTGAATTTTTTCCCGATGAATTCGATCAAATGTCTTTGGAATAAGTGAACTGTTGTTGCGTCATGATGGAGATAGTCAGAAACTACTACGAAATTAAAATTGTCTACGACTTGGTCAGTGTCTCTTCTATAATAAACCACAAAGGGATGTATTGTCGCTTGCGAAATATTCCAGTGGAATCCTTGAATTGCATCTTGAAGAATAAATGAGTAATTTTCAGAAAAATCACATCATTATAATCCTTTTAGTTAGTAATGCGGAGTATGCTAAGTAATTCATATAACAGGTATTTTTTTCTACATATGTTTAGAAATTTAAAAGCATTTGAAATAAATTTACCATTTAAAAAACAATAATTTGATTTTTGCATTCTAATATCTAACAGAAAACTTCGGGAGAGGATATAATCCCATATATTTTCCACTGGTTACGCCACTGAATAAAAGAAATAAGATGAAAATCTTCACCATTTCCTTCCTTTTGAAAATTAGTCAAATTGCACTCGATTCCATGTATATTGTATATTCGACTGCATTAGGATATGCGAATATGGGATTCTTCAGTTCGCATTCAAAGACGATTATTGCATGAAATTAAGGACACGAGTTCACATTTGAATTTATATTTTGGCATCCCATTGAGGTCCCATTATGAAACTAACGTATTAGTGTAGAGAATTAATGTAAGAATAACATATATTTTTTTGAAAAAAATTAAAATACCCTTTTTTGAGATATTCAAGGTCAAAGGTCAAATCATTTGACCTTAAAAGGAAAATTTAAAAAAAATATCCATAAATAATACATCATTAGAAAGATCAAATCTTTATCTTTTTTTGACACCAAAATCAATGTTTTATGATAATTAGGGACAAAATTATAACCAGATATATAAAGCAAGAAATGCAAAATTTTGACCTTTTTGGCCCATTTTTGAAACTCCGCATTTCAGAAACCAAACGATATTCAAACCTAAAATTGGCCATTTTTTCTTTTCTCTATAAACCCAACAAGTGAGCAAAATTTTATTAAATTCTGAAGGGGTCGGGTTGAAAATTTCACTTTTTTGTGTTGATTTGACTTGGAATGACCCAGGGGTGGATTGATGATCAGGGCGTGACCACCAGAGGTCAGCTTCCACACTTAGGTCAAGACTCTGAAAGAAGAAATTCATTTCGTTTCGCTGACTTTCTGAAGTGGTGGCTGTTTTGCAACGGCGTGTGTTTCCTTAAACAGTGTGTGAATCTATTTTGAAGACATTTAGTATGGCAACAGTAAAAAGAAAATGAAATAATCTATTCATTGACGAAAAGATGAAAATCCTAAAATTCTTAGATGGAAATCCATTGATGAAAAAAACCCAAATTGCAGTCAGGGCCGTCGTTAAGAATTTCGATTGGGGGGGGGGGCGTTAGACATACTTTTGCCGACTAAAATCAAGACAAGTACGGTGTAAATGCAGAAAATATTCATTTAGGTGTTAATCTATTATTAATTAAATTTTATTAATGCAAAATTAATGCATAATTTTTTTTAATTAATATATAATTATTTGTTAATTAATGCGTAATTAATTGTAAATTTCTTTTTCTTTAATTGTGAATTATTTAATTTAATGAGTAATTAATTTTAATTAGTGTTTTTAATATTTTATGACATTTTATTAATACGTAATTAATGTCATATTTTAAGTAAATTCCCATCACACTTTAGTAAAGTTCCATCAAATTTATTTAATTTTTCATTTTTGTTTAATAATTAACCCCCCTCTTTCCCGAACAAAGGGGATAATTTTTCGAAGTGCTTTTTTGGGGGGAAGGGAGGCATTTATCACTTGCAGACAGAATACATTCTCACAATCTTAAACCAATTCACTAACATGAGTAGTACAAAGGCTCCATTTCAATACAATTTATATTTTTAATTTTCAAATTGCAGTTTCGAAGAAATTAATTAAACGTGTAAAAGTGGATGGAAATTGCACTACAACACAGAATAAAATAAATGAAAAATATTTATCAAATAAATGACTTTAATTTAGAATTGTAAAAAAAAAGTTAATCAAACAAATTCTGGAAAAATTCGTCTTTGTAAAATCCTGGTAGATTATTGCTATCACACAAAATTACCTACGCGAAACATTGTAATTTTTATAATTGAGACAATGTCGGGGGCATATAAGAAACATGCACTTACACTCCCTTCTGCCTTTCGATAAATAAAGTAATGTGAAAGAAGTAGTTCACAAGAACCAAATATATAAGTAGTAAATTATCAACTCGAGCAAAAAATTATATACAACTATTAACAAACATCAAATTAGGAAGTCAAATTCCCATTTTCGAAAAAACAAAGATTAAACAAAGACTTTTGTCGCCTTATACCTCCCTGTTAGCGATCTGCATCTCCCAGCAAATAATCCTGCTGCCGCTCATGGACAATATAATTGCATTTCAAAATACAATAATTATTAAAAACGTTTTGTTAATTAATTTTTAAATACTTTTTAACACATTTTCCTTACCAAAAAAGAAAAGAGGATTTTACTTTCTCTTGAAAAGTATATTAATAGTAAAACTTAATTTTTGTTAGCAATTTAACCTAGGAATTTACTTCTTAAAAATAATTACTTCGTGTACATAGTTTTTACCAAAACTGCTGGATTGAATTTAATGATTTTTTTTAAGGTTTTTCAGCAATAATTTCTGCAAATATTACTCGTTTTATTAATAATAATCATTTGTTCAAGAAGGAAAAGTATAATGCTAATTTTCTCTAAGCAGGACTAAAAATGAAATGTATTACTTTAGCATTAAACCAAACTATAATATTATTAATATGTAAAAAAAAAAAATAATAATAATAATAATAATATATATGAACCTCTATCCTAATATCCAAGTTTTACAAAGTAAATTATTCTCAACTAACTCACTACCCTTATGAACTTCGAATTTAGCAACAAAATATTCAGATCTATAAAAAAGCAAACCATTATTTTCGGCACAAAAATCCAAACTAAGTAAAGAATAATACCAGCGGAGGTTTTTTTTGGGGGGGAGAGGGGTATTCAAATCACCAATGTTATCATCTTGAGGAAGAAGAAGTTGCACATATGATCTTCTAAAGAAGAGAAACGTCACAGTCAACATGAGATTTCTAAAAAACCTCTCCCATTTCCCTTTCACACCTTTAAAGGTTTTGATCCTAATGTGAGATCTACTGATCCAATTTGAAATATTTTTAAAGGTATTTTGACTAATCTAACTTACCTGAAACACGATTCCTTTCCGATATTTAGTGTATAAAGTGGTGAAATCGAGGATAAACGTGAAAGGATACTCACTACTTCTAATTGATTGAAACCTGGTTGTACGTCGGACAATGTCAGCCCGCAGCTATTTGACTACAGGAAACGTCAAGACATTTAGATAGTATACTAACAAACCTTTAAATAATTTTTCAATGATTTTTTTTTTTTTTTTTTTTTTTTTTGCAATAAATACGACATTGCCTTCCAATTTAAGTGACATGCATTATTTCAGTAATACATTTGTAGTGGTCTCGTGTATAAATGACTAGGCATAAGTGATCACTTTTGCCTAGGGGTTTTTTGCGCCTTTCTTCTGATCTAGGAGTCCCGGGTTCGATTCCTTATTATCGCTCACAGCTACATTAGTGAACCGAATATTTTAACACATCAGTAGCACCATCTACTGCACGATCACCACACTACCACCTCAGCATCTCTCACTTCCACTGCCACTCCAACTCTAACACAAGAAACTCAATCGATAACCCCTTCGCAATTCACTGGGAAGGGCTATGTGGTGGTCTCGTGTACAAATGACAGATACAACACCTAGGCACTAGTGATCACTTTTGCCTAGTGGTTAGCGCACATGTCTTCTGATCTGGAGTCCTGTGTTCTACGCTCCATTACCGTACACCGTTACACATTTTTAATAAATGAAGTACTATATAACATCATTTATAGAGTTCTACTTGACATTAATTGCAATAATTTGGCAAAATGTAATAAAAATATTTTTCAACAGAGTTGTATTCTACTTCCATTTCACTCAACTTCGCGTTCGTAATAAGTAAAAATAAACCTCGTTGAAGAACCTGATAAAATGCATTTTTTATTTTTATCTTTACCAAAAAAAAAGCAGTTTTATTCGAAATTGAAACTTCTCGCCAGACCAGTGGTGTACGTAAGGTATGTATTTGATAAAAGAGGGCTCATTTTTCGGATGTTAAAATTTAGATGTTTTGAAATTTTCTGTAAGACTTTCAATTCATATGACGTACAATACACACTTTATGTAAATGACGTTTAATGGGCATATCATGGTTTTTGAGGCGTTACAGGACGTACTAAAAATATGTCACCTACTGTAACACATCAAAGTTATCTATTAATTGGAAGAATAAGTAATTATTGCCAGTTTCTTCCTGAGAATATAGTGTGTACTTATCAGGTGTCTGAATTTAAAAACTTACGACAGTCGACTTGACGATTTATACAATTAAATGTACCGATTTGAAATTGAAATTAAATTATTCATTCTGTAGAGAATTTGTGGAAATTGATACTTGTGCAACAGTACGGGAGATATGTTCATATTTAATTTTATTTAGAAGCTGTCATTGACGATATTAACTTAAGTGTTCCTGCAAAAAAAGGATATACTTACTTCAATTTAAAATTGCCGACCGCCAACTTGAGCTGAATTGTGATCAGGATTTTTTAATACTATCGATCATTTTAATTATTTATATTTTTTTCTATTCAATATGTTTTAAAACATCCATCATTTGGCACTTTTAAAGGAATTGATAAAATTTCGGAAATTTGCCGAGTGCCGTCTTTCTTTTCTAAAAACTTTGGCGGGGTGAGATAATGAAGATATCTATGATTTGTGTTCGCAAGATACTTATTATATTTGGGTATGCAGTCCATCAATGTAGGCGGTGGAAAATACACCGACTCCCTTATAATAGACTTCTAGTGTAAAAATGCCGATTCGTGAAACTCGGGTCGGTATTCTTAATATTTCAGTTCGACATTTTTTTGTTTTATTATTATTCAATTCGATTTTATTGTGGATCGACTTTAAAAATAGAGCACGATAAAATTTCGAAAATTTGCCGACTGTTGAACTTTCTAAAACTTTGGGGGGGCGAGACGCCCCCTACGCCCCCCGTTCGCGTCGTCTCTGATTGAAGTTAAGTTTTTTGTGCCAGCTAGCACTCTCTTTACAGTCATTAACAATCGAGAAGTTGTGGAGCAAAGGTTTCTAGGCAATAAGAACGCGAAAAAAAGTAGAAAATGTACTTTTCCGAAAATGGACGAATGCGTCAAAAAATGGTTTACGCATTGTAGAGATCAAGGAATACCTATCAGTGGATAAATGTAGCAAAGAAAAGTGGAAGACTTCGCCCAAGAACTTGGGCATGGAGAACATTTCAAAGGCAGCAACAGATGGCTGGAAAGCTTTAAAAAGAGTCATAACATTATTTTTCGCAAACTTTGCGGGGAAAGCGCATCCGTTCCGGAAAGTGTCTGTGAAGAATAAATAGAAAAACATCCCTGAAATTTTGAAAGGAAACGAACCTAAGGGTATTTTCAACTCAGACGAAACGGGACTTTTTCATCAATGCTTGCCTGACAAAACTGCCATGTTTAAGGATGAATAGTGCAGAGGCGGGAAGCAAAGTTCGTTTGACCGTGCTCATGGCTGCCAATGAAGATGAATCTGAAAAACTTCTTCCTCTCATGATCGGACGCTCGGTAAAACCTAGATGCTTCGCTAAAGTTAAGTTTTTCCCTTTCAAGTACAAAGCCAACAAGAAAGCTTGGATGACAAGAGAAATTTTCGGGGATTGGCTAAAATCCTTGGACAAATCTATGCAGTGAAAAGAGGAAAATTATTCTGTTAAAAAATACCTGCAGTATACATAATAGGGCGTATTGAAAAAAACTTTTTTTAGAAATTCAAAATTTCAAGTTGATAAAAAGTTGCCACTATGGGCACATATTTACCAAAAATTTGTTTACTTCAATTAAAAATATTTAGGTCTCCCATAATGGAGTTGAAGTTTGATTATTTTTGACGAAAACGAAGATTTTTAAAAGAAATTTAAAAACATAAATATAAAACAAATTTTTATTTTCAAGTATTAAAATGTAAAGTTCAGAATATTAATTAACAGTAATAAAAAAATTATATCTGCAATTTAACATTTAGATCTCTCGGAATCTAGATGAAAACCTTCATTTTCTTACAAAATACGGAAATTTTTCAATTTTCAACCCATTCTTTTGGTTAGTTTCAATTATTTTATTTATAGTGTAGTTATAGTAGTACAGCATTTTGAAATATCGGGAATATCATTTTATGAAATGGCGTACACTAAACTCAAGTATTAAAGTCATGTCACTTCTGCAGGACCTTGGAGTCTCCAACCAACAAAGACTCTAGGTTTGAGACATGGAGGTAACGTTATTGAAAATGATTCAATGTCACAGAGTTCGAGTGATGAAAGTGTACTTGATAATAAAATGCTTCGATCCGGGAAAAGCCAGAAAGTTCAATTATTTTAGTGAAGCAAGGGCAGCACCCAAGAAAAGCTGCTCAATTTTTATAGAGATTGTGACCGTAGAGCATTTCTATTAGAGCAGAAACTCAATTAGCAACTGCTCTTTTGGGGGATTTAAATGTTGTAAACCTAGAAAATCAAGCTGTGGTAATAGATAAATCGATGATTTTTCGTGAAAGGGTAAAATACCATCTTGGTATTAGTTCAACTATTTTTTACTTTATTTATATAATCGAAAGGATGAAGCAATAAGTTTAGAAATTGTAAGTAGTAAATATGGTCGCATAAATAAACGAGAAGAACGCTTATCTTTGGTATAAGAACTATACTCAACATATTTTGGACACGCAATTCTAGACGTGGTTGTAGAAAAAACATGGTTGTGTGTGCGAGGTTGTTTTAAACTCTTTTCTATCGCTGTTCCTTTTTCAACTATGAACGATAGCTCCTGTTTGCCTAAGCCAATTATGACCATGTTATGACACGTCTTTCCATTACTATAGTAGATTGCCAATCAATAAGATCTATGTAGTAGGGGTTTTTTTTGGTTTTTTTGCATTTAAAATAAATTTTTGCTGATAATTTTGCTTGTAACTTTGTAGAACTTTGTGTGTCCTTTGGCGTGTTAGACATCGAATATGTTTTCGTGAGTCAAACAACATTCCCAAAAGGAGATGTTCAGGGTTTAACATAAAAGAACTTCTTTGTAGAGTTTATTGAACAAGATACTTAAGGTTATCTTCTAAATACTCGATTCTTTGTATTATTATTTTAAAAATGTTTTTTGATGCATAAATAATTCTAGGATGACATATTGTAAACCATAAGGGAGTACAAATTTCCATTACAAACTCAGCTTTTTCTTTTCTTCAACTGCGAGTTTGGATTAAGTGATACGATATATAAACGGGACATTCGATATGCCATTTTCAGTCATCTTGAATGGGAGGTGTTTCCAGGCTTTTGCTTGCTAAACCTTGGGGGGCATTTGCTTGCTACTACAGCCTGACATATTTTCTCATATTTCTGGTCAGTGTTCAACTTTTTAAAATCCTCTTCTGGAAAAACACTATGTTATTGTATTCAACAACTGGTAAATCTAGGCAACTTGTTAAACGTTTTCCTAATGGGCAGTAAAAGAAGTCAAGAAATTGGACCATTGAGGGTGATCATAACATTCCTAAGAGACAATTTGTTTCAATGAAGTACACAAACAACTGCTTGAACTGGTTATTATAAAGTATACTCGAATAACGAAATTGATCAATTAGACACTTCGGTATTTCATGCAGTACCACCATAACCAAGCCCTTGAATAGTTTTCTAATTAATGTGGCCTTTTTTCATAAATTGTAATGGTGATACTACGTTTCGTTCAGAGCCACTGTTTGGAGTTGCTTGTCCAAAATATGTTGAATCTAGTTGTTATACCAAAGCTACCTGTTCTTATCGTTTATTTATGCGACCACATTCACTACTTACAATTTCTATAATTATTGCTTCATCCTTTCAATAATATAAGCAGAGTGAATTTTGTTTTAACTTATACCTTGGTGGTATTTTACCCTTTCACGAAAATTCACTTTATCATTACCACTGCCCGGTTTTCTAGTGTTACAACATTTAAATCCCGCAATTGAGTATCTGCTCTAATAGAAATGCTCTACGGTCACAATTTCTGGAAAAAGATAATAGATTTTCTGGCAGTCCTTGCTTCACTGAAATAATTGAACTTTCTGGCTTTTCCCTGGTCGACTTTAGTATTCTCCATTTCATAAAATTATACTGCCGATGTTTCAAAATGCTGTATTACTATACCTACACTATAAATAAAGTAATTGAAACTAACCAAAAGAATGGGATGAAAATAGAAAAATTTCCGTATTTTATAAAAAATAAAGATTTTCATCTAGATTTCGGGAAACCTAAATATTAAATAGCAGATATAATTTTTTTATTACTGTTAATTAATATTCTAAACTTTACATTTCTATACTTGAAAATAAAAATTTGCTTTACATTTATGTTTTTAAAAAAACTTGAAAATCTTCGTTTTTGTCAAAAAAATTTTAACTTCAGGTCCATTCCGGGAGACCTAAATATTTTTCGATTGAACTAAAAATTTTTTTAGTAAACATGTGAGCATAGTGACAACTTTTTATCAACTTGAAATTTTGAATTTCCCAAAAAAGTTTTTTTCGATACGCCCTAATACATAATAACCTACCTGCTTTAAAAAACGTCACTGTAAAGTTCATCCCCCAAACACTGCCTCAAAGTTGCAACCTGTGGACCAAGAAATAATTAGAAGCTTCAAAGTTAACTACAGAATACAACTGGTTCGCAAGCTTGTGGATATCATTGATGAAGGAAGTACTCTCCCAAATACCAACGTGATGGATTCCATGAGGATGACAAACTACGCTTGGAGAAACGTGACACAGATTACGGCCCAAAATTGCTTTAAAAAAGCTGGATTCAAGAATGGAAGAAAAAAGGAGAAAGAGATCGATAAAGGAGATGGTGAAAGCACCGAAAAAGAGCCATAAAAAAAACTGTTGACGTCGCAAAGGATGTGTTAGAAATAAATTCACAAGAGTAGAACACCATAAAATCAGGATTAAATGTCCACATTTCTTTTGAAGAATTATTGCAAGTGGATGATCATCTGGCAACATGCGGCATCTTAACAGATGCTGAGATCGTATATAATGAGAGAGATGTTTCAGAAAATGAAGAAGCTGAAGAGCATATGGATGCACTTAAAGTGACTACAAAAGAAGCAAAGAAGCACATAGAGCTGTTAACAACTTTTCTTTAATCTCAGGAAAATGTTGGCCATGAGGGATTCGCAGCTCTGTCTAACCTTAGGAGGATGATAGAATAAAAAAAAGTTAAGACGTCAAAAGTCATTGAAAGGCTATTTTTAAGGTTAAATGTACTTATAGAGTATGTAAAAAAAATGTATGGATATATGTATAACTGATCGTATGTAAAAATCAAATCTGTTTTTTTTACAACAAAAGTAATTAAAAGGTTTTTTCATTAACCACATTTAAAACATATATTACTTGAAATCTCTTTATCTCGATTTTTTTTTTCTTTCCGGCGTGATTCGAGATAGACAGGTTCGACTGTATTCCAAAGTATCTCCACTACAAATTAACGACTATAAATTTGAAGTCGTTGATGAATTTAAATATTTTGGAACTATAATAACCACCAAAAATTACATCTGCACTGAAATTGATAGCCGGCTAGACATGGCAAACAATAGCTACTTTGGATTAAAAAGTAAACTCCTTCGACTTAAAACCAAAATCAATATCTACAAAAACACTCCTGCGACCTGTGATATTGTACGATAGTGAGTGCTGGCCCCTCAATATACCAGAAGAAAAGAAACTGATGATGTTTGAAAGAAAAATATTAAGAAGAATCTTTGGAGCAGTCTATGAAAACAATATATGGCGCATCCTATTCAACCACGAGATCTGTAGAAAATTTAAACAACCAGACACAGTTCATGTTATTAAAGATAACCGCATTCGGTGGCTGGGACACATTTACAGATCTGAAGATAATAATCCGATAAAAAAGATAAAATTCTCTAAACCAGATAGAATTAGAAAAAGAGGTCGTCCTCCTACTAGGTGGCTGGATAGCAATGAGAGAGACCTAAAGACAGTCGGAGTCACAAGCTGGAAAGCCACTGTGTCCAACAGACCAAGATGGCAAAAACTTTTTGGGAAGGTCTTGGCCTGCTCTAGGCTGCAGTACCTAAGAAGAAGAAAAATAAATTGATTCATGTAAAATATTTCTCATTACCAAAACAATTGCGCATTGTAACCTGCATAACCTCTAATATCCTTCTTGCAGCACCCCTTTTCTAAATCAAAGAGTCTTGTTTCTATAGCAACATCCGCAGTCAATACTTTCTCCTGATAGACAGACAGTAACTTGGAATTTGCAGCTTTTAAGTGCATGCTTCCTTGTTACTTTCAATTATTCATATGTATACATAGGGTAATGAAAGTAGAGCATTCAGTAAAAAAAAATCAGTTTTTTTTTTTTTATTATTATTATTATTATTATTATTCATTTCTTTACGTTTTGGAATATCCTGATTCCAAAAAAGTGATATAGAAAAAAATGTCTGTCTGTGTGGACGTGGTTAACATAACTCCCGAACAAATTGACCTACGATGTTCAAATTTGGTGTGCGGGTTGGTGTTGGCGCAAGGGCATACCATTAAGGTTTTCTTCAAAATCGTGCATGCGCATAAGGTTGCTACTATTGATATAACCATACTTTTCAGTAATTGCTAAAAAACGGCTCTAACGATTTTGATCAAAATCGCTGTGGTAATGCCTTTGAAGGTGTTCCAAACATTCCCATCTCCAAAATTCCCATAAAAATGCGTTAAAAAGCGTGAAAAGTTGAAAAACGAATGTCTATACCACAGAGGTCTCAGCCCTTGAGCAACGGCCATTAACGATGGATATCTTTTACGCTCAAAGCACAAGCATGGACAATGTATTGTCTATCGAATAAAGTTACCATTTTTGCCATTTTGGTGGGGGAGGGGAGGGGGTTTCTGCTCGTATAAAAATTATTGCAAAAAATATCGCCTAACAGACCATTTTTATTCAAATAAGAGAAAATGAGAAAATTGTAAGTAATACAATATCAAGTTTTACTGCTATGACCAATGTTATATAGAGTAATTGAAACTTGTGCGATGTTCCACACCCCAAGTTTTTGTAGAAGATTCGTTGACTTGCTGTATCGAATTCTTTGCAAAAATTCCAGAGGAGTATGATTGGCTATCAGAATGATTTTCATTGTTTCTGTGTTTAAGTATCTTACTAGCATTAACTGTAAAATGTCTTGCGGATGATTTTCGTTTTCTAAGTTGTGATAGATGAATACTAAATCTCTCTATGAAACACGTTTGCTTGTTTAAAATTCTACTGATGAAAAGAAACTAAGAATCAAGTGCAACTAATAAATTTTCTAAAGAATGAAACAAATAATAATAAAAAATATTCTAAAATCCTAAAATTTGACCTTAAAAACTGGAATAGTAAAAAGATGATACATTTGGAAATCCATACACTGCTCTTTATGCTCTACTTAAAGTATTGAGTTCAAAGCATAATTTTTCTTTATCTAACCAATTGATGTTTCTAAAACTATATTTTTTAACTTTTATCTTTACCTCTCTGATTATATGAATAAAATTGAATTTTTAAGTGAAAAAAAAAATGCTTATAAAATGTTTTTAGCCACTTTGTAACGTTGTTTATTATGTTTTCAAGACACATTTCAATAATTTATATTTCTTTTCATGAATTTCTTTTCTTGAAGATCAAATAATTAACGATGTAAAAGTTTTTTTATTACTAAAATTCTGAGCTTTGCGGTTTTCATATGAAAAACATCTTTTTATGAGTATAAAAAAAAATACGCAGTTTCATCATTAGCTTGGTCCTTTTATCTGTTTTTTTTTTATCTTCTTTTCAGAAAGTACTAAAATAAATTTAAAATGTTATTGATGTAAATGTATTTCTATACCTTTTGAAGTAGTTCTTAGTATTAGGTTGTTTTGTAAAAATATTTTTTTTCTCTTTCAAATATTTTTTTACGTATTCATGCAACTAGTTATTTTATTGTAATTAAAAATGTAATTACTTTTTTTTTACAAATAAAGAAAATGGGAGAATTAGGAGGATTTTTCTATATGTTACTCGAAATTTCATGGTTAAAAGGTTTGAATTGGAATTTGGAACAGCGCACTTCTTTCAATAATACGAGAATAATGGTCACGGAATCTAAATTTAATAATGATGATTGGTGCAGTTTACAGTTGTTGCTTTCATATTTTACTAACTTTTTTTTCTTTAAATAGTCAGCGTGGCGATATCTTTGGTAATAAATATTGCACTGATAAAAAAAAAATTGACAAAATATTTTGAAGAAAATTATTGCATTATTCTTTTGGGTATGTGAAACACATAATGAACTTTTATTAATGGACAATACTCAAAGGAAGAGTAGGCTAATATTTTTAAGGCATTAAATGCCTTTAAAATATTAGAACATCGATTTGAATCCAAATCGTACGTCAGATTTTTGTCAATTATTGGAAAACATAAATGTTTCAATGGCATCTATTTCTATACGCATGCGCTATTTTAACGAAAACTTTAATGGCAGGGTCCATAGTCACCACTAACACATATAAAAAAGTTAAAATCAATAGGTCAATCCGTTAGGGAGCTATGCTGATCACAAGCAGACACACATCCTTTTTTTTTTTCTTTTTTTTTTTTTTTCGAAACTACTTTTTTAGACTCAAGACGTTGCAAAAAAATCGATTTTTTTATTTTTTTCGAAAGTAAAACTTTTAATAAAAAAATCTATTCTTTTAGATAAATCCCTGTATTACATATAGTGTAGATATAAATAATATAAAAGAAGTGACTTCTTACTAAAAAGGAACTCAAATTTTAGTCTTCCCATTCTAAAACACAGTTCATTATCAACATCCAAGAAAATTTAATTTTTAACAGAGTTGGTAGTCTTAATTTTATCATATTAATTATTTAATATATACGAGTAGCATTCTTCATTTAAAAGAAAATCTACTGCAAAGAACATATCCCAAATAAATTCAATAGAGCATTAAAGTAACCACGTTTCAATTTGAAGTCAATAAAACTTTGATTGAGATTTAAACTGTACTCTACCTTATAATATAACCCATTTTAAAGATATTTAAGTGAAGAGACAGTTAACATATTTGATCTCGGATGGCTCACATTTATAACTCGTACATATCAATTAACTTTATACTTAAATATCAATGAAAAAGAAGTTAACTTTGGACACATCATTTTATTATTATTATTATTATTATTACATTGCAGAACCCGAACATATACTTGAATTATGGAACAAAGTCCAAAAATTTACTGAATTTAAGCTTAAAATTCAAGAAAATTTTCTGTTATAAAAATATATTTTAGACGATTTAATCAATCTGTAAGTGAGTATATTATAAATAACAAGTAATAAACATGATTGACTAAACGTTTTATTGGGTTGTTTGGAAAGTAATTTCGTTTTTTCCCGTCAGAGGACTTATTTACATTTTTTCGAAACCAACTTCACACTTAAGCCGTATAACCATTATATGTCTTGAGAGCTGATATTGCAAGGCTTGTGTGTGAAAAAGTTCTATTAATTCTATGTAGTAGTTTTTGGTTGGTGCCCTTTTAAATATGGAGAGCAATAAGAAGCATTTTCGTCATATTTTACTTTTTTACTATAGAAAAGGTAAAAATGCTGTCCAAGCGAGAAAAAAATTGACGGATGTGTATGGAGAAGGCGTGTTAACAGTACGCCAGTGCCAGAACTGGTTTGCAAAGTTTCTATCCGGCAATTTTGATGTCGAAGATGCCCCACGTTCGGGAAGGCCAGTTGAAGCTGATAAAGATAAGAAATAGGCATTAGTTGATGCAAATCGGCGAATAACCACACGAGAGATCGGTGAGAGGATAAATTTGTCGAATTCAACTGTTTATGGCCACTTGAAAGGCCTGGGCTTAACCTCGAAGCTCGATGTGTGGGTGCCCCATGTTCTTACGGAGCGAAATTTGAGTCGTCGCGTTGACGTGTGTGATTCGCTCCTCAAACGTCAGGAAAATGATCCATTTTTGAAGCGGATTATTATTGGGGACGAAAAATGGGTCGTATACAACAATGTGAAACGCAAGAGGTCATGGAGCAGAAAAGATGAACCGGCTCAAAGAGTTTCAAAAGTCAACATTCACCAAAAAAAGGTAATGCTGTCCGTTTGGTGGGATTTCAAAGGAATCGGTTGCTGTTGTTTTTTTAGCTTTTACCGGACAATACAACTATTAATTCGGAAGTCTATTGTCATCAGCTGGACAAATTGAATGATGCGCTTAAACAAAAGAGGCCAGAATTAACCAACAGGAAGGGTGTAGTGTTCCACCAAGACAACGCGAGGCCTCATACAACTTTGGTCACTCGCCAAAAGCTTTTACAGCTTGGATGGGACATACTGCAACACCCACCATATTCTCCAGATCTGGCGCCTTTCGATTATTATTTGTTCCGGTTCCTGCAAAATTTTTTGGATGGTAAAACCTTTACCTCAAATGAAGATGTCAAAAACCACCTGAATCAGTTTTTTGCCAGCAAGGACCAAAACTTTTATGAGCGGGGAATCATATTACTGCCAGAAAGATGGCAAAAGGTGTTGGACCAGAATGGCCAATATATAATTTAATAAAATATTTATTCATTATATGAAAATTGTCTTTCATGTTCCCCCAAAAAAACGAAATTACTTTCCGAACAACCCAATAATTCCCAAATTCATTAGATAATAAATAGAATTGGATTGTGTATAATTTTATCCCGTTTTGTAATTAATTTAATTTTTATATTATTTTAAAACCATATTATATTTTGTTATCCGAACTAGGGGTGTGGAACATTGCATAGCTTTCAATTACACTATATAATACTGACGTGGATTTGTGCCATTTGCCATTTTTATATTTTAATTTTGCATTTAGAAAAAATTGCTAGTTTGACGATATTTCTTGTGATAATTCCTATATGATTAAAATCTTTTCCAAAATAGTGATTTTAACGATATACTTTTCGGAAAATTCTTATATTATTCTTTCTTATAAATGAAACTGAGGAGAGGGGGGAAAATGATGGTAAAAGAGAACTTTGTGTTGAAGGCATTCGTTTTTCAGCGTTTCACGTCATTAAAGCATTTTTACGGGTATTTTGGAGGATATTTATAACAACTTAAGAGGCATTACCACGGCGATTTTGGTCAAAATCGTTAGAGCAGTTTTTTTCGCAATCATTGAAAAACATAATTCTTTCAAAGGTAGCTACTTTATGCGCATGCGCGATTTTGACGAAATCCTTAATGGTAGGTTCCATGATCATCACTAACCTACACAACAAATTTGAACATCCTATGTCAATTTATTCGGAAGTTCTGCTGACGACACACAAACATTTTATCTAGACAACTTTGTTGAAATCAGGATGTTCCAAAACGTAGAAACATGCACACACAAAAAAAAATCGAATTTTTTTTTTTGACTGAATGCTATACTTTTATTACCTTATACATATGGGTAATGAGAAACTTTCACGTTTTTTTGGTTTTATTCTTTAAAAAAAAGTAGAGAAAAAATCATGAAAAACAATACCAATCTTTCAAAAATTTGAGCTCGGATAGATAGTTAAAAAAATATTTAGTTTTCACTTTGCGATTTAGCGGGAAAACGCTACTTTTGCATGTGACGTCACAGAGAAGGAAGTGAACCAGTCTGCTAGACGAGGATGGAGTGAGGTTCCATTTATGAAATTTCGACGGTTGGTTGGTTGTGTTTATTTCAGCTTTGACCAAGGCATTCTAAGAAAAATTTAAGACTGTTAAAAAGCCCGATTCAAATCCTCTCTTCCAGTACAATCTTTATTAAATAGAACCCAGAATAAATACAAAAATGTCAGGTTATCAAGGTGCTTGCTTGATAGAGTTATTTTTCCCTCCAGTATGGAAATTAAAATTGCGATTTAGTAAAAATATTATAAAATGAGTAAAAATATTAAGAATTTTTTATTTTCCAAAAGCGGAGATTGGGTGCAAAAAGTGACTGGAACGTATTCGTAAAATAAAGGACAAACATGAGGAAACTTTTAAAACAATATCACATTTTGCCACGCCTAAAATAAAAAAGAATGATTCGGTTCGGCTGATACCACTAACTGATATTTAGCAACTGTTTGACATACATTTTTTGTCTATTTTATTATAACGTTTTCATCTGTGGGAACTTCATCTTTTCTGATAAAATGCACTTAATCCATTTTCAACTAAATGTTTTAAGCAATTAATTAAAAAAATAAATTGTCATCACCTTTTTCAAGACAAAATAACTTTTGGAAATTCTTGACACATCTCAACCAAACAATGCATTCTGAGTCATCTTTTAAATCACCCAGTATTAAAAACATTGGCGTAACTGACGGGAGAGGGGGCAATTTTCTTGGTGATCGTTTGTTCGAGTAGTTTAATTTTTTATAATATGGTATGAATTTTCACAATTTTGTGGAGCCTTGGTATTATTTAAGTATCACCCTATAAACAAAAACTGGAATAAAATGGAATAAGTGGAACGTGTTTAGCTTATTTTGAAACAATCAAAAATGCTAGTATTGATTGAATTGACAATATTTATAGACCAATATTCATCTTGAGTGCAGATAATAAAACACCTAGATGAGATCCTGGAAGAATTAAATGACTTTGCATAAGAAGGAATGGTACACGAATGAAATGAAGATTCTTGAAAGTTAAGTTTTAGTTTAATATATATTTTCTAAGAATAAATTAGTCATTTCGAATAGTTCATAATGTATACAACAATTTGCATTCCAAAACTATAGTTAAAAATCTGTCGAGTTGCGTTTCAAATGTTAGTCAATTTAACTGGATTGAATGGTAATTGAATATAATATTTAAAAATATGACATATTCTATAAAGTTAAAGGCAAATATAAATAAAACTGTTCGTAAATTGTACACATACCTTGTAGCTTTCACTCCACGAATTTCAGCTCCAATTAAATCTGGATTGCTTCCTAAGAAGCCAAACATTGTCATCGAATCAATTTTATGGTAAATTGTTCGATTGCCCTTTCTCGAACCCCGGGAAAAAAGGCTTATCTAGAGAAATATAACTAAACAACATAAAATTGATGTATTATGATAATACGCTTAGAATACGGGGATAACGAAACGAAACACGAAGACACAACGTGAGATGTAAACACTGGACTGCATCTGCGCTACAGCGTCACAGTTTTTTATGCGTTTTTGGTCACGTGACTTTTGATTTGATTTCAGCTACTTTAAAACTTGATTTTTAATTCATTGAAAACGTATCGACAAAAAATAATGACACCACAGTAATTTATTCGTTTGATAATACTAGAAAATACTAAAATTATTCATTTTCCCCACATGTGCAAATTCCTCAGTTTGCTCGTTCTAATATGACCTATTTAAAGGTATTGTGGTTCATATGTCATTACTTTCTATTACCAACATGTATACATAGGGAAACGGAAAAAAATCGATTTTTTTTTTTTTTTTTTTTTTTTTTTTTTTTTTGCATTTCTCCATTTGGAACATCCTGATCTCAAAAAAGTGATCTAAAAAATGCTTATGTGTGTACGTGGTCAGCATAACTCCCAAACAAATTGATCTACTATGTTACAATTTGGTGTGCGGGTTGGTGATGGCACAAGGATCTACTATTATTGTTTTAGTCAAAATCACACATGCGCATAAAGTAGCTGCCTTTGAAAAAATCATGTTTTTCAATTATTGCTAAAAAACGGCTCAGACGATTTTGATCAAAATCGCTGTGGTAATGTCTCTTAAGGTGTTCTAAACATCCCTTCCTCTGAAATTCCTGTAAAAATGCTTTAATGGTGTAAAAAGTTGTAAAACGAATGCCTTCAACACAGAGGTATTTTTGCTTGAACATAGCTCATCAACGATCTTTTTTCTCCTCTTCTCAGTTTCACCTATAAGAAAGGATAATATAAGAATTATCGAAAAGTATAACGCCAAATTCACTATTATGACTTTTTTTTTTGGGGGGGGGGGAAGACCCTTTCTAGAATATAGCTGAAAAATGCCCCCAAACTTCCCTTTCTTACTAGATGAATGATGAAAATATAGAAACGGTAAATGACACAAATCCAGCCAGTCAGTGTTATAGCGCAATTGAAAGTTGTGCGATGTTCCACAAGCCTAGTTTAGAGATGTGTTCCTTCATCTCTTTTATTGATGAAAGTATACATATTTTGTTATGTAATTGATGAATCCCACCAAGTTGGTGAGTTTGGTGACAAAAATAGTGAGTGATAAGAATATTCAAATACTCCATTATTTATATTTCAGTCGAAACTTGAACTTTCCTTGTAGAGAGGAAAAGTCCCTGAAAGAGATTTTTTTGCTTTGAAACACATCCTATATTGATTGTAAATTCATATTTATTCGATCTTCATAATTTTATTGAAATTTCCTAAATGTATACATGATAAAACTCTTTAGCATTCATAATTTAGGCTTAAGGAACAGCAAACTGACTTCCATCGCCTTATTTCCAGTTTGAAAACTCCTCTCAATAAGGAATTTTATTTGACACATCATATTTGTCTGTGTACTTTCATAGTTTTGTCTAGGAATTTTGAACTCAGACAAATGGTTAAATTAACATGGTATTTGTTTAAGCGTTTCACTGCAATAATTTAGTAGGTACTCAGTATTTTCCCGGCGACCATAGGTGAACTTTTTTTAGCCCCAAAAAGTACTAACCGCCTAGCCTCCTGGGAGGTCCGGTTCCACTCGCACCAGCGTCGATGCCTTCCCGTAAATTGTTCCATCTGCTACTTCAAAACCGAGCATTTAAACGGATCAAAGCAATCCGTTCGTTAACTTTTGTCCCATTCTAATTTATTGCACTTTTATACATCGCTGTTCCACAGTGTGGTTTTCAAAATGGGTAGATTTATTTACTTCAGAAAAAAGTGAATAAATTATTTTTGTAAATGCGTGTAGCTTTTAATTTAACAAAAATATTTTAATAATTAGTTTCAAAATAGAGGATACCCCAATAACCGCACTAAATCCTGCATACTGTATCACATTCGAGTCTGACTGACAATCAGAAGCAAGCAATATCGATGTAGACCGGTATGTACTAGTACCTATGACTCTATTTTGATACTCGAGTTCTTCACTCAGTAGCGATGCAACTTTTGGGTCACAAATCCCGGTTGAATTGTGATGTAGGAGGTCATCTCGGCTAGACTTTTCACAATCGCAATCATCAGATGCAGAAATTATTAAAATTTTGCAAAAAAAAAAAAAAACTTTAATTTGTGTTGCGAGTATAACACTAACATGACGTGCTGTTTCCAAAACTATAAAAAGCTTGATAGGGTCTGACTTCTCACCATACTAGAAATTAAATCTCGCCAGGTTAAAAATACTCGCTTAAAAATAATGCTGCGATTAAAATATAATTGCCTCCTAATAAATATTCATATATCTGCTGTTGTCTGAAAGTATAAAAATCCAGCTTCTATTGATTTATTAATGAATTATAACCAGGAATAAATTTTGCCTTGACAAAGCTTAATAAAATGCGCAATAGATTTAAAATCATAAATTTCAACTTTTAATTTAACATTTTGTTTCCAAATATATTTTAATTTTTAATAAACTTTTTTAATTAAGTAAAAATTACTTCTTTTGATTTTAACTATCGCACTAACATAGAGATAAGTTCAGACTAAGCTTGAACCATCTACCTGAAAATTTTTGTTGTTTTTACCCCATCAACGTGTCTTGGAATGAGACAGCTCAGCGATAGCTTTTATTTTATGAATCAAATGTGTTTTCAGCATTGCTTTGGGAAAATGTTGAAATATTTCTGTAACATCTATTGTATAAGCTTCATTGTATTGTAAGATAAAAGCTAATAGGTGCAAAATCTCACACCTGAATTCCTATCGCAAAGGCTTACAGATTTTCAGGTTGAACTAAATGAAAATATGTTTTGATAGCTTCTAACTAGTTCAGATTCTGTAAAAAGCATTGAAAGTCTTAGACAAACAATTTGTAAAAGCATATCAACTCTCTAAACTTCTAAAAATAGTCCATATCCTTGATTGATGTGTCATCAAACAACGGTCATAAATGAGTTATGCACTTTGAATAAAAAAAATAGTTTTAGATTGAAAAAATCTCTTGACGATGGTTACATTTCAGTTTCCAAAATTTACCAATGCGCTTTCAGTGTGAAATGATTTTTAAGATTGTTTTGATATAGAATATGCATAATAAATTTGCTTACTATAATTTTAACATATCTTTTATGTGACTGTAACTTTTACTAAACGAACTTCTACATATATTTGCATTGCGGTGAAAGTTTCTAATATCAAGCATTTACAATTTATCAATGTTTAATCACAGAAATATCCAGCTAAGAACGAAAACTCCACAAAAAGACAGGCGAAGTTCAATGCAATTATACATACAAGACGACATTCCATAAAAATAATTTATTTTTAGCATGTTTGCTCTTTATTGAGTGAAAAGTTTAAATCATTGTGCTTGTTTTTAATTAACTAATTTCATGAACTTCAGTTATAAACAATAAGAACTTTCAATCTGGTAAATGTTTAAGACACAAGTATTTGCTGCAATTCGAAATAATACATGTTTAAAATAACAAATAATAATTTCAAAACAAATGTACATACACAATTTTTATTATACTTCTATATAATAAAAAAAATTACATTAATACAAAAATAATATTTTCAACTTGAAAATAAAACATCGAGTTATCTCAAAGATAATATATTTTTATATTTAAATAGTGGTATTAATACGGGCATAACACATTGCACATTGTTGAATTGCTGTACAAACGACATAATACATTGTTGAATACATTATTAGCAGTCAATCAAATACTTTTATATGTAGATTACTTGCATTATCATTATCGTATGCATAAAAAATATTATTTATTAAAATATTGCATGAAAACTTTTCTACGTATAAAAATGATCAATCTAATTGTAAAATTTATGTACAAAAGAGATTGTAAATGTTTAAGGCACAAGTATTTGCTGCAATTCGAAATAATGCATGTTTAAAATAACAAATAACAATTTCAAATCAAATGTATATACACAATTTTTATTATACTTCATTATAATAAAAAAAAATTACATTAATACTATAATAATATTTTCAACTTGAAAATTAAACATCGAGTTACTTCAAAGATAATTTATTTTTATATTTAAATAGTGGTATTACTACGGGCATAACACATTGCACATTGTTGAATTGCTGTACAAACGACATAATACATTGTTGAATACATTATTAGCAGTCAATCAAATACTTTTATATGTAGATTACTTGCATTATCATTATCGTATGCATAAAAAAATATTATTTATTAAAATATTGCATGAAAACTTTTCTACGTATACAAATAATCAATCTAATTGTAAAATTTATATACAAAAGGGATAAATCCTGTACATACATATTCATTCCCATTTCAAATCAGTATGTGTGAAAGCTTTGACAAAATATTTCCACATAAATGGAAATGTTGCAGTAGACAAACAATATCACGTTTATCTTATCAGAATTGAACAAAAACATAAAAAAGTTCATCAAATTATTTGCAGTTCAGGGTTCCCACTCTCTTCCCTAACTAAAAATTAAGGAGTTCCTAAGGACTTTTCGAAGATTTCGTTTGTTTTATGAGGACCTTTCAAAACATGTGCGTTTATAACGTAGGTGATTACATCAGGGATTATCTGGTGCGAGCGCTGTGAGAAGGGAGTAATTTGAGCTAGAACATTATTTAATGAACATCTGTGAAGGGAAAAATGTCTTACATTTGAATTTTGAATGGGAGAAAACCCTTACGTCAAGAGTAAAGTTACTGAGGTAAGCAGAATATGAGAAACTTTTTTAAGGTCTTTAGTCTTACTGAGGTGTGATTTTAAAAATATATTTCCTAACACACTTCATTCATTGCGCTTATAAATCGTCAATTAAACTGAAAACGGTGGGTTTTAAACACCAGTGACTACATTCTAGCTCTTTATAACTGCCAAAACATAAGTATTTCAACTTTCAAGATTGCAAGGTTACTGAGAAAACAGTAATTCATGTCAAGTAGGCCAAGTAATTAATTGTTTGAACGTAAAAAAAAGTATGAAAAGAGATATAAGACCAAGTTCAACATCACTGGATTAGTGGAAATTTTTAAGTGTTTTATGTGGCTTACCTTCATTGCATGCATTCTGAATACTGAAAATATATTTATTCATCAGTGATTTGATTGTGGCTTTGGAATCCAGTAGGATTATTTGAAGGGAAGTTGGGAGTACACAAAAAGGTTAATTTATTTCTCAAAGATAGGAATTTTTTCTCTACTTATTAAATTTTCCGAAATTATGGTGTGGACTTGCACTTCCTGATAGCTGGCATTGTCGTGAAACATTTAAATACATCTTATTTACCAGTTGTGACAATGCTTCGAGCTATATTTGGCAATTCTTACAAAAACTCGCATAACTGAAAATGTACACTATATAGTGATGGATATGAGCTTAGCTGTATTCCTAACTTAACTTTTTTTTTTCTTTTCAATTTTATTTTAATTCCAACTAAATTTTAATCAAGACTTTAAAATTAAATAACACACAAATTTTGTATTTAGAGTAACCTGACACGAGTGATGGTAGTTGAAGATATGATATCTGATTGGTGTATTATTAGCGCATAACATAAATGAATTGCCTAACCAAACATTTGCAGAAAAAAATAAGAAAATTTTAAACTTTGGAATCGAAAAAGACACCAAGACCAAAATAGCAAATTTTTTTTTTTAACATCACAAACCCGATAGACAGCTGCAATTACTCTGGATTAACTAGATTCGCTCAACAAAAATAAACCTAACCAAATTATAAATAGAAAATTTCAAGTTTCTGAGCTCCAGGAAAATACTATTCTCTCGGAAACCCTTTTGGTTACTAAACATTTGATAACAAATTATTCTAATCGGCGCTTAACAAAATACAGAATAGATTAAGCATGTTTAAAAAAAAAATTTAAAAAAATAATAATAATAATAAAAATCTAGACAAGCAGAGAAATTCACTAGTTGATTTTAAAAAATATAGAGTTTGTTTAGGACCTCGTTAATAATTCATAAGTAGTTCTTGAGAAACCTCGAAAATTTACACTAGAATTGAGTTCTTAAAGACTTTTAATGAGCAATGGGAACCCTGTAGAAAATTAGAAAATTTTCTGAAAAAATATTGCACTCAGAACAGAACTAAAACATCAACAACAAAAATTCACCAAATAATTGGCAGTTTCAAAAAAAAAAAAAAACCTCTTAAGAAATAGGGCTCACACAATAGAACTAAAACATCAAAACAAAATTCGTCAAATTATAAGCAAAACAAAATTTATCAAAATAGAAGTAGTTGCAGAAAATTTAAAAAAATATATGGCTCACTACTAAAAATTTTTACAGAACAAAACTTACTTCTACAAAATTAAATTCGCTCTTGAACAAAAGAGTCGCATTTATCGCATCCGAAGAAATTTCAAACATTAAAGCAGAATTACAATCCAGCTTAATTATGTTTCTATCTTTATAAATATCGTGCAAGAAATGGGATATTTCAGCTGAATTTTTTTTCATGTATCCAATTATCTTTCGTGACATTTTTAACAAAACTATTTCTCCGTAAATAGGGAATGTAACTGGAGACAATAAACTTATGATTTTATCTGCAAGAACAATGTCCCAATCCCCACCTACCACAACATCATACAAGGTGACTTTTTGGGTTATGGCACAGCTCTTCATGGTCTCAATTTCCGAAAAGCAATCATTGCGCAAAATGGTATTTGTGTCCCATAAAGAGCTCTTGGTGTGCGCAGACCTGGTGGAGTAATTTTCGATAATAGAGTATTTCATCAAAATGGATTTGGATGGATTGAATCCTTCTCCACAAACATAATGCAGAGGCACCTTTCCTTTATTATCCATAACATTTCCATCTGCCCCTGCTTCCAAAAGATGTTTCACTATCTCGTGGGTCATGGCGTGTTGTTTCTTGACAGCTACATGGAGGGGAGTTTCTGAAGCGTTGTTTAAGACATTCACATTGGCGCCGTTGCTGATGAGATGCAAAACTACATCTGAATCGTTTCGATAAGCTACGGCAAGATGGAGGGGAGTGTCTCCAAATGTATTCTTGACGTCGACGCTGGCACCGTACATGAGGAGTTCCTCAATAATCCACAGGTCAAGTCGGTTTTTAATAGCTACAAGCAAAGGAGTCTCCCCAACAGCATTTGCGATATTGGCGTTTGCTCCTTTTTTAAAAAGCATGTATAAAATTAGCTTATCAGACTGGAACAATGCCCAGAAGAGTGGAGTTACCAGGTAATGTTCCGCCGGAGAATCAACATCTGCGTAGTGGAGAAGAAATCTCAAAGCTAGCTTGTTGCCGTGTCCAGCAGCGAAGTGAAGAGGCGGGATCTTTTCGTGATCATCCAATGCATTCACATCAGCTCCATGCCGGATTGCGAACTTTAATAAGTCGATGGCCTTTTGACGGATTGCATGGTGAAGTATCGGGTACCCTTCTATTAGGGTGGACGGGTTTGCTCCACGACGGATGTAGTGGATTGCTAAATCAATGTTTTCATTTTCCACGGCTACAGCCAGCCCCATGTCGAGTTCAAACTGCATATCCTAAATCAAATAAAAAAAAATCTTTACGTGAGGTTCAGCGATGAAATTTCGTGTTTCAGTAATGATAACAACGTACTAAATATTTTTTAAACAAGCACTTCAGAAGGAATCTTCACCATTAGTCTGGAATTTTTTAATGCTGCAGCTGCAACTTAAAGGCTAAGAAATCATAAGCATAATTATAATTTTATTATATCGAAAGCTGGGAATTTTAAAATGCTTATTGCAATGGAAAAAAATGGAAAATTTTGAAAAAAATAATCTCAAAGGGCTATAAAAAAGCATGCATTATAAACTGTTGCATTATAACTGTTTGTCACTTGTAACAATTAGCTCTTGAAAAAAGAATTTATTTCCGTTGCAAAGTCATTCCATAAGCGGATGTTACAACGAGTACTTGAAATTAAACTTCTATATAAAAATTAACGTATGGCTGTATCTGTTTGTCCTTTATGCATTACTACACCATTTATCCGATCACCATGAAACTTTGGGAAATTGTTTTTACCCACCCGCTAGGGTTTCTGGCCTAAAAGTTTGGGGTCGAAAAGGGGCCAAACGTTCCAAATTAGTGAAATTCGAATGTCCCACTTACAATATAGTCACAGCTCTGATATTCGGTAAAAATGTCAACAAGAGCAAGCCTAGAAAAAGTAAGCTAATCCAATATCGATTCACTAATTCTAAAGGGTCGAAAATGGGTCAAAATGTTCCAAAATGGAATATTCCAATGTTCTACTTCCAGTGCAGTCATAACTCTGAAAATTGGTACAAAAGTCATCAGGGGCAAGCATAGAAAAAGTAAATTATTCCAATGTCGATTAACCAGTTTGAAGGGTTCGAAACGGGGTCAAACGTGGAATATTCAAATGTCCCACTTGCAATATAGCCACAACTCTGATATTATGAATAAAAGTCAATAAGGACAAGAATAGAAAAATTAAGCTATTGCGATTAAAAGTAACTAATATTAAAGGGTCGAAAAAGGGTCAAAACAATCCAAACAAGTGACATCCCAGTGTCCCAGTTTAATATAGTCATAATTCTGAAATTTGATACCAAGGGCAAGCATAGATAAAGTAAACAATTCCTATCTTAATTAACTCATTTTAAAGGGTCAAAAGGGGACCGAAACTTTCGATACGAGGTATAGAGCAATGTCCCATTTTCAAAGAAGTCACAATTTTGCAATTTGATCCATCTGTCAATAAACTAAGCTATTTCAATTTCGTTTAACTAATTTTAAAGAGTCGAAAAGGATCTAAACGTACCAAACGAATTCTACTTCCAATGTTGACACATTTCAGTAATTTGGTACAAATATTAGATATCTGAGCTCTTTCTACCTCTATTAATTAACTTTAAATGGTCGAAACGGGATCAAAACGGTTCATATGTTAAGAATGGGAAGAACATCCAAGATGTGGAATGTACGAATTCCTTTTGATTGTTAAAATGCACATGGGAAAATTTCGTTGCGAAGCACGGGTATTCAGCTAGTTCCTTATAAAATGCGACTACTACCTGGTAAAAATGTTGGTTTTGCTTTATCTCGCAAGAACTTGCTCTATGAGAATAATTTGCTGTATGTAAATTTATGTCAGCTATTTCATGTGCAATTCGAATGAAAACAGTAATCACAGCTCCAATGGCAAACAGTAGCCCATATACAAAAGTTTATTATTATAGATCAATTCATTCAGCCTTTGATTTATCAAAATATGAACTTTCCTTTGTTGACATTTTTTCCAAAATTTATAATTGTGAATACTATATTGGAAATGAAACATTTGAATATCCCTCGTTTAGAACGTTTAACCCCCTTTGGACCCTTTTTAATTACGTAATCGAGATTACAATAGTTTAATGTGTTTATGTTTACTCTTAGTTCTAAATTTCAAAGTTGTAGCTGTATTGGAAGTGATATATTAAGATATTCCTAGTATAGTTTCTATTGACTTCGTCGACTTTTCATCCCTTAAAAATTCCTTAATCGATATTGGAACGACTTTTTTTTTACATTTGCTCCAAATTTCAGAATTGTGACCAAATGGGAAGTGGGACATTCGAATATTCCTCGCTTGGAACGTTTAACGCCTTTTCCACACCTTAAATTGGGTTGATCGAAATCGGAATAGCATACTTTTTCTAAGTTTATTTTTGTTGACATTTGTACCAATTTTCAGAATTGTGACCATATGGAAAGTGGAACATTCGAGTTTGGAAAGTTTAAGCCCTTTTCCACCAATTAAAATGGGTTAATCAAGCTCGGAATAGCTTAACTTTCTATGTTTGTCTTTGTTGACATTTGTACTAATTTTCAGAGTTATAACCTTATAGGAAGTGGAACAATCGAATATCCCTCGTTTGGAGCTTTTAACTCCTTTTCCACCCTTTAAAGTTGGTTAATCGAGATCGGAATAACTTACTTTTTCTATGTTTGTCTTTGTTGTCATTTGCACAAATTTTCAGAGATGTGACCAAATGAAAAGTGGGACATTCGAATTTCCCTCGTTTGGTACGTTTAACAATTTTCCACCCCTTAAAGTGGGTTGATCGAGATCAGAATAGCATAATTTTTCTATGTTTATCTTTGCTAACATTTATACCAATTTTCAGAGCTGTGACCATGTGGGAAGTGGAACATTCGAGTTTGAAAGGTTTAACCCCTTTCTACCCCTTCCCTCTGAGCGTCCAGTGAATGGGCGAAATTATACAGTTGATTTCCCTGCAATAGTTTTTAAATTATATTTCTGAGTCAAATATATAAATTTTTTTAATTATTTTTTATTTATCTTGTTTTAAGTAGGTTTTAAACTATCATCCTAATAAAAAGATTTAAAAAATATTTTATTTTACTTTTTATTTATAAATTTAAAAAGGTTGTGTATTGCTGGAAAAACTGGGGATCAAAGGACGTATATATACGCCCATGACCCTCAGAGGGTTAAAGTGGGTTAATCAAGCTCGGAGTAGCTTAATTTTTCTCCTTTGTTGACATTTGCACCAATTTTCAGAGTTAAGATCATATGAGAAGTGGGACATTCGAGCTTGGAATGTTTAACCCCTTTTCTACCCCTTAAAGTGATTTAATCAAGCTCGGAAAAGCTTAACTTTTCTATGTTTGTCTTTGTTGATAATTTTATCAATTTTTAGAGTTGTGACCATATGGGAAGTGAAACATTCAAGTATCCATCGTTTAGAACGTTTAACCCCTTGTCGCCCCTTACAGTGGGTAAATCGAGATCGGAATAGCTTACTTTTTCTATGTTCAATTGTTGATAATTGCACCAGTTTTCAGAGTTGTGACGAAATGGGAAGTATTACATTCGAATATCCCTCGTTTGGAACGTTTAACCACTATTACACCTCTAAAAGTGGGTTAATCGAGATCGGAATAGCATAATCTTTCTTTGTTTGTCTTTTTTGACATTTGCACCAATTTTTCGGAGTTGTGACTATATGAGAAGCGGAATATTCGAATATCCCTCATATGGAACGTTTAACCCCTTTTCCACCCCTTGAAGTGGGTTAATCGAGATCGGAATAGCTTACTTTTTCTAAGATCGTCTTTGTTGACATTTACACCAGATTTCAGAGTTGTGACGAAATAGGAAGTAGGACATTCGAATATCCCTCGTTTGGAACGTTTAATCCCTTTTCGACCCTTTAAAATAGGTTAATCGAGATCGGAATAGCTTACTTTTTCTATTGTTGATATTTGTACCAATTTTCAGAGTTGTGGACATGTGGGAAGTGGGGGAATTAGTGATGAGTGAGTGAGGGATTTGCCTTATTATAGAGAGATGACATTCCGAAACACGCAGAAGATGAAACAATGAAAGTATTGCTTACGGTTAAAACGTTTATTTTTTCAAACCGAAAAAAATACTTTCATTGCATTACATGAATCTCTTGATGTAGAAAAGAATCATGTCACATTTTCCCAATTTTAATGGTTTGACTGCTTAAAGGACGCCAAAGTATAATTTTAAGGTAAAAAAGGCAACGACTCGCCTCTAGAAGCTGAGAAAAAATGGAAATTAAACTCAATATGGAATCAAATCCAACATATATAAAATTAACATTCAGTTCTCGAAAACGCTAACAGATGGCAACAGGTACCTAGGTTACCTATTTATTTATCCTCTTCAGTAAATTTTCCTCATTTATATTGGGTGTGGGACATTCATTTTTATTTTCAATTTCCCATATGTATTATACATAAGTAAGGTATTATACATAAGTAAAGCATTCGGTCAACAACAAAAAATCAATTTTTTTTATTGTTTTTTTTTTTATTTTTTCGAGTTTTGGAACACCCTGATTTCAAAAAAGTGATCTAGAAATAATATCGGTCTGTGTGTGTGTGTGTGTGTCAGTGTGTGTGTGTGTGTGTGTGTGTGTGTGTGTGTGTGTGTGTGTGTGTGTGTGTGTGTGTGTGTGTGTGTGTGTGTGTGTGTGTGTGTGTGTGTGTGTGTGTGTGTGTGTGTGTGTGTGTGTGTGTGTGTGTGTGTGTGTGTATGTATGTATGTGTGTCTGTGGGCAGAATAACTCCCGAACAAATTGACCTACGATGTTCAAATTTGGTAGGCTTGTTTCTGATGGTCATGGGATCAATCATTAAGGTTTCCGTTAAAATCGCGAGAGTGCATAAGGTAGGTGCTATTGAAAAAATCATGTTTTTCAATGATTGCTAAAAAACGGCTCCAACCACTTTGATAACAAAAAAATCGCTCTGCAAATGATGCCTCTTAAGGTATTCTAAACATTCCTACCTCCGAAATTCCGGTAAAAATGCTTTAATGACGTAAAATGTTGAAAATTGAATACTTTCAACACAGAGTTCTATTTCTTTGAGCATACCTCATCAACGATCGTTTTTTCTTCTCCTCTCAGTTTCATTTATAATAAAGGTGTACATTGCTAAAATAACATTTTTTAAAAAAAAATTTTAAAAGATCCATACAAAAATTATCGCAAAAATATCGTCATACTGGCCATTTATTCTAAATCAATGATAAATATATAATAACAGTAAACGACGCAAATCCACGTCAGTATTATAGTGTAATTGAAAGTCGTGCGATGTTCACACCTCTAGTTTACAAACAATTGCATTTAAAAAATTATTGAAGTGATATATTAGACTATTAAGACTTTCCTCCGTCTCAGAAGGAAAACATTAGTAGGCGGACATAAGACACGGAAGTATTGTGAAATACATTGTCTTAGAAATGCAATATATGACAGAATCAAAGCAGAACCCCATATTAATCCCTTGTTCCAAAAAAACAAAAAAAAAACAAAAAAAAAACAGTTTTACAAACATCAAGCAACGTTATTCTGAAGTGAAAATGCAGGCAACGTTCGAAAATTACAATTGTTATTAAACCAGAACATTTCATTTATTTTAGGTATGGTTTAACAAAAACTGCAAAATATAATATGAAAACAATATATCAGTCGTATTTCATACTACAATTAAAAACCTATCACTTAAATATTATTGGTAAAAAATTATTTTGTTATTATATTTGCAATTATATTAAAACTAAATGGTACAGAAAGCAGGAAATTTAAAAGCACGATAGTTTAAGAAACAATCAATTCTTAGAATGCTATGAACTTACAATTCATCATTTTTTACTAGGTTTCGAAACAATTTCAATATTAAATTAAAAATGCACCCCAATGACAGATTAGCCATATTAAAAAAATTACTTCATATATATATATATATCAAAACCTACCTATGGGGGAAAGATGTTCTATGATATAAAGATTAGGGAAAAAATAATAAAAAAAATTAATTTTAAAATTTTGCACTGCCACAAAGGGGTTGAATTTTCGAAAAAAATGCAAAAAGTCCTAATTTTAGTTAAATGATTTTACACTAAAAATAATTGTTTTTTACAATATAAATCTTAAAAAAGTTATGATTACTGACTAATTAGTAGTACAATGTACATTTCAACCTTTTTTTACCCAACTCCCTTCCCCCATATCACCGTTGAATCAGCCCTACAACCCTATAGTGCAGTTGTCAGCGGCTTACGGAATTCGACACCTAATTGAAGAGCCCTGTTCTTGTAAATTAAATTACAATTTTACTATGTGACGTTTGTTTGTGTACTTGAACTTATACTGTACTGTGGCATTAATAAGAAAAGACATGATTTGTCCTATATTTGGGTCAGGCTGTAATATGCCTACGATTATGCTTCCTACGTACGAAAAACGTAATAAGGTACGTATATTGTCATTCAAAAAGAGAAGCAAAGTACAGTGTATTTAAATACACTTTTCTCCGAGTGTCAATAAGTTGCAAGTAAGTTAGGAGAGACCTGGAAACAAGCTTTAATACCAATAAATGACCACTACAGCATTGTGAGAAAAATAAGTTCATACTACGACAAATATCGCACCTTCAAAGCTAGAAAATTAATTGAAAGCTATCTCAGGGAAAGAACATCGTAAGTTTTGTTCATGCGTCGACTTGGTTGTTTTCAGATTATCTGGCGCCGTCAGCAACACGAGGGCTATAATGCGCCGAAACATTCGTCATTTGACAAGCCAACATACATTTACAAACACCCATGCCTTACACGGGACTCGTACCCGCAACTTCGCGGTCTAGAAGCTAGCACATTAACCACTATAGCGTTTGGTCGGCTAGGTCATGCGTCGACAATGACATAGATACAACAATGTTGGTTGCGATAGTAGGTAGTCTGTCAACACAGGTATCAAAGAAGGTGTTGTACGAAATATGGAACTGTTTTTGAAACATCCACTACACTGGTTTGTGTGCCAGTTACAAGCCAAAGAGTGACAGTATGAGAGATACTACCTGTAGTTTTATTCACGTAAGCCCAACCTATGCGAACTGACTAACAAGAAAGACTTAAGTACTGATCAACTGTGCTTAATGGAAATTTGTGAAGCCATCACTGCGGACAAAGCAGCGAAGAGTCGTTGAAGAGAAACTCTGGAAAGATTTGCCACTCAAAGTGGTTTACAACCCCCAACAGAATTCTCATGTTCTATTTTTATTAGTAGAAGTCCAACCACAGCTTTATTGACATTAAATACGTTCATCGTAAAAGTCTAGGCACCTATGTGATTCAAGATCAAAACCAAACAATCAGTAATCTATGGTGCAGAGCATTTGCAATAATCAATCTTTCTATCGCGTTATTTCTCAATTGATTTGAAAAAAGTCATTGATCCAGTAATTTTTGAAACGGGGGTTTGGGCTTTCCTGAAAATATCCTGATATCAATGCTAGCTGACAACAGAAATAACACAAAGAAATCGGTCCTCCAAAGAATTTTGAATTTGCGCAAAGTCAAACGTCTACTGCAACCCAAACCCTTTTAGCGATTAATATCCGTATCTTAAACATACAAACTTTTGACCCTTGTGTGACAGATTATGTGAACTTGATTAAGTGGGAGAATGTGACAGAACGATTTAGTGATGACATGATTTCAGGAGCAATAGTAAACCCAGCAATCATTTCTACGGCAATACTATAGCATTACCTGCTATCAAGGGGTATCCCTGTCGTACTCAAGCTACAGAACGAATAGTCACAGAACCATTTTCTGCTGTAATCTGATCATACAGAAGAGATGGGTTAAAAAGAAATAGCCTGGAATCACGAAACCTCAAGCCAGTTTTCAACACTAAACGTGATTACCGTTTACTGTAATTCTGAAGATTTTTTTATTTTTCTTGATTTAATTCTTAAGAAGCTGTAATATGTTCCTAAAGCTTTTTTTTTTCTGTAACCATTTAGTATATGTCCTCTCATTCCAATAAACATTTAAAAGTACTAAAGGCTTGTTTCACTTAAACTAAAATCACTTTGACATTTTA
Source organism: Linyphia triangularis (assembly GCA_963978545.1). NCBI lineage: Eukaryota > Metazoa > Arthropoda > Arachnida > Araneae > Linyphiidae > Linyphia > Linyphia triangularis. The sequence goes on from OZ021725.1 coordinate 18,540,690, forward strand.
CCATTAAAAAGCTTAAATACCAAAACATCATCCCCCTTGCAAAGAGCTTAACATAAAATTTCTTATTTTTATTTTATTTTTCCCTTAATTAATGCATATCAGAACATCTTTTCCTTACAGGTAGGTTTTGAAATTCTAAAGAAAAAAAAATTAATTAAATTTGACTTTTTACTATAAAAGAGCTCAAATACTTAAACTTCATCCTCCTTGTGGCAGTACTGAACTTAAAATTTAATTTTTTTAAATATTTTTCCATGTATCTATATATCATAGAACATCTTTTCCCCATAGGTCGGATTTGAAATTCTGAAATTTTTTTTTTCGATCCACCCTAATATATATATATATATATATATATATATATTGTGAAACTTTATCATTGTGAATATATTGGAAATGAGACATTTGAATATTCCTCATTTAGAACGTTTTAACCCCCTTTTAATCATTGAAAATAATTTTATATTATCATCATTCATATTGAATGCATACGTACGTCATGGACTATGCTCCGGTACATTTAACTTTATTTGAAAAATCTCGTATAATTCTCCGCTAATTGGATGTTGTTGAGAATGTTTTTAAAACTACCAAATAATAATTAAAATAATAAATGAATCGGATAATTATATAGATCTCGTAGTTGGCCGCCAACATAAAGTTTGTCAATGAATAATCGACTGTATAACAAGTACAGAAAAAAAAAAAAGAAGGAAAAAAAAAGTATTTCCTTAACCCTTTCAATCCCAGGAAATTTTCTTGCAACTTTAAAAACTATGAAAACTAAATATTTTAAAACTAGTTATTGTTGCGCAAATAAGTAATAAATTTAAAATTAGTACCTTAAGTGAAATCCGAACAAAAACTTCTCTGTAAAAAGGAATTAAGTTCTTCATATAATGATTATGACTGTGAAAAGTATTGAGACCTTAAGTAGAACTGAAAATTAGTAAAATGTTCTTGTCCAAAGTTGAAATTCCTCTGCATAGACCTAAATATCTAGATACAAAAATGTGCGAGTCTGACTTGGCTATTATACGTCATTGAACCAGAATACGTAAGGACCAAGTGTGACAAACATTTTTGCAGCTAGATATTTAGAACTATGCAGGAGAATGTTAACTTTAAAAAGAAATTTTACTAATTTTCATTGCCCGTAATTTACAATAATTTTTAATTTCGCTCTACTTTAGATCGCAATACTTTTCACGGCCATAATCATTCATGAAGAACTTGGCGCCTTTTTACCGAGATGTTTTTTGGATTTCTTTGTTATGAGTATCTTATTTGGGAATTTCAGTAGTGCCAAATTCATTAAATTTCAAAACTCTATAAAATTGGAACCGGTAGGTATTTAAAAAAAAAAAAATTCTAAATTGCTGTTTATAATCATAAAGAAAGGCTCCACACCAATTTTCCAAAAAATTTAATTTGGTGGATGTCAGAAATTTGCTTATTTACATTACAAAATTAAAAGAAGAATCGGTGAAAGTATTTTTTTCTGGTGTTCTATAAAAATAGTATTTCAATTATAATGTTACACGTGAAAACAATAATACTTAGATATTTTTCTAACATAAATGTCGCTTAAAGAAACTTATTACCACGAAGAATTATCATTTATTTTTTTTATTTCAAGTAATTCATGAGCCTTAATTAAAAAAATATTTTATGACTACAATAACACTGCGCTTAAACTACGTTTAAACAAATTATTAAAAAAAAAAAAAAATTGCTGATAATTCTATGCTATTAAAAATGCTTCAGCTCAAGGAAAATTGACATCATACTATATAAATATAATATAGTATAAATGCAAAGAAATTCACCCGAAAGCAGTATTTCCTTTATAATTTTTTGAACTCGATTTTTTTTTTTTTTTTTTTTTTTTTTTGCATTTTTTCACGTTTTAGAACACCCTGATTTCAAAAAAGTGATCTAGAAATAATATCGGTGTGTGTGTGTGTGTGTGTGTGTGTGTGTGTGTGTGTGTGTGTGTGTGTGTGTGTGTGTGTGTGTGTGTGTGTGTGTGTGTGTGTGTGTGTGTGTGTGTGTGTGTGTGTGTGTGTGTGTGTGTGTGTGTGTGTGTGTGTGTGTGTGTGTGTGTGTGTGTGTGTGTGTGTGTGTGTGAGTGCGTGCGTATGTATGTATGTATGTGTGATGTGGGCAGAATAACTCCCGAACAAATTGACCTACGATGTTCAAATTTGGTAGGCTTGTTTCTGATGGCCATGGGATCAATCATTAAGGTTTTCGTTAAAATCGCGAGAGTGCATAAGGTAGCTGCTATTGAAAAAATCATGTTTTTCAATGATTGCTAAAAAACGGCTATAGCCATTTTGATAACAAAAAAATCACTCTGCAAATGCCTCTTAAGGTATTCTAAACATTCATACCTCCGAAATTCCGGTAAAAATGCTTTAATGACGTAAAATGTTGAAAATTGAATGCTTTCAACACAGAGTTCTCTTTCATTGAGCATACCTCATCAACGATCGTTTTTTCTTCTCCTCTCAGTTTCATTTATAAAAAAGGTGTACATTGCTAAAATCACATTTTTTTAAAAAAAATTTTAAAAGATCCATACAAAAATTATCGCAAAAATATCGTCATACTGGCCATTTATTCTAAATCAATGATAAATATATAATAACAGTAAACGACGCAAATCCACGTCAGTATTATAGTGTAATTGAAAGTCGTGCGATGTTCACACCTCTAGTTTACGAACAATTGCATTAAAAAAATTATTGAAGTGATATATTAGACTATTAAGACTTTCCGCTGTCTCAGAAGGAACACATTAGTAGGCAGACATAAGACTTAAGACACGGAAGTAGGGTGAAATATCATTGTGTCTTAGAAATGCAATATATGACAGAATCAAAGCGGAACCCCATATTAATCCCTTGTTCCAAAAAAACAAAAAAACAGTTTTACAAACATCAAGCAATGTTATTCTGAAGTGAAAATGCACGCAACATTCGAAAATTACAATTGTTATTAAACCAGAACATTTCATTTATTTTAGGTATGGTTTAACAAAAACTGCAAAATATAATAGGAAAACAATATATCAGTCTTATTTCATACTACAATTATAAACCTATCACTTAAATATTATTGGTAAAAAATTATTTCAATTACCATGTACTTCGTGCAAAGAAAAATACATTTTGCAATTATATTAAAACTAAATGGTACAGAAAGCAGGAAATTTAAAAGCACGATAGTTTAAGAAACAATCAATTCTTAGAATGCTATAAACTTACAATTCATCATGTTTTACTAGGTTTCGAAACAATTTCAATATTAAATTAAAAATGCACCCCAATGACAGATTAGCTATATTAAAAAAATTACTTCATATATATATATATATATATATATATATATATATATATATATATATATATATATATATATATATATATATATATATATATATATATATATATATATATATATATATATATATATATATATATATATATATATATATATATATATATATATATATATATATATATATTGTGAAACTTTATCATTGTGAATATATTGGAAATGAGACATTTGAATATTCCTCATTTAGAACGTTTTTACCCCCTTTTAATCATTGAAAATAATTTTATATTATCATCATTCATATTGAATGCATACGTACGTCATGGACTATGCTCCGGTACATTTAACTTTATTTGAAAAATCTCGTATAATTCTCCACTAATTGGATGTTGTTGAGAATGTTTTTAAAACTACCAAATAATAATTAAAATAATAAATGAATCGGCTAATTATATAGATCTCGTAGATGGTCGCCAACATAAAGTTTGTCAATGAATAACCGACTGTATAACAAGTACAGAAAAAAAAAGAAGAAAAAAAAACGTATTTGCTTAACCCTTTCAATCCCAGGAAATTTTCTTGCAACTTTAAAAACTATGAAAACTAAATATTTTAAAACTAGTTATTATTGCTCAAATAAGTAATAAATTTAAAATTAGTACCTTAAGAGAAATCCGAACAAAAACTTCTCTGTAAAAAGGAATTAAGTTCTTCATATAATGATTATGACTGTGAAAAGTATTGAGATCTTAAGTAGAACTGAAAATTAGTAAAATGTTCTTGTCCAAAGTTGAAATTCCTCTGCATAGACCTAAATATCTAGATACAAAAATGTGTGAGTCTGACTTGGCTATTATACGTCATTGAACCAAAATACGTAAGGACCAAGTTTAACAAATATTTTTGCAGCTAGATATTTAGGCCTATGCAGGAGAATGTTAACTTTAAAAAGATAATTTTACGAATTTTCATTGCCCGTAATTTACAATAATTTTTAATTTGTCTCTACTTTAGATCGCAATACTTTTCACGGCCATAATCATTCATGAAGAACTTGGCGCCTTTTTACAGAGATGTTTTTTGGATTTCTTTGTTATGAGTATCTTATTTGGGAATTTCAGTAGTGCCAAATTCATTAAATTTCAAAACTCTATAAAATTGGAACCAGTAGGTATTTAAAAAAAAAAAAAAAAATCTAAATTGCTGTTTATAATCATAAAGAAAGGCTCCACACCAATTTTCCAAAAAATTTAAGGTGGTGGATGTCAGAAATTTGCTTATTTACATTACAAAATTAAAAGAAGAATCTGTGAAAGTATTTTTTTCTGGTGTTCTATAAAAATAGTATTTCAATTATAATGTTACACGTGGAAACAATAATACTTAGATATTTTTCTAACATAAATGCCACTTAAAGATACTTATTACCACGAAGAGTTGCCGACCAAACGGTATAGTGGTTAGCGTGCTAGCTTCTAGACCGCGAGGTTGCGGGTTCGAGTCCCGTGTTAGGCATGGGTGTTTGTAAATGTATGTTGGCTTGTCTAATGACGAATGTTTCGGCGCATTATAGCCCTCGTGTTGCTCACGGCGCCAGATAATCTGAATACAACCAACCAACCACGAAGAGTTATTATTTTTTTTTTTATTTCAAGTAATTCTTGAACCTTAATTAAAAAAATATTTTATGACTACAATAACACTGCGCTTAAACAACGTTTAAACAAATTATTAAAAAAAAAAAAAAAAAAAAAAAAAAAATTGCTGATAATTCTATGCTATTAAAAATGCTTCAGCTCAAAGAAAATTGACATCATACTATATAAATATAATATAGTATAAATGCAAAGAAATTCACCCGAAAGCAGTATTTCCTTATAATTTTTTGAACTTTTAATTCAAAATTAAACATCACGTATAACGTACAAGCACAAATAGTTTTATGGGAACATAACAATCTTTGCTAAAATATAACAATAAGAAGAATATTACAATTACAATGTTCCACTTGCAAACAAAAATTGTTTTATAAATTTTCTAAAATAAATGTCGCTTAAAAATACTAAGAAATTTACTAGCACGAAGTTATTTTTTTTTTTTATTTAAAATAATTCTTGAACTTTAATTAGAAACCATTTGAGTATTAAATTGATACTTCACTTAATTAACGTGCGAACAAACTATTAAAAAATTTATAAATTGGCAAAAATAATTCTGTTCCAATTAAAAAGCTTCCAACACAAAGAAAAATTAGTTCACATCAGATACTTGTATAAATGCAAGAAAATTATTCAGGAAACAGTATTTCTCTAATACTTTTTTCTGTTAATTTGAAATTAAACTTTTCCTCAGTTTAAATTTGATAGAAAGAATTAAATATCTCGTAGCAGGTGCCAGCACAAACAGTTTCACGAGATCAAAAATAATCTGCATTAAAATATAACTAAAAAGAATAGTTCAATTATAATAATCCCCATGTAAACAAAAATAGTTTTCCATTTTTCAAACGTAAATGCCACTCAAAAATACTAAGAAATGTATTAGCACGAAGAGTTATTAGCAATTTTTTTATTTTAAATAATTCTAGAACTTTTATAAAAAAAAAGATATTTCATGTCTACATTGATACTGCGCTTAAACTAGGTGTGAACAAATTCTAAAAAATTAATCAATTGGCAAAATAATTATGTGCCATTAAAAATACTGTAACTCAAAGAAAACTTAGTTCTGACTAGATATGGTATAGTATAAAGTGCAAGAAAACAGTTATTCTTTAATAAATTTTACTAAAAATTAATCATTTTAATAAATTTGTAATTACAAATTAAACATCATGTATCACGTGTAAGCAAAAACAGTTTCATGTAAATATAACAACCTGTGTTAAATTTTAACTTTAAAAAGAATATTTCATATATAATGTTCCATACGCAAGCAAAAATAATTTTACAATTTTTCTAACATAAACGTAGCTAAACTATTTTTGTTAAAAAAAATTCTTGAACTTTAATTAAAAGCAATTTCATGACTGCATTTAAAATTCTCTTAAATTACGTATGAACAAATTAATAAATTAGCATAATAATTTCTGTTTAAGTACATATGGTATAGTACCAACGGCATAAAAGGTGCATTGGAACACGATTGCGAAAAACATGATTGAGTTTAATGTGCATGTTCTTCAAATGTGAAAAATATAACAAGTTGAATTGTGACAGTCACTTTCACTAAAACGCAGCTTCTATAACTAATTTGAAAATTTTACCTTTTATTAGGCTGAACTTCTTTTTAGCCTTTCATTTTCTATATTGACCTTTGCGATGAACGGATTTTTTTAAAGAATTTTCCATTCTTTTTTTCGCGTTTGAAATTCATTAGGATATTTCAGAACATAAGATTTGTGACATTTCTCAACAAGTGTCTTGTTGATTTTGGCGATACAATTTTTAAGACATTTTGCCATAAGCCATAAAATATAGAACTAGGAAGAAGCTAAAAAAAAAAGCCGTTCTTGGTGACGTTTGACATTTTAAAATAGCTGATTATCTTACGTAGTAAGTTAATAAATTACATGTGACAATGGTATTTACAAACCAGTTTATATGAGTTAGTAAATTTCTTGTCAAATGTTCTGGATTGTCTACAGCAATACTTGGCTTGGAAAGTTGACATTAAAAGAGATGACATTGGTCACAACTCTGACTAGGCCAGGAATATTTCCTTTAAATTTGGATAATGGTAAAGGTTTTTTCTTTGTTATTTGTTTTTCTTTTGCCAAACTTATTTTAATAAATAAATGTATAAATAAAAAATAAAATTGTTTTAATCAAAAGAAACAAAAGATATTTGGATGTTAGTAAATTTTGGTTTTAGAAAATTATGTAAAAAGAAGTTATCGTAAACCACGTGCAATCAAAAATACATTTCGCGAGAGTACACAAATTTAATGGTAATATAGAAAGCTGAATTTTAAGTCTATGATTTTTTAATATTTTTCTACGCAATACTGCAAATAATAATAAAAATTACAGGATTAGTTTGAGACTGCATTAAATTATAATAGTTTGTCGACCGTATCCACGCCAGATATGATTAAAAGTGTATTTTGCCGTTTTACTAAAAATTGATAAAAAAAAAAAAAATTATGAGTACAATAAATTTGAAAAAATATCTGTGCTAAAAAACTGTTCAGAGACTGTGAAGCCAAATCAACAATTTTGTTTTCAAATTTAAAGAAAAAAAAATACATTGAAATTGCGCTTAAATGGAACTATGCATTTTAAAGTGAGTAAAATTTTGGTTTTATGAAATTATTTTTAAGTTATTGAGAACCACGTGCAATCAAAAAATGTTACTACATATACAAACTTAATGTTATTTCAATTATTTTTTTCCTATGAGCAATAAATACGGATAAGAAATTTGATCGGTCTGTAGCATTTCTTAATTTAACATCAATTTCGATATTCTCAAAAACAAAGTGTTAATAAACTTCACAGTATAAACAAGTAAAAAATTTTCTTTCAATTTTGCATTCAACCCCTAAACCCAGCACTTGCTTCGTACGAAATTTTAATGAACCTCAATTTTATAAAATAAAAATCAAATAACAATAAATACTTCAAATATGAAATTAAATTAAAAGTGAATAAAATTAAAAGTACTTACTTTGAAAAATGTTTCTTCTTGGGTCAACAAAAAACTAAAGCGTGCCCAAATATGTTCTTTGAAGCGACAACCTCACCAGTCGAGAGCCAGGTAGATATTGTCAAATGCCCGGTGGTCAAGTGTTTAGAGAATCTTGTGAAGAGGGGAAAGGGGGTGGGGGAACGATTGTCGTTTGGTACTCCTCTGACAATGACGGATATTGGGGAGGGAGAAGCAGGTGCTGTTGCTACCTTCCTTGCTTTGCTTTGTTCCTTTCCATTGCTTTATTTATGATGATAATGAAAAAAATTTAAACTTTAATTAATACCTTTTGAAACTCAATCTTGTGTCTTTTCCAATATTTTATGCATTGACTTGATCAATTCAGCTACCAAAAAATGTAACGGCACTAAAGAGTAAACTTGGATTTTCTAGACTAAATTATAATGCGATGAAACCTAGTTTCAATTTTGCTTTTTTTTAATTTTGGAATTAGGTTTTTATTTTTTCATATCGAAAAGTAGTTGTTCATTGGAAAAACACATGAAGTTCTTTAAATCATGAATTATTCAGAGCTTATTTTTGAATTAAAGTTTCTTTATATTTCTGAAAAATCTCTTAGAATAGTTGCCATCAAGAGTCTGACCAAATCATATATTACATACTTTAATACCTAATCGATAAAAAAACCATTTTATACTTTTGTGATTTATCCAGAATTGAATACTTATATTCATACGTTAGTCTCACATCATGCCATATACTCAGAGTTGAGAAATATTATGAAAAAATCCTCATATCTCTAACGATGGGTATAAAAGGGTATCCCAAAATTAATATCTTTAAAAATTACAATATACTGATTGGTAATTCTAATTTATCGGAATTCAAATTTATTTGAATTCATTCTCAACTGCACTCTGTAGAATATTTTCAGAGTGAGTAGATATAGCGGTGGTCGTGACAGTCATGTTCTATTCGAGATGCAATTGCTGAGCAGTATTTCCTAGAAAAATCCCACGGAAGCCATTCTTTCTTTGAACATATGGATATTAATCTAAAGGTCTTCTAATGAAGTATAACCATCGACTAGCGCCAGAAATTCAATGCAACAACAAAGCATATTACAACTATTTACGCAATTTCTCGAGAGTACTTTGAAAGACTCCCGCAAAACATTTCTTTTCATTTTACTCAGATCTTGATCCAACGATATTTCAAAACAGTACAGGCCTAATAAATGTTTTGTGCTAGAAAACCTGCAATAACCAATGATACACAATACTGATTTTGTGGCAATTTCTTTTTTACCTTTTCGGGATCTTATATAATAAGCAACATAATAATATTGGTTTATTATGAAGCTTTTGATGCAAAAGAGGAGTTTAGAATTCTGACCAGAGTTTTTTTCCATACCCCCCCCCCCCCTCCCCGTCTCAGTACTACATTATAGGCTCGGAGACTTTCCACAACTTGACCGAATTTTATAAAAATCATAAGCATTTTAATGTTTCAAAGCTTGTATTTTACGCAATCAGTTTGAATTTTAAAATTGATAAAATTCTATATTCATAATTAATCACAAAATGATAAATAATTCACAATACGTAATTTTTATATTATGTATAGTTCCTCATAAAAATCTATACTTTTAATATTTGGAGAATTTAAACTTTTTCTATAGCAATACTTAAACTATATTACCTTTATTTAGGGCGTTATATTTCCTCCATTTAATGAAAATATATTTCTTATATATATATAGAAATTATCTTCTTTATATTTAAAAGAACCGTACTACTTCAAATTTAGATAAGACATCGACACCATTAATTGGTATACATAAATAAAAGAATTTGTATGTTGGCCGTGAACAAATTCTGTTGTGAAAATTTCAGCAACTGGACTGCCATACTGATTGTGAAAATGATAATGAAATCTTTGACGTCTTGATGAACACACCAAACTTGAATGGAACATTGCTTTCAAACGATCTTTTATAGGTTCTAGGATGGATTTCCTTTGTTAAGACACCATGTATCAATGTAGTTCATATATCTCCTGTTATTATATGGTAATAGATGGATCATACTACTAAGAAAAGCATTATCCTTGGCGGGAAAAGCATTTTGAAGGGAAAATCTCTTAGGTCCTTTTTGCCTTTGAGTAACTATATGATTATTACTTGTTTTCAAGGTATATCTAAGATCAAACAACATGCTGGGCTTCTCATGCAGAGTTAAGAGCTTGGAAAAACAGCTGGGATGATCTCTGATTTTATAAAATGGTGGATTATTTTTAAAAATTTAATCATGATGCGCCGATGAGGTTAATTGTATGGGGGTGAAATTGATTTTCAATGCGTGTTCACACAGATTTCACTCATTTTTGGCGAACTCTGGATAGTTCATTTTAGAATAAAACTGATATTATAAAAAACTTATAAATACTACAAAGTAATGTATTTGATCATGTATTCAGCGTCGATAATTTTAAATGTGAATGTCACTTACACTATACTTTACAGGTAACTGTTATGAAAGATATGGTAGAAGTTAGAAATCAGAGAAGGTTTCAAACACAATTAGTAGCAAATTTTATTGGTTAACTTATAGATTCCGCTTTGAGAACAGTTATTTAAGTAAAGTATCAGTAGCAATTAAGGATTAATGAACTACTAACCAGCAATGTATAATATTTTTAATTGAATAAAAGTGAGTGATACTTCTGACAAGACAGTTTTAAAAGTTATTTATGCTACTAGGTGATAAAGTAATAATATTTCAGATCGGGGAAAAACTTATATGACGAGTGCGTTAGCACAAGTTCAATAATTTACCGATTTTAATAAAATGTTTTCAAATGCTTTGTAAACAATATTTTTTATACAATAATACTTTTAATACATTTATGTATTAATGTTGGCATCTCCAGTCAATGAAACTCTTTTAAAAAAATTTCATTTTTTAATCCTTTATTACCCTTTATTATCCTTTATTACCTTCGATTTTGTGTGTGTGTGTGTGTGTGTGTGTGTGTGTGTGTGTGTGTGTGTGTGTGTGTGTGTGTGTGTGTGTGTGTGTGTGTGTGTGTGTGTGTGTGTGTGTGTGTGTGTGTGTGTGTGTGTGTGTGTGTGTGTGTGTGTGTGTGTGTGTGTGTGTGTGTGTGTGTGTGTGTGTGTGTGTGTGTGTGTGTGTGTGTGTGTGTGTGTGTGTGTGTGTGTGTGTGTGATGTCGATGACATTGCATTTTTTGGGCGCTGTCACTCTCACTAAAATGTCGTTTTAACGGGATGGTAATGAACCAACTTGCCACAGTCTAATTGCGCTGAAATAGCATTTAGCAGATCACTGATGAGACTCTTACCTGTCGTCAAAAATGTTTTAAGAAATAAATATATAAATAAAAAATAAAATTCTTTTAATCAGAATAAACAAAAGATATTTGGATGTGAGTGCATTAATTTTTAATGAATAAATTTTGAAAAGTAGTTTACCGCATATTTTTCTGATAGAGATGTTTTTAGTATTTAAAATTAAATTAGATGCAAACACAAAGTACACGCTGACAACAGATGCGGCATTATGGTAATGAATATAAAAACTGGTAATGCATATAAAAGATTTATATTAAAAACTTATTTTTATGCGTTATATTACTTTTAAAATTTATGCTCGAGGTTAGATCATAAAATACTTTATATACACATTTTGGGAAAGTAAAAAAATATAATCGAAAATTCAGAAAATAGGAGACATAGCAACATCGCGATATATCCGAATATGCGATATACAGAGCGCGATATAGTGAGGGATTCCTGTACTAATGTAAAGAGTTAAGTTTCTTAATGCGTTAAATAAACTGCATTAATTATGTATAGTTTGAAATATATATATATACTTCTAATTGGTCTTTTAAAAAACAGAATGTTAAAATTTTAATTAGTTATTTTTTCATTAATTTTCTTAATTATTTAAAAAAAATACAAAACGACTTCTAATAGGACTACCTCTGAAATGTTCAACATAAGTAGTTTTGGTCTTCTAATTGGACTTTTAAAAAACAGAATTTTAATTTTTTTAATTAATTTTTTTTATTAATTTTTAAATATTTTACAAAATGATTTCTAAAAGGGTTACTGCTCTAAAATTTTCAACATAACTAGTTTTGTCCTTCTAATTAGACTTTTGAAAAACAGAATTTTAAATTTCTATTAGGTTCTTTTTTAATTAATATATTTAATTGATTAATAACTATTTTACAAAATGATTTCAAATAGGGGTACAGCTCCGAAATTTTCAACATGAGTAGTTTTAGTCTTCTAATTGGGCTTTTGAAAAACTGAATTTTAAGATTTCATTTGTTTTTTAATTAATTTTTTTAATTAATTGACAAATATTTTACAAAACGATTTCTAATTGGGCTACAGTTCATAAATTTTCAACACAAGTAGTTTTGACCTTCTAATTGGACTTTTGACAAAAAGAATATTAAAATTTTAATTTGTTTTTTAATTAATATTTTCACAAAAAGCGACTTCTAATAGGCCTAGACCTCTGAAAGTGTCAACATAAGTAGTTTTGGCCTTCTAATTTTGATTTTCACAAACACATGTTAAAATATTTTTAAATGGTGTTATATTGCTGTATCAACGGGGACTTTTTTATCTCGACAGGGGAAGGGCTTTTAATATTAAAGGTTTACGTATCAATTAGTTTTTAGTGAGTGAAGCGAGCTTATGCTTAAGCAGCAATGAACCTTATTGAACGTGCGAAGCGATCTCACGCTTGTATAGCAATGAACCTTTCAACAAGTGAAGTAAGCATGTGCTTATGTGTCAATGAACTTGTTAACGAGCGAAGTGAGCTCGATTTTGCATTGCGATGAACCTTCCTGCGAGCGAAACGCCAAAAATTGAAACCTATACACCAATGACATATTTCCGCAACTCGGGGCTTCACAGCTAGCTAAAATATTGCGTAGCGAAACACGGGTATTTAGCTAGTAATAAATAAATTAGTGTAATATTATCAGAAATCTTACCTAATTATCTTTGAAACTGAAAAGAAGGATTGCTAGTCCTGCGGCACTTGATTAAAAACTTTCTTTGGATTAGCTGTACTATCTATGTCTTTCTGAAGGCAAAGCAGACAGTGTGGCAAGTTGTGAAAATTCTCACGGTATAGCTGTTACACGTCATGGTTACTGGTTTCTAAATTGTTGTTTAAATACATTAGCAGTGACAGACCACCTTTTGGTAATGGTCTTAGTATTTACGTATGTTTGGCAACCCTGTATAGAAATGGCTGGACGGGGAAATGCGAAAGTCATTTGTCATGTTCGAAAAGGGTGTTTAAGGAGCTCCACATAGTCAATTGCACTCCCCACTCCTTTGAAGATGTGCCGCCCACCCAGGTTTCAATGGAGTGCTTGCACTTTTGTCAAAAGATCCCACTTTTATCTCCAAGAGTAATACTTTTGAAATTTTGGCAGCGTGCTATCTACAGGAAAAATGACATAAGATTCCTTTTTCGCTTAATATCTGCCATTTGTGTTTGAAACCTTCTCTGATTTATAACTTCTACCATATCTTTCATAATGGTTACCTGTAAAGTATAGTGTAAGTGATATTCACATTCAAAAATACCTACGCTGAATACATGACCAAATGCATTCATTTTATAGTATTGACAGGGACGACGCGAACGGGGAGCGTAGAGGGCGTGTCGCCCCCCCCCCCCCCCAAGTTTTAGAAAGTTGAACAGTCGGCAAATTTTCGAGTGGGAAAGGGAAATGGGGGAGGTTTTTTATATTTTAAGAAATCTCATGTTGACTGTGACGTTTCTCTTCTTTAGAAGATCATATGCGCAACTTCTCCTTCCTCAAGATAATAACATTGGCGATTTGAATACCTTCCTCCCCAAAAAAAAAAACCACTGCAAGTACTATTCCTTACTTAGTTTGGATTTGTGTGCCCAAAAATATGGTTTGCTTTTTTATAGATCTGAATATTTTTGTTGCTAAATTCGAAATTCATAAGGGTAGTGAGTTAGTTGAGAATAATTTACTTTGTAAAACTTGCTTTCTGCTTCATTAGGATAGAGGTTCATATATATTATTATTATTATTATTTTTTACACATAAATAATATTATACAAAACAAGAGCTTAATCTGGAGTTGGAAAAAGCTATACAAGTCAACAATTTCACTAAAGCAATTAAACTTATTCATAAAGGTGCCGACCCATCTTTGCAAGTAAATGGTGTTCCCATTCTTCACTACTCCCTCGTTGAAAAAGCGGAACAGTTGGTGAGGTGTGCCATTGGCCACGGAGTTGATGCTAGTGCTGCTGATGACAATGGCTGTCCAGCACTGCATATTGCAATTGCACAATGTTTTCTGGAAGCCATTGATATCCTTTTGCTGTATGTGGATGTCAACTCCGAGGACGAGAATGGCTACACTCCCCTGTTTTATGGCCTCCAGAAACCTAATCTGATGATCATAAGTAAACTCATTGAGCTAGGGGCGTCTGTTACACATTGTAACAGGTTTGGTGACACGCCCCTGCACGTGCTGTCATACCACCCGCCGTGGTGTCAGTGGTTGGTCGCTGAATCAGTGAGGAATGGAGCAAACCTCGAGGCCAAAAATGATGGTCAAACACCAAAAGACATTGAAATCATCTATCGCAGTGATCAACATGAAGCGAGTGTGAAAGTGAACAACACGAAGGAACATTACAGTGAACAACAAGGATTTACTTACAACACATTTTAGTAACTACTTGGTATTTAACAAGGAGTTTAGGTGGCATAAAGATCCTTGGGAAACAAAATATCCATACTGAATTTGAGCTTTTGTAATGTTTAAAAAATTTTGTTTTTTATTAAAGTATTTCAATTTAGATCTTGGGTACCTTTTGAAGTAATATTTTTTAATGACAAACTTCTGAATAAAGCACTATGTATCAAAATTAATGTGCAAACGTTCTAGTAAAATTAAGAAAGATAAAGTAACTATTGTGTATGGTAACATAATACATTGTACAAATTTATAAGATGCTTATCAATTTAATTCCTTAAAAATGTAATAATATATCTAAAGCTCCAAGTTGAGTCAATGCTCAAAATTCTAAGTCAAAAGGCTGAAAACAGTAAAAAGAAGAAAATTTACACACCTTTATTTTAAACTACAAAAATAGCTGAATAAGAATATATTTGTGTACTTCTGCTTGCACATGATGCAGTGATGAAGCCAGAAATTTTTTCTAAAGAGAGTTTTAAGCAAACTTAGTCGGATAAGGGATAATAAATACCACTAAAAATAATAAAATTGTAGGAATAACAGAACTTTTCAGAAAGAAAAAAAAGTGGGAATCCATATAAACACAGATTTTTATTTGGATATGCATAGCACAAATTTTCACCAGTGAAGTCAATACACAACTGAAATTAACGATGGAGTGTAAATTTGTACATTCCCTTGTTTAAAAAATGTATTAGAAATTTGTATATAAGCTAATACACCCATGTGAACTTCCCTTGGATCCTTTCTAGTTATAAGCATGTCATACTGAAATAGAAATGTTTTGAACGAGAAAAAAGAAACTAACATCAGAAGATTAAGAAATACTTAAACACTAATTCTTAAATATAAAAACGTTCCTTAAAAAAACTTAAGCAGTTAAATGCCTTTACAAATTTTTATGTGGATTTTATAAATGAAATAAATTAAGACATCCATGCATTTAAACGAGTTCCATGTAAGGGTGTATTGTATGGCTAGAAAACTGCCCAAAATTCAATCGCTTATTTCAGCACATGCCACAGATAAGAAAGAGAGCAAAAATATTGATGACTTGTTATATTTATGAAGAAAATGTTCAGAGTAAAAATTGTTTTTATACAGAGAAAGAAAATAAAAAGAAAAAAATATATGATTTGCTTGAAAAGGGCTCCCACAGAAAGTTTTTGATTGCGCTCCAGGGATTCAATATGGATCTTACCTTTATCATGGAAAACTGTACAAGTAAAGTTAAATAATACAAGAGAGGACAATCAATAAGCAAAAACTGTATTATAATGCCAAACTTTGGAGTTTACGAAAATAAAAATGTGTCCCAACTAGCCCATCATTTGACAAATTAGCTGACTTAAAAGAGAAAATATTTTTAATTGTCATGCATTTAATGTCCTAACATTTCCTAATCGGCTAAAATTTTACAAAAATGAAAAATTAAATGATTCAAAAGCTAATTAAAAGAAATTTATTGCAAAGAGTTGGTAAATTTATCAAACTTTTTTTGGTTACTGAAACATTAAATAAAAACTGAAAATGAACAATTCTTCAAAACAAAAATAAAACTATTCTTAATTGAACTGTGTCAAAAGGTAATGACTAACATCATATAAAAAATTTAAATTCATGTTTTCATAGATCTTATTTTATTGCTTTTAAATTAAATGGTATTATCTGACTCTTAGCAATTAAAAAAAAAAAAAAAAAAATGCTGGTTTTTATTCTAGAATTTGCAATTGTCAAGTACAAAATCAAAAAAACTAAGTCATTTCATTCAATTCCAATGAAAAATTATACTTTAATCATTTTTAAACCCAGAATCAAAAAAATGCTAACCAGTTTTCCTTACTCTGAATGAAATCGCATATTTTTAATTACTTCTTTGTATTTCTTCATCAATCTTAATCCAAAAGACATTATAAAGGACAAATTCTAACTTTTGACAGAAATCGTTCATGAATATCAAATAATATTTACTAATGAAGTTAAAATACAACCCTAAATCCATCCTAAATGACAAACATAAATTAATTAACATCAAAACAAACATTTTTATCTTTCAAAATATCAGGTAATTCATAACCATACTTTGGAGCTAGAACTAACCGTTCATCTGCAATTTTTTCTGGATCTGCAAGGTACCAAGGCTTTTTGGTTTGGATAGAATTCAATAACATCTTTTGGTGACAGTTTTCTTTGCGACAGAGATTTGCCTAATTCTGAGAAAAAGGATTACACACTAAGTATTGAACTTTATCTAAGTTATAAACGAGTTTTTTCAAACACATTATCACTAGTCTAATACAACACATTTCACACATTCAACACTTTCACATAAGATAATATTTCGACTACAATCAAATCAATAATAACGTGATTTTATGGTCAAAAAGAAATTTGCACTAAACCAAAATGGTTGGTTGGTTGTATTCAGATTATCTGGCGCCGTCAGCAACACGAGGGCTATAATGCGCCGAAACTTTCGTCATTAGACAAGCCAACATACATTTACAAACACCCATGCCAAACACGGGACTCTAAACCAAAATGAATCATTAGAGTCAAATAATCAATTTTAAAATAATTTTTTCATAGCTATCTAATTGATAAAATAAAAAGATCATAGAATGAATTTTGAGTTCCTATAATAATATACTATGCTTTAATTGCTATGAGGGATATCAACTAGCTCATGCAAATATGAACAAGTCACTCTTTTGGTACGCCATACAATATAAGAAAAAATAAAATTTACTTAAAATTCCCATATTTCGTAACTTCTACTACTGTTGCCGACCAAACGATATAGTTGTTAGCGTGCTAGCTTCTAGACCGCGAGGTTGCGGGTTCGAGTCCCGAGCAAGGCATGGGTGTTTGTAAATGTATGTTGGCTTGTCTAATGACGAATGTTTCGGCTCATTATAGCCCTCGTGTTGCTGATGGAGCCAGATAATCTGAAAACAACCAACCAATCTACTACTGTTAGGAAAAAACTACAAATAAAGCTTAAATAATTATTATGTATATAATAAAACTTTATCTTTCCGCTACATTTAAAAATAACTTTCTTGATTTAAACAATTAAAAAGTCTTGAGAAGAATTTTATACAGCAAACTCTTTGAATTCTATAATAACACCATTGGCGGAAACTCTACTTTCACTCATGTTGGTTAAGACATTTTTATTGGTCACAATACTCAACAACATTGGTCAAAATACTCAAATACTTTTTAAAAAATTACATGAACTTTATGCCCACGAGGACGTAACAGAGAGATAAAAGTACACATCAGAGTATCAAAAACAATATAGTACATTAATAAGATTATCGTACTTTGGAATTGAATAAACTACACAACACTTCAGGTAGCTAAAATTTCTTTAATCAATTTTAATGATGAATCTGAAATTATTGGTATCGTAGTAAAATGTTATTATTAGTGGTTCAACTAATAATACATAAAAAAAAATTACAAGTTCTTATAAGTAGTTATTTAATATCCAGCAAGGTCTTGAGGTTAGATTCCGAAATTTTATAATTGCCAGTATGTGTTTATATCCATGAAGAATGTGCACTTGAGTTTATCGTGGGAACACAATTTTATAACATGTAGGGGGATCCGCCTTCTGATCGCTAAGGCTTACCAATCCCCGGGGATAGCCTAGCGATCAAGTTGCTGGATCATTAGTGCTCACAAAACCCGAGCATGCTACGCTTATAAATTGCTACTAAAAATATATAACTGAAAACCGTCCGTCAGAGAAAGCTTTTATACATTATCCTTTAAATCAACAACTAATGAATTGTTATTCTTAAAATATCAAGCACATGATCTTTGTAAATAATAGCATTCAAATCGATATCCAATCCAACTCAACTCTTCAAACCAAGATCACCAGATTTTAAGCTGTAGTATTTTTTACTACAAACGACAAAAAAAAACTACTTTGAATATTAAATAATATACCTTGTGTAACTTTTCAATAATAAAGAATACTCACCTTCTTGAGGAATTTAAAACAGTCGGGAGTTTTTTCCCCATCCGAATTCTAGACCCTTCACAGATCATAAAGGAATATTTTCATGTTGGTCATATGTATATTTTCATGTTACATCTTTCTCACTCAAAATACTCAAAGAATGATACGAAGCTGCATAGAAACTGCCTTGTGGAAAACGTTTCAAACGCAATTTTCGGAAAGCAACCTTTTGTTGAGTAAGGATTCAGTTGAATTGCTTGTTTTTGTAAAATTGAATTTGGAATAGAGAGATCATTCTGTCTTTTGAGCTAGACAACACGATCCACAAAATAATCCCTGTCCGGCAGATCATACTTAATGTCACCAAGATTTGTATCCCGAGAGAGATAGGCTTATTGTTTAATATATGTAATACTTCTCCTATATTCCTGATACTCACTCATAGATTATATTTAAGCAAACCAAATAATAGAGGAAACCATGGTAATTCTCATAAGAATGTTTGAAAAAGAAAAGCATCTAACTCATTACAAGTTAGTTATATTTTTAAAACTATTTACTCATTTTCACAAGAGTGCTTTGAAAGACTTCCGGAAATAATTCCTTCTTCTTTTACTCAGATCTTGAGCAAACGACATTTCAAAACAGTACAGGCCTAATATAGATTTTGAGCCAGAAAGGCCTCAATAACCAACGATACACAATAATTCTTTTGTGATAATTTCTTTTTTACCTGTTCGGGATCTTATATAACAAACAATGTAATAATATTGGTTTATTAGATAGCTTTTTATTCAAAAGACGAGTTAAGAATATTTAGAATTTTGATTTGGGTTCCCCCCTCCCCCCCCCCCCCTGAACTATATTATAGGTTCGGAGACTTTCCGCAACCTGCCCGAATTTTCTAAAAGGCATAAGCGTTGCTATACTTCAAAGCTTGTATGTACGCAACAGAGTTTGAACCTTAAAATTGATAAAATTCTATATTCATTATTGATCACAAAATAAAATAGAATTCACATTACGTAATTTTTATATTATGTATAGTTCGTATTAAAAATCAAGATCATGGAATCATTTTTTTGAAGCCATACTTTTCATACTTGGACGATTTCAACTTTCTCTATCGGAATACTAAAACTATATTACCTTTATTTAGAGGCGTTAATTACCTCTATTTACTATAAATATATTTCCTATATTTATAGAAATTATATTCTTTCTATTTAAAAGAACAATGTTACTTCTAATTTAGATAAGACATTGACACCATTTATTGGTATACAGAAATAAAAGAATTTGTATGTTGGCTGCGAAAAATTTCAGCAACCCGACTGTCATCTGCCTGTTAAAGTGACAATGAAACCTTTGACGAATACACCAAACTTGAAAGGAACATTGCTTCCAGATGATCCTTTGTAGGTTCCAGGTTGGAATTCCTTTGTTAAGACACCATGCATCAACTTAGTTTATATGTCCCCCGTGATTATGAGGTGATAGATGGTTCTTACATCTAAGAAAAGCATTATTCTTGGCGGGAATAGAACTTTGAAGGGAAATGCTTTGAAGTCCTTCTTGCCTTTGAGAAAACAACTTGATTATTACTTGGTCAGTGGATATCCAAGATCGAACAATGTGTTGTGCTTCTCATCATCCAGAGTCAAGATCTCTCATGTGGCTAAACAGAGATATACCTTTGACAACGGAATAATCGTAAGGATCAAATGGGGGATTGTGAATTACCTGGAGTAAAAAGGGTTCGGAGTTTTTTGTCTGAAGTTCTACTGACAGAGGGTGTAGTGGAGTATGTAAGTTGAACTGGTACTTTTTTGAGAAGCTTTTCGGAGGTATTTTAAGATTTATTAATTGTTATTTTATAAATAAATGACCATAAAAATATCCATTTCTGTTGTATATTGCTGCGGATTATACTGACATATATATGTATTTTAAACTGTGATAATCAGACGTCGATTTGATGGTATGACCCTGCAGAAATTGAGAATGGGGAAGGTTAGAATACCTAAAATAAATGCTTTATCAAGAGGGAACAATGGTATCAATAACAACACAGAAACGCCGACGACCCTATAAAATCCCTCTGTGGAAATTTTTATAATATTTTTTTTTTTTTTTTTTTTTTCGAAATTGTTTCGACGGAATAATTTATGTGCCACTTTTTATTAATAACTCATTAATTATAACAAATAAATCTATATGTATTATGATATAAATTAGTGAGAAAATAAATACGTAAATTAAGAGCATTAGCTTTATTTTATATGGTAAGTTGTGTAAAATATTGTGAATTTGCATTTCATGAATAAAAAAATCCCAGCTACAGTTGGGTGCGTACTGACGAAATTTTTGTATCACTACAACCTTTCTACTGAGCTGTTATTATTTAGATCAAAATTTGTTTGAATATTAAAGAGCAGAGACTAATAATTGTTGTCTCAGGGATGAGTTTGGTAAAAAATCAAAAAGCTGAAAATAAAAATCCAAAAATTGTATGCGTGAAACACATTTTAAGTTATATTTTTTTTTAAAAATTGTGTTTTTCCAAATGCATTTATAACACTGCCCCATCTCTGTCCGTCCGTGAGCAAAAATGGCTTAAAATAGAGGCACCAAAACGTAAGGATACACTTTGTGCTGGTATAGCTCCAAAGGGGAAAAAAATACGTTCATGTGAAAGCGATGAAAACCGGCAAAAACTTCAAAATTTCAACAAGTCAGACAACTTCAAGCAATTATATCATATTGACAAACACGCCAAACTTAAATAAATCCAGTTTTCTAAATTTTTAAGCTACAAGTACTAAAAATCTTAAAATCTAAATTTGTATTCATATCGTTAAGCTTGTTAAATAAAATAAAAAGCAACAAACAATTTTACAAACAATTGCAGTTAAAATAACTCTTTTAAACACAGATTATTTAGAAAAATTACAATTGGGACTAATTTTCAAAATATTTTTATATAATTTTTATACAAAATGATATAAAAATTTGAGATATTCTGCGTAGATTCGAATCAAATTTAACCTTAAACAGGCACTAATCACGAATACGGCGGCTATCGCATTAACGGAAGTCTAGACGAATGGCTACAATTCGGTGTTGAAAATCTCGGTAATAGCTGGTATTGTATTAGAGTAAACCTCGGCGAAAATGACCATCATTCTACAAAAGTACTAAAAGCAATATCGCTTACAATACCGGCGAAAATCTAGGTATCGGCAAAAACGAACATCACAACAACGTGCATATCGGAGATAGCGTCCACAATATCAACACAAATCTCGGTAATATCTATCTTTTCTTCGTAATACTAGTGCAAATTTCGGTAATATCGGATGTTACTACAGTATGGCTTTCGACGAAAATTACTTTCACGCCAACAGAAATATCAAAATTAGAACCAAATATACCTGGGCAACTCTCAAGAATAGAGCTATTGTATTGGCGTAACACTTGACGAAAATTACAATCACAACAACATAAATCTCGGCGTAAAATCTAGGTATCGGCAAAAACGAACATCATAACAATGTGCATATCGGTGATAGTGTCTACAATATCAGCACATATCTCATCTCCCATCATCAATAACGCACATCAACGAGAGGGCAATTCATCACGGTAATAAAGACATTCTTTCGGTAACATCGGTGCAAATCTCATATTTTACAACAAGGTAGCACTCAGCGAAAATGACTATCAAATAAACGTAAATATCAGTGTTAGCGCTGAATATACGGGAACAATTCTCAGCAATAGCGTTGTTGTATTGGCGTAATACTCCGCGAAAATGAAAACCACAACTTAAAAATCCCAGCGATAACGCACATCATAGCCACACAAATCTGAGCAGAGTGGACATTAGACATTACATCAATGAAACTATTAGCGAAAACGAGCTTCACATACCAACGTACGTTTAGACGTACAACAAACGATAATTCTGTGGATGTCAGACTTGAAAGCAATCACTTTATTCGTGTACGTTAATCACGTGAATTAGTATGAAGGAAATTACAATTTGAGAAGAGAAAGAATGTCACAAAAGGGTCAAATTTTGGAGAAGTTGAAAAAGTCTAAAATGCGAGTTTAAGCTCCAACCTAACTAAAAAAATGCATTCCATTAGATTTTTATATTTGGAGCAGGAATGCCGTAGGTTTTCTACTCTTCCCGATCGGGCGGAAGGGAAGCTGCTTCGCGATCAGCCTTAGAGAAAAGGTTATTTTTCTGTGGGATAGAAAAATCGTGAAAAAACGAATTTTTTTTTCAGGAATTAGAAAAGCGGAACTTTTTTTGAAAAAGCGGAATTATTTTTTTTCTAAAAAATTAAAAAAGCGGTATTCCGCAACATGGCGAAAAAAACTCATCCCTGTTGTCTATTTCACTCTTTTCAACTTATTCAAAAGTTCTGCGTGTTTGTCAAGGCGCTAATTGTAATGAGCCTCACAACTCCACTGTGACGTTAGTAACTGGAGGTGACTCTTCAACTTCTGGGATCACTGTGATGGAAGTAGATCTGGGATAGAAGTTTTCTTATAAAAGCATGTTGTTGTTTTTTTCTCAAATCTTTAAAAATCCCGATATCTTTCAAATATCAGAGTTTGAACGTGTGTAGTCCCAAGACATTTATATCGAAATTCATTGTGTAGCCTTCAACAAATACAGGATATTTTACAATAATATATTTTTTTCAAATTTCAAAAATTTAAAACCCTTGTTTGAGATGGATTTACATCAGCAGGCCTAGAGTTTACTCAACCATATTTTATTTAATTTTTTAATTATTTCGACACTGTTAAATGCAGAAGATGTTGCTTCAGTAGAATCTGCTTTGATATTGAAAATTGTTACTTCAGTAGAGTCTATGTCCATTTGAAAGCTTCAAAGTATATAATAATCTTTTCTTATATTTACAACTAATTTCTCTTAAGATGTAATTTGTATTTTTACAAAAGCGTTTAGTCGCCAAACAGCTAATTTTTGAAATATGAAAACATTTTTCGCCAGAGATGTTTGCACACTTCCTCAATGAAAATTAACGAACGTTGAGTTACCAAATTAAAAAGAAACTAATTGTTTTTTAAAGTTATGATATCTGTAATGTATTTCCATTAGTACTTTTCGTTTAAGTATTATATAGTGTTTTTCGGGATTAGTGAGATACGCATTGAATCTGGTCGCATTTCGCTAGACAGCCTCGGACCAGTTCTTTTTCTCATCTTCAATCCATAAATGCCCCAGATTTCTATTCAGCTACACTTTTTTACACTTTACACACAATTTTAGTCTTTGCTCTTTTTTCTCTCGCCAAGCGTCACCCCGCCCTCCTCGACTGTGGAAATAAACTCTAGTTTATTCGGACACGACTTGCTTATTAAGACAGTCTACACTACTGCCCCGTTTTATTAAGGTTTATGTGTCTATCGGTTTAGTTAACTCATTCAAAGTCAGTTTTTGAACAATTTCCAGTTATTTTGACGTCAGTAGGCCAATATTCCTAAACCTTGTTATTTATAGTGCTGGTCTCCCCTAATTATAAGTAAACCTTCAAATTGATGCATAGTCCACGTTTGTAGTATGTATAGCTTTTGCACAAGGAAATGAAAATGTACTCCCAGTGGGTTTTTTCTGTACTTCCGCTACAATCATTAAATATAGAGAGCTTTAACTTGACATTTCATAAGTGAATATAAAATTTACATTATCAGAGAAAACTACTTACTTAAGGTAAGACATTTATATGAGTGTAGTGTAGAAGATAAAATGAGAGGGGGGGGGGGGAGAAAAGGCGATTGAAAAGCAGTGCTTATTGCAATCTTATTTGGAAAAAAAGCACTTTGCAGTCTAAGGTTAAGCACATTGTAATAAGCTCCCATATTTCTAGCACTTTTCATTTTTGGTGTAGTTCCTCCATTTTTTTTTTAATATTTTTTTTTTTTTTTTTTTAATTTTTTTACTGGAAGCAATTCAGCAATATTTTGACCTCTCGTATCTGCGCATTACAATATACCTGAGATGTTTTTTTTTTTTTTTTTTTTTTTTTTTTTTTTTTTTTTTTACGGGTAACTGTTAGCCACTTTAGTAAGACAAATAAGTTTCAAGTCTCCAATTACATTGATTGTTAAGATAATGAAATTCTAAAACGGCAGAAAACGACATATTTTGAGACCCACCCACTCACTCACTGATCATCATATTACTAAGGTACTTCTAGTAGAGCTAGAACTATGAAATTCGGTATGCTTATAAGGTTTACCATGATAAAAATAAAAAAAATCTAAAAATCGAGATTTTCTGCTCCAAATCCCTGAAGGGGACATTGTTCGAAAAATTTGAATCTGAATTCTAATATATTTCTATTATGGCTTAGAGTTATAAAACTTAGAATAATAGTAGCTATTAGCATATATAAAAAGCGGAGAAACTCCCAATATACCACGAAGACTCTAACATCAAGAAATAATAAAAAGAATAGGTCAACAAAAGATCCGGAATACGTAATGGCCAAGTGTCACAAACATTTTTGTAGCTAGATATTGAGGCCTATCAATGGGAACTTGGACTTTGTAAAGAAAATCTATCTAATTACTAATTTTCATTGCCCGTAATTTACAATAAATTTAAACTTGGCTCTTCTTTAGATATTAATACTTTTCACGGCCATGGCTATTGCATGAAGAACTTGGCGCTCTTTTTACAGAGATGTTTTTGTTGGGATATAGTTAACCTGATGGTATTACTGAATTTATTTAATTGTCTAATGAATTTAGTTCATTCTTATTTCATTGGACATTTTTTTATCACATACTCCTTCTAAAACAAATTAATTTTTTCCTTATAGAGAAAAAAACCTCTGTAGAAGTAGTTTCACTACGAAGAGACTTACCAAAAATGAAACCAACATTCAGGAATTAAACATTTAAAGAAATCCTTCCTCGGGGATTAATTAGACGATATTTCAATTGTGAATATAAGTGATAAATACAAGTCCAAACAACACCGAACATTCATCACTAATCCAGGATTCGAACCAAGCACTTTTTGCACGGGAAGCCAAATCGTTACTACACAATAGGGTGGATCGAGAAAAAAAAATTCAGAATTTCAAATCCGACCAATGGGGAAAAGATGTTCTATGGTATATAGATACATGGGAAAATAATTAAAAAAAATTAAATTTTAAATTCAGTACTGCCACAAGGAGGATGAAGTTTAGGTATTTGAGATTTTTTATAGTCAAAGTCAATTAAATTTTTTTCTGAAGAATTTCAAAACCTACCTGTACGGAAAAGATGTTCTGAGGTACATTAGTTAAGGGGAAAATAAAATAAAAATAATAAATTTTATGTTAAGCTCTTTGCAAGAGGGATGAAGTTTTGGTATTTAAGCTTTTTAATGGTAAAATGTCAAAGTGATTTTTGTTTCAGTGAAACAGGCCTTTAGAACTTTTAAATGTTTATTGGGATGAGAGGACAGATACTAAATGATTACAGAAAAAAAAAGCTTTAGGAACATATTACAGCTTCTTAAGAATTAAATCAAGAAAAATAAAAAAAATTTCGGAATTACAGTGAACGGTAATCACGTTTAGTGTTGAAAAATGGTTTGAGGTTTCTTGCTTCCATGCTATTTCTTTTAACCCATCTCTTCTGTATGATCCACTTACAGCAGAAAATGCTTCTGTGACTATTTGTTCTGTAGCTTGAGTACGACAGGGATACCCCTTGATAGTAGGTAATACTATAGTATTGCCGTAGAAATGATTGCTGGGTTTACTATAGCTCCTTAAATCATGTCATCACTAAATTGTTCTGTCACATTCTCCCACTTAATCAAGTTCACATAATCTGTCACACAAGGGTCAAAAGTTGGTATGTTTAAGATACGGATATTAATCGTTAAAAGGGTTTGGGTTGCAGCAGACCTTTTGACTTTGCGCAAATTCAAAATTCTTTGGAGGACCGATTCCTTTGTGTTATTTCTGTCGTCAGCTAGCATTGATATCAGGATATTTTCAGGAAAGCCCAAAACCCCGTTTCAAAAATAACTGGATCAATGACTTTCTTCAAATCAATTGAGAAATAACGCGATAGAAAGATTGATTAATGCAAATGCTCTGCACCATAGATTACCGAATGTTTGGTTTTGATCTTGAATCACAGGTGACTAGACTTTTACGATGAACGTAATTAATGTCAATAAAGCTTTGGTTGGACTTCTTCTAAGCCAAATAGAACATGATAATTCTGTTGGGGGTTGTAAACCACCTTGAGTGGCGAATCTTTCCAGAGTTTCTCTTCAACAGCCCTTTGCTGCATTGTCCGCAGTGATGGCTTCACAAACTTCCATTAAGCACAGTTAATCAGTACTTAAGTCTTTCTTATTAGTCAGTTCGCATAGGTTGGGTTTACGTGAATGAAACTACAGGTAGTATTTCGCATACGGTCACTCTTTGGCTTGTAACTGGCACACAAACCATTGTAGTGGACGCTTCAGATTCAGTTCCATATTTAGTATAACACCTTCTTTGATACCTGTGTTGACAGACTACCTATTATCACAACCAACATTGTTGTATCTATGTCATTGTCGACGCATGACCTAGCTGACCAAACGTTATAGTGGTTAGTGCGCTAGCTTCTAGACCGCGAAGTTGCGGGTACGAGTCTCGTGTAAGGCATGGATGTTTGTAAATGTATGTTGGCTTGTCAAATGACGAATGTTTCGGCGCTTTATAGCCCTCGTGTTGCTGACGGCGCCAGATAATCTGAAAACAACCAAGTCGACGCATGAACAAAATTTGCGATGTGCTTTCCTTGAGATAGCTTTCAGTTAATTTTCTAGCTTTGAAAGCGCGATATATGTCGTAGTATGAACTTATTTGTCTCAAAATGCTGTAATGGTCATTTGTTGGTATTAAAGCTCGTTTCCAGGTCTCTCCTAACTTACTTGCAACTTATTGACAAGTAGAGAAAAGTGTATTTAAGTACACTGTACTTTGTTTCTCTTTTTGAATGCCAATATACGCACCTAATTACGTTTTTCGTACGTAGGGAGTATAATCGTGGGCATATTACAGCATGACCCAAATATAGGACAAATCATGTCTTTTCTTAGCAACGCCACAGTACAGTATTAGTCCAAGTACACAAACAAAAAAATGTCACACGATAAAATTGTAATTTAATTTACTTTACAAGAACAGCGCTCACCGATTAGGCGTCGAATTCCGTAAGCCACAGACAACTGCACTGTAGGGTTGTAGGGCTGATTCAACGGTGATATGGGGGGGGGGGAGTTGGATAAAAATATTTTGAAATGCACTACTAATTATTCAGTAATCATCACTTTTTTAGGATTTATATTGTAAAAAACAATTATTTTTAGTGTGAAATCATTTAACGAAAATTAGGAGTATTTGCATTTTTTTGGAAAATTCAACCTCTTTGTGGCAGTGCAAAATTTTAAAATTATTTTTTTTTATTATTTTTTTCCTAATCTCTATATCATAGAACATCTTTTCCCCATAGGTAGATTTTGATTAATAATCATTTTTTTTTTCTCTATAGAAGAACGATCCACCCTACTACACAACCATCAGGTATAATGATGTGAAATGTAAACAATGTCATATATACATTATACAACCTAATACATTTATTATTAATTAAAGCCTATTATCAGTAACCCATAATATCATTTATATTGACATAGAACTGAATAATAGGTGTAAGAACTTTACATAGATATACCATATGAATCATTATCGATAACCCATCTCACAATATCATATCTTTAGACTTAGATACTTAGAGACTTTAGATATCTCTCAGACTCGAGTCGAAAGTTAGATATTTCATTTATACATGCGTGTATATTCCAAGTTGTTATAATTCCACAATAAACTGTAGGTATCTGCTCTAACATAATTAATCAAAACCAAAAAAAAAAATCTGTCCATGCCTGTCTCTATGCTGACAACATTCTCAAACCAATATTCAAAGTATCGACTAAAAATGACAATCGGCAATTAATTTTCTAATGGTTAAGCTGAATTATAAATGGTACAGACATGTACTATATATCAGTTTGAAGGTCTCAATTACATAATTAGGATTACATAAAATTTACCCAGAAATACTTGAAATTTCACAGGAAAGAAGGTTTTACGTAATAACTCTATAGGAAATATCTCATATATATTGGCTGCAAATAAAAATTTCGAATTTGCACTTGGATATTCGGTGACAAGTAATCTCGAATATATGTAACCAAACCTATATACTTACAACATTTTAGTTTACAAATCAACAGGACCCATTTGTGCGACATATTATTCAATACTCTCTTTCTCGGATATCTTTATAGAGCGTAATTATTTTTCCATTAATTCCAGTAGTGTTTATTTACTAAATTAAAAGTGAGAATTGACAGTAAAAAAAAGCATCCTATGGTATCTCCAACTTCCTAAGTAACAATTATCCGGCAGTATATCAGGCTTGAAATAATACACTAAGAAATAAGATAAATATAACAAAAAATGTAATATATTAAATAATATGCAACATGAAACAATGTGTAAAATATGTAAAAACAATGTGTTAAAAAATCCTCCAATTTCCTTAGTAACAATTATCCGGCAGTATATCAGGCTTGAAATAATATACTAAGAAATAAGATAAATATAA
The DNA here is from genome assembly GCA_963978545.1 of Linyphia triangularis. Lineage (NCBI taxonomy): Eukaryota > Metazoa > Arthropoda > Arachnida > Araneae > Linyphiidae > Linyphia > Linyphia triangularis. Next base: position 18,570,178 of record OZ021725.1, read on the forward strand.
CAAAAAATTTAATATATTAAATAATATACAACATGAAACAATGTGTAAAATATGTAAAAAAAAATGTGTTAAAAAAAGATCAGACTTATTTTTAATATTTTTCATAACATATTCTTGTCGTGTAAATGTAAAGAAAATTGAATGACAAATCATGCACTTTAGTTTTTTAAAATTAGTAAGTTATATTTCAAAAACAGTAATTGCTCATTATTCTTTGCTAGAATTCTGTTTCGCTTCTTTTCATAAACGAACTTTGCCTCTGAGAATATTTAGGCATCAAATAAAGGGGTAAAGGTCTGTTAAAAATATTTTCCGCTTTTATTTTTCTAAATAATAATGAAATAATTTTTAATTACAAGCATGACAAAACTTATTATTTAAAAAAGATACAATTCACTCTCAAATTAAGATATTGAGTGCTAAAAATTGAAAATAAAATGAAAAAGTGGCGAACATCTGCATATCCAAGCCTACAAAGTCTGGCTTGCAATCGTGCATTTTCCGCCCCTTCGAGCAAATGAGTATATTTCGACATTGATAGTTCTTTTCTTCCCATCGAAGTGACCCCCCCCCCTCCCCCTATTGAAACTTGGGTGGGCGGCACATCTCCTGAGGACTGCAAGGGAAGGTCTTTTGACTAATTGGAACCCCTGATGCTCAAACGCCCCTTTCAAACATGAAAAATAACTTACACATATGAAAAATAACATCCAGCCACAGGGTTATCAAACATAGGTATATAACAAGACCCCAACATAGGTAAGCAATAAGAAAGACTAAAAGACGGTCTGTAACTGCTACATATGTATTTCAACAACAATTTAAAAACCTGTAACCAGGACCTGGGACAGGTATATCTTGACAATTTTCACAACTAGACACACTGTCTTTCCACGTACAAAAGATCGCAAAATAAATTTGGGGTTTTTTTGACAATTTTTGTTGCAGAGGATCGAAGTAATATATTTATTTCAATCGTTAAATTTTTAATGCAATTTATTTAACGTATTCAGTAACTTTTCTCCTCTTGTGAACTTAAAATTCGTCTCTATTTTATGTTTGTGCATTTAAATACAATAGATTAATTTGATTTGCTTTAACATTCATTAGATATTTTTACTTGTAACCGTATGTAATATAAGAAAATGAAAATACTGCATTCTATAAAAAAAAATTAGATTTTTTTCTGTGATCAATGGTAGGCATAACTTCCAAACGGATTGATTTAAAATGTTCAACGTTTATATACGGGTTAGTAGCCGAAGAAAAATTATGTTTTTCAGCAATTAACAAAGCAAAAACAGATCAATTTCGATTAAAAATCATTAACAATGCCTTTTAAAGTGTAATAAACATCCTTTTCCCAAAATTCCTGTACAAATTCTATACAGGCGTAAATAGGTGAAAAAATAACGTCTTGAACAATTCTTTCATATATTTTTCTTTGAGTTGTGTGCATCAACGACCGTTTCTCTTCCATTTTTCTTTCCCGAAAAGAATAAATTATTGATTATTGCCAAATAAATTGCAAATTCCACCAATCTGGCATTTTTTTTTTTTTTTTTTTTTTTTTTTTTTTTAATCTCGTTATTACAAAGTCATGCAATTGAAAAGGTTGAGCTACTCTAACAAGGGGACCTTACGGTCTCGGAAATTCAGATCGGGATGAGACTCGCCACATTGGTAGTATATCTTATGGGTATCCACACAGTAAAGCAATAAAGCGCACTAGCCAGAAAATTTCGAGAAAACAATTACGCTCAGCTTATACACTAGTAGATATTTTCGCTCTGCAACTTCCCAGTGGTTAACGTAAGTGGTTAGAGTGCTGGGTTCCCGTACGGGCGATCCGGGTTCAATACCTCGTAAAGTAATTTTTTTTTTCATTTTTTTTTTTTTTTTTTTTTTTCAATTTATAAAGTAACTTTTGCAGCTAATTGAAATTTCAATTAAAGATAATACTTCATTTGCAGTTGCAGAGCAAAAATCTTTACTAGTATATAAGCTGAGCGTAACACTATAGAGCCTGTTTTCTCGTAATCTTCTGGCTAGTGCGCTTTATTGCTTTACTGTGCGGATACTCTTAAAGGTATACTACCAATCTGACGAGTCTCATCCCGATCGGAATTTCCGAGACCGTAAGGTCCCCTTGTAAGTTTCATCATTGCAAAACGTTTTCTGATTTCTTTACACAGGGGGCTAACCTCGAAATACTGATCTTTAACCTACTGGAAATGGGTCTTTAGTGTAGCCCTTACATGGGTTCAAAAATGGAATTTCATCCGATTTTAACTCTAAGAATCTCATATTGATCTATACAGGGAATATACTGAATTGCATTGTAATAAAATATATTATTTGTGAAAAAGATTACCCAAATTGCCAATTAATAAAAAAATTAAAATGTCTGTAGAGGCCACATCACGTACCTCTACAAAAGTCATTTCCTGTCTAAAGCTTGGCGTCCACTTTCGCTGAGCAGAGCAAGGCGGAGTGGATTAGAGCCAATTACAAGGCTGTCAACGTCCATTGTAGCATGGAGCTCGTGCTATAGTAGACATTGGCAGCCTTGTAATTGGCTGTAATCCACTCCGCTCTGCTCTGCTTAGCGATAGTGGACGCCAAGCTTAAACACTACTAGGAAGCAATTAGAAGAAGTTTGGCAGAAGCTAAAACACCGCCAAAAAAGATTTCAAATCACTACCTAGCTAACAACTTCATTGAGCTCATCTCCACGAGCTGTTAAAGTCTGTGTTGACAAATTATCACCAGTTAAAAAACAGAGTGATTCAGGTTAATGTGGTTCACTGCACGCGATGAAGACAGCTGATATGCAAATGGCCTTCATGCATATATTCGGAGCTGACCAGACTACTTAAGAAGACGGATTCGAGGATGACGAGGAGAGGACTCGTGACTTGCTTTTTCCAAAATTACTATTTTTCCTTCTCTGAAAATATGGCTGTAAATAATCGTTTTTAATATAAATAAGTATTTTAAACAATGAATTAATTTTCATCTAAGCCTTTTTTTACTGCTTTAAAACTGAGCAGCCAACTAGGTGGCCAGATGTCTTTATATTTGATTTATCACCTAAGATTTATTTTTTTTTCTTTTGACCTATTGTGACTATGTCCCAAATGTTGTTCTAAGTAATTAATTTTAATCTGTGTCATATTGTAGTACTGACAAAAATTACTAAAAATAATTATAAATTTTAATATCTTAATAATAAAAAAAAGCAAGTCATTAAATGTTGATAGAATTTAACAAATAAATGAAATTTAATGTTCGTACAATAAATTTTTAATATTTTTTGTGATATTTGATTTTTAATGTCTATTTTTTTTTTAAATGTGTACTTCACTTGGTGATCATTTATACTTTGCAAATGCATTTATTTTTGTTCTTCATTAATTGTAATCCATTTTCAAATCTTGAAACGATATTAGTCTCCTTTCTAGTGTCATTTACAATACGACAAATTTTCAAAAGATCTTTGGCATATTTATACGAAAATTTTAGCTTCCTAAGATGTAGGAAAGGATTTTAAATTTCTGCGAACGATGCAAGATTTCAAGACCGTAACTATACATTCCTTTCCAGCGTTTAGAAACTTATTTAAAAGAAAATCATAATCTTTTGCCCTCATAAATTTCTTGCCTCTGTAAAGTTCAATAAAAAAAAAACTACTTTTGCGTACATTCGTAAAAATGCATTGCACGTGGTATACGATAACTTTAAAACATAACTTTTACTCACTTTTTAAGTAGAAGTATTTTAGTGTTAATAGAGAATGAGAGAGATATACTTTTCTATGGAGTTCAACTTTGTTGATTATATATTAAGTTGAAGTTAGACTGCTTCTAAATTAGATAGAAAGATCGCTTTATTGCTGATATTTCTGAGTATGTACAGTTTAATTTATTGACGTAAATGGAATGTGATAATCCATAATTGATAGAAAAGGGATTTTTTTTTTTTTTTTTTTAATTTTTTTATTTATGTTTTTTGCCTATTTTTTTTTTTTTTTTTAAAAAATTAATTTAATTTTACTTTCCTGCTCTTAAAATATATATTTTTTTAGTCTAATTTCATTTTCTTGCTCGCATGTTAAGGATTTCCCCTTTAATTTAAATTTATTGCTCTAAAATAAATAAAAATTATGCTAAACTTTAAAGTCGATTCGACTACCAATGATTTAATAATATTCTAAAATGCATGCATGTCAATAAAGTGTAAGCTCTATATTACCGTGGTATAGTAATTTGAATACAAAATAGAAAAAACAATTAAAATGTTTTACAGCAATTTTAAGGAAATTTTTCATATTTATATTTGTATATTATATTTGTATTTCATATTTATATTTTCATTTTATATTGCAGAAATATTTCTCTTTTATTTGATCCTTTAAGTTTTAAGGTGTGTCAATGTCATAATGCCAGTTTTACACACGCTTCTTTTACCCTTTCGGATAACTAATAAACTTACTTCTCGTCATCCAATCGATCTGAAACTTTGTAGGTACTCGTTGTCGAGGACAATGCTTTCTATCATGTTTTGAGACTGTCACGCAAAGGCCGCTTTTACACACTTTTCCATTGTCTTGCGTGGCTTCATCTAATCGAGCATAAACTTGGTAGATATATTCGATGTCGATGACAATGCAATCTATCAAGTTTTGATGGTTTTTTCAAAGTAACAATAGAAAAATAGCAAAACAAAAAAATAGCAATAGTCAGTAGTAACAATAGATACTCTGGGTTGGTTGGTTGTATTCAGATTATCTGGCGCCGTCAACAACACGAGGGCTATAATGCGCCGAAACTTTCGTCATTAGACAAGCCAACATACATTTACAAACACCTATGCCTAACAGGGGACTCGAACCCGCAACCTCGCGGTCTAGAAGCCAGCACGCTAACCACTACACCGTTTGGTCGGCATAGATACTCTGGGATCTCGCAGGGTTCAAATTGTAAATGTTTTGTACAAGTGCAAAGTTCGCCCGCCAGACTTTTAACTCGAGTACAAATTATTTACTTATACATACCAATGGTAACATGTGGTAACCTGCAACCAATGGTAACCTGTTAAAACTTTAAAAAAAAAAAAAAACTATGTACACTAAAAGCCAGGAACGTCTACGTACCTGGTTGCTATTCAGCATCTCTTGATGTGGGAAAAGTAATGCCAAAACTCGAATGCAATAGCTAATGCCTGGGAAATTCTTATGCCAAATTTACTGATGTGGAGTTTTCGAAGTTACCTCAATTCAAACCCCCCGTGAACTGCTGTCCGAAGCTGATGAAATTAAATTACTAAAAATACAATATGTAAATTATGATGTCTACATTGCTTTAGCCATTTTTGAAATCGAAAACAAGCAGAAGTGGCAAACGATGTGTCTCTCAATCAACCATACTGGTTCTAATTGCAATATATTTCAAATTTATATTTTAAAAAAAAAGAAGAAGAAAAAAGAGTATTCAAAACTGGTTTAATCCAAAAAATACATATTTATTGGCCCTAATGAATTATAATTTGTTATAAAATTAATAACTCAAGATAAATGAAGGGCTACGGCAAAGAACGATCAGAGTCCGTTTTTCTCAATTCTCCAGAAAAGCTGATTTAAAGTTCCATGGCTTGTATCAGGGATGAGATAAATGGCTGCTCAAAATCTCACCATGGTATTTATTTGCCAGAGGACTCAGCTTGGTGATACTGTCTGCTATAAAAGCTTGCAGATGGCTGGAAAACCTCGATTTCGAAAAAAATCGTTCTTTGCCGTGGCGCTTCAATTGTCAAACCATTATTGTTGTAAATAATTTTATTTCAATATGTTTGTGAATTGTTTTAATATTCTATTGAAAGTGGGTATAATAAAGGGATGTCATACTACTGCTAGACTGTCCAATACAGCAAAGTTTTAACACATTTGCGTATTTAAAAAACTAAAAGTGAGAATAGAAGTAAATTTTATTCTGAGATCTGTCAATTAACCATACTGGATCTAATTGGGATATATTCTTATACATATATATATTTATATTTAGAAAGTTTAAATGATTGTTTTATGAGGAATTCAAACCTGACTTAATCCAAAATGATTTTATAGCCTTATGAATGGTAATTTGAAACAATAATTAACCCCTTGGGTACAGATTTATTTGGGAAAATTCTTGCGTTTTGAACGGTTAGTTTAAAACAATAAAGGAACTTTAAAGGAACACAGTTAAACAAATTATTTTCTTAATGTATAGGTTGGTTGGTTGTATTCAGATTATCTGGCGCCGTCTGCAACACGAGGACTATAATGCGCCGAAACATTCGTCATTAGACAAGCCAACATACATTTACAAACACCCATGCCAACACGGGACTCGAACCCGCAACCTCGCGGTCTAGAAGCTAGTACGCTAACCACTATACCGTTTGGTCGGCCTTAATGTAAAGGTAAACCAACCAATGTTTGGCTTAACCAATCATGGCTCTTGTGACATTAAAATCCATCAAATCAACGTAGTTTGAATGACGAATTAGGTTCGTCATTATTAACACGCAAAACAAGTGCATGACGAATCTCAGCCGTCAAATGTACCCAAAGGGTTAATAACACATGTCAATTGTTTAACCATTAATTCTGTAAAAAAAAATTCATAACAATATGCAAAAAAATTAAATTTTTTAAAATCATATCATAAATCGTGGTGAATTTAGTTATCGAGGAGTGATGAACTAAAATTAAAAAGCGACTTCCAGTCGAGGTTTTAGACTTCTTTCAAGATGTTAGCATATTTTTTCAAATGCATATTTTGACGCTTTTGCGTTCGTCCATTCAAATTACATATTTTGTTATGGTTGTACAGGTGTATATGACCTACAAACTTTAACCATTCAATGAAATAAAGATTATTTTCTAAGGACTAATCAGGAAGAGTCAAAATATGCATTCAATTTGTTGGGGATTTAGTGACTTTTAACTAAACTAATGGTATCAGTGTGGGTTGACGCGTTAAAAAAAATATTACAAATACATCCTCTGTACATGTTACGCCTGGTTGGTTGGTTGTATTCAGATTATCTGGCGCCGTCAGCAACACGAGGGCTATAATGCGCCGAAACATTTCGTCATTTAACAAACCAACATACATTTACAAACACCCATGCCTAACACGGGACTCGAACCCGCAACCTCGCGGTCTAGAAGCCAGCACGCTAACCACTATACCGTTTGGTCGGCTGTTAAGCCTAGAATATAACAGCTTAACAAAGCTTTCCTAGACCTGCCCCAGTTCACTAATTGGCTAGTCGTCGTAAGAGTCTTTGGTGTCTATGTTCTTTATCATATTCACATCATAAAAAAAAAAGCATACATTTACAATGCAAGAAAGCCAATTAAAGAACAAATCCCATAATTTTTATGCAAGTTTATAGCAATAATTTTACTATAACGATCATCTATTGTTTCTAGCAAAGAATTCAAGGACATTTTCAAATTCTTCACTTTCCGCCCACGTATCCTCGCTCAGAAACCTCTTTAGCCTTTGATCTTAAAGAAGAAGGAGAAGAGTTCCAACTAACCTCACCGAGATCCATTTCCAGTGTACCATTTCAAACGCCGATGAGTAGGAAGAAGGTGACAAAAACTTACTAAAACTATTTTGAAAAAAAAATAATTAAAATTTTAACAATTCTGTTTGTGATAATTAAAATTGAAAGGTTAAAACTAACTACTTGTGATTAAAATTTCAGAGATTTCTAAGAGTATTGGATGCTATACAGAAAAAACTCAAACTTTTCTTTTAAAAATTAATTAAAAAACCAATAAAAATTTCAACATTCAGTTTGTCAAAAATACAATTAGAAGGCCAAAACTAATTATCTTTAAAGTTTTAGAACTTTACGCTTATTCTAAGGCGCTTTCTATAAGCCACAAAAATAGAGCCAGCAACAGATTCACAGACTCTTACTTTTATTGTTATAGGCACTAATACTACTTTTTAATCTTAACTAATTCGAAGTTTCTTAAAAAAAAATTGTTAAAGCTGACTTTTATGTATCGTAAAAATCATGGGGTCATATTAATGAACAATTTATGGGGGGTATTGCCTAATTCTGAGAAATATATAAAAAAGAAAGTGTACTTTTACATGGAGCTCAAATGTATTCTAATCTCCATGTCTACTCAGTTGTCACATTTTGCATACAGAGAAAATGAGGCGATGTTCACGCTGTGCCTACTTGTATTCTTAAATATGCTTATAAAAGAGAATCCCTTTTATAATTCAAGGAATAATTCTTAATAAACAGTGTTTTTGGCAATACCATATGTAAGGAGGACCAGGAGGACCCATCAAAAAAAGGATGCAGTCATGGTAACATAAAAAGTCCAGTCCTGTTCAACTATCCACGAGCAGGGCCGTAGGGAGGGGGGGGACCCCCGGGACAACCCCCCCCCTCCCCGAAATTGTGTAAAATCTTGCTTCACCACTTCCCCTTCTTTACTTTTCTCTTTTTTTTCCTTCTTGAATCCAAGAAAACAAACAAACTTGCAATGACGACCACCAAAATTGCAAAACCATAAAAAAAAAAAAGTTAACTATGACGTCACATAGAAAAACTTATTTTTTGTTTTTAATCTGGTTAGAAAGAAGCGTAGAAGCGTTCCGAAAAGAAGTGAACTGAGCCTGAACTTTCAATGATTGATATTTTTCAGTTTGGTGAAAGCATTTATCATAACATTTATTATTCGCAATCGTTACAATGAAAAGAAGTAAGCAAACATCATTATTTAATTTTATGCCTTCTAAACGAAGTTGTGCAAAAGTTAGTTAAGCTGTTAAGCACATTTCGAGACATTCCTGTTTGCCCCAAAAAAGTTGTAGAAAACTTTTCAAAAACTTCTCGGCGTATCCTGTTGTAGATGGGAGCACAGTGGTTCACTTTTACAGTTTTTTTTCTTTCTACTTAAATGGAAAAGTTAATTCACCTGAATATAACTCAACTCATAATTTTTTAAGATCATAATTTTTAATTCATGTAATTAAAAGAGAAACATTTTATATGTGCCCATGAACTGAACTTAACGGTACAAATGGGACTTTTTAATTAATAAATTACTTAATTTTGCAAGATGATGTAATGCAAGCTTAAATGTAACAAAAAGTTATCAGTTTATATAAAAAATACTTATCATAAAATTACAATTGTAAAAATATAAACAAAATGAGTAAACAGTAATATTTGAAAATGAAACTTTAAGACTTTTTATGGCATTGTTTTATTTCCTTCATAATGGCCTTTTTCGAATGTATTTTTAATGGGTATCTTTATATTTTCGATGTCTTCCTTTCTTTGATTTCGGATTTCCAGTTATAAAGAATGGACGAACCTCTTCTAGAGTTTGGATAGTCGACTTTATTTATTTGAAGTACTTCAGATTGATAACTACAACCTGGTCTCTGAATATCTTTGTCAATTTCTTGAGATGTCAGTTAAAAAAGATGACTTAAATTCATGGTCTTCAAAGATATTTTCATTGTTGTATGTATTTGCATTAATAATTTTAAATCGAGAGACTTAAACTCATATTACATCGATGACCTGAATAATTATTATACCGGTCATCAATGCAATATGAATTTGAGTCTCTTGCTTAATGAGATAAAATCAAAAATGAAAAAAATCTGCTTTGAGTGGTTGCAAAACTGCAACTTAAATCTTCCACCTTAACCCCCCCCCCCCCCCGAAAAAAAATCCTGGCTACAGCCTTGTCCACGAGCACTTTATTCTACAGCAGCAGCAACACACGTTTTACTTACAAGGCAGACAAACAACGGAAGAATGGGAAAAAAGAATTATTTGGACATTTGGCATCACGAAACTGCATATCTTCACTGTAATTTAAGAATAATATAAGAGCTCCTTCCCTAATTTACGAACCACGTGTAAACTCACTGCCTGGCGAATATGGCAGCTAAGTGAATATTAAGACGGAAGAATTATTGAGGCCCCAAAATATGGAAATGGGTTTTCGCTTTTAAATAAGTGTGATATAAAAGTAGATTATTAATTAAGTCAACATTTTCCAGAAGTATGCTACCGTCATAAATTAAAAAGCTCGACTTATCCAAAAAATTTAAATGCATATTTTAATGCTTTTGCGTTCGTCCTGTAACACTTAGGGTGCATTTGACGAGTGAAACTCGTCATCTGCTTACTTGGGCGAAGTTACGGTTGACGAGTCTGACTCGTCATCAGTCCATCCAAATCCGTCCCATGAGCATAAAAATCTTCAAATAATTCAGTACTCAAAGGGTTAAAACTACTTATTTTGTTACTGTTGTATAGGTTTGTATGATCCAAGAACTTGAACCATTCAATGAAATAAAGATTATTATCTAAGGACTAATCAGAAAGAGTCAAAATATGTATTCAATTTGTTGGGGATTTAGTGACTTTTAACTAAACTAATGGTATCAGTACAGGTTGACGTGTTAAAAAATTATTACGTATATATCGTCTGTACATATTACGTCTTGAATACTACAGCTTAACAAAACTTTCCTAGACTTACACCAATTCACGAACTGGTTGACCGTCGCAAGGGTCTTTCGTGTCCATACTCTTTATCATATTCCCATCATAAAATGCTAAAAAGAAAATCCCTAAATTTTTATGCAAGTTTTTGGTAATAATGTTACTATAACGAACATCTTTTGTTTTCAGGTAAATTCAGGAAAGAATTCAAGAACACTTTTAGCTGCAAGAGCATAAAAAAAAGCCAGCAGACACCCTCGTGCTGCTGTAACGCAATCATCAACCTCCCCAATTGTACTCATAAATCTCATATATGAATTGATTGTTGCACCAAACATACTTTGGTGTTGTCGAGAAATAAAATAGTTTTTTTGTAAATTCAGTATTTGTGCACATTGCTTCACTAATCAATTATTAAACATGGCTTTTTTTTATATTTACTGTGCAATTTAATTTAAACAAAAATAATATTTTAAGTTCTGCACAATTTTATCACTATAACATTTCAAAATTGGGCTAAACATACATAGATTTTAATTTGATTAACTTAATGGGGAAAGTTTAAAATGCTTTTTAGCATAAAATTACTTCTAAAAATGTGTAATAATGCTTAATAATTGCACCAATACCCTAGCTTCCTTCAAACTCAAATACCATAAATAGCTTTTTTTCTCTCTCTAAATAAAGATAGAATTTTTAGGGTTTTATTCTATTCGAGGCACTGTTTCGCATAGTGGTTAGAGGTGGCACCAGTGGTGGGGGGGGGGCACCCCCGTTGGGAAAGCTTACCCCCCCCCCCTTGCCATCGGGAAGGAATTAGGTTTTCGTCAGGGAATGAATTTTAATTTTATTTTTAAAAGTACATAATTTTTGTGAAATATCACAAATTTTTTTTTATGTTTTTCAATAATTATCATGATTTCGAACACAAATCCAGTCACACATCACCTACCCCCGATAGTTAAATATCACCAGCCCCGACAACATCCAAATTTCCAGTCCTACTACACTTATCTCAGCAACTATAAGTAAACGTAAGGGATCAGATGGCGACTTCCCATACGAACACTGGATACAGAAAACAAAAGAATGCCGGGGAGGAATTAAGAAAGGTTGTCAGTTGTGAAACAGCAACAGTATCTTCCAGGAATCAGTAGACCCTCAAGCAATTCGACCGTCAACTATCTCAGAGTAGACAATTTTATTGGGGGTATATATATTAGGACATTATGCGCAAAGGGGTCTACTATTGCTCTTGTCTGCTTTTCAAGGGCTTATGCAGCTTCCTGGGTGGTCTCCACGATTCGTTAACAAAAAATAAAAACATTCGCCCCTTTTACATCGTCTATAATCAGTTTTGAAGCGATTTTCTGTGTCTCTGGAGATGGGAAAACATTGAAATTCATTCGTTGCACTTTATGTTGTTAATACTATAATTACAAAGCGGCAAGATTCCTTTTAGTTTGCTAAAGATCTCATGCATGACAAGAGTAAGACTTCACGAAGAATAGAAACCCACGGTAAGAAGTTTTTTTTCATTAACGTTTATATAGTAAAAATATATATTGTCTCGAAACATTAATATTATTATGAGTAATGTAACCAGACATCCTGCTTTTCACCTCGCTGTCCCACTGCCCGAATGTCCCACCAAATTGTCCTACTTTTCTAATACAGAATCCTTCCAAATTCCACCTACACAAAACAAAAATATTCTTCAGAACTTCGTTAATCAAGAAAAACTAACAGAGTGGGTATAACTAATGAAAGTTTCAGGAGATAAGCTTTGGGAGAGACGTGTCCTGCTTTTGAGTCAGAAAAATCTGGTCATATTAATTATGAGACTCCAGATACGCTTAGAATTGTAGAAATGCAATCGGAAATATTCTTGAAAAATATGTTTCATAAAACTACAAGAAAAAATAGTATGTATTTTGGTTTTAAAATAACATCAGATTTAATAAGATTTTAAAAGCGGGAACAATTAAAACACGTTCTGTTCATATTAAAATAGGACATCACATATTGTGTAAAAAAATATATATATAACATTTTTTTTTTTAGCTTTAATTAGTTTTTACAGTTTCTTTTAAAAATAACTACAAAAATCAATTGCATTTAGAATGTTGTTTTCAAATGTAGTGTTGATAATCTGCAATAACATTCCAGTGAAATTTTTGATATTGAAAATGACTGAATCAACTTTAAGTTTAGAAAAGATCCTTTTTAATTGCAACTAAGATTCAGTAGCTTATATTTTCCTCAGGGTAGATTGCATTTACCAAGTTTGCTTCATGGTCGGATTTAATATTTAAATGTCGTTTTAAGGAGTTGCAGACTGATGTTAGATCTGTGTTTAGATCGGGAAGTAAGTTATGTCTTGAGCAATGGTATGCTATTTTTAAGGCGATTTCAAAGTTACAAGCTTGTAAAGGCTGATTATGGCTGTGTTCATGGGGGGAATCGTAAAAGGTCGATGATCTCACAAGATTTTCAAACATTTAAACCATAAAACTAATATTTTTCAAAGATCATGTGCTACATTTCAGGGAATTTTTGCTAGTATTATAAACAATAACATTTTCGAGGTAAATGCTGATTTTTTTTATAAAAACTCTAGTTATGTTAACATATCATACACTAATATATACTAGAATACAATTACCTTTAAAATGCATTTATCCTAATCTAATCAATGGTGATTTGATAATTTGGACTCAAATTTTAAATGGTTAGTTATTTAAATATGAAGTCGGACTGTCAAAGTATCGAAGGAGAATAAAGGAATTATGAAATGGTTGGATCAAGGATGCAGGAGCGTTTCAAGTATTACTAACAAACAAAAAACACAGATAAAACAGCCTAGATTTTAATGAGCTAATGTTGTGTTTTTAATCTTTTTTTTAGGGGGGGGGGGAGGGGAAGATTCTTAAGATGAAAAATTTAAAGGAAGTTATTATTTTGTATGCCTTTTTAATTGAAAGTTACTGTCACCAACCGCTCTAACCCTGTCAACCCCCTTGTCTGGGATGGCTAGATCCTTTGTCGGGCAATTCCTGGCGCCACGACTGCTTGAGGTACTACTACCGTTATGACATTCCAATTTAAAATTATTTAACTAGTAGCTATTTATATATTTTAGAAATTTATATTATTATACTTTTTTTAAGTAAAATGTTTACTGACAAATTGGTTTACGAGCAACCACTGTTTACATCTATGTTATTTAAAGGTTAAGAAATCTTTTGAATGACTTTTTTTCTGACGTCTAAAAATGTTGCTTGAACAACAAAGTATTTGAAGAAAAAAAACACAAAAAAACAGCTTTTCGGTGTAATTGAAACAGAAATTATAAGGTTGTGGGCGTAATAATATATTTCTAAATTATTCTTTAAAATAATCAAATGAGTTTTAAAAATTATTCCTTTAAAAATACATTTTTTTTTTGTTGAGAAAATACCCATTTGGTTTCAATTATATCAACTCTGACTAATACTGTATTTGTATCCCAAAAATTTATTAATACATTTAAAGTTCAAAGTTGCGTCACTGCTCAAAATTCTAAGTCTCAGGGATGAGAAATGTAATAATAAAAAAATAAAAATAAAAAAAACACCCACCTTTATTTTAAACCATAAAAATAGCTGAATAAGAATATATTTGAGTACTAATGTTTTTACATAACAGTGGGGCAGTCAGACATTTTTTCTAAGAAGGGTTTTAGGCAAACTCAGTCTGATAAAGCCCTATAAATTCAACTAAAAATAATATTGTAGAAAAAATCGAACTTCTCAGGACAAAAAAAAAAAAAAAAAAAAAAAAAAAACGAAAATCCCCATAAACACAGATTTTTATCCCTGAATTCAGAACAATGGAGCATAAAGTTCAAATTTGTACTTCAGCTTATTTAGAAATATATATTAGAAATGGCTAATATATCCATGAGAAAATATACAAATTAAAAATGACAAAATAGGACTTGTAGTATTTTATTTGCAGCTAATCTAAATCTTACAAAAGTAGATGATAATGTTTTAAGAATTGTAGTAGGATTGCAATACTTCATCAGTGGGTTTCAAAATGACCTTGTCTGCCAAGTTGACCAGCCATCCAGGTTCTAAACCAAGGAACACTTGCCTTGGATCCTTTCTAGTGATAAGCATTTCATACTGAAATATAAATGTTTTGAATGAGAAAATAACATCATAACATTTAGAAATACATAAACCAGGGTTCCCACAGTCTTTGAAAGTCCTGTAATTTTTTTAATATTTTTTTATAAAATTTGGTCCTGGAAAATCCTTGAAAAAAGGATAAGATCCTTGAAAGTCCTTGAATTTTTAAGTGATCACTGATAATCTCCGTTTCGTATTTTTAAATCTAAAGTATGTAATTTTATGGTCCTTGAATTTTCCTAAAAAGGTCATTGAATTTTCCTAAAATGGTCCTTGAATTTTCTTAAAAAGGTCTTTGAATTTTCTTAAAAAGGCCCTTGAAAGTCCTCAAAAATTTTCTTCAATAAGAGTAGAAACCCTGATAAACCCTAATTCTTAAAGATAAAAATATTCTTTAAAAGACTTTAAGCAGCTTTTACAAATTTTTTATGAACATTTTATAATGAATTAAACTAAGATAAGATTGCATTTAAAAGAGTTTCATGTTAGGATATATTGTATAACTCGAAACCTGGCAAAAATTTAATAACGTATTTTGACACATGTAGGCCACAGATAACAGGGTTCCCACAGTCATTGAAAGTCATTAAAAGTGATTAATATTTTTGAACTTGTTTTCAAGACCTTGAAAATGCTCAGAGGTGCTTAAAAGTCCTTGAAAATGCTTAGACGTCCTTAAAAGTTCTTAATTTTGTTGTCAGATGTTGTGTGGCCAGTTGCAAAATTTATAAAATACTACTCAGACTTGCTGTCTCAAGTGACCGCCACTTATCTGCACTGTATCGGAATTCTCCGACATATTTGTATCATGCATCCACCAACTTGTAATTTTTTTGGTAGAATATACTTTATTAAAAATTTATATAGAGACATGATGCCTGAATTTTTT
Organism: Linyphia triangularis; assembly: GCA_963978545.1. NCBI lineage: Eukaryota > Metazoa > Arthropoda > Arachnida > Araneae > Linyphiidae > Linyphia > Linyphia triangularis. Next base: position 18,585,790 of record OZ021725.1, read on the forward strand.
ATTTTTTTTTCAGAAATCTTAAAAAATATTATTTAGGTCCTTAAAAGTCATTGATTTTCAATCTGTGATTTGAGTGGGATCCCTGGATAAGAAACAGCAAAAATATTGATGACATGTTACATTAGTGATGAAAAATTGCAGTTTGAAAATTGTTTTTATACAGAGAAATACAGGTTCCCAATGAAATCACAGAATGAAAATCAATGACTTTTCAAGGACCTAAATAATATTTTTATTGACTTTCAAAAATTTGTTTTCAGGCATCATGTCTTTATACAAATTTTTAATAAAAGATATTAGAATACAAATAATTTTAATAATAGATAAACAAAGTTAAAGAAATTTTCAAATGTGAAGCAAAAGTAAAAATTAAAAATATTGAAATAATATTTTTAATTAATATTTTAGAAAATACTGTGGTTAATAATTCATTTATTACCTACATAATCTCAAATCTCCAATAACTGAAAAAGTCCCATAACACTTCTCAATTATAAACTTAACTTAACCATATCTCATCAACAACTCAAAAGAATTAAAATTTATGGTAGTAAAAAAAAAAACATGCAGACAATAGTTTTTTGAAGAAAAAGAGATACTCAAATCAAGCAATTGATAGCTCATGGAGTCACAAAGCATGCCAGGTACAGTCTTTGCATAGATTGTTTTGGCCTATTCCATAATGAACATACATTAAGTGAATATTAGAAACTATAACTTCCATATTTAAAGGTGTTATATATTTTTCAATTATGCAAGTCAGTTTAAAATGGTTGTGTTTATGGTCATATTATATATGTTTGTTCTAGAAATTCTTTTACATTTTATCCCAATGATTTTTTATAAATTTTGCAGTCACACCCAAGAAAATTCAAGACTTTTAAAGACCTCTAAGCATGTTCAAGTACTTTTAAGGCCTGAAAAACAAATTCAAAAATATTAAGCAATTTTAATGACTGTAGGAACCTTGAAATAAAGTAGAAAAATTAGTACTTGCTTTTGAAAAATGCTATCAAAGAAAGTGTTTTGATTGCACTTCAGGGATTCAATATAGATCTCACATTTATCAAGTAAAAGTGAACACATGCTTAATAAAATTTAAGTGATTCATATATTTGGCTGAATTAAGTTTAAATAATACAAGATATAAAAATAAATAAACAACAACTGCATTATAATGCCAAACTTTGTAGTTTACCAAAATTCAAGTGGCACTTTCACAGCTAGTTTTAAATTTCATGCATTTAATTTCCTAATATTTCATAATCTGCTATAATTTTACAAAAATCAAAATTTAAGGTATTAAAAATTTAATTTAAAGAAATGTATCACAGAAAATTAGGTAAATTTATTAAACCAGGGTTCCCACTCAAATCACAGAATGAAAATCAATGACTTTTAAGGACCTAATTAATGTTTTTAAGGACCTTTGAAAATTTGTTTTCAGGCATCATGTCTATTTATAAATTTTTTATAAAGTATATTATACCAAAACAGAAACAAGTAGGCACATACCTAATACAAATATGCCAGAAAATTCCGATATGGGGAGGATAAGTGGCGGTCACATGGGGATAGCAAGTCTGAGTTGTATTTTTTATAAATTTTGCAGTTGTACAAAATACACAAAAATTAAGGACTTTTAAGGACCTCTAAGCATTTTCAAGGACTTTTAAGCACTTCTAAGCATTTTCAAGTACTTTCAAGGCCTTGAAAACAAATTCAAAAATATTAAGCACTTTTAATGACTTTCAATGACCGTGGGAACCCTGTAAACTTTCTTAAGTTATCGAAACATTAAATAAAAAGTGAAAATGAACAATTCTTCAAAATAAAAATGAAGAAACTGTTCAAAAGGGAACTAAGATCAAAGATGTTGTGTAGCATTATATGAAAAATTTAAATTCATGTTTTCATAGAACTTATTTTATTATTTATAAATTAAATGAAATTGCCTAACTCCTTGCAATTAAAAAAAAATGTTGTTTTCTTCTAGAATTTTCAATTATAATTGCATTTACAATAAGTACAAATAAAAGCTAGAGTAATATACATGTGTACAATATTATCTGATTAAAATATTAACTCAACCTTTCAAATTTTTAATTTAAAATACATATCATGGAATTGATGGATGATTTGTTATACTTAACAGTAATTATTGGAACACCTGATAATTTCATGTCTAAGTAATTTCATTTAACAGGGTTCCCACTGAAATCACAATGAAAATCAATGACTTTTAAGAACCTAATTAATGTTTCTAAGGACCTTTGGAAATTAGTTTTCAGGCTATATGTCTATATATATCTGTTTAATAAAGCATATTCTACGAAAAAAGGTACAAGTTGACGCATGCGTAATACAAATATGTCAGAGAATTCTGATACGGTGCGGATAAGTGAAGGTCACACGGGGATAGCAAGTCCAAGTTGTATTTTTATACATTTTGCAGTTGGGCACACAACATCCACAAAAATTAAGGACTTCTAAGCATTTTCAATGACTTTTAAGCATAATTTCAAGGCCTTGAAAATAAGTTCAAAAATATTAAGCACTTTTAATGACTTTCAATGACCATGGGAACACTGTTTAATTCTAAAGAAAAGTTGTACTTTGATCATTTTAAAACTCAGAGTCAACTAAACTGACTATTTTTCCTTATTCTGAATGGAATTGCATATTTTCAGTTACTTCTTTGTATTTCTTCATCAATCTTAATCCAAAAGACATTATAAAGGACAAATTCTAACTTTTGACAGAAATCTTTCAGGAATTTCAAATAATAGTTAGTAAAGAATTTCAAATACTAAACCCTAAATACATCTTGAATGTTAAACATAAAATAATTAACAGCAAAACTTACATCTTTATCTTTTGAAATATCAGGTAATTCATAACCATACTTTTGAGCTAGAGCTAACCGTTCATATGCAATTTTTTCTGGATCTGCAAGGTATCCACGACTTTTGGGATCAGTATAGAATTCAATAATATCTTCTGGTGGCAGTTTTCTTAGAGGTATAGGTTTGCCTAATTTAAGAAAAAGAATTGTCAGTGTAAAGCTATAGTACATCCAATGCGTTTTCTTTTAGAAGGCAATCTTTGTTATTTTAATTTAAAAAATAGATTATCTAGTATATGATTTCTAAGACAAGTACATTTTCCCTAAATAAGAGTGATGATAATATTCAAAGCTCTTTAATAAATTATTTCAGCATTTAATATATAGCTTAAATTTATACTTAAAATAGAGTAATATTTTATTTCTTGTTTGCAAGATATAATTTAGTGTTTATTAGTAAATTCAAATAAGTGTAGGAATGGGATATTACTTTACAATTATATTATTTTAATACACAAATATCATAAGTAAAAAAACTTAACAATTTTCACACCAACAATATTGAATAACATTTTCTTTGAATATTTTGTATTTCTTAAAAAATTAGTAAGAAAAAAACTATCACAACAAATGTCAGTTTGATCTTATTATTTTAAAACTGAAAAACTATATATGCTTTTACTTCTTTCGAAGAACTTTTGAGGATTAATAAGAGCAATGACACTTTCAATGTCATAGAATGTATTTGAAATCACTCCACCATTCCTTTCAACAGCTGCAATAACAGTCTCTTTTGCATGCTGCACCTCAATGTTAACTTTGGCTGTGAATACATCTGCTCCCTGAAATGAAAACACAAATAAGTTAAATTAAAATTTGTTTTTAAAAGTAAAAAACTACATCAAATATTTCTTGCACGAAAAACTTGAATTGATAGAAATATGTTTCCCTTACAATTTTAATAATATATGGACTGTAAAATGCCTATTACAAAAAAATTAATGTTATGTTTTAAATTTAAATCACAAATGCATTAAATTAATTCAAACTGCATCGTGAAATTCATTATGTAGGCATGCAATTTAATAATAAAATACTTATGATAATGGATGAAATTTCCTGAATTATTAAAGAATTTTTTAACTATCCATAATTTTAATACGCAAGTTTCTTTAATAAAAACTAAACAAACAACAGACATCTAACTTCAAGAGAGAATTCATTTTTCGATGTAACAATAATTATTTTTTGTTATTTATACTCGAAATTATACAAATACTGAACTATTTAAAAATATGGAAACGTCTTAAACTGCACATGAGTAATTTATCCAAATAATTCTAATAGTTTTTTTTTTTTTTTTTTTTTTAATTCTAACTCAAATATACAATACAATATGGATATTCACTGTTTGAAGAGAATGTTCTATAACTCAAGATAAAAAAATGTAGGATATTTAGAATCAGTATGGTTACAAGTATGAAACAAAAAGAATTGAACAACTTTGTGCAAGAAAAAAATAGAAATACTTCCAGGCAATCTATAAAACTAAACTAAGACACAAGAGAAAAGAACATCTACTAACAAAAGAAGATTTACAAAATGACAATCAATATATAACAACAATGAAACACAAATAACAACTACGAGGACAAGATAAGTAATAACTATGAAAAATAAACAACTACATGGAGAAGATATAAAAAAATTATGAAAAATAATAACCATATGGATAAGATATAACAAACTACGAAAAATAACATTGTAGTTCAAGGTGGCCGTAATAGAAAAAGCAAACTATCTAACATAAATGGTTTTACGAGTTATATATGAACATTCAACTTGCAAATAAATATTTTAATTACAGACCTCTCAGATTTTGAAAGAGGCACAATAATTTTTCAGCATGTAAGCTACAAAAACTGGAAAAACTAATTAGTGTGGGAATTAACACTGTGTCAACTGTTATGATAGTTTTCTCAAAAGACGCTAAAACATTGTCTAAATAAGGGGTTAAGGTTAAAGTTAGCCCTGGATAAGCAGGTGTCAATGCCAATGAATAGTGCTTTAAAGCAAGATAATAGCATCTCAAGTACACTAACTTAAAAAAAAAAATAATAACATTTAAGACTTAGTATCAAGGAATACTATACAATGGATCAGGTCACAAAGTGTTGAGGTTTTAAACAAAAATTAGTATCTACCTCAAAATTTCTTCAATTATTCTAAAAGCATAAGTATGTTTTGAATATCTGAAATATATTACTTAAATTTCAAGATAAGTTGTTTTGCTTGATTTTTTTATATATATAATTATTGTAAGCTAAACACTTAATACTGCAAAACAACTCGAGTTCAGAAAAAAATTAATACCTTTTCAAATTTTCTACAATAATTCTCAAAGTAAACAAATATGTTTTTGCGTTAAATGTGAATAACTGATAAGAATTTCACATCTATATAAATATCTTTTGTTGACTTAATAAACTTAACTGCAAAAGTAATTAAAGGAATTTAAAACTTGCAATATTACAAATCGGACACAGAAAAGTAACTTTTCTAACATAATTTTGTACCAAAGAAATATGTGTACCTAAAAATAAAAATAATCACAGTACACAGATTTCAAGGAGCTAAATTGCAGACTTTTGAAAGAATTTTCAATGTCAGAGAGCATAATTTGAGTGCATGAACTTCAATAACCAAATAATACAAAATAAAAGTAAAATAATATTGCTTTGGAGACAATATATTTTGTCCTAACTAAAATTCAGATATGTACAAGGTACAGGAAGGTGAAAAATCAAGATTTTTACTTTTGATATTGTAACAATGAAAAATGGTTGTTAAAAACAATGTATAACAATGGATATAACATGTTACAAAAATCTTTAATTGCAATTTAATTTTTTTTTTTTTCATAGACAATTTTTTGCTTTAAAAAAATTCATTAATTTAAAATGACTTTTATAGTTTCAGATTTCACATAGTGATAGGCTTATATGTAGACTATGTGAGTTTATCTGTCATGTACAAGGTCACCATACATAGATAAAACTAAAAATTGATTTATTACCGTCAAATTTATAGGCAACTTATCAAATTTTTTTTTTAATTAAATATTGCTAATATATAACTGAAAACACTAAACTGGCCACTCTTTTTTTTTTTTGCTTGGGTTTTATTAGTACATAGTAGGACAGTAAAATTTGGTGTCTCAACAGATGTCCAATTTTTCAATTGAAACTTCAAGCAAAATTTAAAATATCTAAAAAATTATACTTATTTCTTTGTATTTTGTAATTATTTCATACTTTTGAGATATGTTTTCTTTAAATTTAACAGATTTTAATAAAGTATTATTTAAACTTTTTAAGTAGTTCTTTTTATAAAGAGTTGTTTCCAAGTTAATGATTCTTGTAGATCTCATTCTTTTAGACTAGCATTAAAAGTAGTGAAGCGTATGACCATTTGCTAAAAAAAACCTTTACTTTTTTTTAAAGAAATTTAGTTTTCTATCTTAAACACTGCTTTATCACACTTACCTCATCAGTAAGATGCACACCAAAACAACGTTCAGCAGGATCAATATTGTATAACATGGTGTTACAAATACTAGTTAGATCAATGGGTTGAGAAGCATCTACTCTGCCTGTGTCAATCATGAGCTGTAGATCCTTAAGGCTAAGTGGAGGATACTGGCGCTTTAGGCTATAAATAAAATAAAATTCATCATCGCAATTTTGGAGTTGTAAAACTATAAGTTCAAAGACCAGTTTTTTATGCAAAATAGTAAAATGTCCATATTGTGCAGGGACACAAAAATTCTCAGGTTCCAAAATTTTAATCCAAACCTGACATTTTATTTTAGGTATTGAAGTGACTGTTTTGTGTGATAGGAAATAATGCTTCAAACTTATTAATCTGACTAGTAGCTCAGTAGTATGATAATAGATCCAATCATTTCATGTTCATATTCCAGTGTCTTTCTAATGTTGCTTTACATCCACCGCTGCAGAACTTAAATTTTTCATCCAAAATTGACATTATCTTTTAGGTATTTAAGTGACTATTTGATAGGTATGATAACAAACAAGGCTTCATACTTATTTGTCTAACTGGTAGTTCAGCAGTATGATGGTAATTCTAATCATTTGAAGTTTATATACCAGTGTCCTTCTAGCACTGCTTTCAGAGCAAATAGATGCAAAAACTATTCAAGGTATTGATTGTATTTTTAATATTGAAACTTTCTAAAAGAAATTTAGATTAATTGTAAATAGAAGTAGGTCCTATTATTATTGCTATGAGTTACCACATTAACTTTTTTATTTTTTATGTACAACCTTGAAAGAATTCATTTTGATTTTCTTTAGAGACGATTAAAAAAACAGCCCATTCCTTTAAAGAACCTAAAAACATGACCATCTGCTTCAATTTTCTAAACAAGATGGAGCCTGCTTTGGCTATTTTTTAATGATTTTTTCTTCTCTTCAATTAATTCCAACATTAATAAATATCCAATATTACAAAAATTAATTTCTAATTCAAAAACACTTTTGAAAAAAGCAAAATTGTCAATGTTTTGCTAAGTCTATCAAAGTTAAACTAAAACTAGGAACAGAGAATGCTCGCTTAATAATATAAAACTGTACATTTTGATTTATTAAGATATTATTCAGTGAAAATAAAAAGTATAAAAAGAAGAAGATTTTTAATGCAAATTATGTGTTGTTTTTAATGCAAATAATGTGTTTTTTTTAATACAAATTGAAAAAAGCGTTAAAATTTTAAAGAAAATAATTTTATGAAGAGTAGCAAAATTTTATATTCACTGGAGATAAATTATATTAATCTTCAATTAATAAGAAAATGCACATCTGTTAAACTTAAACAAATCTTTGTATACAATATACAGAAACATAATTCTAAAAAAATTTTGTCCGGGTTTGTTTAACAATGTCCAATTAAATATAGCATAAAATGATTTAATAATCATCAAAATAAATGTAAAAATTCAAAAAAGGTAAAAAGTTACAAAAATAGTTCAAAACATATTCGAGGTAATACAAAAAAAAAAAAAAAAAAAAAAAAAAAAAAACCACTTTGAATGGTATATGGAGTCAGTTTCATGTAAATTTAAAAAAAACAAAAAACTATATTACTATATTATTGCCCATGGAGTATGTATCAGAAATTAAGGTACTTTACAAACATAATTGTGTTAACAAAGTTAATATAAATATAAATTAAATTATCATCAAATATTGATTGAGGTATAAACAAATATAGACCTAAAAAATGTTTTTTGAAAAAACAGCATGAAGTTTACATCATCTGTTTTACAAGACTATGTGCTTATAAAATGTCATTAAAAAATTATAATGTACCATGTAAAAGGAATTCTTTAAAAATCTCAAAAAATTCAAGGATAATATAATTAACCCACTGACGGTCATGCATGTACATATAAGTCATTTGATCCCCAGTTTTTCCAGCAATACACAACATTTTTAAATTTATAAATAAAATTTAAAATAAAATATTTTTTGAATATTTTTAATAGGGTGATAGTTTACAACCTATCTAAAACAACATAAATAAAAATAATTTAAAAAAATTATGTATTTGTATAAGAAATATAATTTAAAAATCATTGCAGGGAAAAAAACTGTAGTATTTAGCCCATTCCCATGACCGTCAGTGGGTTACAGAAATCAGTCTTATCAGTAAAAATTTCAAATTAAAGAGACCTGTAACTAAAAGATGTAATACTAATTAAAATGTAAAGACTTGCTATAGAAAATTTGTTGTTAAAAAATTAAGGACATAGATAAGAATTCTTTTACAGAACAAATTAAAGTGTGATTACCTTAATCCTTTATAATAACGTTCACTGGGCATCTTCAGATAAAATGGTTTAAAATAACCATCAAAACCAATTCGAGGGTATGAGCACCGCTGCTTAGAACCTTTATTTCCATGACCATGAGTTCCTCCCCCATGTTGTCCTCTTTTACGATGCTGCAATTACACAACATTGGAATAACAAAAATAATATCTAATAACACTGACATAACACAAATATATAGGAAATAAAAATAAAATTAAGATATTAAATTGCATAGCAATGATTTTTATTTATTGATTTTATAAGATTCCCCAGCTGTAAGTGTTTTAAACCAGTAATTTATAGCATAATAAAAAAATTAAAAAATCAATGTTTGGAGTAGTATATATAAGGTTAATTTGGAGCAAATAATGATATGCAATAGTGCATCTTATTCTTGAAGCAATTGAATATATACAAACTCACAAAATAATTAACAAGTTTATAACCAAATACCCCATTGAAAGCATTGTTTCTACTTTTTTAATTCTAATTTTCCTTTCATGTAACCTTGAAGCAGAAACCCACCAGTTGTCACAGCAAATAAAAGTGGTTTCGCAGTAAAAAATCAACTGAAGCCTTTTTTGGCAACAGAAAAAAGGAAAATATAAAGAAAAAGAAAGAAGATTCTCTAACAATATGTCACCATGCACCATAAAAACATTATGCTGTTTATTTAAGTAAATTAGATTTTTATTTTACCAAATCATTTTCTAAACTTTGTATGTTACCAAAGCAGAAAATCCTTTATTTCATCAGGAATAAAGTATTCTATTCTTTAAAGGGTACCAGAAAAAGCACTAAAAAATTCTCTGGTCATAATGAAATTTACGTTTTTAACTATGCAAAGTTTAAGGCTGAAGTATTTTACTATTAAGTAATTCAATTCCAAAATTAGTTATGTACAAAAACTTTAATGCTTTAAAAAATGAAAAAAAAAAAAAAAAAAACTTCTTACAATTATGCAAATAGATAGCTTTTCATTAGGCGGTTGATGTGTCAAATCTAAATGTTTGCACATTTAAACTACACAGATATGTATTACCAAGCCAAAATGTTTACTGTTTGTTATAGGATGGCTACGGCAACCCTATAATGGTTTGTTATGGGAATTGTATATAATTTAAAGTTTGTTAGTCTGGATGAGTTATTGCTGACATTTGGTGTTTTTTACTCGGTAGATACCTGTTTAACGGAAGAATACTAGCAAATGTAAATATAATTTTTATTACTATAATTATTATTATTTTATACCGGGTGGCCACAAAATTCAAGAAAAAAGTTTCCCGGTTGATTTCTAAAAAATTCCCTGATTTTGCAGCAATTTTTTTTCAAATTTCCTTAACTTTTCCAGATGTGTAGACACCCTTATCAAATAAAACACGGATGCTAAAGATATAATACGCACATTTTTTAAAAAATAGTTTTGAAATAGTAGTAATGAAAAGTTTAAATTATTGTGTAACATTATACTTCTAACGATTGCCACCACAATTTTCCGGGTAAATGGTGCCAAAATATGGATGAACGGGGAAATGTTCCTTCAAAACAATGACAGCAAATTTTACTTATTTTTGTGAAATTTTAAAAAATTTCCCGATTTTTTCCAAGGGCAAAAAGTTCCCTGACATTTTCTTGATTAACAAGTTCTGCGACCACTCTTGTTATTTTTTTAGAAATTTGGATGACCCCAGCAAAAATTATTACAGTTATAAGTTTACTTACAAAATAAAAACATATGCAAGGAGAAAAAGATATTTGATAATATAGAATGGGCATAGTGAATTTTGGAAACCAACCTCCCTTTCAAACCAGCTAAAAAAATTATCTGGGAAATATAGGAATAACTAATAACAAGAAATAAAGAATTATTTTTTTTACTGCTAGTTGGGTACTTTTGTAAAGCCAAGAGCAAACCATTCCAACAAAATAGTATTTTTGTTATGAATAGAATATTCATTTTAATTTCTATATGTGTATTGTACAGTCGGTGGAAAATAGCTGATGCAATTTCATAGGAGACTTTTGTGTACTTGCTTTCCAGTCAAACAGCAAAATCTATTTTAGGCGGTTTATCATAGGAAAAACCCTTTTACACTGTCGAGTTGTAATAGTTCAGCTGTCTGAGTTTATAAGAGGATAACAAGCAATTTGGAAAGGACCAAATTCTTTTGCTGCTTCTTCAATGGGAGTCATGAACCAAAAAAAATTATTCATCACTGCTTGATTTTAGTCATTCTTTATTGGAACATTAGGTATTTAAAATGCAACTACTTGCATTTTAAATATCCTTCCAAGCTTATTTGACTTATTATCAGCTTCATATTTATAACTTTTAAACTTGGTACAGCTATGCACTTTAAGGGCCTGGCAAGTTTTGAAAACTTCCATGGATATACATCAACAATATCTTTGAACTGTAGCTCCTAAACCTTTCTCTCTAAACAGTTTTATAGCAACCACAAATAGTGTTCAGTTAGTTTGTTTTAGCCTTAAATAAAGTTACTAAAAATCACCAGGACCCAACAATGCATCTGTAACTAAAATAAAACTAAATAACTTTAACCATACCATGTTATTAATTATTTTAAAGATTCAATGAATATAAACAAACACATGGATCATTTACTTACAGGATGTTTTAATTCACCCGGATTCGAAAATACATTAAACCGGTTAATTCGAGGAAGATAACGAAGCAACTTCAAAGCCTGGTCGACTCCTTTAGTACCCGGCATTTTAGAAAAAGTGACAGATTTTTAAACTTGAACAGAGTTAATTCCACAGTTAAAATAATTAATACATTTGTAATAAATTTTGGGACAAATAAAAAGAACTCATGTTTGTTTATTTATCATGGCCGTAACAAGTTGAGTTGCACAAAAGCTGCGAAGGTCATTTTCAATCATGTAAGTCTTTCTGGTATTGAAACTGAAAAGTAACTACAACTTCGAACACAGGTCAATGTCAATAGATGGTGCCCAAATCTGGATTATCACACATGTTATCAATAAACAAACCATCGGTGTGTCTGCTGATTTCATCAAAAGAACAAAACGATTATTAACTTTGCTGCGAAAATATATAGCTCTTTTTCTTTTTTTAAAAATAACTCTTGCACCTTTTGCTTAAAAAAAAATATGAAGCTTATAATATTAGATGAATATGATTCGGTAAGCACTTGGGCTGCGAAATATATTCGCAAACAAATACGTCAGTTCAAACCTGATGCATCGAGGTACTTTGTTCTTGGTTTGCCAACAGGTAACAACACGATCTTATAATATTTAAATTAACCAAATTGATGAATTTTTCCTTTTTCTGCATATTAAAGAAAACATTGGTTCACCAAAAGAAAGTAAATTAATTGAAGTTCTACACTTTTCATTTAATATTTTTTTACCGCATTTTAAGGACTTTACTTGGATTCATTCCCAGATTATAACAATCCACTACTTACATTTCGTCTTACTCTAGTGATTTTTAGGGAACAATTTTTTGTGTTGTGTTATAGAAAATCAACTAACTATCGCAAGTGCACTGTTATTGAGGTTGAATTTTCATAGTAAGGATGTAGAGTTGTTTGTAACGGTTAAAAATAGATCTACTATTCAGGCAAACGTTATTATAAATAAACTTATGCCTGAAATGTATCACTTGACTGATGCGTTTAAGTTTTTACTTTCAAAAAGAGAAATAAAAAATATTTATTTCATTAAACAAAGTGATTGGAAGTTTGGAAATAAATACTAATTATATGATTAAACCGGATGTCATGTATGAATTTTTATTAAAAAATTCAGTTTTTATTGATTCTAGCTGTTCCCAGGCCATTATATATATAGTTACCAATTGTTAAAACATTCATTGAGGCACAATTTTCGAGTATACTGTGTTTAAGCATCATCACAGCATAAAATTATTTCAGTTTTTCTTAGTGCTTAAACATCTCCATCAATTTCTTTTCAATTAGCTTGTTTTATTTTAGTTGACCTCTATCTATTTGGCATGTTCTTACTTTTGAAACTTTTCACATTTTGTAATGGAAGATTTTCACTTTTTTATTTTGAATGGTTAGTTGGTTTATATGCTCAATTACCTATTTTAAGGCACAATGACAGCTAATCAGGCCTGAACCTACATCTTATAGTGGATTCCAAACCACAACAAATATCCATGCCTAATCCAGGATTCGAACCTGGCATCTTTAGCATGCATGGCCAGAGCGCTAACCACACAGCTATCAGATTTTAATATTTATTTTTAATTAAGTATAATCTGGTATTCTGAGTAAGTAGTTGAATGTTAAGAGTGTTGGCTTCTTGTGTACTTAATTTAACATTAATAAAACATCTTTAGAAAACATGCACATTTATTGACAGATTAAACGTACTCGTAACTCGCTGCATTTACGTACATACCTTACCGACGTTCTAAATAATATTATCTTACAAAATTCCATCACAATCACTGTTGCCATCCCTAACTTACAAATACATGCGCTTACAAGTGCAAGTGTTTATGGGCCATTTTCATATTCTAGGGAAAAGAAGATCTTTTCCAAATATTTTTAAGTGTTTTATCTACACATTAATTAATATATCAAACAATTGGAAATGATTTGTTAAATAACAAATAATAGTTACCATTGTTTAAAATATCCTGGATTCATATATATCCTTAAGGCTTTCTTTTTCTTTTTCCCTGAAAGCTCTTTTTGACACCTATAAAAAAAACAATGATTATGCGGGACTTCTCTGAGTAGTATCCAACAGAAGTCCTCATCATATTGACATTCCATCTATTGGTATCTATGCTCCATCTATTGGTATCTATGCTCCATCTATTGGTATCTATGCTCCATCTCCTTGAAATCTTGGCTGTTGTTCACTAACTGCACCAAGATTTTGGGGAAAGTAATCCAAAGCAGATTCTTTAGAATAACCCAAATCTCTGGCTTAACCATTCTCGTCATAAATCTCACCTTTGTCTTCAGAGTTTTCAGGAATGTCTTCTAGTGTCTCACAGTAGATTTAGCTACAGGTGTTCCTGAGCTATGAAGAACCAGACACATTTCCGAGTAGATCTTTGGATAGCATATTTCTTTCTTAATAATGAATTGTACCCCTTCATGTTATATGAACAGATGTAGCAGTCTTTTCTATGATTTTTTAGGTTCTCTCCAGATCATACAGATTCCAAAGAAAGACTTTTTTTTTTTGCCTTTCACCGCTTTCACAATTCCTCTACACAACGATTACAAAGATTTCCTCTACACTTTATGTGGGACCCATGACTTATCTTGATCACCAACTTTTACATCAAAATATACACTATATACTTATATATTTATAACATGCACACTCGATGAAGAGTCATTTTTAAGTACATTTTTTTTTTTTTTTTCACAACAGAGACAGAAAAACTTTCAATTTTCTCCAGTAATGACAACTTATGACACAATATTCTCATCACCTTCTTTAAAAAAATACAATTGATTGATGGTTACAAAAATCCAAATGTTAATTTTTTTTTAAAAATGGTATGTCATGGAATTTTTTGACTATTTTTCCTGAAATTAACATCCAAAAACCTATCAGCTATTGGTTTCTAAACACTTTTTGGGTTGCAGTCCTGTGTTATTGCCTAAGAATTAATAACTTTTGGAAGAAGCTGTATTTTCAACTATTATTGAATTCCACCCTCTTATATTAATTTTAAGAACTAATCACAATTTTATAGTGCTAGATCAGCTTACGAAAAAGAATGTAATTGTATTAAACATGGGTGCTGAAATTTTTTTTTTCTCAATATGATCAAGTCATTATTTTGTATTGCATATTGTCCCCCAGCTCTTTGTACTTTCAATTTATTAGGTACTAGGAACTGGTGAATAATGATTAATGTTTTGAGGGATGTATTAAAAATTTATTTGAAGCAAATTATATTTTAGAATAGGAAAACTGTTTTTAAAAAATTTAAGATTAACCACTGAATTTGCTACCTAAATTCTTACAAATTGAAATAATGTTTTCTGTGTACATTTTTGTTGCTGATTTATTTCATGTTCCGTAACCATAGTACTTATATAAATGTTTTTTAGGTTCAACACCTCTAGGAACATATAAGAAGCTGATTGAATTTTGCAAAGAAGGTAGCGTCTCATTCAAATATGTGAAAACATTTAATATGGATGAATACGTAGGTATGATTCATTTTGTTACATTTCAATCAATAAAAAAATGTGCAATCTTATAAACAAAATTTTATAGCTTTCATTGGGGAGTATTACTTTTCTGTGTATATGGAAAAAAAAGTTTTAAAAATTAAAATATCTCAGGAAGAAAAAAATACTATCAGGTTTAAATTCTTGTTTGTTTATTTGTGCAAGTTTACAAAATAATTTAATATAGTGTTATAAAATATTAATTAGATAATGTATTAATTTCATTATAATGCATATCCTTATACATTTATATGCATTGTTGGTAATAAAAAGGTTATATAACATGTTTGGAAACTTATTATATTTCAGGAAGAAATTCTACTATCAAGTTTAAATTCTTATACAACTATTCATAGTATATGCATATAATAGTTTTAAAACTGTCCACATCCAGAGTTTGCTTGAATAGTCTCTTATTTACTAACCTACTTATAAAACAAAGGTAACAGACTATTCTCGCATACTTCTTTCTCATTACACCACAATCCCATAAAATTATTTTTAAGTCCATAGTCCCTAATAATTTTAAAAACTACAACTTAATTCTATTCCCACAAAATGAGTTCCTCGGTTATCACCAAACAAAGCGATAGATACAAATCCTTATCTTCTCAAATAAACACCACTTGATCCCTGATCCAAACTAAACAGATGTAAAGGTCCCATCTCCAGCTGACTGGGGCACAATACAAATATATTTTAGAAACCTTTATATCTCCTTATTGTTGCATTTACACATTAATTGAATGTAATATTAAGAATATAGATTAATTCCTTATACTTGATTACAATGCACATCAGTTTGTAACTCATCTAATCTGAAGTGTGGAATAGTAAACAGGTTATAAATTCAAACAAACAAAAAGATAAAATGAAAGGAATATATTCGAAATGAGAAATAGCACTCGAAATATTTAATGAATTTTAAAACTTAGAACTTAATTGTACTAAAAGTTCAAGCATGTAACGCAAATCATTCATTCACATTTAAAAAAAGGTTTCAATAAAATGTTATAAACTGATTACTTTTTATATTTACCTTTTTTTAATAACTCACTTCATAAAAACATAAGCATACAATTGGCATACTTAACATAGTAGTTGAAGATAAGTGTTTTTACTTTTTAGAATATTTAATTAAAAAGTGTTTGCTAATAAACATATATTGTATGTATTATGAAAATTTTAATAAAAATTGTATAAATTGTTATTTAGGTCTTCCCCGTGATCATCCTCAAAGTTACCATTCCTTCATGTGGAACAACTTCTTTAAGCACATTGACATCCATCCCGAAAATGTGAACTTGTTGGATGGGAATGCAAGTGATCTCAATGCAGAATGTGAAAATTATGAAAAGAAAATTGAAGAAGCAGGAGGAATTGATCTCTTCATGGGAGGTAAAGTCTTTACAAACAAAATATTTTATTGCATGGAAATAATTTTTTTTGTACATCTGAGGACAAGTTATGTTTACTCATACTATGATTGATGTATTGTTTACTACACTCAATTCATCCCATTTCAAACACTCAAGGACGTATGTAATATATCCAGAGCCACAGCCCAAACTTTTGCAGCCATTGTGTGCCTAAAACATGTAGTAGGTTAAATTAAACATTATTATTGCCAAGGATTACGCAAATTTAATTAGTTAATAAGTAACTACATCTTTTTGCCCTCCTTAATTGCAGGGGTGTACTGGCCATAAAGTTGTCTGGTGTAATTAAAGTCCAATGCATTCAAATTCCAATCACTCCCACACAACGTATAATGATTAAAAAATTCAAACTAATTTATAAATAAAACCATTCAATTATTGAAATTATTATTTATAAATATTTCAATAAACAAATTTAATAATTATTAAAATTAATTATTGAAATTATTTTTTAAGTAACAATAATTAAATTTGATTAAAGATTTTTTTGTAAAATTGGACCATAAATCTAAAATCACCAGGCCTATTTTATGTCTTAGTACTCCTCTGCTTAGTTGCCATTATTTAATATTGGCAAGAATACTATATATACTCCATATGGCACTACTAAAGAGAATAAATTAACCATGCTAGGTTGTCTGAGTTGTGTTGAAGTGCCACATTGAGCCAAGTGACCATCTGGAGAAGAATACCTAATATACCTTCTAGAATAATGCTTATGTTTTAGAGATGAGACCGACCATTACCAAATGATTTTTCAGTTAGCTTCTAGTTGAGTTGGCTCAGTTACCTTCTTGCAAATTAGGTTTGAAGCATGGTTTGTTATGGCATTACACTTCAAGTTGTAGTCCCAAATTAAAAATGGCACTGGTGACTAGCAAAGACATTTCTGGTCCTAACCTGTGCCGAACTTCTTGCCTTTAATAATTTTCTAAAATTGTGAAATAATTCCCTATAAACTGACTTAAGTTGTTGCTCTTGTAAAGTTTTCCCATTGTATGTTTGTCATGGTCAGTCCATGCACTTATGACTATATACTATTAGGTCTTGGGTATGTATTCGATTTATAAAAGTGACATATATAAGAGTTCTTTAAAACTCACTCATTCTTTCCTAAAGTATTGGGAAAAGCCCCTGCTCTTATATTTTCTCTCTTCATTATATGACCATGTTTATGAAAATCTACTTAGTCCTGTTTTTCCCTCATTCAGAGTCTAAAACTTTTTTGTATAGCTACAATCCATTCCCATGAAATCAGTTGTCAAACTATTTTAAAATAAGCAGGTATATCATGGTTCTGTCTTTTATAAGTGGCTATTTAGAATAATTTTAAATTTATGAAAAGAGATGCAATTTTCTCATAAGTAGATTTCCCACTATTTTTAAAATGATAAAAAATTACCACTTTTTGGTGGAATTGGCTTAAGTTCTTTTTATTAGATAATGTAAAGTTTAATTAGGTAAAAAATTGTGTGATATTCAGCAGCTAATAAATATACTTAGATTTAACAAAATAGTGATCATTTTGAGAGTTTACATTTTAAGTTAAAAAATTCAATGAAAATAAACAAATTTTCAACTTGTAAATTTGATAATTTCAGATAGAGCGGGGTATATTTTGTTACTCAAATAACTTTATTTTTTTACTAAATGCACCTTCTTACTAAGAATTTTCTTAAAAATTCCTTTTTGTATCTCAACTAAAAAGCATGTATAATTGCTACAATTTTAACTTGAGTTTTGAATTTGTGCTACTTATTTCTTGTAATACTAATTGGCTGGGGAAAAAATCTTGTCTTTTTTTTATTTTGAAGTTTTATTCCTATAAGATGATACCTTCAGATATTTTATTTGATGTCAAAGGGAAACTTTTTGGAGGATAAAACCAAATAAAATTAAAAAATTTTACCCCATGCTTATGATTATCACTTATACCCACACAATACTTTCAATTATATAATTTTTCAATTGAAAATGTTTGATATCCTGATCTTTCAATTTCTTAATCCCATTCACAGGCATTGGACCAGATGGCCATATTGCTTTTAACGAACCAGGCTCGAGCCTTGCCTCTCGCACTCGACTAAAAACATTGGCTGTCGATACCATTGAAGCAAATGCAAGGTTTTTCGATAATGACTTGTCACAAGTTCCTCATGAAGCTTTGACTGTTGGTGTTGCAACCGTGATGGCAGCAAGAGAAGTATGCTATTTATACATTCTTTAACTTAATTCTTAGTATTATGATGATCTTTTTCTTTAATTCTGTTTCTAAGTTTATTTGATAAACATATCCTCTCTTCATTCTAAAATTTTACTTCAATTTAAACAATTGGAAACAGTACAATTCTATATTTTAAATTGCATCATAGTTTTTTTCCTAAGAATTTAGAGGTTTTTAATTAAATTAGGGTTTTCGCACATATGGAAAGTGGGAGTGTGGAGAATTTTGTCAGGGAAAGTCAGGATTTTGAACAAAAAAGTGGCCATAAGTCTTGGAAATACAGTGAATTTCATGAAATTCTAAACATTTTAAGTAAAATCACGTAACTGTGATGTCATAAACACTATGATCGCTATTCAGCTCATCGAAAATACATCTATATTTTTATTTTACGTTTTGGTGTAAACAATGGTCACAGTTAAAAACCGCAGCCAATGGAAACATTTCTGAACTCCAAATTCGTTACATCACACGAGTAAGGTCTCATAGGTGAAAAAAAAAATGTCATCTGAGAACTGAAATGAATAGTTTTGATAATCTTGTGATTACATTTTTTGATTTTTTCCCCATTTTCTTTCTTCCGTTTTGCATTGTTGATATCAAAACATTTTATTTTTGATGATATTATTATTATTGACTTATTCTTTCTTCAAATATTTCTTTATTATTAAAGATTGATCGACTTTTTTAACACTGAAATATCAAAGAATGGAAAATTATTTTCCCCTTTCTTCTGATTTGGAAGTTACTGAAACAAGGATTTTTTACTTAATTTAAATTAAAACTTTACATAAAAATCATTTTATAGTACATTGATTTACTTACTATGTTCGTGTTAGTAAAATTCGTATGTAGGTTATTATTATTTTATTTATTTATTTTTTGTGATTTGATTTCTTGAGTCAATGAAAATTATTTGATTCAATCTTGGAAAGTCAGGGATTTGCAACATTTTATTTTGTCAGAAACCCTGTAAAAATGAAATATCAAAAAGCTTTAAAAAAAAAACCACAGTACAACTCCTTTAGATTTCCCTTGTTTCGAACCTACATTTTTTATCGTACCTGAAGTTAATGTGACACAGGGTGACCACCGAACCTGGAAATCAGAGAAATGTCAGGGAGCTTTCTGATTCTGGAAAAAGATCAGAGAAATGTACGATTTTTTTTTTTTTAATTTCACGAAAAACAGGGATAATTGATATCCTTAATTTGAAAGTATGTTTCTCCGTTCATCCGTATTTAGCGCCATTCACCCGGAGAATTCTGGCGATAATCGTTAAAAGTTTTATGTTACAGAATAATTTAAACTTTTCATTATTGCCAAAACTGTTTAAAAAATTGGTGTATTATCTCCTTGGCATACATGTTGTATTTGATCAGGATGCCTACACATCTGGAAATGTTGGGGGAATTTAAAAAAAGTTTACTGTAAAATCAGCGAATGTTTTAGAAATCTATTGGTAAACTTTTTTTCCTGAATTTTGTTGCCACCTTTAACATCAAAACTATAGTATTTCTTTAAATTTTTTACTACAGTGTTAATTAAGAAACGGCCGGATATAGATTGTAATTTTGGATAATAATGCAAACTAATAGTTATAATGTACTTAAGACATGGGTCAGTAAATTTGAGGTAAACTTTAGTTTTAGATTTTGGTATTTTACATACAGCATATCTGGCACAATTAATCTCGTAACTAAACTTTTTTTTTTCTAACATCATACAAATTATGTTTGTAAACTTTGCCCAATAGTAATGATTTTTTCTTTAAACTATGCAAATCACTTTAAAAAAAAAAAAAAAGACTTTAAGATGGATATGTTCAACATACTTACTATTATGTAGAGGTAGGACTGGCAATGTATTCCATAATTGGTTACAGAAAGACATTTCATCGATCCAATAAATATCATTTATAAGTATGCATTATAATTTAAAGAAATTCCTATTAGCGTATTTGTTTCATTAAACTGGCTTTGAGTATCCCTGGCTAATAAAAGCATCATGCACAGTAAGAGAATTTTTTTTTTTTTAAATATAGTTTTTTTATTGACCTTTGGAAACAGGAAGCTGCTCTAACAAGTTTCAAATTTATTTGAAACTCTAACCGAACCATAAACTGTAATTGATATTTTTTTTTTAAAAATGAATCCAAACTATTGTTATATTAATATTATCTTCATTTATTGTTAAAATCTTCTTCAAAATTGTTAAAAAAGTGCATCAAAACATTGTTTAGCCCACCTGGTGGCTGTGTGGTTAATATTCTGGCCTTATTTGCCAGTAGTAGCAGGTTCAAATCCTGGGTTAGGTATGGATGTTAGTTGTGGTTCAGAATCCACATTAAGCTAGAAGTCCCAGATTGATTTGCTGCTATTGCGCACAAATAAGTTAGTGAGTGTACAAATAAATCAACACCAACCAAAACATTGTTGAATTTACAATATAATTTATTTGTATCTAAATATCATGTGGCACTGATTTTTTTAATTTAAAAAAAAAAAAAAAATTGGAAATGTGTTTTAAAATTAAAAATAAATAGAGGAATTCATAAAAAATCAAAATGTTACAAATATATATATATATATATATATATATATATATATATATATATATATATATATATATATATATATATATATATATATATATATATATATATATATATATATATATATAGTAAATTAACAAATTGATTTTTTTTTTTTGCTTACAAAGTCATAATTTTATTTAAAGAAAAAACTAATAGCAGCAGGCCTCTAGAAGCCGTGTATTGTTATAGATACTATATTTCAAATTGTATTGACATCTTGAGATTTTGTGTGAGAAGTTATGTATAGTTATAGAAGCCATATGTCAATTCAATTTTACATAAAGAAATGTTACTATATGACAAATTGTATTAACATATAGCATCGTACATAACTTCTCACACAAATTCTCAAGATTCTGCTATAATAAGTTCCTTAAATTTTGGAAGGTTTTGTAAGTTGATGTAATTTCAGTTGTGCTAAGAAATGTTTAATTTTCGTGTATACAACAAAAAGATGGGGGGGGGGGGTGTTTTGTCTACTAATTTCACTTCCCGATATTTTTAATGATGTCTAAAGGTGATAAGTTACAGAACCAGTACTGTAACACTTTTAACTGTTTTCATTTTTCTTTTCTGTAGGTCATGATACTAATAACTGGCTCTCATAAAGCCCTTGCCCTGACCAAGGCCATTGAAGAAGGTATCAGTCACATGTGGACTGTCTCTGCTTTCCAAATGCACCCAAAAGCACTTTTCATCTGTGATGAAGATGCCACTTTGGAGTTAAGAGTTAAAACTGTGAAATATTTTAAAGGCTTGATGCGAGTCCATAACAAACTCATTCAGTTAGATGGAGAGTAGTTATAATTTGTCATTTAAAACTTAACTAATCAAAAAATTACTTAATTTTTATTAAGATTGTGTTGTTGGTGTTATAGTATCTGGTTGTTGTTGGTTTTTTTATAAATTTTAGGGGTATGTCTAATTTTTTTTTTTTATTGATTGATTGATTTTTTTTTATCTAAAGACTGCCAAATTTCCCATGATAAAAACTCTTCTACGTTGCAATAATTAGTGGTCTTTTATATTTTTTCTTGATAAAATGTTTTAATGTGAAACCAATTGGAAATAACCTTTATTGTAAAGAACTTTATTAAGATTGTGTTTGATTGTGTTGTTGGTGTTATAGTATCTGGTTGTTGTTGGGTTTTTTTATAAATTTTAGGGGTATGTCTAATTTTTTTTTGATTGATTGATTGATTTTTTTTATCTAAAGACTGCCGAATTTCCCATGATAAATACTATTCTACGTTGCAATAATTAGTGGTCTTTTATATTTTTTCTTGATGAAATGTTTTAATGTGAAACCAATTGGTTGACAAATTAGAAATAACCTTTATTGTAACTGCTTAAAGATTTAAAGCTCTTGTGCCAGGTTTAAAAACAACAAGTCTCTTCTTTTTTCTTCTTTTTTTTTACTAGGAACAGTTGCATGTTATATAACTTTTCATATTCAAACTCAAGTTATTCCCATCTTATTGTAAATCCAGCCCAATTTAGTAGCAGTTTTAGTTCTTTAAACCAGGTTTTGCCTGTGTGGTTAGCAAATACCATCTCTTTAGATTTGCTGCATAGCTAAAAAAAAGTTAAGTTCTTAATTATAGGCTTAGCAAATCCTTTATCTTGTATAATATTAAAACTGAAAAGGTCATATTTTAATTTATATTTTTCAGTGTGATTCCAATTCTCCAATTAAATCGGGTTTCCAATTGCTTTTATTTTAATTTATAGATTTATAATTTTCTCGTTTATGACTCCTGTCTCTTTGAAACTTTTTGATAACTATTTATATTAATATTTTGTAATTATCATGTATGTATTTTTATAGAAAATATTACACAGCTCAGTGGTGCTATTTAAAGTCTGTGTCTTAGAACTTAAATGTGAAGGGCTTCTTTACTATACCAGTGTTTGCCTCTAAGTGTAAGTAATATTTCTTTTGCAAAAGTTTTCAGGATATTATTACGCAAGTCACTTTACCTTTACAATGGAAGCCTTTACTAGATTTTGCCTTAAGAATGTTTTACTCTTGACAAAAGTGCAACATTTTTAGTCAGTGCGCAAACTCCATGTCTGGATAGGGCCTTTAGAATGTGTGATTACCCTTATTTAATGTCATAAATAATTAAATTAATGTGTACTTGTGAAAAAATTCATAAGATTAGATTATTTTTAATAATGTTAGATTACTTGAATTGCTTTTATTTTGCCAAAAATCTGTTGAAAATGTAGTTAAAACAAAATTTCAGTTTCATTTATTGTACTAATGAACTATTTCTCCATGCACCCGATGTAAATTATTTTTACAATAATAAATATTTATTGTCATTGTTATTGAACTTCCTTCATTAATAGAATGCAATACAAAATTAATTTAAGACTAAACTTGCTTGGTATTGTAATAAAATAAAATAAATAAAACTAATTTTAAAATGAAGCAAAATATGTGAAAAGGGGGGGGGGGGGGAAACATTGCTTTAGTGGAAAGATTGAAAATTTAATTAAGTTCACCTGCCATATGCTATAAGGTTGTTATTTAAAATTAGCCTTTACTATAATTTTTATTGCATCTTATATTCACTTCAGTCAATGGTAATATTTATTCTTTTTAAGTATTAAAATTATTGCCTGGTACCCTGGAAAAGCAAAATTCAACAATATCTTTTAAGTATCTTTTATGTTTAAGTTTCAAAAACTCACTAAATTTTTATAGAATAATTATTTTTAAGAAATAACTAGTAAAAACAGGTTCAAGTCATTTTTCATATATACATCCAAGCTATTTGTCAACTAGAATATCATTAACCTAATTTAGGCTCTTGTTTTTTGTTAAATAATAATTTTGTTTATAAATTTCCTACTTTTTATTTTTATCTAATTTTTATTGCTTAAAGATAGTTATGTCAGTAGTTATGATATAATTTTTCTTATATCCCATGTAATTCAAGATAAAAAAAACTTAATATCTTTTGTCAACCATAATACTTAAAATGTATGCTTAAAATATAATTTTCCTAAAGAGTATTACATTTTTTAGTAATTTAAAGGCAAATATAGAAATCATTAAATTTTCTTGTACATATTTAATTGATAAACTATTTTAACTTATAAAGCAATCTGTACTAAGCGTGTTGCTTACTTTTAGTAAAAAGTTTTCCATGTTCTTTTCCAATTAATTCTTTAATACTACAATATAATAACCAGAGTACAAAAGTTTAAATCAATGATTTTACACAAACACTAAGTAATTTTATTAAAAACATATAACCAGACAATAATTGATTACTAATATCACATAGTATTAAAAAATTCTTACAAAAACAACAGTTATATAAAATATAATACATATGGCTGAAGAACTTTCAAAATGAATCATTCTTTTTTTAAAAAAAACCTAAATAAAGTGATAATGAGTAAAAACTACTTAATTACTTAGTATGGAATAATGAGTGAAACTAAAGTGCTATTAATTTACATCGTCAAAATGTTATACTATTTACAAAGTATATTTCAAAGTAATGTAAAATTCTTACCTAATAGCCAATAAATTTTGTTTATTTATAAATAAATTGTCTTTTTTAACTGTTCTGGTTTAAGGAACAAAATATAATTATGCCTCAACTTATGCAAGGTCAAAAAATAATTAAAATTAATGGTTTAAATAGTAGCTCATGTCATTTACTAATGCTCTTTTGAATGGTTTTCATATTTTATACATTGGCATCCCAATTCATATTTGAATGACCTGTTATATTTTGAAAAGGAAAATTCATAAATTTTGTTAAAAGTAGGTTCTGTTAAGGCCAATTTTGATAGTGTGCTTATTTGGGTAGTCGTAAATCTTATTTGAAATAGCCAACTTTTGAAAGTCATTAGTTAAATTTTATTATGCGTGGACATTCACAGAATCTATTTCAAATATCAATAGTATCATTATCTTTCGTCCATTTTAAAATATATAAATAAATTTGGGTTTGAGTAGCTGATTGAATAGTTTTTGGAAAAAAAGCATTTGACATATCTCTGAATGATTTCTCAAAATTCTTTTTCTAAAATGGCAACCATAAAAAGATTGGTTGTGTTTGGTGACCTTAACTGTAACCTATTATGTACAATGCAATTTTGTGTAAAACAAATTGTACTTTTTTTTTCTTCAAAATTGTGCATTGTAGAAGGTCGAATATAGAAGTATTGATAAAATATTTGAATTTGCTTTCAAATCTCTAAATGTAGTAGTTTCAAGGATGTTAAAACATTTTTTATAACTCAATTAATGATGCAATTATTTCATTTAGAAAAGTATTACAATGCTAAAAGCTCACCATATTACTGGTCTATACCTTTTTATGTATTTCTTTATAGTTATTATTGCTCTGTTACTCAAATAGCCAGTTAGCTTGAATAATTAGATGTCACATTTAAATTTTACCTTGCAAATGACTTATTTGCTAGGAAAACATTATTAAAATTATCTTCTATAGCTTATTCAAACTAAGCTTCCCTTATATATGAGTGATATTTTTTATTAAATCTATTGACTTCAATTTTATTTGTTGATGGGAGTGAAACTTGGCAGATAGGTTTGATGTCGATGACAATGCATTCTATTAAATTTTGGGGCTGTTACTGTGACTAAACGGTCGCGTTTACAGAATACTAATAAAACAGTTGCATTAAGGAAGCATTGAACCGACCATTGTTGAAACACTTTGCTTTTGCTAATTTATTTTTTAATAAATAAATAATAAAATTATTTTAATCAGAATAAATGATATTTGGATGTGAGAGCATTCATTCACATTCATTTTTAATAAATAAATTTTGAAACTTAGTTTGCTGCACATTTTGCTGATAGAAATGTTTTCGATATCGGCGCTGTGATGAATTTAAAAATTGACAATGCATGTAAAGGATTTTTTAAAAACTCTGTTTTTATGGGTTATACTGTTTTTATACTTATGATAACAAACTGAGTAAGATTGAACGGACATTGTTTTATAATAATCTGAAACTTGTAGCAAACCATAGTTCTTTAAAAAATTTGCATCCATATTAGTGAGAGCATGGTAAAATAATTTCTAAATATTAGGAAACAACAGTACAAATTTTCACAAATGACATTTGAAGATCAAAAGTTATATGATAGTTTTTCAAAATTTTATTTGATTGTTTTCGTTTTAGTCTAAAACTTTTTAAGCGTTAAGCTTTAAAGTTGGCTTGAATGTATGTAAAAAAAAAGCTACATTTCCATCTGGTTTAAGCTATTGTTCACTTATTTAAGGTATTTTGTCATGGCCTCATTAGTATGTGCAGTAAATTTTATAAAAATTTTATTAAAGCAGGCTCTAACCAGCATAGTGCCACCTTGTTTGTTACTCAAAAATGTTTTAGGTACAATGACTAGAAATATTTAGTACATGACATTCAGAGTTATTTTTCTTAATCGACTTTACGAAGCTTTTAAATAAAAGTGAGGATGTTTCTTTTACTTTAAAATGAATGATTATAAATGTTCTGCCAAAACATTCATAAATATCACACTTGTATTAACTTTTTTTTTTACTAATTGTATGTACAAAATAAGTATATTTTTTGTAAATTGGTACATTAACTCTCTAACAAACCAATCATCCCTTAGAAAATCTGATCATGTAATCTCAATTCTTAAAGAAATATGAATACATTTTTATTTACAAAGCTTTGTATGTCAGTAAACTTAGCTATCAAAATATTTGTGCTCAATACACAATTTTCTTTCGATGTATAAAAATTAATAATATATATACACATATTTACAATTTTTTTATGAATTAATAAAAATATAGGAAGCTATCCTTGCCTTGAAGGTCAGCACCTTGTATTCATCTCCCTTTCGCCTATTCGAAAACATTCTGCTGTACATTGAAAAAATACAAAATAATTATTAGGAACACTTTTCAATTTGGAAAATAGTACCACCACCTATTTCATGCAACATCCAAGCAATACCCATTTCCTCATGCATCATCTTCAGCATTACCTGAGCTAAATACAGTAATTATTACATGCAAAATTAAAACATTATTTCCCCACCACCGTCATTCAGCATGCAAATTATCGTACCTTTGGCATAACTAAATTGTGTTGGAGAGTTGAAATAAATCAAGTTAGGATTGTCACAGTTACTAAATGACCCCTTCTACACATGTTTGTATATAGATGTAAACCGAGTATACACCATTTGACGACATTTAATGACTGAAATCTTCCTCTGTTAAGATTGATGACATATAATAAAAATCCAGCCATTTTGTAGTTTTTTTTTGTTTTTTTTTAAGTAAAAACGTCTCAAAGGAGGCGTGTTTGGCCACATACTTGGCGAAAAAACTTGCTACCTAATGTGCAACTTCTAATCTGATATTTTTATTTCAGCCAACTTTTGAATTTCCCATATATTTAAATGAAAATAGCTAAATTTTTATAGAGATTGCAATTTTGGCTAACTTCCTTTAACAATGGCACAGAGTAAAGCTATTTCTACTCCATGTTAAAGAGATAAACTACTGGCAAAAACTATTTCTGCACGAATTATAAAACATTGGCATTAGTTGGAAAATGAGAGATTGCAATGGTGGTCTCGACTTTTTATCAACATCAGTTTCCCATTAAGTCACGCTTCTTAAATTCACTTTGGTAATTGAAAACCTTCTTTTGAATAACTATTCGATACTTATAAATCACAGTCAGACTTTCGTCACTTTTGACCTCTATAGTTTCAACTCTTCAGTCGATAATAACTTACTTTTACCGAAAAAGTTTTACTCCCTAACAACTTCAACATATTTACAAACTTAGTTCACCATCACCATTCCCTGGTAGTCGCTTATGTATTAATAAAGGAACAGAAGTGCAATCACCATTTTCATAATGAACACTATCCTGCACTTTCTTCTCCAGAAATACCAAGTCATACTCGTCACTCTCTGGAGAACTGGCCACGTTCAGGTAAGTTATGTTCGTCACGTTTTGGCTATCCTCGTCAAAGGATACCTCCGATGAAAGTTTATTTTTATTCTGTCGTTTTTCTGATAAATTGTCCAGCTGGACCATCGGCACTGCCTCTGCTGGAGCTGGCCGTGATGACATGATGTTGTCGTACGTGTTCTGTGTGCCCTTTGGCTCTTGTAGGTTAACCATGTTGGTGTATTCTTCCTTAGTATCTCCAGTCATTTGTAAATAGTCATTGTTGTTTGGAAAGAGTTCCTCATTCATCATCTGGTATGGAGTGTTGAGTTCAACGTAATACTGTAAAAAGAATGTTCTGTCACTTCTATTTTAAATTAGCCACTACATCTAAACAAATATAAAAACATTTTTTTTTACAGATATACACCTTCATTCTGAGTTTAGTAAATTTCACTCCCGAGGACCGTACCTCTGAGAAGGTCAGTTCGAACATTTTGTAGCCAATGGTCGGTGGGATAATACGCAAGTATCGAATTTACTTTAAAAAACAACAGTTGACAGCAATCCAATACTCGTTTCACATCCACTATTAGTTACGACTGTCTAATTTAAAAATCTAGCCTATTTGAAAATCAGAAAAATTATTTTATTTTACTTGTAAGTTTATATATATATATATATATATATATATATATATATATATATATATATATATATATATATATATATATATATATATATATATATATATATATATATATATATATATATATATATATATATATATATATATATATATATATATATATACACTGCACAGATTAAAGATATAATCCTACAAATATATTTACGATTGTTTGAAATTTTATTCCTTAAAACTAGCAAATATATTCCAGTCACAGTAAAATCAAGATGGTTTGCTCGTTCCTGAAAAATTTAGTGATCAACAGACACTATGTTATAAATTGGAAGAGCCTGTCTTACAACAAAATCTATAAATCTTACTCTTCAAGCTAAAAATTTGCTGAAGTTTGTTGTATATCCCATTAATTTTGTAAAATTTTACTTACAAAACGATTAATTATCATGAAGCAATTCTATTTACTTGCATGTTGTAATTGGAGCTTGTACTCTTACCTTCCTGACACCTGACTCCAGTAAACTTCCAATTTTTTCTGCTAACTGACTAAAGTCTGGTCGATGAACAGGAATATACTGCCAACAATCCCTCATTAATTGATCTCTAAAAGTAAAACAAATTTTTTATATTAAAAAAAATAATGGAAATTATTGGAGAGAATTTTAAGAGACTCCATCAGAATGAAGAGTGCTTCAAAATTCTATCACAAAAACTATATAAAATGGTGTTTGTTTTATTATCTAAAACAAAATTTTACGGTAAATATTTTATTATATATATATTCAGATATAACAAAGCTAAAGTTAATATACACATATTTTTTTTCTAAGCTTATGCATTCTTCTCATCACATATCAGCGATGTGTTACTTTCAAGAATATTATCAGATATCCACAGTTTTTCTAACTGTCCTCAAAATTGTCTAATTTTTCCTCTTTTCCAAAGATAAAAACAATTACTTAAAACATTTCAACGCAAAGTAAATTGGCAGATGACACGCGAATCAAGCAAAGACCCAAAATGTCTGTATTTGAGTCTTAAAGTTGCTCGCGGGATTGGTCCATCGCAATTGATATTTCAGGAAAGAAGAGAATTTTTTTCTCACTCACCATTAAAGGCTGATTTACACGCTTCCAGTGCCTGGAATGCCAGCCGGTAAGTTGGTTGGAAGGTCACTGTCACGCGTTAATCAGAATACCAGCTTTGCCTTTGCACCGTGCCAGCTACGCAACAATCTTGCTATTGAGTGAATGTTACTCTCCATGTCGGATGTCATGACTGAGTTGATTGAATGATGAAAATTAACGTCTTAGTAAATAAAAAATTTGATCCACTAGAGCCGCCAGCCAGAGGTGATCCTGTGATAAACTGGCTCCTCCTAGGACTGGAATGAACCGTTTAACTGGTGCTAGTCCTGCGTCTAATGACTAATGATCTCAACAATTACGCCGACTGATAGCAGGTACATCTGCCTTAATAATTAATTATAGTTTTTAATTTATAATAACTAAATCTTAACGTAAAAAAATATGACAGGTTTGTAAATTTTTTTTTTTTTTTAAACATGTTTGTTTTTATTAGAAAACGGCCTTTTGCAAATGGTTAGCTGTTTTTTATGGTCTAAAATTTATTTTATTTTATAGGAATTACTGAATTTAATATTTACATTTGTTCCGGAGCCATTTCAGGTTTTTCCATCCGGTACCCATTCTTTAGTTTCTTAAAAAACTCTTCATTTATTTCTACTCCTGGATAAGGATTGCTACCAAGGGTGAACAGTTCCCATAATAAAACACCAAAAGACCATCTGAAAATAAAAATTTATATAAAATTAACAGTGTTCTAAATGAATCGAAAAAAAGTAACAATGTTGTGTAGGAATTCCACACCAAAAGTGATGAATGAATGTGAGACACATTCATTCATCAGTTTGGGTGGTAAAATACCTAATAAGGAATGAAGCAGGCAATGGTATTAATTAATTCAGAAATATATATTTTTATTTGGTTATGTAGAACAAGGGATTTAAATTGAAAAATAACAAAGTATGTTTTTTTTTAATACAGGGTGTCTCACAAATAGCCGACGATTTGAAAAATCATTTAAAAATAAAACTGAAGGTGATAGAAATATGCGGTTTGCTGCATTATGCTTAAATTACCAGGGAATTTATTCTGACCAATTTTCAAAATTAGTTACAAAAAAAGTTGCCAACAGATGGCGCTGATAACTAGGAAAAATGCATTTTTGCCACTTGTCAGAACATTCCAATTAAAATGTTCTCACGGGCGTCTGCGAATTTTTCCTAGTCATCAGCGCCATCTGTTATCAACTTTTGTAACTAATTTTAAAAATTGGTCAGAGTAAATTCCGTTTTAATTTAAGCATAATGCAGCAAACCGCATATTTCTATCGCCTTCCGTTTTTTTTTTTGTTTTTTTTTTAATTGATTTTTCAAATCATCGGTCATTTGTGAGACACCCTTTATGTATTAGTGTATTGATGAGTTTTGTACAACATGTTACACATGATTTAAGAACCAGTGAGTAATGAAACACTTTGTTGCATTGTAATTACCGTAGTTTAAGCCTGTAAAAGCAAAATTGAAAAGGAAAATTTTTAATAAAAATAATTTTATTAGGAATATGATGGGACATATATAAATTGATTTATTTAAATGCTTTGGTTTGTAAAAATACTTACACGTCACTTTTAGTTGTGAAAACTCTGTCACGAATGGACTCAATAGCCATCCATTTTACCGGAAGCAAACCCTGAAAATGTCAACGCATACAGTGAAAATTCAACTTGTTATTAAGTTAAAATATTATAAAATTGCTAAAAAGTTGATAGGGGAAATAAAAAAATTAATTTCGTTTTCAGCACAGAAAGTGTTTTAGTTATTCATTACTATATTTTTAAATGTTAATGTGAGTGTTGAAAGTTTACTAATTCATGTACTCATTAAAACTTATTTGCTTGTTATTTTGATTACATATTGTGACATATTCAAAACATTTATGTAACTATTCATATGAAACTAATATTCTTTACAGAAACGTGCATTAAGAAATTCGATTGAAATTCACTTACGCCTTTTGTATTTTTGTAATTTGAATACTTATAAATATCCTTCGCCAGGCCGAAATCACATATTTTCACAACATTGTCAGCAGCTAGCAAAACATTCCTTGCCGCAAGATCCCTGTGTATCAGCTATAAAGTTCAAAGAGAAGTTAAAGTCAAGGTCCTAAAAGTTAGTATGTACTTGTTATGCTATTATCCGATTTAAAATAATACATTTTGAAAGCAGTATTTTTGAGTTACAGTTTAAAATAAATAGAAATGCAGTGCATTATAAAACTTATTGACATTCAATAAAATAATCTCAATTACCCGAATTAATATAAGCCATGTTGAAAGTAATCTTTAACTTACAACACAAAATAAATAACAATGCATCGTATCAACTTTTTATAAATGATCACCAACGATGCATTAAAATTTTATCAATGGTCACCAACGATAAACAAAACATAAACAAATTCCTATATTATGTGGAGTTATTCCTTAGCTTGTGAGAGCTATGTAGTTCTTGCGTACATACCGAAATAGTTTCATATTTGTCAAGGGGTTCATTAGTACCAAACATATTCAGAAAAGAGGTAATTATACCTAAGTACACGAGGACGTTTGCCCTGGTATTGTGCATCTACAAGAATTAATAGGCTGTGATACTTGCGTACCACCGGTAGATTTATATTCTTATTCTATCTCCCGATATTTCAATCCCGTGTTAGGCATGGGTGTTTGTAAATGTATGCTGGCTTGTCTAATGACGAATGTTTCGGAGCATTATAGCCCTCGTGTTGCTGACGGCGCCAGATAATCTGAAAACAACCAACCAACCAAATATTTCAATGGGTTCCTCATAAATGTTAGGTATTTTTTTTTTTCTTTTCCCAACAGATTATAATGATTTCTGTGTAAATAAGTTCTCAATCAGTGCCGCTGTAAATTTTTATATTTTCTGCTTCTTAAATTTGACAAATATTAATAAATAAACAATGTCAATGTTCTTCACTGTAAATATTTTCTTATAATAATCAATTAAACAACTTGTAATGATTGTTTTAGCATAGATATATGTAAATTAAAGTTTTTTTTTTTTTTATTTTTTATTCATATACATAAAAAAAACTTTAATTTTTTGGCTCTCAATAATTGCTCTTCGCTTCTTATTTTATATTTCCTTTCTTTTCTTGCAATATCTGTAGCTGCTGTTATGCGATTGTTCTCTGGAGTTTGTTCTACATAACCATTATAGGTTCAATGGTCGTATCTGTGTGGCAAATATATAACAGTTAATAAGTTAATAATCAATATTATTGAGTTACTAGTAACAATACTCACATCCAAAAATTTAGAATAATCTTTTTTTTTTTTTTTTTTTTTTTTTTTAATGTTTTAAAATATATACATCAGAATAAAATGAATAGAAAAATGTAAAATTATTATAAAAATGACTTTTTCATCCCTATAATAGGGTTATCAAAATGAAAAAAAAATAAAAAGGCAAGAAAATGGTTTTCAGTTTCACTGAAAGATATAGTTTAAATAATGAAAATCAGAATATTAATAGGATATGGTAACATCCTCCAGCAGCCATCCCAGATGCACGATGATTTTTCATGCTTTCGATAAGTTTTTTTTTATATATATATATTTATTTATGGTGCTAAAAGATTCTTTAAACCGTAAGAGATTGTTTTTTCATTTTGCATCCGAGCTTGGTCCGGAGGAAAAAGGCTTCAATACGACCATATCTCGCATGTTCTATCGAATTAAGATTAAAATTGTTGGAAGGCATCTGCATGCTGCATATGCTTAGTGTCTTCACTTTCTAGGAAGTCTTCGATCACGGCTGTTGGGTGCAGATCTCCTGTAAACAGTTTGCCTCTAAACTGTGACTCCCGTGGTGGTTGCAAGAGCTGAATAAATTGATTGGCAAGGATTTCTTTTTGACGTAGTAAGCGTTAAACAACGGTCATGACGTATGATTGTTGTCTTTGTGCCCTGGTACTGAGTGCAATATTTCCTGTTGTTTGAAAGCTCTTTTGTTGTTTTGAGATGGCATACTGAAACACATTCAACGTTTGTGTCACTTTCGTTTATGATCAACCAGATTACAGTACACCGATTATGCTATCTCTCATAAACATGTCCAAGTCAAATTTTGTAGGCATTTTTTTTTTTTTTTTTTCCGTTATCGATGAAGAGCGATTCATAAATTGCGAAAATTCTTTCACTTTTTTCCATAGCAGTAGTGTTCCACCGAAACACTTTTATTCTCACTCCAACATGCGCCATTGTTATATGCATGTCCATGATGATAAAAATGATTTACATTTATACAATGTTTTATCTTCCTCTTACGATTTTTCATAAGTAATTTTGAACCATTGCACCCTCTTTAATGCCTTCTTTCGCATATTTTAAAAATAATTCTAAACTTTTGGACATGAGCTTACAGAAAGTTCTTAATTTGATTTTGAGCTCAGTGGTAAATACGACTTCGATTATTAGTATGGCAGAATACCCTATAACAGACTGAGAATTCTATCCTTAAACATTCCACGAAGGCAAAATTCAAATTTTGTCATTTATGGCACTTTTTAAACCATAATCCCTTACCTTTCTGGACGCTAGATACTCCATTCCTCTTGCACACTGGAACGCGAAACAGAGCAGGTCACAAGTCGTGATGAAGAAGTTCTTGCGAGTTTCCTCGTTCCAGTTCTCGTGTCCCTCTCCCACGAACGAGACAGGGACAGAGTTGCGCAGATATCTCTCGCTTATGCTGCTGCCAGATGGATTGGTGAAGACAGACATGCCTGTGCCAGAATCGTTGGTGACTTGGTGGGCAAGATCAGCGTAGTTGAGGGACTGTCCCCTGAAAGACAAGCACTGTAAGTGTGGGAGAATCATCGATATTTTGGTGGCAAATTTTGGTCTTGTACCTTCTGAAAAGATGGTTGAAAAAGAAAAATTGATTTCAAGTATTGGAAAATCTTAGTTGTTTAAGAGAAAAACCGTGTAATTTACTAACAATTCACTAAGACATAATTTGTAAGAAGGGGAGGGGAGAATACTTAGTGATTTAACTCTAAACCTACCAATGGTCAAATTACCGCTTTTGAGATTTAAATCAAAATTGTTAAATTCCAGGTATTCATTTTTCTTGAACTTACTGAACGACTTTTTCTATAATATTGTTACGAATTTTTGTATATTTGTAAATATTTCGTAGTGTTAATTTTGTAAATAGTAAAATTTATGTTCATCTCGCGTAAGGCAGTGCAATGGTTCGTCTTGGTTTGTTTCCCAGCAATGAATCTCTCAATGCTTGATAACGAGTTTTACAGAGGTAACTCTGGGAAGCGAGTTTCAAGGGGCAGGGCATTTAACATTATGGTAATGGGAATCTCGCCAAATTGGCGAGATAGAGCCAAATTGGCGATGGTTTTGGCGAGTAATTTTTGTCGCCAAATTTGGCGACCATTTGGCGACATTTTCCGTACATCTATAGGATTTTTCGACTACTGTCTGGAAAGTTCTCCAAATGTCCATCTCTGGAAGGTTCAAGTATGTTCGCAGCCACTCCTATATAAGCGCGACCTGAGTTGGTTAGTAGTTAGTTGATTTTGAATCACTGAGTTAGTTGTCTCTCAACGTTCATTGTGAAAGCTGTATTCCTGACTTGAGTAGTTCTTGAATTTTGAGTCACTGAATTAGTTGACTGGAGATACTGAGCATTCTAAAGCGAACTGTTTTGCATTGTCTTTTGCGGCGATTTAGCAGTTGTTTGTCAAGTTTTTAACTGCTGTTTTGGTGCTCTATTGAGGTGAAAAGAGCTGTATTGTGTCTACTAGAACGAGAAGTTATGGAGCTGTAAGAGAACTGTGAAGAGTTATTTTGGAATAAATTTCTGCAAGTTTTGATCTCCTTTGGCGTCAAATCTTTCGAACCCGTACAACGCAACAATATATAGCTACTTAAAGGGCTTAAGTAGCTATATATTATAGAAAAAGTCATGCAGTAAGTTAGTTAAAAAAGGAAAACCTGGAAATTAACAATCTCAAAAGCAGTCATTTGGCCACTCTGGTAAATTTAGTGTTAATTATTAATAAATAGGTCTTGAAAATATTGAACGCATCAAATGCAAATACAAAAATGATGACCAACTACCGACACAATGCCATTCTTTAGGTTGATCCAATTGAACTTTTTTTATGGAGGGGTTTACCGCACAATCACATTTTCCGTATTAAGTAAAAAAGATATGTATATATATTATTTTGTTGTAATTCTTTCAAAAATGAATATAATTTTAAAATAGTTTTGTATTCTAAAAAAATTCGTTCAAATACTAAAAAATAGTTAGCAGATCGTTTAATTACATTTATGTTAACAAATAGTAACTAATATGGTTAGCTGTGCAGGAAGAAATAGTAATTAACTCTTCAATAGTAATTAATCTCTTGTTCAACTTGTAAAACGTTCTTATTCAACAAACATATTTAAACTTTTGCTTGAAATTGTTTTTTATAGCATTATGCAAATTTAAACATGAACTTAATTTTCCAAACAAAAAATCCCATCCATCAGCTTTGTTGACATCTACTACATTTCTAAGACATTTTAATAAATACCTGTAGGTCGGATTGTCCATTCCCATTCCTAGTATGTCAGAATAAGTGATCATGTTGTCCTGTATGTTCATTACTGGAGAACCAGGAAGAGTGGATATCTGTGGATCTAATTGTCCAGTGCGATGGTCTAACTGGTCAATAAAGTACTCCTTGTGCTTCAGAAGAAAATGCCTGAGATTGCCATAGCAACAATACTCCACGATGACATAGAGTTCACCTGATTATAAAAAAAAAATTTAAATATAAAAGCATTACTTTCATAACTATTTTTTATATTTTTGCGAAACACACAGTAGTACTATAGCGGTCACTTTTGCCTAGTAGTTAACGCGTCTGTCTACTGATCTAGGAGTCCCTGGTTCGACTCCTCTATAGAGCACATCACTAAATTGGTGACCCGAATATTTGAACACATCAGTGGCGCCACCTAATGTGCGACATCCACACTACCACCTCATCATCTCTCTGGCGACTCACTGCCATTATGTAGTGGCCACTTTTGTCTAGTGGTTAACACGTCTGTCTACTGATCTAGGAGTCCCTGGTTCGACTCCTCGTTAGCGCACATCGCTAAAGTACTCATTGTTTCAAATTAAAATGAAATTATAAATGCTTTAAAATCGGCTTTTGATCTCGGGACTTTCTTATCCACAACGTGTAATCTTAACCGATTTAAAAAGCGTATAAACTGGGAGAATAACATATTTTACTGAAAAGGGGAGTTTAAAATACCATAATTATTGATATTTAAAAATTAGAAGTCAATAAATGTGTAATATCTTATTTTTAAGTAAGACAAGTACTTGAATTTAAGGCATTTCCTTACTCTTTTTTGAAATAACTTTATTTTCACGTAAAACTTTTCCTTTCATTGTGTAACTCCCATAAGTCGTATTTTCCTAATTTCTACATGATGAAACCCTCACGGTTTGTTCACATTAACTAAGAATGAAACTATTTATTTTTTAATCATATTACATAATTCATAGTGAATAGTATAGAAAGCATTATACAGTATGTGATAGAGCAGTCAATACGATCTTCTAGTCATTATAGTCAATGACTTAAAGAACCAATTCATGATTGAAAATATTGTTATGAATTTTTTTTCTCAGAGGAAATAGTGACGCAGCATTTACTAAATAAAAACAATAATTTATTCTTCCTTCCAAAGCTCACAAAACTTCTCCGAACAACAACAAAAATTGATATCAAGCTTCAATACAAGCTTCGGTACATACAACTTCTAACACAGCGATAATGCAGGCACAGCGAAAGTAAACAAAAGATGCGATGCTTTCCAAACAGCATCCAACAGTCGACTCCACTCGATTCGATTTTTCACCTCTTTTTATAAGTTTGCGGCAGAATTTTCTAGCAAAATCCAGTCAACCAATCCCATGATGGAAACGCCTCGAAATTTCCCTACTGATTTAGATGCTGCCACATTTTCCTAACTTGTATTATCCCTATTAACAAATAGATTCAAATAAAATAGAACTTGAAAATGTGTGTAACAATATTTATTTTATTAAATATATATCGTGACGGGAATTTGCTTAATCTTTTTACTATAGATTCAATTAGTATAAATGACCACAATCCCAATTAGGTTGATCATCGCTAATTCAGTCCCCAATTTAATAAAACTACAATCTCCATCTTACCTTTTCTCAAATTTTTTGTCACTGCTCCCAATAAATTTACAATGTTCACATGCCTCCCAATGTGTATTAGTATTTTCAGCTCTGCGATTAAAGCTTTCTTTTGTTCTGCATCCGCCGCCTCTAGAAAATTAAAAACACATGATTATAATCTTAATTTATTTGGCTTCGATGTGAAGAGAGAGGTGCTAGACCCAACGTCAACACCTCGTTAATTAAAAATTACGAGGCCTTAATTGTAGATGGTTGTGGACGCTACAATGTTACGGCAAAGTATTGCCCTCATGAAGTCAATCAGAAAACTTCAAAACAACCAACCATTATTATCATTTGATTTATAATATCTTTACGAGAATAAATCTTTACAGTTATTTTTAAGGGGCTTAATTGTAGATGGCTGGGGACGCTAAGGCGAAGTATTGCCCTCATGCAGTCTATCAGAAAACTTCAAAACAACCAACCATTATTATCATTTGATTTATAATATCTTTACGAGAATAAATCTGTACAGTTATTTTTTAAGGGGCTTAATTGTAGATGGTTGGGGACTCTACGGCGAAGTATTGCCCTCATGCAGTCTATCAGAAAACTCCAAAATAACCAACCATTATTATCATTTGATTTAGCTTTACGAGAATAAATCTGTACAGTTATTTTTTAAGGGGCTTAATTGAAGATGGTTGGGGACGCTACGGCGAAGTATTGGTCTCATGCAGTACATCAGAAAACTTCAAAACAACCAACCATTATTATCATTTGATTTATAATATCTTTAAGAAAATAAATTTGTCAAATTATTTTATTAAAGGGCTTGGGTCATGATAAGAAAAATAACGTTGTTCAACTTTGAAATTCCCTTATTGAAAATATATGAAAATGTGTTGTTTGACATTTTTGTACGAGTGTAATATCTGTATATATGAATCGAATTAGTTTTTGTGGGAATCGTAAATAGTAACGAATTTGCTATAATATGACTAAACAGTTAAAAACAAAATACCAAGAACAATGGAAATCGATTTTATTAGAAAACAAAATTTTAGGACTTATTGAATTCCTTATTAATTATCATTTTAAAGCTGGTGTAGAAACTTTATAATATTCGGAGCATTTTAAGTTATAGAAAATTAACTTTTTGTAAGGCA
Organism: Linyphia triangularis; assembly: GCA_963978545.1. Classification (NCBI taxonomy): domain Eukaryota; kingdom Metazoa; phylum Arthropoda; class Arachnida; order Araneae; family Linyphiidae; genus Linyphia; species Linyphia triangularis. Next base: position 18,625,116 of record OZ021725.1, read on the forward strand.
TTCAACTTCTTATTGGTGCTTTGACATACACCGTTTAGTTTTTGTAGCAATTACAAACTTTCCAATAATAAAATGTTAGATAGGAAACGAGATAAAAAAGGGGAAAATAATTATCTATTTTAATAAATTATCTAGCAGTACATTTATAAATAAAAATGCAATGGAAACATACCTCATTACTCTTCGTATTACTCCAAAATATTCTTTCAGAGGTAATTAGTATAATAGCAATTCTCTGCTGTAAGCACGAGAAATTTTAGCTCTTTTTTTCTACTCATAAACACATAAGAATTCTAAAATTATTATCAATCTAGCAATTATGCTTTTGTTTTATATAGCTCTACTTGTTTACAAAGTTATACGAGAAAATATTTATTTCAACTAGGTGAAATATGCATTTATATCGTCCGACGATCGGGACATGGACGTGTCCCGTGCGTCAGACTATATAAATGCATATTTCACCAAGTTGAATTAATTATTTTTCCATATAACTTTGTCACCAAGTAACATGATATAAAATGAAAACATAACTAGTAGAATCATCTTAATTTTATAGTTCTTACCTGTTTACGAGTGGAAAAAAGAGCCAAAATGTCCCGTGCGTCAGCCAGAGAATTGTCCATAACATTTCGAAACAATTCAAACCGAAGTAAGAAACCAGTATTTTGCCTGTCGTCTCAGTCAAAATTATGTATTTCAAACAGAGAATAATTACATAAAAAATCTTCGTTTTGTAAATTCTTTAAATTGAACATTTGTAAGATAAAAATTTTAATTTTCGCTGCCTTTTTCAATAAAAATTTTATCCCCAATCGAAAACTAAACTGTTTTTAAATACCTAATTTTTAAAATTTGTAATATGCAATATATTTTGTGTCAGAATTAAATTAATAATAGATCTGTTACTAAAATAATTTTTTTTTTTTAAATGCAATGTCCAAAGAGTTTGTTTTGAATCACATTTAGAACTACAAAACGGCGAGTTTTTGATGTTATAATTAGTGTATATTCTTCTTAACACACGTTAAAAAAAAAATTGTGTTATCAATATTCTTCCTACTTAAACATATTTGAGATATTATTCAGTCTTTTAGATAACATTATTTTTATTTCAAAATGTTTAATGTACAATTTTTACGAATTCTTTTCAACATTTTTTTTTGTTCTAGTATTTGGTGATGGTAAATTTTAGTAAAGTTTCTTTATTTCTTAAATGATGATTTGCTATTATAAAAGGTTGGTATGCAACTTTATTGCGCATTTCAATATTACTACGTGCAAATATTATAGCCACCATTTTTGAAAAACGTTTTACAATTCCATGCAATATAAATTCTGGTACTTATGTAATTCCCCGTTGAGTATGTCGGAATGCTTCAGCTGCTCGAAACCGGGTACACGCCCTTACCAACCGTTTCAAAGGACTAATTAAAATCTTTGGCGAAGTTTTTATTAAGTATCAAAATTTCTTTTTAAAATTATTTCCTACCTTTCAGCATTTTTACTGCTACCGTTGTAGAGGCCTCCCCATCAACTAATCCAATAGCTTCTGCTTTTACCACGCGTCCAAAAGCACCTTGTCCTAAAGTTTTGTCTGAAACATAGAAGTAGATTCTTAAATTTCTTATATTCAATGCATATTCTGTCTTAAATAAAAAAAAAGTATTAGACAACTTAAATTACATTTAATTGATTTATTACATAAATAAGTTTTCAAATTATATTTCTAATCATTAGTCTTAAGCTATAAATGATTGTGCAAATTTCAGAAATTATGTGTCCTGATTTATAGCATCCATAAAGATGTACATATTTGTATTTACCAAATTTCAGTCGTCTTTGTAAATGTCAAGCTATTGCTTTAATTATCTGCCTTAATAACGAAAAGTATTAGACAACTTGAATAGCATTTAAACATTTATTATATAAATACGTTTTAAAATTATATTTCTATCATTAGCGTTCATGTATAAATGATTGTAAAATTTTCAAAAATAATGTGTCTTGATTTATAAAGTCTGTAAAGACTGACATATTGGTATTTACCAAACGTCAGTTTCTATTGGAAATTTAGAGCTACGAGAAAAGTGACACAACTCAAAATAATTCATTTTGAGTTTAAGTGTATATTGAATCACAGGCTGCATGAACTTAAAGCTAGATTGGTTGGTTGGTTGGTTGTATTCAGATTATCTGGCGCAGTCAGCAACACGAGGGCTATAATGCGCCGAAACATTCGTCATTAGACAAGCCAACATACATTTACAAACACCCATGCCAACACGGGACTCGAACCCGCAACCTCGTGGTCTAGAAGCTAGCACGCTAACCACTATACCGTTTGGTCGGCTCTTAAAGCTAGAAGAACCAAACAAGTGAGTTTCAACTTGAAATCAAACTTGTGCCTTTCAACCAGCTTCCAGTCTGGGATTCAATATACACTTAAACTCAAAATGAAGAATTTTGAGTTGCATTTTTTTCCTGCAAAGGTGAGATTTGTCGAAAGTAATCGGAATCTATTCTGTGTTCGGGAATTGGAATTAATTTAGGAATTTCAGAATTCTTCAAATGATCATCCCTTAGAAACATGTGTGAATCACTTACCAAGTTTCAGTCTCTCTTTTGGAAACTCATAACTATTCTTATATGGTAAGAGTTCTGGTTGGCTGTCTAATGGTAAATTTGGATTAAATACATCGATGTATCCGCGCTCAAAATTATTCTGGCATATGATATCTAGCTCCTTTTGTTCTCTCTGAAAGCAATACCAAAATTGAATCAATTACATAAGTTTCAAGGTAAGTTTTGTTTTTCATAGTAACAGATTACCAAAACAAATTACTTTTTCTTTCATAATTCTTTTCACCAGACAAGTGATGAGTAAAATTAAAGCAAGAAGAGCAAATCCTACGATGACAATCGCCGAAGTTTCTCCTGGTGTCAGTGCAATGTCTCCTTTTTCATCTAGAATTGAAAGAAGGATTTAAGTTAAGGAGACTTGGTACCCCTTGTTTTTACAAAAAATAATAAAAATATAAATTTTCTATTTTTTGCATGTTTATAATCTTTGAAACCTTCTCCTTATTGTCGCAAGTTTTTGAGCTGATCCGATAACTGCAATTGCAGAAAAACTATATTTTTATGAAGATCTTAGCCCTGCTGCAATTGCTCCTTTGATGTTTCGAACGCATTTTTCTCAGTTCGTGATTTTGGAAATTCCAACCTTACTCAAAATGCTAAAACTTCAGCAAATATGAATAAAATGACTTGAATTTTTTTTTTATTATTCTTAAAATATCTATTTGACAAGGATAGGCATGGGTTTTTGAATAAAATAAAAACTTTTTTTTCCAAATTTAAATATTGAAAAATACAAGTTTTTTACGCTGTTTTTACATAGAGGTACAGTAACTATCGTTTTTCTAGAAAACTATTAAACTTATTTTAAATCCGATGACTAAAACGTTAGAGAATATTACTAGGAATTTTTTTTTTTTTTTTTTTTTTTTTTTTTTAAATCAGAAAAAAATATTGAAAAATGAAAAAGAAGATCGACTTTAAAATTTAATGAATTTTTTAAGAAAATTTTAATTTTCAAAATTTAGAATTAGAAAACTTAATTATTGAAAATTTAACTCTCTGTGAACTTTTTTTTTTAATAAAATTTAGTTTTTACTTAGTAATACTTCTGAATATATCAAAATTATAATTTTAAAGGCTTAAATAAAAAAAAAATAAAAAAATTTGAAGGGTACCAAGTCCCCTTAAACAAAATATATAACAGTCAATTTCATTTTACTAATTAAATTGAATAATATAAATGACCTGGCAAGAGATCGTTCTATCGGGAAACTTAAGTCAATAAGATTCCATGAAACCCCCTACTAACAATCACTGATTGGAGATTCTTCGATCAGTGATCGAAACTTATCCGAACTCATGTGTCACCAATTGCTGACCCTAATTTAGTATCGGTAACTGAACTTATTCTCATCATCTGACCAAGATAGCAAATTCATCGAAAAAAGTCATACTATGCAAACAAACAGCTAAACAGAGTAAGGAGGAGATGAAGGCAATGTAGAATAGTAGTAAAATGAAAACGCTTGAAGATTTTATTAGTTCAGTATATTTTAATTATAAAAATTAAGTAAGAAAAAGAAAACTCGTAGCCTGAGAATATATAGTAAAACTACCTATTGACCTTTAAAAATAGCAAGGTTAATGTAACAAATACGTATAAAATAACATTATGTAACCAATATGTATAAAATAACATAAACTTATATAATGCTAATATATATTGATAAATTTGTATATACTGTAGAAATACATATGTTCCTCATTTGGAAGAATACTGTCACAATAAGAAAATACGCAATTAAAAAAAAGAAAGGGAAAAAAACGCATTTAAGGATTTTAATCTGACATTGTAGTGTATTGTTTTCGCTCTAAATTAACGTAATTGAGTATAAATTTAGATGTAAAAATATATACACTGTGATCCACAAAATCTGGATGTTCTGGAACAGTTCTAATATTACAAATACGTGAGCATCAAAAAGTTTGTTATTTCAATTGAGTGATATGTCTTTGTATCAGAGCTAGACCATCGCTGATGCGATTTTCGCAATTATTTTTTCAAGTGGGGCAAAATTAATTGTCACAAATGAGCATCTTTAAATATTCCTTTGACAGATATTGCTTTTATAATTTCTACAACCTTGCCATACAAAATATTTTGGAAGCCAGTTACGGTCAATTTCTTTAAATAGAAAATACATATTCCAACAAACATATTCCAAATCAAATATCAACGAGAAATCAACTTTTTAAGTACTCCTCGAGTTCTAATACCTGTTATTATATCCAAAGTCGCATTTCCATATATCACCCCACCTCTGTTGTCCACAACGCACTGGTAAAATCCTTCATCTTTTTCAAACACTCGTTTAATGGTGAGCATCTGATTCCTCTCTGTGATGTCGAATCCTGGCATGTTGGTGAGGTTGAGATCCTGGCCATCTTTTTTCCAGGTGATAGCAGGAAATGGAACTCCATCGGTCTTGCAATAAAATTCCTGCCTCGTTCCCGGAAAAGTCCGGAAAGTCCCACCGACCATGTTTGTGTTGTTGAGGACTGGTTTTCTGATTTCTGAAACACAATTGAGGATATCTCGTATTAATTGATTTGAAATTTAAAGCTTCCAATGCGAATAAAACTAGGGGTGTAGAACATCCCGCAACTTTCAATTACATTATAATACTGACGTGGATTTGTGTCATTTGCCGTTTTTATATTTTCATCATTCATTTTGAAAAAATGGCTAGTATGGCGATATTTTTTGCAATAATTCTTGTGCGTGTCGTTTGAGAAAAAATTCCGGTAAAATGATGATTTTGGCAATATACTTTTCGATAATTCTTACATAATCCTTTCTTATAATTGAAACTGGAGAGAGTAGAAAAAACGATCGTTAATGAGGTATGCTCAAGGAAAGAGAACTCTATGGTAAAGGCATTTGTTTTTCAACTTTTTACGTCATTAAAGCATTTTTACGGGAATTTCGGAGGTGGAGACGTTTAAAACACCTTAAGAGCCATTACCACAGCTATTTTGAAAAAAAAAAAACACGTTAGAGCCGTTTTTTAGCAGTACTGAAAAACATGATTTTTTTTTAATGGCAACTACGTTATGAGCATGCGTGATTTTGACGAAAATATTAATGGTAGATCCCTGTGCCATCACCAACCCGCACACTAAATTTGAACAGGGGTAAATTTGTTCGGGAGTTATGCTGACCACAGACACGCTGACATACATTTTTTCTAGATCACTTTTTTGAAATCAGGATGTTCCAAAATGTGGAGGAATGCAAAAAAAATCAATTTTTTTTTTATTTATTTTTTTTAACCGAATACTATACTTTCATTATCTTATGTATACATATGAGTAATTGAAAGCAAAAATAGAGTAGTAGATTTTTAGGAATTGTGCTCATTTAATAAATATCAAAAATAAATTTTTATAATAAGTATACACAATTGTGTATTACTATCGTATTTTTACTTGTTTACATAAAAAAAATCATAGTAGGATTTTACTGATAAAGATTTGCGGAAATAAAGTTAATCGTTCAAAATGCTTTGAAGCTATGCTTTCAAGGAGTACAGCAGTATTGGCCTATGTCAGAAACAAGGGTTCTTTGAAAATTGGCCAGTTCATGCTGAATCTCAAGCATCGTTCCAAAATACACGATTTTCTTAAAAAACAAACGGGTCAAAACCCCATCACAAAATATATTTTTTACTCCTCCTTTCTTATAAAAACAAATCTCAATTTTAAAACTCTGCATCAAGATTTCAAAACTTCCAGTATTTTTTACCCAGTAATGGGCGAGAGTGGCCAAGAACCGTAGCAACGGCCAGTCTACAACGGTTCACATCAACATTAGCCAGTGTCGAGTGATATTGGCTCCTGGAGAAAGTAAATGCCGCTGTCTCTTAAAAACAGTTTGTTAGCTTCACTCCGTTAACACTCTCTTAGTAGTAAAACGACCTTTACAGATTTAATAACTTGATGGTATGACAGAGATTGAAAGGCTATTAAAATTATAAGAAATTTAGAATTTTACATGAGTTCTTTTTCCGATTTCCGGACAACAGAACATAGTGTTTATGAAACGTGAATTATTTTTATAAAGATAAATTTGTTATTTTTATAAACATAGACCGAGATTGAAAGGCTATTAAAATTATAAGAGATTTAGAATTTTATAAGAGTTCCTTTTCCAATTTTTCGGCTACAGTACATAGCGTTTATAAAATGCGAATTATTTTTATAAATATAGATTTGTATACCAAAATTATGTGTTAATTTTACAATCTAAACGGTTTTATTTAACACTTGAAATAAAAACTTGGCTCTATAAACTTCTTAATATTAAGATGCAAGAAACTACAAGGATGTCACACATTTTATATTGAAGTAATATAATTAGTAATTAATAAGATTAATAGGAAATATCCTGTCAAAAAGTATTAAAACCATCCCTAAAGATCTCACACTTTTTTTGCTTAAATTCTCATAAAAAAATAAACATTAGAATACTATTATTAATTACAAGTCAAACAATCAATCACTTAAAATTGTAAATAATATTTTCACACACAGCTTACATCCGATTCTTACCTCTAACATCTATAGTGATGTGTTTAACTTCTGTATAATTGTTCTTAGGACTTGCAGCTCTGCAATCGTATTCTCCACTAAAGTTTAGACGAATTAGGTTAAAGGAGACAATAGACATATGAGAATAGGGCGAACTAATTGTATGAACTGTCACATCTGTTAACGAAAAAAGAAAAAAATCATTTAGGGAATTCAAATTAATTTAAAGAAGTATGTAACACTAATAACAGAAATAATCATTAACTATTCCCTATTCAACTGCTTTATAGATCAATAGCAACTCTAATCAGTTGAAAGGGATGAAAACAGCTACGTCATTTTTACAGCTTCAATTATTCAAAAACACATCCACATATGTGATGCATTAATTTAGGTACAAATGAATGCACTTCATTTTTACAGATAATTAATTTTAGTCGTGGTAAGGTATTGTATGTTCTATTTTCTTACATTTATTTGTCAACACAGATTATATAGGCTTGAAAAATTTGGCAGCACCTTAGTAAATAGGGAAATCATTAGATATTTTCCAGCTCGTTTTGATCACCCGATCGTTTGCTCTGGATTTTTCAGAAAGGTTCACATGCGAGAGATATAAAAACCACCAAAGCGTGAAAAATTAATTTATTGTCACAGCTTTGACAAATATTCCATATCCTCTTATGTGTTCCATGTACTCTACTTTAGTACGAGCATCTCCTTAGCCTGCTCCCCCCCCCCCCCTACTTGTTCTTTGCTCTGACAAGCGCTCAGCCCCTTTTTCTTTTCTTCTTTTCTTATACCTCACTGGGAACTACCTGAGATGAAGTAGTAATGGTCAATCCCTCAGGCAAGCACTACAGAGTTTATTTATGATCTAAGATCTAATTTGAATTAGTTGGAGGTGTAGAGACGTCTTGGAAGTAGTTTGCATGAAGTCACTTGAGTCTGAGTTACTGTTGTATCCAAAGTTGTAAGCACTGAGGCTTTTGATCAAGGGAATTACTGTTCTTTAGATAAGTTGTGTAAACCTCTGAGGCGAAGAATAAGTTATCAGTTTTTATTTTGCAAAAGCTGTATCTTCATCTCCTCTGAGAAAATTTGCAACAATATAATACGTAGCATGTATCAGTCAAAACAACCAGCATATGAAGTTAAAGCTTTCTTGCATACGTCTGCAGTATAGTTGCATAGGGACCAGTTTCAATTTTGATGCAGAAATTATATTGTTTATGCTTATTAATACTATTTATCTTTCTTTTTAAAACTCACTAGTTAGTACTCAATGACAAAATGAGCAGTTTATTTGGAACCGTCAGTAACGAAACATTGAGTAAAAGTAATATATTTTTCTACAAGAAAATTTGAGGAGTTTTATGATCTGTATTCTTACAACTACGTGATAAAATTAATAATAAAAAAAAATAAACAAAATTGTGGACAATTGAAATTTCCATAAAATAACTCATTGTTTGGTGAGTATTTATTTACCTGAAGTATTTTCCAGTGGGATAACCTCCCGAACTGAATGCATTGGCCTCCATGTCCACTCGATACGAGTGAAGTTGTAAGTATTCACTTTGCATATTAACTCGACATAATCTTGATCTACTGGTCTTTTCTCAGATACGTACATCTCGAATCCATCGACAGCATCTAGGTGAGAACAGAAAATTAAATATACTGTCAGTAAAATAAATATTATTATGCAAAATAGTTCCAAGGGTTTAGAGTTTAATACGGGAAACATGACAAGAGGTTATTCATATGAGATATTTAAATCACACTTTTACTTAGAGAATACAAAACTTTTCTTCTACAATAGAGTGATTGATAAGTGGAACAGTCTACAGAACCACATCGTAAATTGTACCTGAGTCAACAGCTTTAAAAAGATAGCTGGATCTATACTGGGTGATGTACAGAAAAGTTAAATTGAATCAACCTAAATAAGCCTTGTCCCTTTAGTTGATGGTAATTTTTGTATTTTGTTTGTATGACTAATAACCAATTGATGACGTATGATCTAAGCAGTTGGAATTAGGGAGGTACACGTAAGCTTCAATTATATTTTTCAAACATCAAAAATTAAGGTGCTGGCAAAATCCAGTTTCAATGCAACTTACATAAAGGGAATTCGCAGACATAAGTAAACTTTTATACAATGAAATAAAGGCGCTGGCAAAATCCAGTTTAAATGCAACCTACTTAAAGGGAATTTGCAGACATAGGTAAACACTTATACAATGAAATAAGAATAATACAATGAATAAGAATAATAAAATAAGCATTTTTCAAGAATTACAATCTTTCTCATTAAACGTACCTGTCACAACAAATGGTATGATTTTATACTGAACCCCAATGGCATTACTTGCAATGCACTTGTAGTACACCGACTGTTTCGCAATCAAATGCATGGAAGACGTAAACGGAAAGAATGTCTCAAACGATTCCTCAAAGGTGACGTTCTCCTTGTTGGATGATCTCAGATCATCCACGTCCTTCCATCCATGGAGTTCCTTCGGGTTGCAAAGGAGGTCTCCAGAAGTGCATGCTTTCCATCTCCAGCGAACTGCAGGGTTGGGAAAGCCCTCTGCGCGACAATCCAGGGTGTACTTCTGGCCAAGCATGTACACCATCTGGTCGTGCTGAACGGATACTAGGGGCTCGACTGGAAGACAAGAAGATATGTTGGTGAGGATAGAGGAGATGTGCAATTATTAATAATTAATTAAATTAACTATAACTAAACTAACGTTGTTATGAAAAAATATAACTATAATGAATACCTTTGACTAGCAGATCGATAGAAATGCTACTATTCCTGCCCACTGTCTCTCCGTGCAGTGTATACCTCCCTGCATCTTGCCGGTCTATCTGCCTGATTTCCAGTGTCCGGGAAGTGTTTGTCTTGTTGAATCGATGGTGGTTGTCATTACGGAGTGGTTTCCCGTCCTTCTCCCAACGAAAGACTACGTCGTGGATGGACGGATAGGCCCGGACAGTGATCACGAACTTTACGTCTTGACCTGCTTCTGTTTCGATGGGCTTCGATGTGTCGATGTCTGTGGTGAAGTTGACGTGCGCTGGTTGCTGGGTTTCTGCAGGAGAAAGAAATGTCGTAATATACCGATAACTTCTTTATGCAAATGTTTAGTTCGTATTCAAGCAAAGTAAAAATAATCAAACTTGGCCAGTGAAACCATACATGATAGACTATGTTTACAACGATGACATTTACAATAATCACTGAATTCGTTTATTGATGGAAAGAAGATTTAACCACAAAGTGTGGTGGACGTTTATAATAATTCAGAACACATTACTGTCAGTTTTTTTGTCAACGAGATGCCTTACATGCTGTCATTCTTATTGCTTTGAAAATATATCTTGAATTTTAGCTTAACAAAAAATGCGCCATTTCATTAGGGGCAAGTATTTAAAATATTTTTTTTTCGACATACTACTTACTGCTATACAGTGTTGAACGAGGTAAAAAAAATAGAAATTGAACTCCTTCTAAAGTCTGTCTTTACCCATAATACAAGAAGGATTTAAATTTCTTTTTAAACAAATATATTTTAAATGATTTTGGTTTGCAATCATCATATAATTTTGGACAGTCGTATAAACAGAAGCTTTACCAGAAGTCGTTGAAAAAAAAAAAAAAAAAAAAGCCATAACCAATCGAAAAATACAATGAAGAATATACAAGAGAAACATAGAAATTTCACATTAGTTTGAAGGTATGAAAACCGGGAAATTCTACTTCGTTAAAAAAAAAAAAACTATTCGAATGTCTCAATTCAACTTACCATACACGTAAACACTGACGTTATATTTTCCTGTTTGATTTGCGTGGTCCGTGACCATACAAATATAGGTCCCGCTGTCGCTACTTCGGGCATCTTTCACTATCAAGCTCTTGGAAATTTCTTGGTATCTATTTCCGTTCCTCATTGTCCAGCCTACAACTGCCTTTGTCTCATTGATCCGACCCTCAGAGATCTAAGGAATAGAAAGGGATTGGAATAATTAAAAAAAAAAAAAAAGTTCACCTGTTAGATTTGGCTCGAAACATTCAGCTCGAAACTAATGTGACGTCACTTGATCTGAAACAACTTGGTTGAAACGCAGCAGCGGAAACCAGTTTTGCAAGTTTCTCGCAAATATCGCCAACCGGAACGGGATATGACATTTGTCTAAAAACTCACACCAACTACTTGGCAAAAACCTCGCGATAACCATGGAAACTGAAGGATCTCTTGACATCACAGCTATAAAGTAGAACGAGGTTTTCGGGCATTTTATTTTCTTAATATTTAAATAGATAATTTTTTTTAAAGAACTTTTGTTTAAATATTTGGAATCAGAAAGAAATTTTTCATAAAAATAAACTAATTTCACTCGTTTTTAAAAAAATGTGGGAATTATCCATTACGATATAGCTATAGTGCATTGAGAAAATTATTTTAATTTATCTTTTTCAATGCGGGGGGGTCTAAAAGTTTCACTAGTTTAATCCTAAAAAAGAAAATTAAAAAAATATATAGTTTTATTTTGGTTATTTTAGAGCTTTTATTTAAGTTTAATTCTCGCCAAAAATATTTTCATTAGATATTAGATTTTTGTGATAATATTTTAAAAAGTAACCTAATGAGCAGTGAGACGTATTTGATTTCATACATGCATATCAGCATGTTAATTGTTGATAAAAAGCTTTCACAATGAATACGAGATTTTTTTTTTTTTTTTTTTGATAAATACACTTCTACATACATTTGCACACAGTTATTCTACAAATATTCTATAGATTAGGCAATCTGAAGATTATCTTTGGCAAATATGAATTTCTTTCGATTCACGATTCGTTTTGAGTACGCTTTTCATTTGATACAAAAAAATTTAATTTTAATGAAACGTGTGCCAAATTGAAAAAATTCAAATTGCATATGAACTACTCATGACTAAACTTTACATTTACAAATCCAATAAATTTTGTTTAGAAACTATATTTACCTATTTTTTTATTATCTTTAATTACATTATCATTATAGAAGAATGAAAGAATAATATAATTCGCAAAAAAGTTACTAAAATAAAATTGTCATATATTTTAGTTAGTAATATCTTCACGAAATAGCAGCCAAATACGTACGTGCTTGTTTGGATAGTACCAATGATATCCCAAGATGGCCGTATCTAGCTCCACCTCGACGGTGCATTTTAATGTGAACGTGCTGTTGACCACTGGATGCTGCGCTTTGGATGTGTTGATGAAGGGCTGAGGAGGATCCGAGTCAACTGCAAAGCAGAAAGTGGGTGACAGTGATCTTAAAAATTAATATAAAGTAAAACCATTCAAAACATGAAGATGGGAAAAGAGTTCTGAAGCTATCAAAATGAATTTAAGAGTTTCAAAGTATTCTTTTCATTAAAGTTGTGTGAGTAGTTTTGAAATGCATGTTCTTGGTTAGTTACAGTACTTAAAATTAATATCCATGTACAAGAGTAATACGATTTTTAAATACGTATATACAAATGTTGTACGAGGAGTCATTATGAAAATATAAAGAGCAATCAGTATAAAAAGTAAAAACTATTTCAGGTTAATATGTTGAACTTGAAAATATTTCAGAGAATTAATTCTAAATTATTTAAGATCTAAAAATGAGTAACTAGAATGAGATTTATTTGCAAAAGCACTCTAAGGATCATTGGCATAAAAATACAATTTAAAATATATATAAAAAGAAAAGTTTTCTTTTTTTTTTCAATTTGGAGTTCAGTACTCATAGTTGATAGGATCATAGGATCATTCGCATAAGATCATAGGATATAGTTCATAGGATCATTGACACAAAAATACAATTCAAAATAAAAAATAATAAAAAATCTATTTTGAGTTCAATACTCATAGTTGATAGAATACTAATGATAAGAAACTGAATATTGTGAATCAATCATTGATCTTCATTTTAAGTTACGAGTTAAATAATTTTTTTATTAAAGTGCTTTATGCAAGACGTTATTTGTTAGCGGGGTTCCATAGTATGACACCACTTTTGACATTTTATTTACCAATCACATGCAATAAACAAATTCGAATTTTTTTCATTCTATTATATACAATCACACAATGCCCATTTAATTTTCCCTGCAAGCAGAAGTTCTTTATTTCTTAATTAGCAGGAACAACATCTAGAAGTAAAATGGCATATTCTTCCGTCCGAATCAATAAGGAAGTATATGCATTTTTGATAATTTCGAAATAAGATATTTTTTTGCAACCCAGGTTTTTCTGATATTAATATAGAGTAACGGTGTTAAATTACTCTATAGCCTTATAGGTACCTTAAGTAATGAGGTTTGAATCATATAGAACAGGTCCGCCACTATCTTTTAAAGGCGGGACGTATGGCTTGTGTTAGAGCTTTTCGCGGCCCGGATATACCAACATACGTATCTTGAATTATTTTTACACTAAAAAAAAATATGGATTTTTTTTTTATCTTAATAAAGTTATAATTCTTTATGATTGAAGTTAGAATTCTCTTTGATTCTTTTTTTCAAGTAATTAAAAAATAATAATTTTTATTAGTAGTAAATCAAAGTATAAAAAAGAAGTTAATCATTTGTTTCAACGCGACAATGCGACTTGACCTAACTTTTAATAAAAGTATTAAAAACTGTATTTCGAGATTACTCCGTTTTATTCGATATCAATTGTGAGACGATGGCGGTTGAAATAGTTCAGTTTATTTTATGATAGAGTCCATGTCTCCCGCAGTATTTATTGCAGCCAATCTTGATAAATTGTTTAAATGAGACGTTACGAGACAGTTACGTTAGTCCTGTATTTATTCTTGATGAAAACCACCTTGCTGAAAGCTTCTTCGTATAGTTTCTTCGGCCATATAATAGAGAACTCTATTTAAAATAGTTAACACATACTAGTTCGGATAAATTACAGTTATCTAAGAAAAATCTATACCAGGCAATGTGATTTTTTTTTAATCTTCTGTGGAGCCGGCGGGCCGCAGAAAAATCTGTCATGGGTCAAATTTGGCCCCCGGGCCGCGTGTGGCTAACGCTGTTATAGAACAAGAAAATGAAAAATAACGGCAATCTGAACTATCGCCTTCTTTTTTAGGATGACAGTCCTCTTCTAAATACATCAATAAATTAAAGAATACTTACTATAGAAACGTAGCGTCAAGTCAAATGTGTCTTCAACCCCTTCGTAAACAGCCCTACATTGTCGATCTCCTCCCATCTCGTACACAGGATAGTCAATGATGAATCCGAATTTAGGATCGAAAGACATTACGAATGGTTCCAAGGGTACAATCTCATCGGGTTTGTTCTCTACGTTCCATAGAGTGACATTGACGCGGGAATTGGTCGGACGGCAAGGGATGACGCTCCGCTTGGATTGCTGCAACGCGTAAAAGCCACGGAGAGGTTTGTCCACGAACAAATGAATGGGATCTGAAATGAAATAAATTATTATTCAAAAGTGATCGTTGGTGTTTCTTTTTCTTGGAGACCTAATGAAGTAATTTCAATCCCATTGACTGCTAAACTATTACTTCAAAACATTAGATTTTTAAACATATCACCTACTTATAGTGAAAAGATGCTTAATTCCACATTTGGTCTCAAAGCGTTTTCGGTATATTTGGGAACAGGAAGATAAATCCCTTCGATGAGTCATCTCTTTTCTTTCATAAAATCATTGTTAAGTGATGTCCTTTTTAACCTCCTAAAATTCTTCGAAATTACTGCATTTCAGTACCACTAATTTCTAACTGCTACTTCTGAGATCGCTATAAACTATTTCTGCTCAGAAAGCAGATGAAGTCAATTGTATACTTCTCCCCATAATGCTATCTAATATGATGTCATGATTACAAACCCATTCCTACTAGTTTGGGGGAAGTGGCTAATATAGAATTATATGGTGATTCTTACGCTTTTTTCGCTTTCGATTCAAAAGTCAAGCAGGCACTTTCCAGTGGCTACCCAAGCAGGTGTCTATCCAAGTAGGCCAAGTAGGCACTATCCAAGAAAGCACTATCCAAGAAGGCACTATCTGTGTCGAGAACTTAGCGTGTTTCTTTGCCTTGAAAATCGTGGCAACTGTTAAGCGAACCTCAAAATTAAGTATTTTTAATTGGTAAAATATCTATTGTTGTTCGTGTCCTTATTATGTAAATTTTCCTTAATTTCGAACGTACCTTAGTAGCAAAATATAAAGTTAAACCACTGAGCTCTATAACACAGATATCGCCGTTATTCCAGGTATATTGTCCAGTGGACCAATAGTATAGTGGACTACCAACTAGGGTACTTTTTGGTTGAAATTTATGAGCCCATTAAATAGTTGACTTGATGCAGTTTATTATGCAAATTTTACTCCATCGGTTTCCTTCAGTCTTGTACGTATGTTTTCTATAATGGAACTTTTACACGCATACATAGTTTAATTTTATGGCAGAGTCTTGTAGACTATTCAACTTAGTGGCAACAGTTTATCACCTAATTATGTAAATTGAATTCACTGGGTAACAAGGAAAACGAGTTTTATTTATCACAAGAAAAGCATTCATAAACATAGATGACAAATGACATTGCATGATCGAACAAAACCTAAATTGTTTGAATAGATTAAAGTGCTATCAAGGTAGGAGTAGACTGAGGGAAAATGTTTTAAGACTTATTTTGTACCTATGATCCATCCCCTTTGTATATGTTTAGGGAAAGAATTTCGTTATATCATCTAATATTTAATAAAATCTCAATTCTGATATGTATATTTTAGGAACATTACCTAGCGATTAGTGATCGTAATATTAGGCACAAATAAAGGTATAGTACAAAGAAACTAGCAAAACATGAGTTATCTTAAAATTTAAAATAAACTTACCATTCACGAATACATATAGAGGAGTAACATTTGAAGGATTGTCTAAGTTTGTTGTTCCTTCGTAGTAGCATTTGTAAAAACCGGTATCTAAGAAATCCGCATTTGTTAGTAAGAGTGTGCTCTTGTGTTTATATTCAGTTTCCAACATATTTACAGATGATATTATATTAAGACGTGTGTCGTTTTCTGGTGGTCCCTGTAAAAAAAAAATGAAAAACAATATAAAACAAAACCGACACTATTTTTAAGTTGAGTTGAGTTTGCACAATTCCGCATGATTATTTCTGCTACTATGAAGTGCATATCATTTCAAAGTGGCAGAAATGGCAATTGTTGTACATTTTGTCGGCATAAGTGTTTGAAAATTGAGGATATCACTCCTATCTGACCATTAAAATGGATGACACTTTAAAATACGATTTCATAGGATATAAACTGTCTATTGCTTGGAAACAGCTTAAATCAGGGTAAGTTGTTATTTTATCACCAAAGCTCATACAGAATCTTTTGTTGAGTATGATTATTTAGTGCATGATTAACACAGATGTTAAAGAAAATCATATTGTACCTCTTTGAGTTGTTTTTAGTTTTGGTAAAGTTACATCTGAACTGAGATATATATCTGTTGGTATTCCTATCTCTTGCATATACCTACAATATACATTTTGTTTAATTATGCATTAATGTTATTTCATTTAACATTATGATACAAAAATAGCTAAACGGTAGCTAGCTCGTGTTGTTTCTATACTAAAGCGTTTGAAAATTGGGTACCTTAATTGAATCCCCCTGTTTTTCCAACATGAACCAATTCTTTTATACTGAAGGATTCAAAAATATTCAGGCTATATTTACCATCTAGAAACAGAGGTTGGAAGAAAAAGCACGCGCGAGATAAGGACTTTTCTATAAAAAGAACTGGTTGGTGAGTAATCACGCTAACAATCTGATTTATAAAAAGATAACTTATTTTTACACTTGTAATTTTGTATAGATTTGACTTCAACTTAACAAACTACAATTTAAAACACAGTTTTATTGACTCAATATATACAGCGTGCATAAAATCCATGAGACATTAGCAGCAAATTTAATCCTGCTGCCAATCTACAAGACGCTGCTATTAATTTTCAGGACTGATCTAGTAACTCAGGATAGTAGTATGTAAATTACATACCACTTAATATGTTTCAAAGCAATCTCCATCTGTCGTGTAATGCACTTCTGTGTTCGGCTGTAAAGGTTTCAGAAACAACTTTTAAAGATCTCTTTCGGTAGGCTCTTTAATTCTGACGTCACGGTTTTCTTGATGTCTTCCACCTTCTCAAACCTTACGGATTCATTATGAATTTGCTCAACCACTCAGTTTTACACAAAAGTTCACGCAAGATTACGACAAAGAATTTGCAAATAAGGAACTCGTTTTAGACAGAAAGGAAGTTGGTCTCTTTTACGCGAAAATGCCCGGCCCCACATTGCGATGTCTGTGAAGCTGTTTTTTGGTCCAGCATGAGATCGCGGAGATAAATCATCCTCTATGCTCTTACGGCTTAGAACCTGTAGACCTTTTCTTGTTTCCAAAATTGAAAAATTTTGTTGAAGAGAAGAAGGTTTGAAGGTGTCTAAGACATCAAGAATTCCATGACGGTAGAATCGGTGAGCATTTAGAAAGAATTTTAAAAGTTGTTTCAGAACATTTTGCAGCCAAGCACAGAAATGCATTACGGTAGACGGAGATTATTTTCAAACATATTAAACTGATATGTAATTCACATAATATTTTCCTAAATTATTAGATCAGTCCTGAACATTATTAGCCTCACCTTGTAACATGTTAAGAGAGAATGTTCATTTTACTCTGCATTAATTTATAATGCCCAATGTTTAAAAATATTATTAATATTCTCAATATTTAGAAGTATAATTATTAATAATCAATATTTAGAAGAATAATTTATAATTATCAATATTTAAAAGTCATTGTTGGACATAAGGCAAAACCTTTCTTTTTAAAACACGTGTTTTTTGTATAAAGATGCTTAATTAAAATATTTTAGTCATTGATGATAGGATAACTTTTGATGTAAAGATTTTATTAACTTACCGTTTTGGGTGGTGTTTCCCATGATAGCGGGCTTTTTCCAAAGCAGTTGATTACCAAAGTGGAATTGGTTTCAATGTCAATGAACTTTTTGTCTATATCTAAGGTAGGAATATGAATAGCATAAACTGGTTCGGAACCTAAAATGTTAAATCATATTTAAGAATTTACAACAAAGCTTTTTCTTAAAGAGATGAATTCTGTGCATTCCACAGTAAAAAGGAAATATATTTTTTAAATAATGTTACAAACTACACTAACATATATATTAATTTTGATTCTTACAAATAATAATTAATAAGTGATTCGTATGTTTTAAAAATTGGTGACAATTTTAAATATTCACACATAAATTATTTGCTTTTATGTCGTATTATATTATTTGGATACTTTTTATGAGTGATTATTAAAATGTACTTGTTTTAAAATTTCAAGTAATATCTCTTAGTAAGAAGAGACAATCTTTGAAATCTATAACCTAAGAATGTTTCAATATTTTGCGAGCATATTCTGGTTTGTGTCTTTGGATATACTATTTCAAATCATTAAATTTTATTTAATAAAATAAAATATAATATTTAATATACTTAATAAAATAAAATATAATATTTAATATATTAAATAAAATAAAATGTAATATTTAATGTATTTAATAAAATACAATATTTAATATATGTAATAAAATAAAATATTTAATATATTTAATAAAATAAAATATATGAAAAGGACAAATAAAATTTTCATTCGAATTCATATAAAGGAAAAGCAAGCCATGCTAATAATTTAATATTTTACTATCATTATTCTGATGAAAAATTGCATACGTAGTTTATTTTCTTTTTGCAAGCTTAAGGGGAAAAAAACTTCTAACTTATTATTTCTAAGGTTTTTATGAAAATGTCAAGTAAACGACAAATAGTTTTTCGTACAGTACGCAAAAAAAAAAAAAAAAAAAAATCCGCACGATAGCTATACCTTGCAGTCTAATTGATGAAATAACAAAAGTCAAGTACCGTTGTAAATCGTGGCAGGATTTGAATAATTGCATATAGTTTTTTGTCATAAGGAGTCCTCTACATATTTAAACTGAACCAAACTTTTAAAAGTTCAATGGCAACCCCATGATATTCTACCATATTTAAATTTAGCATAAAAAAAATGGTGAAAAACTTTCCAATAAATGGTTAGAAATTTAAATAATTAAAAATCAATTGGCAAATTAAAGTTAAAAGAAAAAATTACTTTTTTGGTTATAAATTCTTAAATAATTTATATATTCTAGTAATTTTTGTGTCAAACGATTAGTTTGTTAAATGCTAAACATAAATAGCAATCCACTTTTGCACCAAACAGTATTTTAATAATTTAAATTTAATTAATAAAACAAGTGCTACAATTTCTTAAACAGAAACATGTATTTTGTTTTGCTTTTATTAGGTTTATCATGGTCGAAAACCCCTCCAGAATTTTGTTAATTCTATTTTGCCTTTTGGTCCTCAATATTTTAGCAAAAAAATTTTTAAAAAAAGCTCACTTTAAGGGACCGTATAATAGATTACCGTCTTGAAGCACGCAAACATTCGATTCTTCCCCGCTTTAAATAAAGAGATTTTCCCTGAAGATGGCCAATACATTTTTGCTCATAAGTGACGTGTTTCTCAACATAGAGAACTGAATATGGTATCTAGGGTAAACGAAGTATTCTAAATAAAATGAAAACATAAAAAAATAGGGATTCGTATTGAAATTTTTAAAGATAGAGTTAAATTTACTTAGTATGGTTGCCCTCTAAAAAAAAAAAAATTGCTCCAGACATACAGATAATCGCAAGCAAAATATTTTGGTGGAAATCGCAAGTTTCTACTATTATTGGAACCGAAGATATAGCCATTGTTCGGATCTTCATCAATATTATCAATAGCAAGTTTGATCCAATGTATTAATAAATTCATTAGTTATTTAAAGAGCAAGGGCGTGACTCTCTATAAAAGTGTAAACTCCAAAAAACTTTCCAATGCATTTTCCCGAAAATCAGATGATAGTTTACATACCTGATTTTTGTATTAAATCCATCCAGTTTTAGACAGTTGATCAAAATTATTTAATAATAAACCCAAAACAAACTAACTTTATTCTTTATGTCATAATTTCAAACTTTTATTTATGAATAAATTCTAAATTTGGCTGGGCATATACTCTAAATTTGCATTGCAATATATTTCAATTCCCCTTATACTTCTTAACTTCAATAATACTAAAAAAAAAATCCTCAAACATAAAATCTATGTAATTAACATCACCGACTATAACTTTTAAAATACGTCAAGCAAAGCGCAACCAATTACTAGAAAAAAATACGTTTTGATGGATGAAAAAACCCTCATGCACATCTCCTGACCAACCCCCTCCCCCCCCCCCCCTAAAGGACGCTCACCTCCTCTTCAATACCACCAAATCGTCCAAAACAATACCCTGAATCATCCAAACCCCGCTTTTCTCGAAGGAGTGTTCCTTAAGAAGTCCGGCTTGAAGTTCGCGTGTTTTCGAAAATTCCCTATCGCATGTTTTTGAGTGGAAAGCTTCCTTTCCTGTTTCCGGAACATATCTTCGCTTGTCCCCCTTCGCATTTGCACGGGGTGCCTCTTGTCAAGGCCAAGAAACGGTCTTCTAGTGTGAAGAAGGCGTGAAGACAATTGTGGGAAAGAACCCCTCATGGATACTAATTTGAAAGGATCACAGGTTCAGTGACAATGGTTGTAATAGAGTTTTTACTCTACTGCATTAGAACGAAGTGTATTCATGGATTTTTAACGCAATTATCCACCATAACTATAACTGCAATCACATACATTCCCTTTCAGCTTGGGTTAATGGTGCATCATAATTTGTTTTATATTGTTTTGAACGTTCATGTAAAGCTCGTAAAAAATATTGCCTCATCCTCATTTGGGTTATTACTTTCAACTATCCATATGTTAGCATAGGGCAATAAAAGTCTTACATTCCGTAAAAAAAAACTTTTTTTAGCATTTTAACACGTTTTGGAAAGTGCCGAATTAAAAAAAAAAATCATCTAGAAAAATATCTGTCTGTAACATAACTCCCAAATGGATTAACCAACGGTGTTCAACTTGTGTTCTGATTGTTGGTTTCCATGGGACCTGTCATTAAGGTTTCCATCAAAATTGTGCATGCGCATAACGCAGCTGCCATTGCAAAAAAAAGAAAGAAAAAAATTTCAGCAATTGCCAAAAATCGGCTGTAACGAATTTAAAATCACTTCGGTAATGCTTTTGAATCTGCTCTAAATACCCCCTCCTTCGAAGTTTAAGTAGAAATAAGATCAATGTGTTACAAGTTGAAAAATGAATGTTTCTAATACATTTTCTTCCTTTTCGTATCATCCATCAACGATTGTTTCTCTTCTGTTACAATTACAAGAAAGGATAATGCAATATTTATCAAAAAACATACCATTTAAAAAAAATTGACGATATTTTCACCCTAGCGTAATAGTTATCACCAAACTGGCCATTTTATTTTGAATTAATGAAAATATTAAAATGAAAACGATAAATTGCAAAAATCTATGGCAAATATATATGCCGTGGTCAGTATTTAGAGTAACTGAAATATGCGCAATGTTACACAACCTTTGTTTTTGAACAAATGATTTGGAAGCTGAAATATGTTGCAGTTGCATTACATGTTCAATTAAATCCATTAAATATTAAGCTAGATATTTTATAAAAATTTTAAAAAATAGCCCAAAAAATTGCAGATAATTATTCCCGATTCGAATCTCCATTCAAATTTTTTCAGAATTTACGACACATTCAACATAAAATACAGTATTTAAGATTTTAAAATACATCGTTGTTATAATTATATATCGTTATTATAGTTAACAACGATATACAATTAGTTATATAGATATCGAGAGCCAAATGCTTAATAGTAACCATTTTTTACAACAGTTAAACAGTCAGGTATTTCTACTACTTCAGCATAACTTTATAGTTGGTTGTTTTCAGATTATCTGGCGCCATCAGCAACACTAGGGCTATAATGCGCCTAAACATTCGTCATTAGACAAGCCAACATACATTTACAAACACCCATGCCTAACACGGGACTCGAACCTCAACCTCGTGGTCTAGAAGCTAGCACCCTAACCACTATACCATTTCATAACTTTATAGATCCAGCCACATAAATTGAATCCAGTATTTATTAAATTATTATACGATAAAAGCTCTTAGATGTTATTAAATCATAGGGCGTAAGTTTCACGAATATGTTTTTGTATCGGTGACAAACAAGTCTATGTCATTTATCTTAAAAATGTTCTATATGTTCTATATAAATGCTTATTATATTTTTATAGTTTATATACGATATAAGCTTCATATTTATGATCAGTAAAATAAATAACTATAAGCACTAATAAACGTTACAACTGTAAACATTAAATATTCTAATTATGAACTTTAAATAAACATTATAATAGTAAACGTAAATTGAATGGAAAAAAGTTTAATGAGGTTTATTATCAGTTTTATTTTGGAAACTAACACTTTTCAAAATATGGTATACACGTAAAACACAAAGGGTGCGCTTTGTAGTCTAAGCTTCCCTTTTGTAAATAATAAAAAGACATCCAAACCTCGTGTTCAGGAAGTAGAGGCCAATGAAACAATGCAAATTGCCTATTGAAAAAAAGATGCATTATACTAGTTAGGGAAAACCGAACAAGTGGAAAGTATTGCAGGTGAGTCAATGTGTCCGGATGGTTTCGGGGGAGGGAAAGAGGGGCATTACCTGTTTATTGTATTTTCACTTGTCTGAAGGCCAAAAATTAGGGGTCAAAAATAAAAGTGACAACATTTATTTTTCCTCGTTCGCTGTAGCATTTCAATCACTAAAGACGTATTTATTCAAAGTTTTTTTTTTTTTTTTTTTTTTTTTTTTAATTTGAATTGGCAAAATCAATGTTAGAACTTCAATCTATATGTTCAGCAGAGTTATTGTAAGTATTTTGGGCTATTTCCTGCATGTGAACAAACAGACCAATCCGAATATATTATATCCGTATTCTCTTGTTTTGTAAACATATTAGTTAGACTTTTGAATAATTTAATCAAAAAACGTAAAATTATATTTTTATTGCCCCAAAAATTTTTTTCAATAACATTTTTCCAGTAATCCCACTGGAAATCTATTGAATAATATGTGATTGTTAAGTTGTGGTTGCATTTCTATTTGTCACTTGAAGTTACAAAAAGATTCGTATCATGATCACCCTCTTCTGGACCGCGAGGTTGCGGGTTCGAGTCCCGTGTTTGGCATGGGTGTTTGTAAATGTATGTTGGCTTGTCTAATGACGAATGTTTCGGCGCATTATAACCCTCGTGTTGTTGACGCCGCCAGATAATCTGAAAACAACCAACCATGATCACCCTATAAAATCAGTAATTAAAGTGATTAAGCCTACATTACTTGTAATTTCAATCAAAATTTAATTGGTATTGGATACGAAAAAAAAGTACTTAAGAACAGTAAATGAAAATATATTGAATAATCTCAGCATATGAAATGTATTCAGCACATCCATTGCTGAAAAAGAAATTTATTTCTTTTTCTTTGATATTTTTTTGTTCTATGAAAGATTTTCCATCTGCCCCTTTTACATCACTATCTGTTGCCATACAAAATGTTAAAACTCCATTTACTCCAGTATTTCCCTTTTCGCGTGCTGCAGTATCCAGGAATAAACAAGAGCAATATCCTCATATACGATTAACTCACCAAATGAGAGTTTTAGGATTTGTTGCTGTGCGCATCATATTTTTAGCACAACAATGAATCACCTCGAAAAGTTTACGCAACAGTGCAGCTGTGTTTGTGTCTCCTGTGTGTATCATGTTCTTGTCTTACCAATTAGCAGTCAAATGCGCCGCCTGTTAAATCCAATGATGCGGATTGCAGTTGTTCACACAAGCGTCTGATGCGATACAAACTGCAATGTGCAAACTGCAATGCATGCCATCTCGCGTACTGAACAAATAAGTCTTGAGAGAACCAACGGCAAGGTTTTTCCCGGAAAGTATCCGAAAAATTTGCGTGCAGGAAAACATTGTTAATAAATAGAAATTGGCTCAAATGTTTTCGCACGTGTTTACACGGAAAATGACTGTTTGTTTGTGTTTAATTTAAAAGGAGTTGTTGCCAGATTTAACGGACAAATACCTGGTGTTTTATAACGGATTAAATAATAGTTTGGAGCAAAACTGATCTAGGGACAGCACAGAGGCTGAAGCCGTTGATCTCTCATGAGCCTGGATCCATGCTCACAATCCTAATGGTGGCGAGTTCAGGGCCTGGGACCTAATAAAGATCGCCTATTCTAATGGTGTCTGGAGCACTTTAAATCAGTCGTGGTCGCAAAGTCATGCAAGTTCCCATACAAATCAATACCTCTGGGGGTGGGATAGCCAAGTCTTCTGCAGGAAACTTCTGTTTGGTATTGCCTCTAAACTAAGAAGTTCCACATACGGTCGGTTTGGTAGCTCTACCATCTACCGAGTAGCTACCGGAAAGAGGTAGAAATTAACTCTTCGGTGGTTATAGGTAGACTAGTACACTGCCTCTCACGAGCGAGTATGTGTTAACATCTTATGCAGTACTGCCCACTATCAACCTTCAGGGTTAGTACAAAATGCTTGAAAAAAGCAGAGGTGCCTCAGCCCCCATAGGCCTTGATAAAGAAGAACTCATGAGCAGTTTCGACTCTGCAAGCAGATTAAGTCAATTGAACCATTAAGATCTGACTACAGCTTCTGGATAGTGCATGTTTTTTTATTGACTTGAAGCCGAAGAAAATTTAGCAATTAGCAAGTTCCCCCAAAATTAGTTAAAATGGGCTCATAACCATGGGCAACCTTTAATGTAACATAAAGGGGGAGTAAGTATCCAATTGGCTTCTTCTAATTTCTTAGCCAGGATCTGCTTATAAGCTATCTTAAAGTTGTATTTAGATACAATGAATTGAGCACTGTCTGTCAGCTATGCTATGTAAAAGACTGCCCATGGTTACTAACAGATTCTATTTAGTTTGGGAGGAGTGCTAAATAGATCTTTATGATGGTTGTTAAGCCTTCTTCGGTTTCAACCATAACAAAACAAGTACTAGACAGAAGTTGTAGTTTGATATCAGTTGCTAAACCGTTTAAAGATGATTGTAGATTCAACAGATTTTTTTTTTCTGAGATGACTACATTTCACAACATACTTTAAATTTATGAAGCAGTTTATGATTCATGAAAAACCCCGGGAAATTTTGCCAGAATAGCTTTTCTTTTACTCCTTTTTAAATAAGTTGTTTCTGTAGAGTAAAATGTTTGTGCTTTTTATTCCTCCAGCAAAGAACTGTATTATAATTTATTTTATATTAGTAGCATACTACCAGGAGGGAATTTTTGAAATATCTAGGTTTGGAAGAACATGGTTAATACATGTTTAAAGAAAACAATTACACCAAAAACGTTGCCAAAAAGTCCCAATTTAATATTTTTCTTTTCTTTCCTCATCCGTAACTAAACTAGGGGTGTGGAACATTGCACAACTTTCAATTGCACTATACTACTGATATGGATTTGTATCATTTACAGTCTGTATAATTTCATCATTCATTGAAAAAAATGACCAGTTTCGTGATATTTTTTTTGTGCGATAATCCTTATTTGTGTCTTTTAAAA
Organism: Linyphia triangularis; assembly: GCA_963978545.1. Taxonomy (NCBI): domain Eukaryota; kingdom Metazoa; phylum Arthropoda; class Arachnida; order Araneae; family Linyphiidae; genus Linyphia; species Linyphia triangularis. Next base: position 18,651,079 of record OZ021725.1, read on the forward strand.
AATGGGGATTTTGGTGATATTTATTTCGATAATTGTTATATAATCCTTTCTTATAAGTGAAACTGTGGAAAAGAGAAAAAGCCATCTTCTATGAAAAATGCCCAAGGAAAGAGAACTCTGTGTTGACGGCATTCGTTTTTCAACTTTTTAAGCATTTTTATGGGAATTTCGGAGGTGGGAAACACCTTAAGAGGGATTACCACAGCAATTTTGACCAAAATCATTAAAGACGTTTTTTAGCAATCATTGAAAAACATATTTTTTTTTAATGGCATCAGCTGACTTTTGCGTTGTGCGATTTTGACGAAAACGTTAATGGTAGGTCCTTGTGCCATCACCAACCTTCACACCAAATTTCAACATCGTAGGTCAATTTGTTTGGGAACGACGTACACACAGACAGACATTTTTTCTAGATTACTTTTTTGAAATTAGGATGTTCCAAAACGTAGAGAAATGCAAAAAAAAAAAATTACCTAGTTCTATACTTTTATCATCCTATGTATACATATGGGTAATTAAAAGCAAAAAGTAAAGTGCATGTCTTCATTATTTGATTCAAACTGACATCACGATTTTATTGATGTCTTCGATATCCTCCACCTTGTTCATTCAACATGAATTTATTCCACCTGGCAAAACTGTCACAGGACTGTTCGTTTACGCAGAAGTTTATACCTGAGTTCGACAAAGAATTCAGAGTTCAACTCGCTTTCGACAAAAAGGAGTTGGTTTCTTTTGCACGACAACACCCTTCCCTACATTGAATAGTCTATGAAGCGATCTTTGGCCCAGAGGTCGTGGTGATAAATCATACTCCAACATTTCTTGAAGGGAACAAGGTTTGAGGGTGTCGAAGACATCAAGACAACTGTGACGTCAGAATTGAAGAGCATTCTATAAAAGAACTTTAAAAGTTGTTTCTTAAACTTTTGCGGCGCATGGATATTACTTCGAAATGCATTAAATAGGTATCAATCTAAATCACATAATATTTTCTGGAGTTATTAGATCAGTCCTGGAAATAAATAGCCGCACCTTGTATATACAATATTCTATAACTAAAAAAGATTACAGAATAAAAAGGGAATTAGAATATATTATGTACAATTATTTTTCAAAATAAAGTTTCTAATAATATCAATAAAAATTATGTTATAAACTCAATGCTTGATTTTGAAAAAATTTTATCAAAAATTTCACAGAAAATTTTTTATTCTCTCAAACTTAAATGAATAGAATTCGAGTGTATATTGCATGTCAATCATTTCATATGCTATTCATTTTAATATAAAGATTATGGGTGTAGAAACTTGAACAACTTTTAATTACACACTTCTTGGAAAAAGTAAAAAATTCTTCCACGAAATGTACGGAAATTATGAATGAATGCGAAGTTCAACTTTTGTGCTTTTCTATCGATTATTCTAGCTATTGATTTTATAGCTTGGACGTATTCTGAAGACGTCGATTGTTTTAGAGAGATCAACTCGCAAGGCGAACCAATGAGGATTATAAAAATGAGGATTATAAAACGCCACTAATTCGTAAACACATTTTTTTTTTTTTTTACATTTTATAAAACGCCCATTTTCTCTTTGGAAACCATGTAAAACTGGGTAAAAAGTAACCGTTCCATGTCATATACAGTCAACTCGCGATAACTCGAAGTCAAGTCTCATAAGTCGAATATTCGTTTATCTCAAAGTTTTCATTAGGCCCCAAAACAATTTAACGTTTTTCAACACTAAGTTATCTCGAAGTATACATCTTTTAAGTCAAAGTTTTAGTAAAAATTTTACCATCATAACATACAAAAAACCCCACAAAATACCAAAAAAAAAGCAATTTTTATTTTTTCCTCTTTACATCATGTTTTATAATTTAACTAGTTACCGGGAAAAACCCGTTTGCATTGACGAGTACAGAAAATAAACGGGCTTTTGCCTTTACATTCCATATTTAAAGTGTGAGTCAATGGTGTTGGTTTACGTTGACTTTGAATAATGTTAAAATGTAAGTTGAATACGCTTAGTCTAATTCAAAAAGTTAAATTGATCAATGAAACTGGACAAAATCTGCGATGTAAGAAGAAAGACGTTGCTATAAAGTACAGAATTCCTTCGAATACTCTTTCAACCATTTTGAAAAACAAAGACGATTTTGAGCAGACATGCATTTAAACTCGATTCGTGTAAATGAGTGAAGGCCTTTCTTGGTGTCGAAGCTGCTCCATTAAAATGGTTTGAGACTTATCGAAACCAGAATTCCAAAATCCTTCTTAGTGGGATGATGTTAAAAGAAAAGGCGAAGGACTTTGCTCGTTTTCTAAAAGTGGAAAGATTTATAGCAAGTACAGGATGGCTAGAAAAGTTTAAAGCAAGACAAAATATTGTCTTCCAGACTCTACAAGAACAAGTAAAAAATGTATGATGAAATATGCCTTGAATAGAAAATAACTTCCGAGTGACTTCCGATAACTCGAACTTCGGATAGCTCGAAGAATTTGGCCAGTCCCTTGAACTTCGATACATCGCGAGTTGACTGTACTTGAATAAATAAGTGAACTACCTGTGAAATTTCAAAGCTGAAAAATAACGACATTAGAAGTTCAAAAACCTCAGCGAAACCCTAATTATGATATAATCTAGTATGGCACTTAAAATGCGATCATAATAATCCAGTTTTAACTCTGCCTTTACGAGTAAATATTTTTCTGTCAAATTACCCTTATAGATGCACAGGTGTTTCTCGTATTTACCTACATCACCATTCTGAAGATATGTACATAGTCTGCCGTGGTACTTGCTTTAACCAAGGTGTTAAATTTCCTCTTAATGTATGTAAAACTTAGACAGGAGCCTTAACGAATTACTTTTATTTGAATCATTAACCTCACGGAAGAAATCTCAGAATCTAAATTGTAATAGGACCATTCCATGACTACGTATGAGGCGTTTGAACTCGTTTTCCACTTCAAATACTTTTTTCGGTATTAAAATTAAATATTTTCATGGACTTCATCTTTTATCTTAAACAGTATACACTTATTCTCATTTACAAATTGTTCAGATACATTGGAGCAAAAATATAAGTAGAGTAAATTAATTTGTAGCTATTGTGCAAGTGACAGTTTGTAGAAGTGCTTTGTTGTTGCAACACTGAGCAAACTTAGTTCAGCTGATATACAATGATTTCAAAACTGAATTTTTTGTTACTATTGAAAAAGAAACTGTATTTATGGATTGATTTTTTTTTTTTTTTTTTTTTTTTTAATTCATACATTTGAAATCGTGTTTTTTTTTTTTTTTTTTTTTTTTTCTATTTATTTATTATTTTTATTTTTAATTTTAATAACTTATAAAGTTTGTGAAAGGGCGATAACGCTTACGACAGAGTACAAAACGGATTTTTTTTAAAGGCATATTATTGCATTTGTTTTCCTAATAGATTAATCCAGACACATATATTGTTACTATTTATAATGGAAACAATTTTCTGACAAAATACACATACATAACGTCTATGTTAAGAGAGAACGTCCGTCTGCTCCTACCCCAATATATTTAATGTTGGTTTCTTTTCAGTCACAATTTCTACCGGAGTGTCGCTATGAAGCATACGTAATTTTATAACCGTAATAAAATTTATATTATTAATATAAATTTTTTTATTATTAAAATTACTTTTTATAATATTAAAATTCATTACGGAAATCTTTAGACAAAATAACTAGTGGTTTCTTTTTACATTTATATTTTTTTTAAGTAATTATAAGCTAGCTTATAAAAAATATTTTTAATGTAATAGTAATAAAACACTAGTTATTTTACCACCAAAATTTCTTTAATGAACTTTTGTTACTGATATTATGTCTGCTATAAAATGTTATATGCTTTAAAGTAATTATCGGTCGAAATTATGGCTGAAAAGAAAACATTAGATGTATTGGGGCATAATCAGTATGACATTTCCTCTTAAACAATTAAAAACACAAGTAAATGAAAAAAATATTGAACATTCTATATTTTATTTATATATATTAACATATATATTCAATAAGACAAATCCGTCTGAAATTAAGAGGGTTGGCAGTATTTGAACAATATCATTCCTGTTAGATTCATATTGTTTGGCAGTTTCAACAAATGTAAATTCATTCCTCTATACATTTTTCAGATAAGAAATTGTTGTCCGTAATCTCAATGTTTCTTAAAACTTAACACACAAATATTTGTATCTGTTTTTCGCTGCAACTTCAGTCGAAATAAGTTTTCCCATAGTATTAGGTGCGTTCGGAAAGTAAGTTTCGTTTCCATTTTTCTCCGCTGCAGCAGCGCTGCGATCGCAGTTCTGCGCATATGCGGTAGTTACTCTGGGTCAAACAGAACGAAATGACTCCATTTTGCCACTCAAACCCTGAACATTTTCCTTAAATGCATGTAATATTGTTTTCCCTTGGTAAGTCATAGGAACTTGTTAAAACTTAAAAACTGTTTCATTATGATAAAAGAAAAAAGGCTGTAGAGTGTTGGGATGAGGAATTGATAAAACTTACGGAACTTTTTATATTTTTATTTAAAAACAATTATTAAGTTAAAACTTTAAAATCAATTCTAGCAAGGTAACATTTTTGACATTCCAGATTAGACAGATGAAGCATAACACCCAGGCTGGCGTGGCAGAGAAAGAGAGCAAAGCTAACATTTGAATCTTCTTATATAGGGAAGTTTATTTGCATATGTGCTCTTCTTCTTGAAGGAGGGTTTCACAAGGTCAGCTCTTTTTGTTTTGACGCGCCGCAAATAATACTGACGCGCAGCAAGATCAGTTTGCTCGAGCCGCCACAAGGCCTGTCACGGGCTTTTGTGGAATTTCTAATACTCCTTTAATCATATTCAAATAACTTACAAAATCGTTATTAGACTTACTCACTGTCGGCAATGCTGCAGTTTCTTGATCATGATTTGGTTAAATACTTTGATTATCCAGAGCTTTCAGTTTTAACTCATATTCTCTTACCTCTTTCTTCCTTTCAACAAATATTCTATCTTCCCTAATTGTATTTAAACAATACTTAACAAATTCTTCATCATATCTTCAGTACGTGTTATGATACTTTTTAGGTCAGTAATTCTACTTCCAGCCGGAACTTTTTCTCCTAATTCAAACGCCAATTTCACTAGATGTTCCTTTCTACAGCGTCTCACAAAAGTGATGGGACACTTGTGCTTTACAAAAGGAAACTGTAATAAAATAAATTAAAAAAACATGTAAAAAATTTTTGTGGGTGTGTTTCATACTTAAATTTAGAAACAATTATTACATAACATACATTTTCTCAAAATATTAAAATATAAATTTAATAAAAATTCAATTGTTTAGAACGGAGCAAAAAATAGCTCACATAAGTGATGGGACATTTACTTTTCCATCAAATATTTATCCAAAAATTTTACTTTTTAAAAGGTTTTAATATTCTGTTGGATTTCCTTTTACTTTTAAAACATGATTTAATCTTCTTGGGATGGATTCGACTAATTTTTTTGTGATTTCTGGAGTGATTTTACCCCATTCTTCTTGAAGCACCGATTTTAATTGTTATTTTGAAGAAATGCTGTGTTTGCGAATTCGTGATTCCAATTTTTACCAAATATTCTCTATGGGATTTAGGTCTGGAGATTGTGGTGGTGTTTTTATTATTTCAGGACATTTACACAGCAGCCAGAGTCTAACGTTCAAAGCAGTGTGCTTGGGGTCATTGTCCTGGTAGAATTTAAAATCGTTATGAAGGTTCAATTTTCTTGCTGAAGATTTCAAATTTTGATTTAAAATGTCAATATACTTGTACTGATCCATTATTCTGTCAATAAAAACAAGATTACCAACTCCAGCGGACGACATACACCCCCATACCATAACTCCTCCTCCACCATGTTTTACTGTTGGCACCAAGTTCTGTTTGCGAAATTCTTCTTTTCTTCAAATTTCTTTCTCCACACCAAGATTTTACCGTCAGAACCAAATATATTAAATTTACTCATCAGCAAATATAACTTTATTCCAGTAATCAGAATTCTTATTTATGCTGGATTTTGCGAAAGCTTGAGTTTGAGTTTTCTATTCTTTTCACTTACGAAGAATTTTTTTCCTGGCTGCTCTGCAGTGATATCCAGCAGATCGAATTACTCTTCTAATAGTCTCAGGATTAACAATTATTCCATATAATGCTTGTAAATCAGCAGCAACTTTAGGAGCACTCATTCTTGGATTTTTTTTTATTTTATTTTTTTATTTTTTTAATGTTTTGAAAGATAATTCACTTTATTCCATTGGATAGCTTTGATGGTCGGCCAGGTCTTCTGAATCATATGATTATTTTTATTTCGTTTAATGATATTGAAAACTGTTGAATGACTCAAGTTAACTGTTTCAGCAGTTTCTCTAATAGATTTTCCACTTTCAATATGCAAATTAATAATTAATTTTCGAATTTCAGGCGAAGTTTTCGTTTAGCATTCATGGCTGCGCAGAGCTAAAAAACACAAAAATTCCAAAACAAACGGGAGAGAAATATTGCAGATGATTTATTAAATTATTGCCAATTGCTTTTGAGTAAAAATAAAAACCCAAAAAAATATTTTTATTGCTTATTTCAGACGATTTTTGTTGAATATCTAATGGTGTCCCATCACTTATGTGAGCTATTTTTTGCTCCGTTCTAAACCATTGTATTTTTATTAAATTAATAATTTGAGAAAATGTATGTTATGTAATAATTGTTACTAAATTTAAGTAAGAAACACACCCAAAAAAAAATTTTACATGTTTTTTTAATTTATTTTATTACAGTTTCCTTTTGTAAAGCACAAGTGTCCCATCACTTTTGTGAGGCACTGTAGCTTTGCCGAAAAATGACATAATTATCTCCCGATAAAAATTCTCTAAATAAAGTGCTTGAACAAACCACACTCTGCTACCATGTTAGATATTTTAAAATGCCTGTGAATCACAACAAGCATTTTATACAAAACATTCCACAATTTTATTCAGCATTCAAAAATATCGTCATTATACGAACAGGAAAAAACTTAAAACTGAAGAAACAGTGTTCTGTAATCACAACTCGGTGTTCTAAAAATGAAACACAAACTGTTGCCACAAAACAACCAGCAAAATAATTATTTCAATAATTATTACAATTTACATAAAAATATCCAAAAACTAAATAATTATCTAACAATGCTTTCTTAAATATAAGTGTCGTCAGGTTCCATGTAAAAAAAAAATTAAATATGTCCCGTCTGATACAATTTAAAAATTCCTTTAACATGATTAATAAATAAATTGTCATAAAAAAAGATGTATGCTTGATAAAAGACTTTCCACCATAAAACAAATCTTTTATGGACTAAGTTATCAATCAGACCAATCATTAATTCAATCAGATTACCTCTTTTGATTACTTCTAGCATAGGTATTATGCAGAGAATCGTATAAGAACTCTGCATAATGCTTCGAAAATTTTTAATTAAAAGGCATACTAGGCTTATCAATAAGCAACAGTACTTCAATGAGGTTTATTACATAGAAAATAGTAAAAAATTGTAATCGTTAGATAAATTGAGATGATTGGTTCTCATATAGGAAGCACATTAGTATTGTTCTGTAGGATACAGGGTTTCTGAAAGATTGGTCAATTCTGGCCGAAACTCAAGCATCGTTTCAAATCGCACGATTTTTTTCTTAAACAAACAAGTAAAACACATTACAAAACATATTTGTTGTTCCTTCTATCCTTTCTTGTAAATAAAATATTTCAATTTTTAAAACTGTGCATTAACATTTCAGAACTTTCAATATATTTTATCCTGCATTGGGAGAGATTGGTTAATACCTATAACAACGGCCGGTTTACAGCGGGCATTACCCAATATCGAGCTATATTTCCCAGTGCCGTTGTGCTATTGGGGCCACTTAAAAAAATAAAAATGTTTTATATATGTTCTGTGCCAGCAAGCTTTTAAAGTGGAATTTAAGTATGCTACCTTTGGTTGTCAAAATGTGCCAAAACTTTTCAAGGAATGAATAATTTACACGATTAGATTTAAAGCTAGGGGTGTGGAACATCGCACAACTTTCAATTACACTATAATACTTACGTGAATTTGTGTCAATAACCGTTTGTATATTTTCACCCCTTATTTAGAATAAATGGCTAGTTTGGCGATATTTTTTACGATAATTCTTGTATGGGTCTTATAAAAAAAAATTCGCCAAAAGGGTGATTCTGGAGATATACTTTACGATAATCCATTTATCATCCTTTATAATAAGCGATACTAAGCGAAGAAGAAAAAATGATCGTTGATGAGGTATGCTCAAGGAAAGAGAACACTGTGTTAAAGGCATTCATTTTTCAACTTTTCACGCCATTAAAACTTTTTTACGAGAATTTCGGAGGTGGGAATATTTAGAACACCTTAAGAGGCATTAGCACAGCGATTTTTATCAAAATCGTTAGAGCCGTTTTTTTTCAATCATTGAAAAACATGATTTTTTCAATGGCAGCTACCTTATGCGGATGCACGATTTTGACGAAAACCTTAATGGTAGGTCGCATGGCCGCCACTAACCCTCATACCAAATTTGAACATCGGAGGTCAATTTGTTCGGGAGTTATACTAACCACAGTCACACATACACACACACAGACATACATTTTTCCTAGATCACTTTTTTGATATCAAGATGCTCCAAAACGTTGAAAAATGCAAAAAAAATAGTTTTTTTTTTTTTTTTTTTTTTTTTTTTTTTAAACCGAATGCTATACTACTATATGAGTAATTGAAAGTAAAAAAAATCATTTTAAGAAGGAAAAAATATAAAATAATACTATAATTATTATTTATTTTCATAAAACACTTCAAAAATTAATATTCAAAGTGTACACTAACCATGAAATGACTTTAGATCGTAGCTTTAAAAATAAATTTATGACACTTGGCTTTTTCTTTTTTTTTTTTTTTTTTTTATTGTTTTTTTGCCACTACTTTCCCATTACATTGGGGGAAAATCCAAATTTACAAAGTAAAAAAATGGTACATCATACTTAGAAATACTTTCAAGGAGATAAGGTTTTACTTGTAAACTACAATATAAAACTCAATCCGCCTTAAGCAATAAAGATAAGGTTGCCTTGCCTCGTGCAAACCATCATTTTTGAATTAGAAAGTTACCTGCCAGAGGCAATTCTAATTCAGAATTTTTTAACGACTCTTTCAAACGTTTAAGAAAAGTACTTTCGAGCAACATTATTATTCCAGAGTACTTCGACTGTGTTACAGCCTGCAGAACTTTGTCATAAAAGAAGCTAAAACTGGTACGAAAAAATGAAAGAGAGTAGTAAATTCACCCTTTACTTTTTAAAGACCTAGTGGAAAATATCGTCAAATGAAATGATACATTTTATATTCTTTAGTAGTGAAATGCATTTGCTGGTGAGATTTATTTAGAAAAGTAGATGTGCATACATTTTTATGTTCAGAAAAATTTCAATCATGCCCACGCTTTTAAAGTTTTAGCTTAGAATTTTTTTAAATATATGTTATTGTAAGAAATTTATAATATTTGTAACTTTCAAAAGCATTAAGCTGATGAAACTGGTTTCATATGCTATTATAATAAATTTGAAATTATAATATGTAATATAAAATAAATACTTTTTAAGTACATGAAGACGTTAATCATTTTAGAAATTTTAATTAAATTTAAGAAAAAAATACCTAGTTTATAGCATTCTTCCTTTCATGTAATTATTTTAATTCACAAGTCTGAGATGTAAAATTTGTCTCAAAAATATTTAGTAAATTTTATATATTTTTTTATGGTAATTACTAGAAAAACTTTTAAAAAATTCCACCACGTGCAGTTTGACCACAAAAAACATCTCTAATAAGTATCAATTTTGTATATTTAAGAGCAACGTAGTATTATTTATAGGTTCTTATTAAACATATTTACCGATTTTAAATAATATTCTGTTTATATAAATTCGATCCAAGAAAAATAAACTAATACTTATTTAAGTAACTACCTGGTAAACACATAACAGCCATCCAACCACATTACTGCTTCATTATTACACGTCGTTACATTATTCCCATCAATTTATGTCTTAGTTCAGTGCTGTATACATTTTTAAAATTATGAGAAGTCACTTTTAATTCATGATATATTGACATGAGGTACTTTAAATGAGATATCAATGTAGAGGCGTTGCCAGAAAATTATTTCGGAAAGGGGATATGAAATCAAATGTTGTGATATGAATTTTAATTTTTAAATTCAATATCGCATTTATATAATTAATAATTATACGTGAGAATTTTTCTTTGCGCCCTTTATAACAAGTAAAAATTTGCACGAATCCAATAATTTATTACGTATAAAAAGTACGTAGTTAGTTAGGTTTGCATTGGAAATCAATAAGGAACACTTTCCGAAACAACAAGGAATTTTAATACGAAACATAAGCCAGAACGATGCTCTTTGTTTGCAAAACATTAACGAATGATTGCAAGTACATCATTGGCCTGGTGATAAAGCCTTTCAATATAGATATAAAAATTCCTCTTATAGCATGGAATATATTAGTTAAATAACTAAAAAATTAGAGCTTTACATAAATACTAGCCTAGAACCAAAACTATTTTTTGTATGCAAAAAAATATTAACTTTAATTTAGTTTAACTTTTCAAGTGGTCACTAATGTTGAAAAGGAATCTCTTAATTTGGAATTTTTAATCTCCTTCATCGAATTACCATCGTTTCACTTGTATTAAATTTCATGGTTCTAGTAAAATAATAGAAAATATCGATGTGTTAAATTCATATTAGATGATTGAATGAGATCAACTTTCAATTTCGGGAGGGGATATATACCCTTATCCCAACCCCTGGCTACGCACCTGTATCAATGCCCTTTGATAAGCAGAGTGAGGGGGCGAATTCTTTGTGAATGGGACAACTATGTTAGAAAAGAACATTACTTAATTCATTGCAAAACTAAGAAAATCACTTAAACCTGGAGTGAAATTGCAAGTTTGATTGATCCACAAAAAGTGTTACTTCGATCGCTTCAAATAAAATGATGCCTTATAAAACAATTTGTTTTTCACAATTATTTTCTAAGGTATCATTTGTTCTGAAAAACATAAATTTTGAACTCACAACGGAAAAAAGCATGGATATATTTTAAACTAGTGGCAATCAGTTTTTTTTTTTTTTTTTTTTTTTTTTTTTTTTTTTTTTGAAAACCAAACAGACTCAAATTATAATTCTATTCTAGAAGAGATATTAGCAAATTTTAAACTTTTAATCTCATATGCTGTATAGGCTTAAATGTTTATTTTCTTCATTCACACCTAGACAATTCCCCTGAAAATTTAAATGCAGTCAGCGACGAGCAAAATAAAAGATAACACCAAGACATAAAGGAAATGGAATTGTAATATCAGGAATGGTAAGCATGATAGCCGTGCTATCATGCTAACCATTCCTGATATCACATGATGTCCGTAACTCATGCTGGATATTGTGAAGACACGATTCCAGACAAGTTCACAAGAACAAAAGTTTTGGGAAAAAGAGAAAACGCTATTATAAAGATTTGTGACATTTTTCGTAAACTCATGTATCATTTAAATTATGAAAGAACGAGCGTATAAATGTAAAGTACGTATTTACGAGTGAATGAAATCGAACAAAAATTTAAAAATATCTTGATTTTAGTTATTTGCCACAAAGTAGGAAATCGTTTGTGGAAAACCCTTTCGGAAAAAGGTTATCTTCCATTAGCCGAGTACCAGTTGGTGCCAACACTAAATGTTTTCAAGTTTATATGACGCACAATTGTATCACCAAGCCTACATGTTTATGATTTGTTATAGAAATTATAAATGATTTGAAGATTGTTAGCTTGGATGAGTTAGGTTTCCAATTCGCGGTTTTTTTTTTTTTTTTTTTTTTTTTTTTTTTTTATCTGCTACCAGGTCAACAGAAATAGGCTAGGCTAGAAAAAAATGGATTTCCTATTTGGAATCAGCATTGAAAATACAATAATCAGTTTTCAAAACAAAAACAATTTTCAGATAGCATATTTTATAGACATGGGTTATAAATATTTCTAATCATTTGTCGAACTATTTTTACAAGAAAAAAAAGTCTGGGACGAAAGAGAAGTAATTTAAATGAATAACTTTATTTATAGTTTTAGTAAGCGTTGTTGTCAATATGTGATCACAAAAAAAAATAATGCCGATGTATATTATAATTAGTAATATATGAAAAAGAAAGAGAATGGCATCTAAATCAAAACAAAAAAAAAAACATCCAAAAACATTGTGTTCCAAATTTCAGTCCGCAGAATCAATCCTTAGTTTAAGTTAAATGGGGTTTTAGATCGTGATTTAAATTGTCAGGCAAACATTTTTATAAAAGAAGATTTATGAAAGAAAATATAATGAATGTGAAGTCAATATATTGTATTTTACTTAGTACTTTTTAATCCAAAAATCATGTTTCTACCTAAATAAAAAGTAATGTGCGTATGGATAAGCTATGAGTCCATGGGCCCAACTACCTACTCCAGCTTGAAGGATATGATGACTGACTGAATTTTAAGCAATTACGACCATCCACCCCAAATCCGTAAACTGGCACCAGCTCGACTTTTCAATATATCATAACGGGTGCCTTTAGAAATCACAATAACGTGATCAATCGGTCGACTGCTGGAACGTGTCACGCGGCATTTACTTGTCGCAACATAATAACAAAACCAGAAATTCCGGCAGTACGGGTTAACTCGAGCACAAAACTACCCCAAAACCGAATCAGACACATCGCGTGCCAATAATTTACAAGGTCCAATCACGTCCGATGTTAGGAACACGGGACTGGAGATACATGGAATGGCTTGTCTGTAGTTATGGCTTGTCTGTGGCTATGGCTAGTCTCTCCAATTCAAGCACGAGTATCTAATGTAAGCAGCTGCATTCGTGCTGGATCTACGCACGGATGGTCAAGCCATCAAGAAGGGTGGACAACTTATCTTATTTTTTTGCGGCGCTGTGTTAATTTTTTATTTCTGATTTTTTGTGTTGTGATTTATCTGGTTTTCTTTTGTGTTTCTTTTTTCGTGTGGCAGGTTCCGGTTCGGAAGTGTGAACCGTATCTCGCATGCGCAGTGGTGGGGTGTCTAGAGTCTGAGTTGGTTGTTCCCCGAAGTGGTTTTATTTTCACTGGAGCAGTGAAAGGAATGTTCAAGGTTATGGATGCCTTAGTGTTTTTGTTTACAAGTTGGATTGATTATTGTTGACTGAATTTAAATAAATTGTGAGTAGCAGTGGCGTATCCATGGAGTGCTCAAGGAGACAATTCCACTACCTCCCACATTTTTTTTTTATATATTTGGTAGTGGAATTTGAATAAATTGACAATTTTCAAAGAGTTCATAACGTTATCTTATAATCGTAATAATGATACAAATTGCTTTGTTGTTGGTTTTGCTTGAATTGAAGACTGGCTCATTGGCCTATGTTGCTACACAGTATTTGATAAATATATTATGGCACAAAATTTAATGGTACGAAATAAAGTATTTAATTCTAAAAGAGACATCATTTTATAGTTTAAGGAGTAACTAATGTTTATTCCTGCAACCATCTTTATTTGGAATAAGAATACATTTAAAAACTCTCATACTAAATAAATAAAATTTTGATCTCAACAGCCTGGTTTAGTCCAGTTACCTATAAAAAACACCCTGTTCACATTGACTCAGTAGATTTCTGTTACTGAGAATGTTCTTTCGTCCCTTTCTCGTACAAATTTCACTCCCACAATCACAAAACATCAAAATAAAACATCTTTACATTTCCAGATTTCCTTACAAGGAACACCTGCGCTAAACTTCAACCATCAAGCTGCGTGAAAGTGTGAAAATTAGTGTTTGCTAGTCAGTAATGGCTTTTGCTTTTATGTAGATAAAGTTACTGACGCGAGATTTAGATGAGGACTATGAGCTTCTTGAGCGTGAGACACGCCAGCTGCGTCTTTATTTGAAAGGTCAAATGGTCCAGGTCAATGGTGCCATCTCGGCCATCTGATTTAACATATCGAAACTTTCATACTAAACATACTCATTGTAGTGACACTAAACCATGTATGGCAGAATCTTTTAATTACTAAATTTTATAATTAAAATTTTATCCACTTAAAGGTAAAACATTACCATTCAAAAAACAAAGTCTTTAGAATTTAATTTATAATTTATTTATTTTTTATATCAAAATACTTTTTAAAAGATAATAGCTTAAATTGAGTCACTATTAGTTTGAATCGTTTGATTTTAAAATAGGACTTCTGACATTTTGAAATGTTTACAGGAAGAGAAAAAAACTGATTATGCTATAAACAACATCCAAATTGGGAGACAAGGTACCGCTAGTTCATTTTGCACCTAAAACTTTACTTATTGAAGAGTGCCCAAATTTATTATTATTTATTTTGCAAGTCATCATATTTAAATTTTGTAAAAGTTCCTTTTTAACATCAAATGATATAAACTTTGAAGAATTCCAGAAAAGAAATTATGATAAAGATAGGGATTTCAAAAAACTAAAAAAAAACTAAAAAAGTACTAATAATTTCTAGTAAATTCCATTTCAGAAACTCAAATTAAACCAAAATTTAAAAAAAAAAAAAAAAAAAAAATGACTTATGGAATATACTTCACACTTATTACGATATCATCCATTTATTTCCCATAATTTTTTTTATGATCGTCATTCATTCAGTAGGCAATCTTAATTTTTTTTCCCGTGCTTCTCAAATGAAATTTATGCTCTGCAAAAAAAAAAAAAATATATCCCTTTGCTCCAATCCTAAGGGAAAATGTTCGGCCAATTTAATTCAAAGTTCGATCTATCTTTTATGTTGTCATATTGTCGTTATTGAGATTTATCTATTCATTAATCTTAAATTTATTTTCAGGATACTACCCTACGTTCGAATAGCTTTAATTTGACACCAAGAACATAACAATATGAACAATAGATTTTGCTTAGGTACTTTGGAAAGGACAAAACTTACCAAAAGAACTATTTTTATGTTTAAAATTTCGTATATTTACCATGATCCGATTTCAACCGAAAAGTGCACAACAAAACCGTAATGTATGAGGGACCGGCATACCAAATTGCAGCAGTGATAACGTTGGGTATATAATAAATAGAAGTGGTGTACAAGAATCACTCTTTATGACAGAAACTTTCCTGCTCTACTGCTGAGTGGTTAAAAATTCCAGAAACTCCGGATTGTCACCAAACGATGTGTCTGTCTTCATAAAATATTAAACGATTAAAAAAAGTGTTTTCGACCAAGACAGAAGAAGTTCCTTTTTAAAATCAAGCTTTACATTTGTTATCACTGCAACTGCAATACACACACTAAAAATCATTTTCTTTGTACTCCGCAGGTGAATTACACTGTTAAAAATTTAGATCCACCTTGCACCACAAATTTTTCCCACTTAGCTGCAACCAACATTTGGTGCTTAGTTTCACGATTTAATAGTGCAGATCGGAAAGTAAACACTATTAAATCGTGAAACTAAGCACCAAATGTTGGTTGCAACTAAATGGGAACCAATTTTTGGTGCAAGGTGGAACAAAATTGTTAACAGTGTATATGTATGATGGTAAGTCAAGGGTTCAGTGGAAAAAAACTTCAATTCATGGAAATCGAATGAAATTTAAGCATCGTATGCAAAAGATAGTTTTAAAGATTTTCTTGTGGCTAAATGATTGCGAATTGACGTTGTTTTAAACACAACAAATGATAGCAAACCGTCAAAGTTTACCTCTTGAGCGACAGAATGACGCCTACATTTAAATTTCCAGGGCAAAAAATAAATGTGTTACCCTTATATTATAATATATCGATTTAAATGATGAATAGTAGTTTAAACTGAATAATACTTAAAGAACTGAATTAGAGATTTTCTGGCACAAGAGCAACATTATGGCTGTACACTGTTAAAAAATTTGTTCCACCTTGCACCAAAAATTGGTTCCCATTTAGCTGCAAAGAACATTTGGTGCTTAGTTTCACGATTTAATGGCGCTTACGGTCCGAGGTAACTTTATTTAATTGTAAAACTAAGCACCAAATTTTGATTGCAACTAAATGGGAACTAATTTTTGGTGCAAGGTGGAACAAAATTTTTAACAGTGTACTGTAATGGCTATTCTACAAGAAGCGTTTGCCCCGCAATTGCTAACAAACTAGAAATACTAATATAAAATGATTATTGAAGTTAAGTAGGGATGAAAAGAAGTTGGTAATGGAAATGATTTGAATTCACAATAATGATTATAAATAACGTGCATGGAGAGAGCTAACCATATTCTAGTTATCGTTGTAACGAACATTTAGTGCAATATATCCCTTGTGTATATTTAATACAAATAATATTAATGCATGCAATAAATATGCAATCGAAAATTAGAACTTAGAGGATAGCTTTAGAAGAAAAGCAATATACAGAAATTAAATTAAAAAAAAAAAAAAAAAAAAAAAAAAGTTGCAAATCTGTTGATAGTGATTCGCTTGATAAGCCGTTGACAATTTACAAAGCCTATCTACGGACTTATCCGCGATCAAAACGTCAGATGAGTCTTTCAATGGAATATCCTGTAATTATACTAGCAATCAACTATATCATGCAACGATTAATCCTGAATATAATTCATGTTTTTAAAGTAAAATTGACTTTGCTAATACTCGAAATACAAAAATATCACCTAAGAAAAAAGATTTTTAAAAAAAATCCGTCTTAAATTAAATAAGATTATATTAAAAGCAAGGATACAATATTCAAAACACAAGTAATCACCTTAAGAAACCATCTTCAAGAAATAGCACATTACTCCATTTCAGGTACTAAAGATATCATTAAAAATTGTTGGTTATAAACTGATGGGCTTTTTATGCTGAAATTGTGTTTAATGTTTT
The DNA here is from genome assembly GCA_963978545.1 of Linyphia triangularis. NCBI lineage: Eukaryota > Metazoa > Arthropoda > Arachnida > Araneae > Linyphiidae > Linyphia > Linyphia triangularis. The sequence goes on from OZ021725.1 coordinate 18,668,158, forward strand.
GAGTATTTATACTTTGGAAATTGTTAAAGTATGGGGGGGGGGGGGTTCGAATGGACTCGTATTGTTTGTAATGTGATTTTTGACGTTAATCTCAAAAATTACCGGAACTATTTTGAGGAAAAAATAATAAGATCTTTATATTTTGTGTGAAAGTGTGCCTGCCCTCTACATGGAAACTGTACCAAAGAGAAAATAGTCTTCTGTGCCAGAGAAAATAGTCTTCTGTGCCAGAGAAAATAGTCTTCTGTGCCAGAGAATATAAAAAATTACTTGGTGTTATTAAACAAAATTTGAATACCTAATATTATTAATGTTTTTCAGTATGGGATGTCAATAGTTTCTAGTTGATTAATTTTCTGTTAACATCGATCAGACTAAAAAATTAAAATTTTAAGATAAAAATGAAGATCTCATCATCACCTGTACCTAATATTAGTATCGATTGTACTGAAAAATAAATACATACTACTGATTTTTGAGTACATGGTTTCAATAGTATTTGAATTTTGCATATCCATAGTTTGAAATCTTCACCTTCTATCTTTATGCTAAAGTTAAAAGGTTTATAAACAAAATGTTGGTCTAGATACAATTTTGAATCTTGCATTGAGACAGCGAATTATTAAATCGGGTATCGGGTTACTGAAACTCAAATAATGGGTAACTCATTCGCACTGACGATAATTTTCTGGTGATATTTCTTAGAAATCTTAACTAGTTCTTAGTAACAAGAATTTAAATTATGACCTTCAATGTTTCTAGGAGATTATTCTTTCTTATTGGTTATTATTTCTCATGTGGATAGGGAAAAACACTTACAACACGGATTTCCTTCATCTAAAGAAAGGAAGTTAGATAAGAAATTAGTTCCAACACAACAATATAATCAATGAACTGTCTTTGGTTTTTCATCTTCAGTATCAACTATTTTAATACTAATAGGAATTACTGGTGAAGTCGATCCCTTACTTTTATATAAACGACATGACAACGTTCAAAGGTATTTTCATTTGTTATCACAATAATAAAAAAAAGTGTTCGCCAAACATGATTTTAAAAATTTCAGGAACAAACCGCACAGAGAAAATAAGTCCAGTTATCTGTACTTTTAGGATACTATTACAAAATTTATCAATATTAAGAAACTGTATATGCTGTGAACAGGTAACACTATAAAGGAGTTTGAAAAAGCAAGTATAGTTCGAAATTACATCTTCATCCATCAAAAATCCGAAATTTCATTAAAAAAAATTGAATGCTGTGATTTCTTGTGAGATAAATCAACGTGATTTCTGAAGACTATTTTTTAAGCTTTTAAGCAATAAGAAAGATACAATGGGGTAAAATATTTTCTATTTCTGTAGCAAAATAAATACCATGCATAAATAATGACTGCGTTTTATACCAGTGGATCATTTTGCCGAATATGACCGGTAGTAGAAGTTCGAGACATTACATAAGGCATAAAGGTAAAAGACGAATACGAGAATAAAAGAAAGCAGAGATATATGCGAGATATTTTTAAAGAAAAATATCTATAATTAATTATAGCTTTAGATATTTTTATGTTACAAAACCGATTTAATAATAATTTTATCCGCTATATCTGGTGAACAGGTGATATTTGGTCTATTAGGTGAAAATTATTGCTTCAATATTTAGAAAAGTAGAAAACGCAACCCCAATTTGTCACCCATTCACGGAGGCATTCTACTAAGATTTTTTTTTTTTTTTTTAATTCACTAAGAATTTAAATTTTAAAAAATTATTATAATCTTTATTATATTACTAATAAACGTAAATAATTCATTATATTTACCAACTTTTAAGTACAAAATGAAAGTTTCAACACTATAAAACACATCTATGCTTATATCAACTCAAAGATTTGATACTTTCAATTATTTCTTCCCACGTGGTCTATTAAGTCTAACCCAAGGTACGACTATGGGATTATATATAATTACTCAGCAATTTAAGGTTTCTGTGCTTTTAACGAATTTCGTTGAAGTATCGGTAAATCAAACGACTTATGTGGGCGTTGCTGAAGTTAAAAGCCTGGAAAATTGCTCTTTAAAACAAGGACCTGTATCCGGGCCCCTCGTCATTTCGGAAACTGCTCGCTGTCTTTCGCCACTGCATCCTCCCTGCAAAATCTTAACTTCCGATTCGGGCTCCCGGATGAAGTAAAAAAAATAACCGCTATTGTTTACTCCTTCATCTTTTATATCAACAATGGGACGTTGACAACCAGATGAGCTACACCTGAAAGCTGTGTGCTTACAGCGTGTAAAAAGCTGTGAGTTTCCAGCGAACGCTTAAAGTTCCTTTTGCTACAAACACCGACTGTTCCTTTTGTTTGAGTTGTTACTGAAAGGTTGAAGAGAGGGGAAACGTAGTTTACAGTTGGGATTTTGATTCAATTGAGAGCAAGTTACTTTTAAATGTCAAACTCTATTGTATTTTTCTCCCGACGTTACTGTCGTCTTGAAGAATATTATACGTTTAAGGGATTAGTCAGTATTTTTGTCGAATTTAATACACTGACTACTAGGATGATGTAGAAATCTATATTCATTCGATGAAAATGTCTGATATTCATTTATTGAAAAAAAAAAAAAAAAAGCTTATTCGTATTTGCTGAAAAAAATCTTATATTCATAATATGAAAAAAATATTATATTCATCAATTGGATCAATCTTGTATTCATTTGTTGAAAGGTACCCTATAGCATGTTGTACCATGGTAGGAGAAATATTCAAGAAGAAAAGTCTTAACTTAAAATGTAATATTGACCTTCTAATTATGACTAATTAATTTAATAAAAATTAACCCGCTATCCAACATTCTATTGTAAATAATTGAGTTATACATTTAAATAAAAAAAGTGTAGGTAATTGAGTTATACATTTAAATAAAAAAGTGTAGATATTCATAAAAAAAAAAATTCAACTAAATTTTGACGAAATGTTGCTGTTCTTATTTTTTCCACTTAATTTTAAGTTCTCTGCTGCAACAGTGTGTACATATTAAACCTGAGTTTTTGTAGAAGAAAAACTCTACAATTAAGAACAACCATTCAGTAAACATTCCACCTCATTCAATTACTTTAAAAAATTACATTCATAAGAAATACCGATTCCTTAGCGCCCCATCGCTAAGACCATTACATAATCACATCCGTATAACTTCACTAAACTTTTACAAACTTATTAATTTCATAGCTAACGCATTATGTACTAATATCCCACATATAACAGAGGCATTGTCCAATATCGAAACAGGGATTCTGTAAAGATTGGTTAATTCATGCCAAAACTAGAACACGATTCCAAAATACAAGATTTTTTTTAAAAAAATAAGCCTGTCAAAACCATCACAAAACATATTTTTTACCCCTCTGTCTTTTCTTATAAAAATATATTTAAATTTCAAAACTCTGCATCAGCACTTCAAAATTTCAAGTATATTATCCCCAGCACTGGGTGAACTGGTCAAGATTAGTAGCTAGTTCACATCAGGATTGCAGAGTGTTGAGTGATATTGGACACAGCGTATTTGTGCTACTGGAGATGAGTCTGCAGAGATATGACATGCTTGATTACAGCATGCACGACGGTGACTTATACCGATGACAAAATGCGTGTCACTTCATGATAAAAGCTCAGTCGAAAGCAATCAACTGCTAAACAGGAAAAACGAAGCATTGGTGTGGGAGGTCTATCGTGATAACAAAAGCGGTGTTGTCCCTTCTTCCCTCGTCAACGTTTTCAAGTACTCCAGACTGATTAAATGTACCGTTTTAGAATGAAGTTGTATCGGAAACAAACAGTAGTAGACCTTAGATATCGATAATTTATAACAGCGCTAACCTCCACGCTGACGGACAGCGACAGATTTTTCTGCAGCCAGCCGGTCACAAAGAAGGGGAAGGGGGGGGGGGGGAATCAAGCTTCATGATATAGACTTTTTTTTACATAATTTTAATTTGTCCCAAATAGTATGTGTTAGCAATGCAGAACCGAGTTCTTCACTATGTGCCCAAAGAAACTATAGGAAGAAGCTTTCAGCAAGATAGTGTTCATCAAAAATAAATACAGAAACAACTTAACTGAATCTCATTCGGACGATTTATAAAGATTGGTTGTAACAAATACTGCAACAAATAGTGACTCTTTCCTAAAATAAACTAAATTATTTCGACCGCATCATCTCACAATTGATATCGACAAAACAGTGTAATCTGGAAGTACAGTTTAAATACTTTAATTAAAAGTTAGATCAACTGGATCAACTCGTACTGTCACGTTGGAAAGAAAGATTCACTTCTTTTTTTAGACATTGAATAATCAATAATGAAAATTATTACTTTTTAATTATTTGAAAAAAGAAAGAATCAAATATCAAATGTAATATTATTAGGAAAAATGTCAATAATTATTTTTTTTTCTTTTCCAATTTTCAGAAATGCTATAGTTATGTTGTTAAATCGATACTAATTAAAGGTATATTTATTGGTGTACCCGACCCTCGAAAAGCTCCAACATAAGTCAAACGGCCCGCCTCTAAAAGTTAGTGACGAACGATGATTTAGAAGAATGAATGAAAGAGAGAGTTTGAATACTTAGTCATTACTTAAAATTATATCTAATCCTCAAACGTTTGATATTCTCTTTTTACCTCTACACTACACTAATTTAATAAGAAACATTTACAAAAGCTCTGACGGTACGTCTCCATGTCTGAGATTAACAACCCCAGACAAGACAACAGCTGCAACATACATAAATGTGAGTTGGTAGCAAAGTTCCGGCTGCCTATTTCTGCTACTATCAAGTGCTTAACGCTACCAAATATGCGTCGTAATTTTGAACTTCTAGAAGACTACGAGACGGAAATCTTCAGCTGTAAACTTCTCTCTTCAACCAGGCCACATCAACGAGAGGACATTGAGACAACGGCCTATTCCATTGGCTCCAGCTTCCATTATTTTATACACTGATATTTGGCTGTTGAGGAACAATGACCAATGACCATCGTAAATTTAAAATACTTTTTGCTTTCAATTAGCTATATATATTAGGTAATGAAAATATTGCATTCGGTCAAAAAAAAAAAAAAAAAAAAAAATTTAACATTTTAAAAATTTTTTGCTTTTCACACACAAGCAAGGACAATGTAATGTCTATCTGTCGAATAAAACCACCAATTTTGACATTTTAACGGGTTATTTTTTATTTTTTTAATTGTTGCCAAAAATATTGCCAAACTGGCCATTTTTATTTAAATGAGTGAAAATAAGAAAATAGTAAGTAACACCATGTTAAATTTATCTACAACGGCCAATATTATATAGTGAAACTGAAAGTTGTACGATGTTCCACACCCCTGGTTTGGATCACATTTAGTATGCTTTCAAAAAAATTCGTAGAATTCGTGTATTTTTTATCTCGCCAAACGTTACAGGACCCTTGTTACTCACACCAAATGTATAACGGTTGGATGAACATTCCCTTTCTTAAAAGGTACTCTAACGGCTAAAAAGGAAAGTAGCAATTAAAGATGTCACTGAAGGCTAACTACTTCCTTTGCATGTCTTACTTTGAAATATGATGATGAACCAAAAAAAATAAATAATTCCTTACGTTCTTAATAGGCAACATGGAAAAAGAATATTTTCAGAACTTTTATTGGACAACTTAATTTTTATTTCTTATATTTATTTATAATTTCAATTGTGTGCATATTTATATAAGGACCTGGGCTAATTTTTGTAGGGGCAAATTAGACACCTGCATTGGACCCTTTTTCTATGGGCCCACTTATTTATTATCATATGAAAATGATTTTATTTTAATTGATTTTTACTTTCAATTACCCGTGTGTGTGTGTGTGTGTGTGTGTGTGTGTGTGTGTGTGTGTGTGTGTGTGTGTGTGTGTGTGTGTGTGTGTGTGTGTGTGTGTGTGTGTGTGTGTGTGTGTGTGTGTGTGTGTGTGTGTGTGTGTGTGTGTGTGTGTGTGTGTGTGTGTGTGTGTGTGTGTGTGTGTGTGTGTGTGTGTGTGTGTGTGTGGTCAGCATAACTCTCGAAAAAACTGACCTACGATGTTCAAATTTGGTGTGTGGGTGGTGATGGCACAGGGACCTACCACTAAGGTTTTCGTCAAAATCGCGCACGTGCATTAGGTAGCTGCTATTGAAAAAATCATGTTTTACAGTAATCGTTAAAAAACAGCTTTAACAATTTTGTTCAAATCGCTGTGGTAATGCCTCTTAAGATGTTCTAAACCTCCCCACCTCCGAAATTCCTGTAAAAATGCTTTAATGGCTGTGTTAAGCACTTAAGTGTGGCAGAAATAGGCGATCAGAAGCTGTGTCAAACAAATTCTTAACAGGACTCTAAAAAAATAACATGCTAAACTGCAGACTGTTATTTATAATTTACGATCAATTTATTATAATTATTCTTAAATAATGTGCTATATATGTCAGAACATTGAACATTATTTTAAAACCTGTTTACCTTTTCAAAAATTTTAGTTTAAAAGTTTTTATAAAATAATTTTTTAGTTACTTAGAATTTAGCTTAAAATGTTAAGCTGTAGTTCCCAAACTTATTATACGCAAAAATAGAGTACCACCAACCTTACAAGCTTCTTATATATTCAGAGGGTCACTTGTAATTATGTATTAGTTGTATTTTATGAACATTATTTAAAATGCAGAAAATCTTCACTGCATTGAATGAACGTTCAGATGCTGTGTGGATTCACAATAATATATTATAACTAGCTAAATACCCGTGCTTCGCTACGAAATTTTAACATGTGCAGTATTTTAGCTAGCTGTGAGGCCTCGCATTGAGGAAATCTGTCCTTCGTGTATAAAACCCAGTTTTTGCCGCTTCGCTCGCAAGAAGGTTCATCGCTACGCAAAATCGAGCTCGCTTCGTTTGCTGAAAAGTTCATGGACACATAAACACAGGCTTATTTCACTCGTTAAAAGGTTTATTGCTATGCAAGCATAAGCTCGCTTCACTCACTAAAATCTAATTGCTACGTAAAGACTTAATACTGGAAGCCTCTTCTTTGCCAAGAAAAAAAATTCCCCGTTAATACAATAATACAACACCCCTTTAAGATTATTTTAACACGTGTTTGTGGAAAGCAAAATTAGAGGCTAAAACTACTTATGTTGAAACTTTCAGAGATCTAGGCCTATTCGAAGTCGCTTTTTGTGAAAAAAATTAATTGAAAAACAAATTAAAATTTTAACATTCTTTTTGTCAATTCAATTAGAAGGCCAAAACTACTTGCGTTGAAAATTTCAAAAATGTAGCCCAATTACAAATCATTTTGTAAAATATTTGTTAATTTTAAAAAAAAATTATGTTTTTCAAAAATCCAATTAGAAGGCCACAACTATTTATGCTGAAATTTTCAATGCCGTAGCCCTATTTGAAATCGTTTTGTAATATATAAATTAATTAATTAAAAAAATTAATTAAAAAAGAACAAAATAAAAATTTAAAATTCTGTTATTTTAAATTCCAATTAAAAAGTCAAAACTACTTATGTTGAAAATTTCAGATCTGTAGCCTTATTAGATATCGTTTTGTAACATATTTATTAATTAATTAAAAAAATTAATTAAAAAAGAACTAATTACAATTTTAACGTTATGTTTGTGATGTATACAATTAGAAGGCCAAAACTACTTATGTTGAAAATTTCAGAGCTGTACCCCTATTAGTAGTCGTTTTGTAAAATGTTTATAAATTAATAAAAAAAAATTAATTAAAAATAACAAAATAAAAATTTAAAATCCTGTTTTTTTAAAGTCCAATTAAAAGGCCAAAACTACTTATGTTAAAAATTTCAGAGCTGTAGCCCTATTAGTAATCGTTTTGTAAAATGTTTATTAATTAATAAAAAAAATTAATTAAAAAATAACAAAATAAAAATTTTAAATTCTTTTTTATAAAAGTCCAATTAAAAGACCAAAACTACTTATGTTGAAAATTTCAGAGCTGTAGCCCTATTAGTAATCGTTTCGTAACATATTTATTAATTAATGAAAAAAAATTAATTAAAAAATAACTAATTAAAATTTTAACATTCTGTTTGTGATGTATAAAATTAGAAGGCCAAAAGTACTTATGCTGAAAATTTCAGAGTTCTACTCCAATTTTAAGTAGGTTTCTATAGATCCACAGAGCCACAGACAGACAGACACACAGCTTGTTTTATTATTATAGATAATATAATAAACAAAATTAATGAAATTACTTAAGGTATACATATACGTTGGACAATTTTTTATTTTTTTTTTAATTCTTATGCCAGCGTGTCAAATTTTTGTGAGGATTACAAGAGCAAAAAATGTAATGTATTTGCAGTAACAAAAAATAAAATATTTATTTAATTAATTGAATTTTAATTCACTAATTAGGGCTTCATTGCAACGATGATAAAATAATATCTAATTAATTTTGAAACAAATTTCTTACTGGAAATTAAAGACAAGGACACGGGTCCAAGCAAAATATTATAAATAACTTAAAATATTTTTTTAAATTTTAACATTTAGCATAAAAAGTACTAGAAAAAATAAAAAATTTCCAAAAATAAAAATATTCTAAATTTAATAAAAAAAAAAAATCTTACCAAAATGTTTGTAAACAGCTAAGGCTCGTGCTCTGAAATGTTATCTAAATTATACAGCTTAATTTTTAAAAATCAGTTAATTAACTCTTAAGACATCACCGTTGGAGTGCATTCACTCAACAATGAAAAACAGTTCTCCACAAATTGAGTTCGATGTTTTCGACAATTTCTTTTTTCCAGTTTGTTTCAAACGTCGACCTTTACAAAATTACATGTAATTAAAAAAGCATTTTAACTATAAGAAAGTTATTGATATCATTTTAAAGATAATGAATTGGAGAACATTTTAGAACAAAAAAACAAAAATGACTGTTTGGGTCAATTTTTGCGATTCCCAAAGTATATGCATACCTTAATAAAAGACTGAGTTTCGGACTTTCAGCATATGTTTGAAAGAAACTAGTTCTAGGTGACAATTGCTGTACAAATGCTCAACAGCTGCAATTGGAGTTCAAATACTGCAACAACTGATTAAGTGGAATGTCTGATAAGTCTTAAAGTGGAAACGCACAGGTACTAAATTTCAGATGAATGAGAATACTCCAAAAAGTGACGGAATTCTTCTTATCATTACAATGCATTGACGTTTAATGCGGCCATTGATATAGACTGTCGATATAAATTCAAGAAATCGCTGACTAACTCATTCACCAAATGCATGTTCTTTTAGTGACGATCGCGGTCAGTTTAAAAGCGCTATGCAGTTTTTTAAAAGTGTTTATAATTTAAATTTTAACTTGAACAAAGTTTTGGAAATAATTCAAGTTCATATAAGTAATGTAAAATAATTTTAAATGGGAAAGCAAAAAAGCAATAATAATAATAACAATAGCAACAACAACAACAACAACAATAATAATAATAATAATAATAATAATAATAATAATAACAATAATAATAATAATAATAATAATAATAATAATAATAATAATAATAATAATAATAATAATAATAATAATAATAATAATAATAATAATAATAATAATAATAATAATAATAATAATAATAATAATAATAATAATAATAATAATAATAATAATAATAATTTATTATTATTATTGCTATTATAATTATTATTGTTGTTATTATTATATTATACTATTTATTATACTAAAAATTAAAATAATTATTCTAAAAATATTCACTATCACAATAATCATAATAATAACAATCCTAATTATAATAATAATAATGAATAACAAAACAGTGAAGCAAATACTTATGGCATCAATATAATCAAATAAAGAATCGATATATTCATTGATAAAAGAGAAAATGTATGTGTTCCAGATTTAGTTCACGAATGTTTATCTATACAAAATAAAACAGTTCAGAAGTTGCTTGACATTATCGAGAACAAAATAATAATTCTCCCTCGTAATAACAACGGTATATGTAATGCTATGTCTTTTACAAATGTCTTTTAAAAATGATTCTTCTAATTTTTACAAAAACACAGTTAAAATTGTTATGGAACAGTATCACTCAATTTTTTTCACATGACCAAAATATCAGAAATTGTTGTAAAATATTCAAAATGACAAGTTTTGGGGCAAATTATATTACATTTGATAGAATGGTATAATATCAGTTATTTTAACTGTTGTAGACAGTGGGAAAAAAACATGTAATAGGATGGGTGATTTAACTTTTTTTTAAATAATATTTACAAATCTAAGGGAGAGGAACATCACCCAACTTTCAACTACACTATAGTATAGATCACTGCATTTGAATTTTTGGTGAATTAGCATTATTTACCGTTTTCATAATTTCAATAATTTAAGAAGAAAAAATGCCTGTTGGGCGATATTTTTATTGATAATTCGTACAGTAGCCTAAGAAAAAACACCTGTATGGCGAAATGCTTTCCGATAATTTTTTCACTATTCTTTCTTGTAAGTGAAATAGATGAGAAACAGTTGTTGATGGGCGATGCTCAAGAGAGAAGCATTCTGGGTTAAGGACATAAGTTTTTCATTTTTTTTTTCTTTAAAAAAAAAAAAAAAAAAAAAAAAAAACGAAAATTTTAGAAGTGAGGATGTTTAGAGTACTTAAGAGGTATTACCACAGCGATTTTGATCAAAATCGTTAAAGCCGTTTTTTGGAAATTGCTAAAAAACTATGTTCTTCTAATGGCAGTTATAGCTTATGGGCATGCGCAATTTTGACAAAAACCTTAATAATAGGTCCCATGGCCACTACTAAGCCGAATGCAAAAGTTTAAGATCGTAGTTCAATTCATTCAGAAGTTATGCTAACCATAGATACACATTTTTTTCTTGGCCTCTTTTTTACTCAGTGCGTTTCAAAACGTGTAGGAAAAAAAATCGAAATTTTATGTTGACCAAATACAATACAGTAGACCCTCAACATATCGCGCTTGTCGGGAGACAAATAAAATACACGATATATTCGATTGCGTGATATATCGAGCGATATAATAAAATGTAAGAAAGATAAATCAGAAAAAATCGATTTTTCCGATTACACGATATTTTGGGGCACTGATATAAGAACGGGTTACTATACCTTAATTACCCTATGTTAACATATAGGTATTGATTGATTTAGTATCAAAATAAAATTTGTGATACTAAGACTTTTTAGGAATGATATAATGTACTTAGTTATACAATGGATATTTTACAAAATTTCAGAAACTCTATGTCACGTAGAAAGGCTCAAACAACTCCTATGAATTTTTAGCTACCCAATCTTAATCCACATTCCCCCCCCCCCTTTTTTCTTGTATTATAACGGTATAGTGGTTAGCGTGCTAGCCTCTAGACCGCGAGGTTGTGGGTTCGAGTCCCGTGTTAGGCATGGGTGTTTGTAAATGTATGTTGGCTTGTCTAATGATGAAAGTTTCGGCGCATTATAGTCCTCGTGTTGCTGAAGGCGCCAGATAATCTGAAAACAACCAACCCAGTAAAATACTGGTCAGTTTTAAATTTTATGTAAAAAACATTTATATAAATGTATGATTTTGATGCAATCTATAAAAAACCAAATAAAGCATTTTTTTCTCTTGTAACAAGAAGTGCTGACAGACCAGCAAGATGCACGTTTACCGTGTCCCTTAATTTCGATGGAACACAAGATGGCACTCAACTGATATCTTATCACCTGCTCACATCAAACAGTCGTGAAATGGAATTTTGGGAAGAGAAATATTTGTATTGCAAGCTGCAGCAGTAGGTGCTGGTTGGTTTGTTCGGCGCGTATAATCGTGTTGTCTTCCTAACACCAAAACATAGATGGATTTGACGATTTAAAAAATGATAATTCGTAAGAGGGTAAAGACTGACTTTGATTACTTAAAGGGTTCTTGGATGCACTGTTTACTTTGACGTTGATTAGAATAGTTCGTAATCACTTTGAGACACTTGAATATTTTAATTTTGAATAAAGTATTGTAGTTTATATATTCTAATTTATACATTCTAATCTCTTAATTAAATTGACAGTTTAATTTTTTAAACAAGTTTAAACAGTTGAAATAACTTAAGATATTGCACCATTACACTGAACTTAATATATGTACACAATTTTCATTTTGAATAAAATAATTTGTCTATGATTAAGTATTAATATATATTCTAATTTATATATTCTAATTATTTAATTAAATTGGGAATTTAGTTTTTTTTTTTTTTTTTTTTTTTTTTTTTTTTTTTTAATTAAATTTAATAATTCAAATAACTTGGCTAATGCTCCACTGCACCAAATAATAATAATATAAATAATAATATAAAAAAAAGTTTCATTTTGAATAAAGTAATTTGTATTGAGTAAATTATTCTGTTATACATTCGAATCCCTTAATAAAATTAACAGTTTAATTTTTTTTAATTTTAACCAAGTTTATATTGTTTAAATAACTAAGATATTCCCCTAGTAATATATTACGTATAAAAAAATTTCACACAAAGAGTTATATTTTTGTGTTCATACATTGTATACATTAAATTTAAAATAATTTACTAGTTCTAGATCTTAAAGATAATGCTAGATTATATTCGCATTATAGTTTTATCATTAGCATTAATATATAGAATTTAATGCTGATAATATCGATTTTATCATACCATTCTAGTAAGTTTCATTAAAATCACAATAAAATAGTAAATATATACAATCCTAATTCCAAATTTTTATGTGCCTCCTCAATTCCCATCTTCCTGGGGAAAAGTTAAACAAAATAATAGAAATACTTTCTTCCCTTCAACTCTTAAAGTATGGCTGCAGTGCCATATACTTTTCAGTAGGACCAGGTAAAATGATATAGAGAAAATTACCAGCCCGTAACTGGCCAATTTGAAGATGTGCCTTGCAGTACGACAGGAAAAAAAGTCGTTTCACTGCAAATGGAACTCCGTAAAGAAACTCTATTGCTGCATAATAACGATTTGCGATGTTTGATATGCTCACAGGATACCTTCAACAATTATGTTATTTTCAAATGCCATAAAATTCAAATTACTGTAATAATGATGGCTCTTGGCTTCTTTTTTTCTATTTAAAAATTGTAAACTTGTGACTTCGCAACAGAAGGATATACTTGCATTGCAAATCACCTGTTTTAAAATGCTTGGAACATTGGAAATCCATTTAAATATATACTAAATGACATTCTGTAACGGCGCTAATGAAGAACGTAATATATTGTACACATATAATTCTCAATAGTCCTAATTTCTCAAAGAAAGAAGTTCTCAGTTTTAAAAATATATTTACTTATGATTGTTTCAAAATTTCTGTTTTAATATTTTACCCTAAAAGTACCTGTTAAAAATACTCTACCTTTCAAAAGTTGACTCCCCGTCCCATAAAACACAAAAACTACAAAGAAAAGTTTCACGTTGTTTTGTTTGTAAAGTTACATCAGTTAAGAATAATTTGAAATAAATCCTTTTCATTTGTTCCAGTAACCTTTCAAAATCTAATGGATAATTTAAAATAAATAGTTTTCAAATTAGTATTGAATAAAAAAAAATTAACTAAAAATTTATAGTTATTATTCAATAAATTATATAAATTTATAATTTATTAAAAAAATTAAAAAATTAGTTCATTTGCTATCCATAATAATTACCAAAATTTCTATTATTAAAATTTAAAATAGTAATTAAATATTTTAACAACATATCATTCAAATATACTTAAACGTGTTTCCATGCATATGCCATGCATATACATGCATTTGCCACCATGCATATGTGGTCCCAGTATGTATCATCTTCGAGGCGCACTGTTTATAAATATTCTATACCTATTTTTCTCCGAGTAAGAAATATGCATTAAAAAATAATTTCATATTATTACTATCAGTTTCATCTTTAAATGTCTTTCAAAGTAAATAAAAATAGAATCATTGATTAATAAGCACTCACATTTTCCGATGCAGAAAACACCAAAGAAAACCAATAGCAGTCCAATCATCCAATCCATCTCCCCGAAATTCAATTAAATCTCACCAGTACAAACGAAACATTCCAAGCATTGTATTTTAACAGCACACACAACTCTATCTGCAAACCCAAAACACAGTGGCTTCAAAACATTCAAACGCATGCTCATCATCAACAACAACTAAGTCCTCATCCTCACGTGTTTCTGTTATAAGAGAACACTCGCAGCGTACCGACAGGAGCGTACTGAGGTTGGGTGCTTACTGCCGTGGATCGGAAGCATACTCGCTTGCAACAAGCGGTTCTTTAATCTGCTTCCGTCTATGATACGTCAGTTCCTGGCAGTTCAGGCGAATTGCAATCACGCTTCGTTATCGCTTTTGTCAACTCTCGGATGCATCGTTTATTAAGAAGGGGAGTGGTGTTGCGGGAATAGAATGAAACTTCAAAGAGTTGGAGTTAAAAGATGATCGAGTGAGTAAATTCACATGCCGAGTGTTCTATGTTGAACCCTGGAATTGTGACTTGCTGTCGTCGAATGAGGGGTACTTAACTTTTTAGTTGACTCTACGTAATAGGTCGATCATTTACTTAGCTATTTAAGAAATCGCTTGACATTTGTGAAGGTCGCAAATAAAAAAAGTTGAATGAATTTTTTCGCATCACAATAATTAAATCAGGCAAAATAAAACCCATGAAAACAATCTTTCATAATTCTTGATATTTTTTCCCGTCAGTAGGTTTCGGAATTTAGAAAGATTGAATTTTTATACATTCATTTGTATAATATTATTATTATCTATTATTATTAACAACAGATTTTTTTTTAGTTTGCATAGTTTCGTCATTATGAAGTGTTTATCACACTTAAGTACATCTAGTTTTTTGAACTAAGGTAAAACTAAGAGATCGAAAACTCTCTCTCACTCCAACTCCACACTAACGAGAGGACATAAGACTACAACCAATAACCCCCATTATCGTACACACCAGTATTCAGAGAGGCCAGCACCAAAAGCTAGCTGCCTTTAACCTCCAGTTTGTCTGAACCACTTTATTATTATTATCATTATCAATATTATTACAATTATTATTTTCCAATTTTTTTCCCCCTGACCACAGTCCATTCCTCAGTTGCCTTTTTAGAGTATGTACTTAAGGGGGTCCGGTACCGAAAATAAAAATAAAACTTTATTTATGTACATTTTTATGTCAAAAATTTATTTTATGTATGAGATACTATTTATATATCTTTGAGAAAATGTTTTTTTAAATATTGTGTTTAGTTATTTAAAAAAAAATTAAAAACCAAGAAAAATCCATAATAGTTGATGTTTGCGTATTTTGATATAAGTCAAGAAGAAAAAAAAATGTCAAAGTGAAAGCTTTCTGTAATACATAATTATATAAAGAAAATTTTGTCTTTACAGAATTTTAAAAGGTGAATTAAAAAAAAATTAAAAAATTCTCAAAGTTAAAATATTGAAATTTTTGCTTTTTTTTATGTTATCTTTTACGCTAAATGTTATATTTTAAAACAGAATTAAAAAAATAAAATTCTTTGAAGACAAAATATTTAAAACTATATAAATTAAATGCTCCAAAAATTTGAATAGCCAATTATTAATGGTTCTGGAGATATATCGATTTGAATATGCAACATCTGTGAAAAACACTAGTGCTCGAAAAACGCACTTTAAGCAGACGCTTCAATGTGTTACGCCCATTAGTGATGTTTAAATCACAGGTAATTTTGTGGCGTTCTAATCACCGGATTAATAAGATAAAAACATCATTCTCTTCAGGAATGTATGAACTATTTTTTAAAATCAGAAAAAAAAATGGGGATTTTTGAAAAAATTTCGGTACTGGACCCACTTAAGACACTCTCAAATTTTGAAAGCCGTAGAGGGGAGTATAAATATTAGTCAGTATTGCAAAATGAGCTAAAAATAAGGTAAGAAGTCATAAAAAATTAAAAATTAGTATGATTTTAATAGGCAATTTATTTCATTTTAAAAGTTAAGTAATTTTAGTTTTAATTTTAACTTTCTCCGACTGAGTAATCAATGTCCCACGGGAATTTAAGCATAGTGCCATATAAAATGAGATAATGATCATACATAGTCATGCCAGACATAAAGATCCTTCATGGATGCCAGATTAAAGTAGATTCTAACCTACGATAATAATTTGGCACACCCTTGACTTTAGGCTGTCCAGTTTATATTTTCGTTCTTGCTCAGAAAGATGTAATCCGTAGCATGATAAACTCGGAGTGTGGAACATCGCACAACTTTCAATTACACTATAATACTGACGTGAATTTGTGACATTTACCGTTTTTATATTTTCCTCATTCATTTAGAGGACATGGTCAGTTTGGCGTATTTTTTGCGATAATTCTTGTATGGGTCTTTAAAAAATAAAAAAATAAAAAAAAAATAAAAAAAACCACCTTTGCAGGAATGGCGATTTTGGCGATATACTTTTAGATAATCCATATATTATCTTTTGTTATAAGCAAAACTGTGGGGAGAAGAAGCAATGACCGTTGATGTGGTATGCTCAAGGAAAAAGAACTCCATTTTGAAGGCATTCGTTTCCCAACTTTTTACGCCATAAAAGCATTTTTATTCGAATTTCGGAGGTGGGGATGTTTAGAACATCTTAAGAGGCATTAGTACAGTGATTTTTATCAAAATCGTTGGAGCCGTTTTATAGCAATCATTGAAAAACATGATTTTTTCAACGGCAGCTACCTTATGCGCAAACGCGTTTTTGACAAAAACCTTAATGGTAGGTCCTATGGCCACCAGCAACCAGCATACCAAATTTGAACATCATAGGTCAATTTGTTCGGAAATTATGCTGACCACAGACACACATACAGATATTTTTTCTATATCATTTTTTTGAAATCAGAGTGTTCCGAAAAGTAGAGAAGTACAATTTTTTTTTTTTTTTTTTTTTTTTTTTTTTTTACTTTTAGGCTTTTAGGTTCATTCCATGTCATATCAACACGGCTCCCAACCCGACCCCTTTAGAATTTCATAAAATTTGGTTCACTTATTAGATTCATAGAGAAAAGAAAAAATGCCAAATATTAGGTTTGAATCTCGGACCAAAAGGGCAAAATTTCGTATTTCTTGCTTTACCATATTTGAGTATAATTTTTTCCCTAATTATCATAAAATATTGATTTTGGTGTCAAAAGAAAGAAAAAGATTTGTTCTTTCTAATGATGTATTATTTACGTGTATTTTTTGAAATTTTCATTTCAAGGTCAAACAATTTGACCTTTGACTTTGAATATCTCAAAAAAGGGAATTTTTATTTTTTTCAAAAAAATATATATTATTCTTACATCAATTCTCTACACAAATATATTAGTCTCATTTTGAGACCGCGATGGGATGCCAAGTTATAAATTTCAATCGTAACTGCAGTCCCACTCAAATCCTACAAAAACTTGTTATATGTAAATACCTTTTTCTTTTAAAATCTCTTTATATACATGTAATGCAAATAAAACTTTAGCCTTAATTATTAGCTAAAAATTATAATTATTTATCTTTGATTTGTTATAACTTTTTAACTTTAAGAGAAAAAACTAATTGTTTACTTATACATTGGAAAAATTACATTTTTCAGCATTGCATTAAGTATGCAAACATCGTTTGCTAAAAAATTAAAAAACTTGGCATAGATAATTGGTAATAATGAGCTATTTAAATAATTATTTAAAAGGAATGTTGCATGCAATCAAACATTTGTTCATACAAATTATTTGGAAAAAATCATATTTCGAAATTAGAAAATAGAAATACTTACAGTTTTTTTATTGATACGTTATCTTTAAACTATTGTTGAAACTAATTTATCAGATACATAAGTAACTTCCTTACACATGTAACTTCTATTAATTATTGTGACTCTTTTTCACTTTATTCATTGCATATGTAACTATTGATTTTATAATTTCTTTTTTTGTTTGACTTTTTTTCGACAATGGAATTAGAATACATTTTGCACAGAAGTTGGTTGATAGAAATGGGTCTGAATGCATGAAATTTTTGAGTACCTGGAATAGTTCGGGCGGTTAAGAATCGTTTCTGAAGGAAGATTTTTTTTTCTCTTTCATACTGTAAGGAAGTTACATATGCAAACTACATTCCTTCAATATTGGCAGTTGGCCATTCAAATAACTGTCGAGAAGTCGTTATCTGATCTTTATATGGGAGCTGCAAACTGGCACGAGCGGCTATCCCTTTTATGGTACCTCCAATGCCATCTGAAACTCCTTTACATAGGCAGTGGCAAAAAAATTCCATTCAGCTTGAATTCCAAAATCTTTTTTATGGAAATACAGGGTTCTAACAAATTTTAGATTTTTGTAGTGAGAAGCTGCACCATCAGAAAAATACACAAGTTTGTTAGGTTTCACTTTGAATTTTTTTTCCGATGAATTCAATCAAATGCCTTTGGAATAAGTGAAATGCTGTTGCGTCATTGTGGAGACAGAAACTACTATGAAATTAAAATTGTCTACGACTTAGTCAGTGTCTCTTCTATAGTAAACCACAAATGGATGTATAGTCGCTTGCGAATTATTCCAGTGGAATCCTTGAATTGCATCTTGAAGAATAAAAAAGTAATTTTCAGAAAAATCACAAACTACTACATTTTCACCTGATTTTGTTTACAAGCACTAAAAAAAGACGATTGTTCCTTAGCAATGAATGAATGCCGTATAAGTTTGGTAAGTTTATCCAGAAACGAATCAATAAAAACATCACAAGGGCTCGCAAGGGTAGATCTGTCAACATTAATCCACTGCTTGTACTTAATTCTTGTAAAATAGTGTTAATATGGCTTGGGTACATGGATATATTCCCATATATTTTCCCCTGGCTACGCAACTGAATAAAAGAACCAAGATGAAAATCTTCACCATTTCCTTCCTTTTTAAAACTAATCAATTTACCCTCGATTCCCCGTATATTCGACTACATTAGGATATGCGAATATGGGATTCTTCAGTTCACACTCAAAGACGATTATTGCGTGGAATTAAGGACAAGAGTTCACATTTGAATTTATATTTTGGCATCCCATTACGGTCCCATTATGAAACTAACGTATTTGTGTACAGAATTAATGTAAGAATAACATATATTTTTTTGAAAAAAATAAAAGTACCATTTTTTGAGATATTTAAGGTCAAATGTCAAATCGTTTAACCTTAAAATGAAAATTTAAAAAAATATCCATAAATATTACATCATTAGAAAGATCAAATCTTTATCTTTTTTTTGAATAAATCAATGTTTTATGATAATTAGGGACAAAATTATAACCAGATATATAAAGCAAGAAATGCAAAAATTTTACCTTTTGGCCCATTTTTGAAGCTCCGCATTTGAGAAACCAAACGATATTCAAACCTAATATTGGTCATTTTTTCTTTTCTCTATAAACCCAACAAGTGAGCAAAATGTTATTAAATTCTGAAGGGGTCGGGTTGAAAATGTCACTTTTTTGTGTTGATTTGACATGGAACGACCCTATACTTTCATTACCCTATGTATAATACATATGGGTAATTGAAAGTCAAAAAGTGATCTACAAAAAATATCTGTATGTGTGTCTCTGGTAATCATTACTTCCCCAACAAATCGACCTACGATGTTCAAATTTGGTGTGCGGGTTGATGATGGCACAGAGATCTACCATTAAGATTTTCGTCAAAATCACGCATGCGCATAAGGTAGCTGCCATTGATATAATCCTACTTTTCAGTAATTGCTAAAAAAAACGGCTCTAACGATTTTGTCCAAAATCGCTGTGGTAATGCCTCTTAAAGTGTTCGAAACAACCCCACCTCCGAAATTCCCGTAAAAATGCTTTAATGGTGTAAAAAGTTGAAAAACGAATGACTTTAACACAGAGAGTTCTATTTGTTTGAGCATACCTCATCAACAATCATTTTTTCTCCTCTCCTCAGTTTCACTAATAAGAAAGGATAACATAAGAATTATTGAAAAGTATATCGCGAAAATCATCTATTTGGCAAAGTTTTTTTTTTTTTTTTTTTTTTTAAACCTAAAAACAAGAATTATGGTAAAAAAATATCGCCAAACTGCTGGCCATTTTTTCTATGTGAATGATGAAAATATAAAAACGGTAAATGACACAAATTCTCATCAGTAATATAGTGTAATTGAAAGTTGTGTGATGTTCCACACCTCTAGTTAAATCAGGATGTTCCGAAACGTGGAGAAATGCAAAAAAAAAATCGATTCCCCCCCCCCCTCTTTTATCGAATATTATACTTTCATTACCCTATATATACACAAGGGTAATTGAAAGTAAAAATTAAGACACCATTGAGTTGAGTGAACGTTGTTTGAACAAGAGATTATTTTCCAAAGCTAAGCAAAATCGGATTGTGATAGAAACTGTCACTAAAAGGCCTCTTCTACACAAGTTTATATTACAGTGCATCTTATACGATTTGGCCACATTTCTCACCTTTGCTACAAAACTGACACAGCTCAAAATTCTTCGTTTTGAATAAAAGTGTGCGCAGGATCACTGCATGTACTTGACGCTGATTGAACAGCACAAGATTATTTAGAAGCAAAATTCAAATTGACATTTGCCATTTCGTCCAGATATAAATTCAAGTACACTGTTTCTATACACACTTAAACTTTGCAGAAAGGGTGCGATTTAATAACTGAAATATCCTCAAGATTGATAATATATTATAACAAAATACCAGATAATTTTTATTTATTTTTTTTTTTTTTTTTTTTTTTTTTTTTTTTTGTTAATGTAAGTATAACGATTTGACGAAAAAACTTGTTACCGAATATCAAAGTTTTAAATCTAATATCTCCATTAGCATGCAAGATTTTTTCGGCCACAGTAAAATAGGAAAAGTATGCAGTAATATTTAGATAAAAACAAACTGCTTGTTGAATTCAGAGATATATCTGCAATTTTTTTTTTTAAATACTTTCGAAAATATTTTTATACAAAGCAATCGTAACAGCTTCTTGATCTTTTGCTCGTCTGCATTTTATGAGGCCATGCCTTCAGGATTTATTCTCTAGGAAAACTACCCAGCATTTGTGAAACGGAAGGAAACCAAGAAAACACTTGAAGAAAGTGAGAAAACCAAGACACACCATCTCGACCAACAAAAACCTACTGTGTATCAAAAAGAAAAGAACCCTCCCACCCCAATCTACCAAAAAAAATGTTTATAATCTACTCAAATAAATTTAGACACCTGAACTACTGCATAATAGAAAGGAAATTCATTTCCAAGAAAAAATGTATTGAAAATATAACTAAACATATTGCACAACAAAGTAAGGATACAAAATAAAAATAAATTTGCAATCTATTTCCAATGCACAATATTTTTCATTAGCAAAATATAAAAAATATTTGTGTCCTACTAAACAACATAAAAAAAAATAACAGAACACTATGTGAAATTAACAATATGACAACTTTCTATTTTGGAAAGAAAAAATTGTTTATCACATCTACCTGTTTAGCAAATACTAGTTGGATCTGGTTGCATATTTATTAAAAATATAATTTGCTAACTTTGCATTTGATCAATTATCTGGATTAAATATTGCAACAAAATTTATCTGGATTAAATATTGCAACAAAATTTATCTGGATTAAATATTGCAACAAAATTTATCTGGAATAAATATTGCACACAAAAATACAAGTGCTCTACCCCTTTCAGACTTGACAAGGCGGTTAGAATGCAAATAAATAAATTCATGATAATGAAAATACATAAAATAAAATTGCACTAGTACATGAAGAAATCAAAATATTTTGGTAACTAAAATCAATTTCTCAAGTTAGGTATGTCATAGATGTTAAAATATATAATTTCCTAACTTTTTAATTAATCAATTATCTGGATTAAATATAGCAAGACAAAAAAGAGCAAATTCCACCCCTTATAGACTTTGCAAGAGGTGGTTAAAATAAAAATAAACAAACATGTTAAAGTATCAAAAAATTAAGCATTAACTTAAACGTTAGAGAATGACAAATACTAGGCAAGAAATTAGACATTATATCCTTCAATTGATTCTAGCACGCTTAAAAAACCTTTCATATTCAGCTTCAATTGCTTTAAATGGTTCAGAAGTAGAGGTTAGCGATATATCGATACGACGATATTTTTATCGATATTTCTAAAAAATTATCGTTATTAAAAATATCGATAAAAGTCACCGATATATCGATATTTTTAAACATTTTTAGTTTTTTGATGATTGTTTTGTAGTTTCATGTGTTTTTTCGATTTTCTTTTTTCCCTTTTCAAAAACTTCAAAACTAAAGTTTGAACTTGGCTGAGAGACAGTTAAAATGGCACCAATATTCAATATTTTGCCATACACTTAAAAGCTATTGAAAATCATCTACATTTTTCTTAAAATCACTGCACCAAATAAGCAAAAATATAACTTTTTTTTTTTTTATATATAATAGATTTATTTCTGTTGAAAAAGTAGTCACCTTACAAAAAAGCAATCGTGAAAAGTAGAAATTTGTCCCGAAAAACTTTGTTTCAGACAAAATTGAAAATCAAATAAAAAAAAAATCATGTATCGATTTATCGATATTTTATCGATAATTTTTTCTGTGCAACGATATCCCAGATAGCATGCAAGGTTATGAAAACCTTGTCATATACTTGTCATTGACTTTCAGTGATAAGGTTACAGGGCAACCCAACGGCAAGCTTATGAAAACCTTGCCATATACTTGTCAGCGACAACGTTGACGGTAACCTAACATTGCAAGCTTACGAAAACCTTTTCATATACTTGTCAGCGACAACCTTGACGGTAACCTAACATTGCAAGCATACGAAAACCTTTTCATATACTTGTCATTAGACTTGCGGTGAAAAGGTTGCAGTGCAACCGAACGACAAGCTTTTGTAAAGGTTTACGCGACAACGTTGACAGTTACTTAACATCGCAAGCTTACGAAAACCTAGCCATATATACTTGTCATTAGACTTGCGGTGAAAAGGTTGCAGTGCAACCGAACGACAAGCTTTTGTAAAGGTTTACGCGACAACGTTGACACTAACCTAACATCGCAAGCTTACGAAAATCTTGTCTTATACTTGTCATTAGACTTGCTGTAAAAAGGTTGGAGGGCAACCTAAAAATAAGGTTTTGAAAAGGATAACAGCGAAACGTTGACACTGACACTAACCTAATATCGCAAGGTTGTAAACACGTTTGCGCTTCAACCGTGTGGCAAGCTTTCTTCAACAAACCTGGCAACGCTGGTGGTAAATTATTCCAAGTTTTTGCTCGGATTATCTTTTTCTCTTGCTTTAGTTGTAGGTGTTCGTAAAATACATTTCTTCACCGGAAAGTCTCCAGGCAAAGTAACATTTTTTTTTCTGCTTTATTAAATATCTGCTGCACACTTTTTATTTTCTAAGTTAATTTATGTAGGAATCGTATTATGTTCGCAAGTATGGTCCGGTGTTTGCAGCCGGTATGAGGAATTTCTTTTCATTGTAAATTTCATTTAGTAATTGATTAAATCGTCAATGAATCGCTTGCTTTCTGTTCTATTGAATTGATGTATATGCTGTTTTATTTTTTCGCAAGTTAATTTATACACGAATCGTGTATTTGTATTTCGGAAGATATTATAATCGACTTCATTGAAATTTTAAAGAAGCGCTTATTAGATCGTTTTTATATTATCGACACATGTGATTTTCCGCGAATTTCGTTAATTATTCATCTGCTGAAAAACTCGTTATTCGCCAAAATTTTGAAAATGGATAAGTTTAATCGTTTAAAAAGTCCGCTGCCGTTCCTCATTCCCTAAAATGTTTGTTTTTTCAACTGACAAGGCCATTCGATCCGTCTTTTTTAATACGCTTTTATTAGCTTCAGACGTATGTTAGTATGTAACGGAATCTTTGAACATGATTTTGACCCCCTTCAAAACGTCGGATTAACTCGAAATTTGGCATACTTATTAAGGACCGATGACAATTCAATAATTGAACAAGTTTGTCACTTTATCACAAGGATTAGCTCGTGTTGCCCTTGCGCCGTTAAATTCCAACCAACCTTCTCCGGAATCAAACCCTGGTGTGCCGTTTGAATTATTTGTCGTTTGAACAACGTTTATACAAAGCGTGTTTTTTTAGTCGCATTATCCTTACCAGAATCTTCAGGATTTGTGATTTTTCATATTCAGAGACATGGTAGTGTTTTGTGCCAAGTAATACGGTGTGTACTAAGGCATACACATGACTTAAATTTGAGACAAGCATGTGACTATTGGCAGAAACAACTGGAGATTTTTGTACACTAACTAAACAAAAATTATAGTTTACAGAAAAAATAATTAATAGTTTAAAAACTAAAAAAAACACGCTTTAATAGAAAAGTGAACTAAAAAGGAGAAAATAATTTTAAATAAGTTTGAAGTAAGAATAGAGTGATTAACAAGAAATATTTATTTTATCGTAAAAAAGCGTGGGGTGCTTGATGTCAATTGTTGAAAATATTTATTGACAAATATTGGTAAAAGTAGAGCCATTATGAAAATATCTTAAAAAAACACCCCACGCTTTTTTACGATAAAATAAATATTTTTTGTTAATCACTCTATTCTTACTTCAAACTTATTTAAAATTATTTTCTCCTTTTTAGTTCACTTTTCTATTAAAGCGTATTTTTTAGTTTTTTAAACTATTAATTATTTATGATTTGGATCGTGGTTTGCCTTTGTCACTGGTCTTGCAAAAGGGGAAAATAAGTGACGCTGATTGCGCTGTGTCTTTTTAAATGAATGCAATTAGGTTTTATTCTGGTTCGTAAGAAACTGAAATTTTGTATTCAGAGAATAAAATGTTTAGTTGAATTCGTCAGAATATGCGTATTTTCCGGATGTGATTGAAAATTTGCAAATTAAATCGTAGGTTTAAGTGAATTATGGATGTGGAACTGATAATGTAATATAGAACATTTTTCAATTTTTTCGTTTGGCGTTAAGCAAATTCGACAAAATTAAAAGCACAGTGATTGAAATAAAATTAAAATATACTTTAATTTAAATTACTATTTAGAACTTAAAATAAAATCCATTGCCAGAGGGGGTAAATGCCAAATAAAATCGTGCATTAGAAATGTCCTATACTACATCTGTACCATGGATGTTATAGAATGAAACGTATTCGTCATATACATCCTCCAATCTTTTATGATCCAGTATTTGAAACCAATGTAAAGAATAAAATTTCTTGGATTGACTAGTGCATTCATATAAGATTTGATATGCATATATATTAAAATACTTCAACAATTTCCAAATTAAAAAAAAATTGCTTCTTTGCAACTAAGAACTCATTTCATTTTGAAATTGATCATTAATAGCTTTTGTTTTCATGTGTATCACATGCAGGGTTCCCACGGTCATTGAAAGTCATTAAAAGTGCTTAATATTTTTTAACCTGTTTTCAAGGCCTTGAAAATACTTAAAGGTGCTTAAAAGTCATTGAAAATGCTTAAAGATCCTTAAAAGTCCTTAATTTTTGTGTATGTTTTGTGTAAATTTACAAAAATGCAATTCAGACTTGCTATCCCCGCGTGTCTGCCGCTTATCTGCACTGCATCAGAATTTTCTGACGTATTTGTATTACGCATGCGCCAACTTGTAACTGTTTAGGTAGAATATACTTTATAAAAAATTTATATATAGTCATGATGCCTGAAAACAAGTTTTTAAAGGTCCTTAAAAACATTAATTAGGTCCTTAAAAGTCATTGATTTTCGTTATGTGTCTTCAGTGGGATCCATGTTTATTATATGAAATTTAGTTTCTAGCATCTTCATTTTGATTTATTCCCATTATTTACCGTTTCAGAAATCTGTTTCCGCTGTTTTGGAAATTCTCAAGAGAGTTCTGTAAGGGAAGCTGTCAGCGACTGGCTTATGCAAGCAAAATTTAGGAAGAATAGAAGGTAAAGAGTCTTTCCATGGTAACTTGCGTATACAGGGATGAAAGTTTTCATCCTTTTTGGTTTTCTATGTAGCATTTCCCTTCTCTTTGTACCTGTTTTGAGGATCCATATTTTTCTGATGTGAACCAGTTCTTCCTGCAAAAAGTATATTTTTCCTCATGTCTAAATAAAAGATTTTTCCTCTTGGCTAACCTTTCCTCGCAGATTACTTCACTAACTCCTGGGCGATTCCACGGGAGACGATTTTTGACATAAATTTTTAAATCACAGTATTTGTTTCTTTTTATTATACCAATACAAAGAGAAAGATATAAATTTAATAATAAAAAAACTTTTAAGAACTTAAGTTATTATTTGAATTTTTTGGTGCCCTCAGAAATGGTGGCGCCTGAAGACTTGATGCAAACCATTCATCGACACTTGATAATTTTTCCACGAAATCGCTACTACCGGTGGTTTGAGGTTATATTTCACTGATAAATATTGAAGTTATAACATTTGTTTATTGCCTTATATAAAAAAACTAAATATTTATTATTATTTTTCTAACAATATTAATTAAACAAGAAACCACTGTTGGTCAGTTGCACCCGCGATATAAAAGAAATGAAAGTTTGGTTTTCTTAAAGAAATAAATTGGTAATTTTTTGAAACTCTGTAGAAGTAAGAAGAAATAAAAGGAAAACTTTATTCAGTCGCAATAGAAGGTATGTTGTCATTTTAATTAAAATTAACGTTGACTAAAAAGAGTTGCACCCGTGATCAAAATATTAGAATCGCGGGTGTAACAGTTATGACTCTTACGATTACATTGTTATTTGTTATATATTTTTCATTTATTAAGTTTTTGATAACTTCATATCTTATTTTCTTATTTATAATTACTGATTCCTATTTAATAAGAGTTTATTGTTAATTTTTTACTTTTTTTGTGTAAATAGATCAAATGAAATGGCAGAACAACAGCAAAAGGAGACTGCTTCTCAAAAATATAGGCGAAAACTAAAGGAAAATCCTAAACTTCTTGCAAACCATCTCCGTCGAGAAAGGGTCGCCTTTCTCCAAAAATTTCTTTTATATTTGTATCCCAAAAACAAATTGAAAAAGGAAAAACCATGTTAGATGATAGGTGGAAAGGACTAAAAAATATACCAGCCATTCAATCAAAACATTTTTTTCAATTTGAGGAGGGTAAGAGCATTTGTGTTGCATGAACGTCGAAGTCTAATTTGAAAAGCAAATTAGTTTTGACAAATGCTACTAAAAAAAACGTGGAAAAGTTACAAAAAAAGTTACGAAAAAGTTACGCGTTTCTGATGTTTACAGCAATTCTGAAGATGAACCTTAAGGCTGATAAATCGCCGACTATTCCAAAAAAATAATTTATTTAAGTTACATAGAAAAGTGCTAATTAATGATACAGCATCTATGATCTCATATCTTTAATTTAAAGTTGCATGGAAATGTTTATATTCACTACAGTGAGACGTGTTGCACCCGCGATAATTTTACGTTGCACTCGCGACTGGATAAAAAGTGAATAATTTATAATATTTATTTCTTTTAATAATTTTATTTAATAATTAGTTTGTTTTGTATTCTTTTAAAGAATGTAAAAATAATTTGATAAATATTCCATAAGTAACAGACTTTTTTCATTCTAGCATCATGACCTTTAATGGTGGGCCGATTTCGTTGCACCCGCGATAGCACTTTGAACCTCTCCTGAGTCTATTTATACATTTTATTAAATGTTTTTTATATTAAATTTTGTAAAACAGATTACAATGTAATCCTGCGACTAGTCATTTCTTTAAAAGAGTTTTTATTTTCTTAGTAAGAAGCCTTGAGTGAGTCTAAATGCTGCACCCGCGAGTACGGAATCGCCCTCCTAATATTTAAAATATAATTATTATATAGTATGTGAAATTTCATTGTATCTTTAAAATTATTAAATCATCCTTCCTGCATATTTTTTTGTTAAATTTTTGTGTATTCCTTCTGCAAGCTTTTTTAACGAATTTTTAGATTTCCTCCTTTTTGCTCTCTGATCCCTCTCATCCCTGGTTATACGAAAAATCTATTTTAAAATCAACTATAAGAATGCAATTATCGAAAACTTGTTTCAACCATTTTTACTATTTGAAGCAATAATTTTAAAATCCCTTAGTAAAAAAAATCAATTATTTTACTCTTTTGAAAGTTCACTATCCTCTTCCATTAAAGTTGTCAACTTTTAAAAAATAATTTAATAAAAAAAAAGGAAACAAACATTGTAATTGAATTTCCCATGTATGTTTCATGAAAAATGAAAAAATTTAAAAGAGCACTGATTTTCATGAAATGTATATTTCAAAAATTCTTCGAATTGAATAATTTATTAGAAACATTTAAATGGTCAGAATACATGGCATTTAAGTAGTCCACAGCTAAAATTAAATAGTTTATTATTTAATTTTAGAAGCAATATATTCACTTATAGCTTTGCTTACATAAAGATACCCAACCCATAATAAATTATTATTTTAAGACATTTTTGTTAATAAAGTATTGTTTAATGCTATTTCTCTATTGTAAACTTTATTTATTTTTCAGAGAAAAAAGAAAAAGGGAAGCAGCCGACTTGCCTCTGCAAGATTAACTTGTGTGCCTGCTTTGATTTTTTTATTATTAATTTATATATATGTTCAAAAATAAATTTTAACTGTTGATAGTCTGATTATTGTGTTTTCTGAAATAGGATGAGCAATAAAAATGTAAAGGCCTGTTAATCTTTAACTGCTTTAAGCGGTCTGACAGACTTCGAGTCATTTTTTTTGTGGAATGCTTTCACCCCCTAAAATATCGCATCTTTGACTTTTATATTTATTTTTCTGATACTATGTTTCTTAAACTTTAAACCGATGTTCACCAATTTATTTGGCGCAGTATGAACCATGTGTAGCTTTTGAGCCAAAAATCTCAAACCACCCAACCACAAGAAACCACGACTTTTTCAACAAACCAGCTTGAAAAAAAAATTCAATGCGATTTAAAGTGTATAATGCAAGTCAGGGAACCTGATATAATCTCGATGCATCTTCGGAATAATAAATTATTTTACTCAATTTTGAAGCATTTTTCAAAAGTTATGTTTGCAATTCTAATGAGTTCCATCTATAGCAAATAAAGTTGAATATCTTAATAAATTGAGTTACTTTTGGTGCCATCAAAACCTTTTATTGTAATTAAATTCCAATTGATTAAATATCTATTACAATAGCCACCAAATTTTGATAATGTTGAGTTCGTCCATTTTTCTGATAATATTGGAACTCTCAAAATAAAATGCTTCTTTTTGACCTTAAAAATTCGACGCATTTCCTTTATAAAGTAAGAACATTATTTCTTATATCTACCTAATAACAACCTTAACTGCTGTAAGCGGTCTGACAGACCGCGAGTCATTTTTTGTGGAATGCTTTCACCCCCTAAAATATCGCATCTTTGACTTTTATATTTATTTTTCTGATACTTTGTTTCTTAAACATTAAACTGATGTTCACAAATTTGTGTGGCGCAGTATGGACCATGTGTTGCTCTTGCGCCAAAAACCTCAAACCACCCAACCACAGGAGTTAAAGGTTAAAATGAAAAGGTTTACCCTCTCTTTTCAGTATAAATCTTGTAATGAAAAGGTTTACATACCCTTTTCACTGTAAACCTTATAGCTACCTTATAATTAAAAGGTTTTCGTACCCTTTAAGTGAAAACCTTACGACAAGCTTGTTATGAAAAGGTTTTCGCTAAACCTTGTCACAAGCTTGTCGCGACAAGGTTATGAAAAGGTTTACGCTAAACCTTGTCACAAGCTTGTCGCGACAAGGTTATGAAAAGGTTTACGCTAAAACCTTATCACAAGCTTGTCGCGACAAGGTTATGAAAAGGTTTACGCAAAACCTTGTCACAAGCTTGTCGCGACAAGGTTATGAAAAGGTTTACGCTAAAACCTTATCACAAGCTTGTCGCGACAAGGTTATGAAAAGGTTTACGCTAAAACCTTATCACAAGCTTGTCGCGACAAGGTTATGAAAAGGTTTTCGCTAAACCTTGTCACAAGCTTGTCGCGACAAGGTTATGAAAAGGTTTACGCGGAAAACCTTTTCGCAAGCTTCGTCGCGACAAGGTTACGACAAGCTTTTCAAGTGTAAACTAGGACCCTTTTTTTAGGCTTGTCACAAGGTTATACCCTTGTCGTGACAAGCTTGCGACAAGGGTGAAACCTTTTCGTTTATAGGGTTTACACAAGGTTTTGAAAAGGTTAAAATGCTATCTGGGATAGTATCGATATTTATTTTGATCGATATTTCCGACCTCTATTCAGAAGACCCAGATAGAACTGCCATGCTCTTGCATGGTTTATAAAATGCCAGCATTAAACTCAAAAGATCCTCCTTGGCAAGAAACTTCATTAAACCACACAAAGCATCATAGCTCAACACAAACCGTTGGATGGTACGAGAACGACCCTTCCTCACGGCATATACATTTATCTCTTGAAACTTGTCCTCGAGATCTATCCTCGTCAAAAGACCAGAGATGACCTCCTTGTAGATTGGGTGAACATTTTTCGCTAATACCATCAGGACCTCATCCGTGTGGCACTTATCGTCTTCTCGGAGTCGCAAACTCAGAATAAACTCTCCCAGTGTCTTACCAGCACATAGTGAATAAATTTCTGACAGGCACATCTTTCTGTATTTTTCCAGCAGCTCGAAGGTTTGGGCATCTGCGGGGAAACCTTCTAAATTCATGTATGGCCTTTCGAGCAAAGCATACTTGAGAAGCAGTTGAGCTCGTTGGAGTGTGTAATCGCTCTTCACATCATTGTGTGTCTAGACAGCAAATTTCAAGGGGGAATCTTGGCAATTATCAAACAGCCAGCTTTCTTTAGGATGGATCTTGCGTATTATATCGTCATCAAATATAAGAGCTCCAGCATCCAGCAGCAACTTCAAAGCAACCAAATTCTCGTTAGGGCAAAATTTAATTGCAAGTTCTATTGGCGTCAACCTGGAATTTTTCTTTATTGCTGCACGTTGACCCGAGCATTGTAGCTCAGAAGTAACTCGATCACTGTCGGGTTGCACTCGCGCATTGCTCACCATACTTGGATTTCTTCGAAATATTGACACCTGCATCCAAAAGCATCTTTACAATGCCAGGATCACATTTGTTGCTCATCAGAGCATAATGAAGAGGGGTGTAACCCTCTTTAGTTAACAAATTTAGCTTGTTTCCTGCCTATTTTAATAAAAACCTCAGGACTTCTTTAGTTTGAAACTTCACTACAACATGAATTGCAGATACACCATTCAAGTCCAAGGCATGCATGTCAACTCCTCTTTCCCCCAACAATTTTATGAGATCAACAGAAATTTTTCCGTTACGTCTTGCGGCGTAGTGCAGCAATGTATAACCCATATCATACTCGAAGTGTACATCAACTCCTTTTTCCAGTAAGAATTTAATGACATCATAAGAGCAATCGTGATTGATCATAGCATATTCTATTGGAGTGAGACCAAAGTTGTCCCTTTGATGAATGTTAGCACCCCTGTCTAACAACAATTTGAGAACATCGACAGTACAGGTCACGCTTTGCAAGGCGTCATGCAGCGGCGATAGACCTAAATTATTGGTTTCATTGACACGAGCTCCCATGTCCAGTAACATTTTGACAGATATTCACTCTATCAGTGGAGTATCTTAATACCAAATGCAGATGAGAATCGCCTTCCAAATTCTTTGTGTTAACGTAGCCTTTCCGTAGGTTTTCCATAATAGATAACAGCTCTTTAATACTCGACGCGTTGTCTCCGATTAGCAAGTCCATTTCATTTATCGTTTATTGCGATACGTTAAGAACACAAAAGTTTTGGAATATTATCTTATAGATTTCAATAAAATAGTTCAACTGGAAGTTCTTTACCCACGCTATTCAACTGAGGCGGTGATATAATCCTAACAATAATTCCTTTGTTTCACTCAACTCCACCAAAAATTAAACTTCTTCGGAGGATGTCTTCAATTATATCTGACGTTACGATATTGAGTGCATTTATACTCGAGGGGCACGTGACTTCATAAAACCGGTCGTGCGCGACGATGCCAACCAAAATCGCGGCTCTTTTCACCGCGATTTCTTCGAAATTTGATTATTAAGAGCCATTAAAACAGTTAAATTAGTTAAAATATATTTTCAAATATCTAAAATCCATTTAGAAGGTCTGTTGAATGAATTAGATGTTTGAAACTTGATTATTTACATCTTAATTACAAGACACTTACAGATTCGCATAGGAACGCTTTACAAGCCAGCCTGCGAACTGACAACACGAAATGTCCTGGAACCGGTATAAATATATACCATTTTTTTTATAGTGTAACTATAGTTCGTACTAAAAACCGGATTAGCAACCACGGTAAATCATTCAAATTTACTAGGGTTATTCCAGGTCCATTTAACCTTTTCTTATAGTTATTAAGAAAAAACTCGAATATTTGTTTCGATATTTCTACTGATTAAAATTTTGCAATACTTTAAAATTTTACAAATTTAGGATTTTTAAAAATTTTGAAAAAAGAGTCACGCGTCCAAAAAAAAATTTATTATTTTCTAACTACTAATTATATCTTTATGATTTTTTTTTTTTGATGAATTTTTCTTTATGAATATTTTTTTGATATTCCTACTGATTAAATTTTGCAATACTTTAAAATTTTACAAATTTAGGATTTCTAAAATTTTTGAAAAAAGATCACGCGTCAAAAAAAATTATTATTTTCTAACTACTGATTATATCTTTATAATTTTTTTTCCCCTTTTTGCAATTTAATAAAACTATGCAAAATTCAGAAAGAATAAATTATTGCACCAAGTTAACATAAAATTTCACAAAAAATTAACAATTTATTCATACTCGATTTTTTCTTAAAAAATCTTTTTATTTGCAATAAAAAATAGTCGAATGTGGATCCTTCAGGAATTATTTTTTATGCACATGAAAATTATTGCAAGTACAGGTATTATCTTCCTAAAAAAGAATTGCAAAGTGACCGAGAGAGTTTCATAGATTGCTGGAGCTTATTAAAGAATACCTTCTGACAATGTAGTCTCTATCTTTATTTCATTAGAAGATATCAATAAATTAGTCAAAAATAAAATCTTAGAAATCTTATATGGTCTGCAAGTAAATATGCGAAAAATTTTGACCACCTCAGAAATCTTAAACCAGGCCATCGTCTTTTTCCACCGAACAGAAAAATTGATGTCCTGTTCTACAGACTGCGCATAAAATCTTATCCTTCAAATTCCGTACTTTTCAGATTCACTCTCGTATCTTTTCCAAATTGCTCTGCTTGCCATAGGGAACAATCTACCTCATTTTAACCTGCCAGTAGCGGTTCGAAGATGCCCTTGACAGAAACTTGGAAATTCTCTGAGTCCAGTCCCAATTTCATTCTCTTTGCTATTCAATCTTTCAGAAGATTCTTTAAATAAAACTAGATCTTTAGTGAAGTTCTTTAGTTGTATAATGAAAGATTTACACCTATAAAAAAACTTTTAAAAAGTAGAAAAACCTCCAACCTCAAATACACAAAAAACTTTCTTGCAATAAAAAAAATCATAAACATTTTGAAAATTTGAAGCTACAAACACAGAGATATAAAAAAAAAAAAGACTAA
This sequence comes from Linyphia triangularis, assembly GCA_963978545.1. Lineage (NCBI taxonomy): Eukaryota > Metazoa > Arthropoda > Arachnida > Araneae > Linyphiidae > Linyphia > Linyphia triangularis. The sequence goes on from OZ021725.1 coordinate 18,702,020, forward strand.
CCTCTGAGAATGTAAGCTTACATAGTTTATTTTTAAAATTTAAGTTCCACGCCCATAAAAATTTACACTGCTTGAGGACGACGCCCGTCATAGGAATTTTAACAATATTTGAGGTTTTACGGCTGTTTTCACGACATTTGGAGAAGATGATTTCATTAGGATGGGTAGAAAATACAAAGTAGTGTACATTTTCGTGTTTATGTAGATGTAATTTTTCAAATTGTAAAGAGAAACTGCACTCAAACTCTCGCATTTGAATCTTTATTAAGAATTTTTTTAAAGTTTGAAACTAAATAAGTGTTTATGGTAAGCTTTTGTATGTCTAATATATATATGTGTGTGATTTTAAATGTTTTGTGATTAAGACGGGAGCCATCCTCAAAAAGCGTAAATTTTTATTAGAACGAAACTTAAATTTTAAAAATAAACTAATTAAGCATACATTCTCAATCAGAGGTTGGCCTTTTTTTATATCACTGTGCATGTAGCTGCAAATTTTCATCATGCTTATGTTTTGTTTTTTTATTGCAAGAAAGTTTTTTGTGTTTTTGAGGTTGGTGGTTTTTCTACTTTTCAAAGGGGTTTTTTTTGGGGGGAGGAGGGGGGATATTAGAACTTTTTTTAAAACACTGATGATTTCTATTTTTTTAATTTGTCCTTTTCATCGTTTTTCTCTTTATCCGCTACACCTTTTTCATTCTACGCCAGTAGCTCCCTCACGAGAGTTTCATCATCATCCTTTGCTATACATATATCCAACAATTTATTATGATGATACTCCATAGCAGAAACTAAATAGTTTTTGCACGAGTCGAACATCGTGGTGTATATTTTGTGCTGCCCCCTTCAGGCTATCTGAATTCCGCTATAGTTTGAACAACAGCAGAAGAGAGTAGCACTCACTAGCATACAGCATTGGCGTATCAAGATGCTTCATCATTGCTTATATAGTCCGATGGCATTCTTGGTGTTCAAACCGGTGTCATTATTTTCTCAAAACCGATACATCACGATCTTTTTTAACGATACTTGCCTAGCACTTCAAGGACGAAGAACCGCGCCACAATTCATGCGCGGTGTTCCTAAGATACTATAAAAACGTATTGAAACCGTCGACACCGCGCCGTTTAAAACGAGTTCCATTTGCTTTTGCACATGCCCAATACTTCATCAGAAAAAAACGCATCGTGGTAATCATATCCACCTTACGTATGTGCGATGAGTATTGAAATTGCGAGGTGGCGCCAGTAGTCTAGTAATATTGGAGATTCGACAAAAGAAGAATTCCTTGTATTGTTTGAACATTTTTTATGTTGTTCTCTGAACTCTTGGAAAACGTTTTGATTTTTATTTAATAGTCATCAGATACAAGACCTTGATTTTTATTTTTGGGATTCTACTGAGCATTTTCTACACTTTTTGTGCTTCATTTTTCATTTTTTTTTTTATTATTATTATTTTTTTTTTATTATTATTATTTCTCTAACTTGAAAGAAATAAAATATTACACTTTTGTATTTTGAAACCTTTGATATTAATTTCAATATTTTTTTATCTTGCTATTATTTTATTTTGCTTTATTTATTAATGCAAGGGGATTGCGGTACTCTGGCGCGGTAATTCTGTCTAGTTCTTACCCAGTTAAGATAATCTGGTTATTTATTACTATGAGCTGTTTGTTATATCTAGCAAAATCATTGTGAACTAGTGCATGGACTAATCACTGTTGTTTCTCTAGTTTGATTGCTTAAATACTTACAAATGATTTTTTTCCCATTTAAGTTGAAAGATTTTCTCTTTTGACTCGTAGTAAATAAATGTTTTATAATTTTTTTTTTCAGTTTGTACAATTTGAATAAAGTTTATTTCCATAAGATTAATTACTCAATCCAACATTGCTTCTTAAAAATGCGGAAATGGAGATTTTTTTGGCACAAAATAAAGATCATTAGAATTTTAAATGCTATGCATTAATTTTATTTTTATTGTTTAATAGTTATATTGTACATTGTAGGTAATAAAATATTCATTATAAAGTATGTTTTTGATTTAATAATTAAGAATATCCAATGACTAAAATAACATGTGCACCGCCAGGAAGTGCACTTGTCCTCCCCCCTCCCCCCACACTCCTTCTCCTTCCCTGGAAAATAATAAAGTAAAATTTCATTAAGATAGAGAAATTGAAAAATCCGGATTAAATCAAAAATAATAATAATAATAATAATAACCGGCTTATACCCCCTTGGGTGTTTTGTGTATCCCCCTGATGATAATAATTCGGTTGCTGCTCATGTTATTTAAAATAAACTTCCATACATGAATTTAATAAAATTTTACAAAGTATAACTAAGCATTTTTAAGCATAGCAAGCATAACTTTCGGCTATATAGAGTGTTATGAAAATTATTTATTGTTTTATAGTATTTTGTAAAAAAAAATATACACATAGTTAACATCGCGATGTATCGTGACATCGTGATTGTTGCTTCCTGATATATCACGATGCAGAAATGTTAACATTGGCCAGGCCTACATCAACAAAGATCCTGTTTGCCGAATTTCAGCTCGATCGGTTAATTGGTTGATTTGTACGTACAACGACCTATATTTGAGAATAATAACGACAAATCAGTCCGGGACCAACAGCTTAACGTGGATTTCGAATCACAACGAACATCCACACCTAACCCAGAATTCGAACTCGGCACCTTAGGCCAAAGCGTTAACCCCATTGAAAATTTATACTAATAAATTGTTACAAATAAATATTTTTTTACAGTTTAATTATTACAATAGAAATTATTTTGAAAATACCAAGCATTATTTTGGTTTACATTATAATCCATTTATATTTTGTGACCATTTAAAATATTTTCTTAACTACAATTTTTAAATTCCCTATGAAGTTATAATTTTGGTGAAATGCGATTCTACGATTTCACTTTACAACGGAAATTAAACAAAATCAACACATCTTTAAAAACAAATTCCATTTTTGTCAAATTCCATTAGCAAATCGCAATGCGTGTTTCATTTAGACCCACTCTAATGAATTGACTGTGACGTCGTCTCGCATAACCTTCACATTTACTTTTATTACACTTTCTATTCAGTCCAGTATCTGACAACAAAATATGATTAGTTACATTCTTCATTTTTCAACGGAAATTTCCCGAAATTAAAATGTTTTTGAAAGTTAATGCACTCTAAATTGTCATGCAGTTTAAATAACACATTTAATTTGTAAAGCAAATAGTCCTCCTTAATTATTCTTTTCTAAAACTAAATTATTTCCATTTTAAAGATGGCTATAAGACATATTATTATACGCCGATTCGTTAAAAAAAAAGTGATTTTAAACTAATTAAAAATAGAAAATAGTTATTTATACAACTAGTGGGAAAAGTAATACTTTTTCAAACGAGATAAAACACTTATTTGACGAGTGCGATGGCACGAGTCAAATAATTTACCGAGTTTAAAAAAGTATTTTCCACGTCTTGCATACAATATTTTTTATAATCACGTGCAAAAAATATTTTTAATACATATATTTATTAACGTTGGCAACTATGTCATTTCAATGCCAGAACAGTATGATATTGAGCACGAGGCGTGCGAGAAAATACTTTTTCACACTAGTGCAAAAAAGTTACTTTCTCGCACTCCTCGCAAAAAAGTGCTACTTTCGCTACTATTTTTTATTCAAAATTATTTTAAAAGTTTAAAGTTTTGCACGTTGTTATAAAGTAGTTATTTATGCAACTATTGGGGACGAGGCCGTGCGCGAAAATACAAGTGTCTTGCTAGATGCTCAGTTTCACGAGCGGATGGTTATAGTTGTATCAGGCCCGAAACAACCAGATCGTGACGTCACAGCGCAAACCCATCACAACTCACTTCTTAGGTAAGATTTCATACGAAGATGGATGAAGGAGCATCAAAGTTGGAATATTTACAATGCCTAACTACGTTATCTATTCTAAATTAAAGTATAGGAATAAATTTAAAATTCTTATAATTTTAGGGAATACATTTTAAAAACTAATTTGTTCAAAATTAATTGATTCAAAAACTTGCTGTTTCAAAACTGATTGATGGTTACACTGAAATAATTTCAGTTTAATTTTTCTTAAAAACTAAAATACAAAAACAATATTATTTGATAAAAATAATCTTTTATTTAAATAAATAATCTTTTATCTAAAACCAGAAAGCTACAATTTATAAAACTTAATATAATTGAAACTATAATGTCCAAACAATAGACATTTCCAAGAATCTAGGGCATGCCTTCTGAGTGGACTTTTAAAAGGTAGCTGCCTCACATTTGTGCCTTGATTAGGAAAAAAAATCAGAAAACTCCGACAGCAGCTCGACAATCGACGCAAGAGTGTCTCGATATGCTGTCGTGTCTGTTTCGGAAATCAAAAATTGCATAGCGCTAACAAACGAAATCAAACTAATCGATACCAAGACTTAATTTTAAAGTAGGTTAATTAAAATAATATATATATATAATCATACAGAAAGAGAGGCTAGTTTTCTTTTCATACTTTGAGATTTCACTTTGTCATTATGAATTTTGAAATAATTTTTTAAATGTATGTTAATGCTAAACTTGAAGTTTTCCAAAATAATTGTATTAGAAGAATCCTTAAAATCTTTGGGCCTGTTAAAATTATTAACGAAGCAATTTTAGAAAGGGCAGACATTACTTCAATAAAAGAAGAAATCGGTAAGAGAAGGTGGCGATGGACATGTCATGTATTAAGAATGCCAAAAGACAATCTAACACACGTGTCTCCCTCCTGGGCTCCTGATGGCAAGAAGAAAAGAGGAAGGCCTAGGACAACTTGGCAAAGTCAAATGCAATCAGACCTAAAAAAAGGATCGCTTAAATGGTCTAGAGGAAGCAAGATCCCTGGCAAAAGATCGGAAGGTATGGAAAGGTAGGCTGGAAACCTCAACAGTGTGAAGAGCCTAATTAAGTAAATAAGTAATGCTCACTGACAAACAAGATTCTATTCAAATTGTCATCTTCGTTCCACAATCACATTGTCGATCAGGAATGTCAGGAAGAAGATACATCTTTTTCAAAACTAGTTCCTTCAAAAGTTGTTTCTGATTTTTTGAATTTCAAAAAATTTTCATGTTTAACTCCGATAACTTTTTGAAATTTCTGGAAAATGAATAAAAACTAACTAGTATTCTTCAACATTTCTAATACATTTAGAATATGCAACTACAAATCATCATGCGTTTGGTTTCTTTTAGGAAAATTTGTTATTTAGTATTCTGTACCTATACTATCATTATACATATATACAAATTTAGAGTACAGAATCACGCTTTATTCTACAAGCCAACATTCAAGTGGAGTGAAGGCTTAAACTTGTGATCCTCAGGACAAATGTAAATTTTAACTCTAACTGCTTGACAAACACTGCCAGACAATGTCAAGAAACAGTAATTTTTTTTTTTTTTTTTTAAAGATTCAACGAAGCATTTAGTCAGACGTTACTTAAATGGTAAAGAAAATAAGTATCCATAGAAAGATCACAAAACAATACTTGGTACAGATGTAGTATAGGACATTTCTTTGGCGATTTTCTTTGGCATTTTTTTTCCCTTAAGATAAATGTTGTTTCTGGCGACGGATTTTATTTAAAGTTAAATTTTAATTCAGTTAATTATTTATATTTTAATCTTCTTTCAGTTACTGTGTTTTTAATTTTGGGGAATTTTCTAAACGCAAAAAGAAAAAAATGAAGAAAAAAAAAAACGCAAATTGTCCTATACTACATCTGTTTTCAATTCTTACAAAAATACACTTACATCAAGCACGTCATAAACAATAACGAGAAAATTAGCCCAAAACTAGGCTAGATTCCTTAGTTCAAATATTGAAAATTGTTTATAAATTGCTACTTAATAAAATCTTACAGAAAAATAGCTTGGGCTTAATATATACATATTTAATGCAGTATACATTATATATAGTATTTCAAAGACAATTTTTTAGAAATGGCTTTTGAAATAGAATGCAACCGAATCGCATTTGGTGCGTTATACTTTTATATTAATATTTTGAAAAAAATTTACTCACCGAAAATATTATAAATAATAAGAATATCCATAAGAAAAGTGAAAAAATCAACAGAACATCAACACAAAATTTCATAGCTTTTTGCTGTGACGTCAAACTCGTTGAAAAATTCAGAATTATGGCCTTGTAGACTGATCATCTAGCAAGACACTTGGTTTTTCACGCACGGCCTCGGTGGGGAGAGTAATATGTGGTAAAATGTGGTAAGCTCTTATTTGACGAGTGCGATACCACGAGTCAAATAATTTACCGAGTTTGAAAAGGTATTTTCCCACGTGTTGCATACAATATTTCTTATAATCACGTCCAAAAAATATTTTTAATACAAATATTTATTAATGTTGGCAACTTCAGTTAATGAATTTCCTGTAAAAATATGTCATTTCAATGCCAAGACTGTGTAATATTTGAGCACAAGGCGTGAGAGAAAGTTTTTTTTCACACTCGATAAGTACTACTTTCGCCACGATTTTTGAATCAAAATTATTAAAAAAAAAGTTTAATTTTTTGCACGATGCATGGTATTATAAAAAGTTATTTAATGAAGTTCAAACCAGGGAAGGATTTTAGATTGAAACATTCTGAATCATACAATCTAATCTGTTTCAAGATCAATAGCTTAGTTAGGTCTGGACATTAGTCTACATTTTTGCATCAAAAACGGACTAGAACCTGACCTTTTTTATGTTATTGGAAATTTCAAAAAAAAAAAATTCTCCGGGTTTTTTTTTTATTATTATTTTTTATCCTAGACACTCAATTTTCTTTTTCTTTAAAAGATATCGATGAGACGTATCTATGGTATTTTTTGTATAATTATGCGAAGTTTCGTAAGCACGCTAAACAATAGTCAATTTCCGCTTTTCGAGGTTGTGGCGAAACGACCGTTTCGTCTGATACTTCTCTCTATTTTACAACATAGAAGTTTATTCAATTCCAAAATAATGAAATAAAGCAACCAATAGGAGAGCAAAAATCTCACACCAGTCAATCAATCAAGAGATCGACTAAGAATATTTGGATTTATGTAAATTGTTTGCATTAATAATATTTTTTCAAAAATAATGAAAATTTCACTTGTAATTAATTTTTATCATTTCAATTTTAATTAATAATTTTAATAATAAAGTTTCTTAATATAATTGTACTGTACTTTGCTTTTGTAAAATAATATTTTTATTTTTAGCTTCACTTTGTTACGAAACTGTGTTCTGTAATAGTCTGAGAGACAACTGCAATTTTTGGACCCCATCGAACATCATTCTAAATTTTTTATAGAAATTGGAGAAAAGTTAGTAGATTGCGAATTCACTGGTCTGCCGTGGCAAAAATGGCCGATACTTGTCAAAAATCGACTTGGAATGAGTTGATCTAAAATCCAATTGCCAAATATGTCATAACTTGCCAAAAAGAGAACAAACTTTTTCATCTCGCAACCTACTGCATTTTGATTTGAATGAGAAAAAGGGCAAACGATTTTTGATCTCTGGCTAGGAGAACTTGTATCTTTTAAAAGTAAGCCGAATTGGCGACATCAGTTACGTCATAAGTGACGTAATATTTTTTGCCAACTTGGCTCCCTTTTAATAGATGCAAATGGACCGTCGCCAGATATCTGAATCGTCTACAACCTTCTTAATTGAAAATTAAAGAGTGAGGGTTACCAAAAAAAAAAAAAAATGCTCCTTATTCGGCAAGTTACGGTGCATTTGGCAATTGGATTTAGTTCAACTTGTTAAAAGTCGATTTTTGACCAGTTTCGGACATTTTTGCCACGGCAGACCAGTGGATTCGTAATCTACTCACTTTTTTCCAATTTCTATAGAAAATTCAGAATGATGCTCGATGGGGTCCAAAAATTGCAGTCGCCTCTCAGTCTATAACGAATGACAAAATAACGTTATAGTGATTTGAATAAAATTATTAATATTTGAGAATCAAACGATTAATATACTATGTAGATTTCTGTGAATTGTTTGCATTAATATTAATAAATATTCGCTGTATTTTTTTTTGCTTAAGGTTATAATCTATTAAATAATTTGTTATTATATGTGTTTTTGCTTTTTTCTGAAATCTCCATAAATTTCACAGAGACCTATGCGACCAATTTTTACTTTCAATTACATGTAATCGGTAAAAAAAAAATAAAAAAAAAAAAAATCGAATTTTTTTTTTTTTTTATGTATTTCTTCACGTTTCGGAACATCCTGATCTCAAAAAAAGTGATCGAGAAAAATGTCTGTCTGTGTGCATGTGTGTCTGTGGTCAGCATAACTCCCGAACAAATTGACCTACGATGTTCAAATTTTGTGTGAGGGTTGGTGATGGCACAAGGCCCTATATTTCGCCATACCATTAAGGTTTTCGTCAAAATCGAGCATGCGCATAGGGTAGCTGCCATTGAAAAAATCATGTTTTTCAGAAAATTGCTAAAAAATGGTTCTAACGAGTTTGTCCAAAATCGCTGTGGTAATGCCTCTTGAGATGTTCGAAACAGCCCCACCACCAAAATTCCTGTAAAAATGCTTTATTGGTGTAAAAAGTTGAAAAACGAATGCCTTTAACACTGAGTTCTCTTTCCTTGAGCATACCTCATCAGCGATCATTTTTTCATCTCTTCTCAGTTTCACTTACAAGAAAGGATAATATAAGAATTATCGAAAAGTAAAGTATGTCGCCAAAATCCCCATTTTGGCATAAGTTTTTTTTTTTTTTTTTTTTTTTTTTTTTTTTAAAGACCCATGTAAGAATCACCGCAAAAAATATCGCCAATCAGGCCGTTTTTCCAATGAATGATGAAAATATAAAAATGGTAAATGACATAAATCCACGTCATTATTATAGTGTAATTGAAAGTTGTGCGATGTTCCACACCCCTTGTTTTTAATCTTAATATGGTTTTGAGCACAATTTGGCTGCACTGTAATTTTTTTTCATGGCACAAAAAGATATAAATGAAGGCTATACTGAGGAAATTTTGTAATTCTAAACAATTTTACTTGTCCCAATTTCAAGACAGAATGCCTTTGGGAATTGTCTTTGAAGGGATTTTCTTTGCTTTTCGGGTATCGAATGGGAAAAGCTTCGAATTGATAAGTCAGAGCACACAATTCCTGCAGTTTCAAGTTCTATTTCAAAGCATAATTTATTTAGCGCTGGAGCTATGTATTGAACAGGAGTTGTCTCACTTTCTAGAAATGTGTGTTGCTTCTGATCCAGGAGTTTAGCTCCATCACTATTTATAAGTTAAAAAATAGTGAATTTGCCTCTCAAATTTTTCAGGTTGCAAAGTGTATAGCACTATTAAATATTTGTTTGTGACTATCTGAATCTACTATTTACAAATATAAAATTTTACCACCCATGTTCACAATAGTTTGAAAAGAGGAAATAAATATTGAAAATTTTGTATTGAAGCGTTTACTTCTTTCAATTGCACCTTAATTAGTTTCAAATGCAATCTAGTATACGGTCCCTAAAAATAAGCTTTTTTACATTGATTGATACATTGTTTACATTGTTGATAAAGCTTCTATAAAACTTTAATACTATCATTTTCACACCATTTGGCAGCGTTTCGGCCGTTTTGAAGGTTGCTGTCGGAAATGCAAGAGAAGAGAAAATACTCCATAAGTCTTGCAACCACCCTAACATGCACTTTACTACTGATGCGCGTGTCGCATCTTCCAACAAGACAAATTTGTCTGAATCAGATGATTCAGTATAGATAGATTAGCCATAGAAAAAAAATGCCCTTTAAATTTTAAGGTTTTACTCAACGATCTAGAATTTCGAATCTATCAATATGAGGGCACAGTGGAGGCTGGTGCAGGGGGCCAGGGGGGGGCCTGGGCCCCCTCACTTTTTTGGACCCTGGATCCACTTGCATATATGCTTGTTAATATTGTTTTGTTGTGGAATTTTTTTGATATTTAAAAAAAAAAAAAAAAGCTTAAAACTTATTTATTCTGTCATTAGACATTAACTATTGTGAAGGGAGCAGGGAGCTCTTGCAACAAACTCGAAATTTTTTTAATCAATCACAATCATTACCGCAAAAAAGCGACCCTTCTCTTAAAGATGCTAGTTTTCCTGGGGACAAAATGACCCCTACTTCGAACGACCTTGAATTTGAAACCGATAGGGCATATAAGGTTGAGACTTTCACGTGACATCCTGTTTTGCCAAAGCATAAATACAAAATTTCTAAAACATCCCTGATCGCTCTGCTCTGGGGTGGACTTCTCTGTAAAGGAATGGCCATTTTTTGTAGAGACGGCGATTGCACGTTGGTCCTCTAGTATGACGGTAAGAAAAAAGTGGCTACAATAAATATCCATTGCATTCATTTTCGCTCTTTGTTTTTCAAAATGTAAGAGTAAGATTTTCTCTGCAAATTGTTTTTATTTAGATATTTACTTTTTTCTCGAAAAATGTTTGAGCATTTAAATGTCGTCCATATGATCGGAAGAAGTGATTTGTCTCACATTAATATTTGACATCCTATTAAATTATTAAAGTAACTTACAATCCGATGCCATCAACGGAAGAATTTCTATGCAGAGAATAAAAAATGTTCTTCTCTAAATAAGTGGCTCCACTAGAACTAAGTCATCGTATAATGCTGTGTTAAAGTTAAAAGATAAACGTCACAGTTACAGAATTTTCAACCCCCCCCCCACCCTTCTCCCTCTCTCCCAAATAATATGTAAAATGAAGATAAAGCAAACCTAGTTACTGTTACCAGAAAAAAAATTAATGAGCATTTAGTAAAGAATCTGAGTCATGAACCTACACCCTTTAAAAAGCAAAATCATACAAGCAATTTGAAATTGTCAAATAAAATTTGTGCATTCTTAAAATTGAAGAAACGATGTTTATTCTTAACTCAGGTAGGATCCAATTCTCAAAATAAATTCTGAATTAAATAAAATATTAAAATTTGAAGCGAGTTCCATGTTTGCTCAACTTCTTTTCAAAATATCAAGAATCATTGTAAAACACATATTTTTAACTATCGCTATGTCAAAACTCATTGACCAGAGGCAATATATTCAATTCACAAGTGAAACGTCGTCGAATCGAGCCCCATCGGATGTTTTGCAGGTTGGTTTCAATGTAAGTAGACATCTCAAATTTGAGATGCATATGCAATGCATTTTTCAAGTAATTATTCATCCTCAAATCAAGTAATTATTCATTTTTTCATGAATTTAAATTAAAACTGTTGAACTGGTCAATATAACAATACCTTTGACTTTGGTTGCAAATTTATAAATATTGCACATTCTAAGTTAATGGCATTTTTCATTATACTGTTAAGCCAAAATTATTTTGCATGAATTGATTCAAGAAATATCATTGAATTGAATATTAGGAGCAATACCGATGTCTTTAAAATGATTTATTTAAATTATTTTAAAACATTATAAAATTATTTATTTAAGTATTTACTCTAAAGTTACGAAAAGTGAAATTGTTGCTGTCGGCATTTTTTTTCTTGTTTTTTTTTTTTTTTTTTTTTTTTCTATGATTCATGTAATATTTGATGAAAAATGTTCCCTTGTGATTTCTACAGAATTTTTAACTAAGGTTTTGACTTTATTTATTTTATAACTCTTCCCTAACTCTTTGTTTTCTTTTTCTTAAATACAGAATAGAAATTGAGTGACATCGGTTTTCATACTTTCACTTATTTTTTTGTGACAGTGGCAAGGGGGTGCAAATCGCATACAAAAGGGTGCAAAGCGGCTAAAACTTCAAACCATTAATTTTCAACCGTGAATGAGTATCGGATTTCTTACGGAACAATTTATAAATAGATATGCCGTAATTTTACTTTCAATTGAATAATTTGAAGCCTGTACTTTACTGTTTTGCCTAGGAATTCTTCGCTTCATTTTTAATTTTCAAAAGCAAAAGGTGCAAATTTTAGCCTTCCTGACGTGTCGTTCATTCTCAAACGAAACGTAGCGTCGTTTTTGTAATAATAATACCTTTTATTGAAATATTTACTTTATCAGATATCAGTATGCTTAGATAATTTAACTGTTTAATAATCTTGTAGTTTTGTTTTCCCATATATATTTAAGTAACATTTACAAAATTACATGAAATTCATGTGTCTTGATATTTGCATGCCCCCCCCCCCCCCCATGACATGCAATTGTTAATTTGGGCCTCCTCACTTTTAATACCCACGAGCCGCCACTGTGAGGGCAGAAGAGAACTCAACTATGCGTTCCTTGCCATAATACATCTAAAAAATAGGTTTCGGTGCCACTATTCGTATATGAATACTGCTATAGTTCTGAGAATTTTATTAACACTCCCTGTCTTTCAAGCTAATGGGGAAATAAGTTTTTCCAAATTAAAATTAATAAATCACTTCTCAAGAAGTTGAATAAGTTTAACAAAACTTAGAAAATCTATCGTAAATTTATATTAAATGCTTTTTAACTGCATTCTAGACTACACACCTCATCCATCTGATTAAAGATTTCACTGACGTTAAGGTTAGAAGGGTAAAATTGTAATATATTGTTGAACTAAGTTTATATTTCTAAAATAAAAACCATATTTGTATGTTTTGTGCAGTTTTTCTTTAAAAAAAAACGAAAACAAAAAAAAACCCAAAAAAAACACACATTTAAGAGGCAGCATTTTTATTAAACAAAATATTTTATTTCTTAAGAAACACACAGCATTTTTTTACAAAAATATATGTAAGAGAAGAAAATCCAAAATATAGGAAAGCCACAAAATATGAGAACTGTAAAAAATACTATTTGGTAAAAAAAAAAAAAAAAAAAAAAAAAAAAAAAACTCTTGCGCTGTGAGAATGTTGTTGGTCTTCAAATTCAAATTTTTATTTTATAATCCTTGTACAGTCAACCTCTTTTCTAAGTAGAAGGGACCACTGAAATTTTTTGTGGTAACCGTTTAAAAACTTTTTTTTTTAATTAATGTAGATTTAAAACTACTTTCTATTTGTGTATTTAATGCTGGTGTTTTCAATTGTCTTATATTTTGCCAGTCTGCATCCTTTTCCTTGCAGGTTCAAATTGATTTACAGCATGAGCAGCTTCTATCTCTTCTCAAATAATTTTTTTTTTTTAAATCTATATAAATAAAACTGACTTTCTGTCACACGGATTTGGGGACCGTTTCACGTAAAAACTACCTAACGGATTAGGATGAAATTTGGTATATCGCTTAATTAAACGACCAAGAGTAAAATAGGCGATATATTTTTAATTTTAATTGAGTTTTAAAATTTCCGAAATAATTTTTTTGGTGTTTTTAAGCAGACAAAAACTGACTTTCTGTCACACGGATTTGGGGACCGTTTCACGTAAAAACTACCTAACGGATTAGGATGAAATTTGGTATATCGCTTAATTAAACGACCAGGAGTAAAATAGGCGATATATTTTTAATTTTAATTGAGTTTTAAAATTTCCGAAATAATTTTTTTTTGTGTTTTTAAGCAGACACAAAGGGGAATTTGTCTTCATACCACGTATTCCCATTATTCCCAGCAATTATCCATTTCAATTCAAACGCCTTCAATTCCCAGTCAGTGTTTGCTTTGCGATGACTATTAACAAGTAACAAGGGCAAACTCTTTCAGTTGCTGGACTTGAGCTCAGTGATGGATGCTTTTCCCATGGACAGCTTTATGTTGCCTGTTCCAGAGTTAGGTCATCTTCTTCTTTGTACATCCGTGCACCACTGGGAAAAACTTCTAATATTGTTTACAAAGAGGCTCTCCAATGACTTAATAACTGTGTATAAAGTAACTTATTTTTATGATGATATTTTGTTTACCACAAATAATTTATTTTTTTACCAACAATAAATAATGAAATTTTTTACGACAATAAATAAATAATATCTGCATGAACATCCTATATCTGTTTAAAAAATGTACTGTAATTTATAATGTAATTTTGTAAAAGATTTAAACTCAAATAGTGCTTAAAACTATTTTCGTAACATATTATAAACAGACTTATTTTATTGTACTTATTTTTACATATATATACTTATACATATTACTACAGCATGCTTTGTAAACTTTCCATTTATTAAACTTTTATATTACTTTTATTTAGTACCAAAAACTGAGTTTATCCGTCAACGACGGGCCACGCAGCTAGTTGTTGATAAAGTGCTGTTGGCAATTCCGTTACCTTTGAGTAAATTTTTTATTATTATTATAATTATTATTATTATTATTATTATTATTATTATTACTATTTTTATTTATTTTATTATTCTTTTTTAAGAATTTATCATCCATTCCATTTCAATTTTTTTTTTTCGTGTCAATCGATAACGATTGCTGCTTCCGACTTGTATTGACAGCATTCAACAAATGCTACTGAGTTTAGTTCCTAAACTTACTTTTGGATACATAGGAAAGGTACATGCCCTACAAAATCACTTTACAAATGGGTGTCATCTAAATAAGTAGGCGTCGAAAGCAGCTAATTTCACAGCGATTTCTATAAATTTGATCATTCGGACATTTTTTTATGTTTCATATTGTTTCAAATCGAGGAATGTGTTTGTAACACCTTTAAATTTCGTCTCAAACCATCGAAAAAAAGTGGTTTGAAGATTTCATGTTGACCGAATATGGTTTAAGTTTTATTGTACAGAAAACTGTTGATATTTCGCGTTAAACGGAAGTTCGTGTTAAGCGATTTCGTGTTAACGGGGTTTGACTGTACATTCTTACTGGTCTTTAACACTGCTTAAACCTGATTTTAGATATATAACTAAATTTTCTCAAATAGACCAAACAAAAACATTTAAGACTGTGCCATTTTACACTGTTAACTTCAACCGCAATTTTCAGTGTTTTGTTTTTCATGTGTTTTTTCGCTTTCAGTATTTGTTATGTAATGTAAAATCAATTGCTCTTGTGTCAAAAATATCTCATTGAAATGAATGGATGCGCAAGAAGGAAACTAATATTTATTTTCTCTTCATCTTCCAAAGGACATACTTAAAATTTGAGCTTCTATTTACCTGAGAGTGCTCCGTTTGTGTGCGCAAGTTCGAACAGTTCTTCACAGCTGTTAAATTAACTGTCATTTGCAATGGCTACAAGTTTCTGTGTTTCGCCGATTTTATTTATCTTAAATTGAACAATGTGTTAGACTGAGCTTCAAGTTTGATTTTGTTCTATTTTTAAGCTTCTCTATGGGGACTTGTTTTGGAAGTTGCTCTAAGAAAATTATGGGGTATGTTGCAATTTTGTTAAAAAAAAATACATATTGATAAAATATATTATTAATACACTAAGCTTTTAAAAATTAAAACAATTTATCTCCAACTGGGTAGTTAATATATTTAATGTTTTGAAGTTTTGCTAGAAATCCGATTTGATCTTTTTTTTTAATTAAAGCTTATTGCTTATTGTTGTCTTTATATTTTATGTATTTTATTTTCAGGAAAACAAATTGCAAAAGAAAATTTGTGCTGATTAGAGGCTCAAAGGAGGTACTGTCAGTTTGCATTACTGTTAACAATGTATTTACATTTTTTTTTATTCAACTTTGATTATACTTTTTTTACATTTGTAAACATTTTTTATTTAAATTTATTATTTTGCTTTTGTTGCATCAAATGGAATTGTAAGGTTTGCTCATAACATCAAAGTTTTAACATCCTTCTTAGAATATAAAATTTAAATTAAATGTTTCTCTGTTGGATTTCAAAATCTTTTACATGCAATTTATTTTCTTGGTATTTAATCTTAATATGTTATCATAACAGCCATGTAACTAGAAGAGAACATACATTGTAGATTCTAGTGTGATTAAAACAGACGTTGATATGTATAGGTATTTCTTTACTTTTTATACAGCTTATAAGCTTTTTTTTCTTTTTTTTTTCATTTTATCATAAAATTTGTTAGAATAACATTGAAAAAGTTAGCTAATTAATAAGTGCTATTTTTTACATCAATTATCAAGTCCAAGTCTTTTTTGTGCGACTCATAATTTATGATTTAAAAACTTAGCGGATTTATAAAAACATTAGTGATTGTTGTTTTGTTTTGATTATGCAAGTCTTTCTGGTGGAAGTTTCCACGTTTTCACGCACTCAGAACATTAATGTGAGACAGTTTCCTCTTGGAAAAACTGTATGAAAAATATTGCACGACCCTTCACATCTCACAAAATAATCATTTATATTTTCTTAATATTAACAAAATATATAATATGAATATATATTAAAATATAGATTGTAACAAAAAGTTATAAAAGCATTTTTTAGAATTAAAAACCAAATTCTGCATGGTTTCTGGGCAAATGTTATTCTAATTATATATATAAAAAAATGTAGTAATTAAAATTTAACTATCCTTTTCAAATTTTTGTAGATTTTTTGTGAAAGAAATAAAATATTCAGTTCTATGTAGTATCCTGTTGACAATTTTTTGTAAGCTGTTGTGTTCGTGCCAAAGCCTGTTTGGAAAATCGGAAATTTGTGTAATTGGCAATTTTTAAAAAAGTTTACTAATAAAACTACTTCTTTAGTTACAAACAACCTTAGTGTGACTGACATAATTATTTGCAATAAAATATTTTAATTATACTCAAATTTTACTCTTAAACAGCGGAATGTTACATGTTACTATTTTTACTTTTTTAGGGGAATATTTTATAAATTAAGCATACAAAATCTTAAGAAAATGTTTTTATGTTAATAAAATGTTTAAAACACATTTCTAACATTTATAAGCAAAATTTAAGTTTTATTTCAAGTTTTATGCCTGTTATCATGGCAATGAGTCCCATCTGTGGGCACTCGGAAAAGTGTAATTCTTGCAGTTGGCTGTAATAAACTGTTTTAATAAAGAAATCAGAGGACAAACACATATTTTGTTTAGATACAAAGAACAAACTGCAGACTAAGTTATTTATGAATAATTTTATAAAATTATTGGACTTAACCGAGAAAAGGTTGAGATGAGATGTCACATCATTGTAACTCAATAGAATTTAAATTATCAATTAAATTTATAAAGTAATTGTTGGAATCTGTAATATGTGATGACATTGCATTGTTTTGCTAATATTGTGTAAGAGCTAAAAGAGAATTCACCACATGCAAAAAACTATTGTTTTGTCACATCTATGAAAATAGTTGTCCACAGGTGAAAGAGAATGGTATATTGCTTTTGTTGATATATAAAAGTGAATGGGGCTCAGCTAACTTTCTTGGTTATTAATAATTTTTATTGAAGTCAATTAAGAGGTAAAAAAAGACAACTTTCTCCTTTAATATATCCCCCCTTTTTTTTTTTTTTTTTTTTTTTTATCATCCTGTAAGGATTCTAAACTTAAAAAATGAATTATTTGTATTATTATAACTGAAAAACTAAGACAACTTGTTCAGTATTAGGTGATACCTTACACTGTTACATTCTTTTCTATCAGAAGTTATTTTTCAGACATAAACAGTCAAAATATTGTTTCCAAAAAATCAAAATAATGCACTAAAATTATATTGTGTCACAAATGATAAAAACCAACTTTAAAAGTAATGTTATTTATATTTTATAACTTTTTATTCTAAATAATTTAACTTCGTTAAATATCAATCTGCAACCTTTTATACCTCATTTCATATCCGTGGACACTTCTTTTTATAATATTTATAATAAATAAAAAAAAATATTTGTCTTTATCTCAACCTATTCTACTCTTGCTTGTACAATTTCCCTTTATAGTTTTATCAAGATTTTTTTAAGAATTTTTTTTTTTTTTTTAATTTTGATCGAATTCCTGATTTTCTATAGATATTACCTGTTTTGCAAAGCAAAAAAAAGAAGGATTTTTTGCTAAGATTTATACAGTTTCTTGTGAAGTCACTGTTATCCATTATGGGCACTAAGCCTGCTTTTTGAGTACAATTTCAGTTTTGCTGAAATACGAATTCGGTTTGAACGAAAACTGGATAATACAAAAGTACACAATTTTCATACTATTCTGCCTGCCTTGAAATATATTTTGCATCTCCATTTAGATGCCTATTTTAAAAACTGATGGGTTTCTTATATTACATGTTAAAACTAGTGTTTGGTATTTAGTTGCATTTTATTTTTTACGATTTTTTTTTTTTTTTTAAATATTTATATTTTGATTTTGAAGCACCACAATTTAAGACAAATTTATTAACTTGTTCTTATTGTTTGTACATTAAATTGTGCAATTGTTATACTTTATTTCTTACCATTTATGTTTATGTTATGCATGCAATTTTGTTTATTCTCCTAGTTTCTCTATTCCAGCTTTATTTCATTTTCAATTGGGTGCAAGGACAAAAAGAACTTAAAAGCCAGTCCGGTTTAGTGCAGACTTTTAAAAAGTACCTTTATTTGTTTTTATTTTCAATTATAAATAGTTAAACTAAGCCATTTGGATAAAAAGAAATGTAATGCTGAAAATAGTTGTCATTACCCAATGTATTCTCTCATAGTCTAACCTACTGTTCATCAATTTGTAAACTAAGCCATTTGGATAAAAAGAAATGTAATGCTGAAAATAGTTGTCATTACCCAATGTATTCTCTCATAGTCTAACCTACTGTTCATCAATTTTTACTTAATTTACTAAGAATAAGTTATTTAATTAATGTAATTTGATTTCTTTATAATTATAACTTTTGTTTTCACAACTTAAGTTTTCAATTTGGTGCCTCATTTTAGTTTTGCTAATTTGTGCAACTAAAATATACAAGACAAATCTATGAAATAATTGTAAATTTTTCTCTTAATACCTTCCTAGATTAAATAGCAACTTATGAAAATGTAAGTAGTAATAAATATTATGTTTAAAATAGTCGATTTTTGAATGTTGCTCGTTATTGTTGTGAAAGCTTTTTGTGTTTAATTATATTTCTGCTTTGTAATGAAAATTGTTTGATCAGTTTGCACTTATGTTTAGTTTAAAATACAGGAGAAACTACAACATTTTAACGTTATTGTGCAACATTAAAATGTTGTAGTTTCTTCTGAATTTTTAAATATATGTAAACTGATTAAACAAATTTAATTTTAAAGCATAAATATAATTGCTTTTTATTTACCCGACATTTAATTCAATATAATCTAGCTAGATTATCCTTAAATCCACAGCTACTCTATTTATAAGGTCTGATATAAGTAAATATAATTATACATTTAACCTACTTAAGCATTAATATTTCATTTGGTCATGAAGATATTTTACTGTTTCTTTATTCAGTGATGGTATAGGACAGTAATTTATGCTTAAAATATACTGGTCACAGACACAGTCCTTTTGATAACATAAAAAAATATATTGTAATGTGGAGTGAGAAATATATCTCAACATATTTGTAAATTCCGTGTTTAACAGGGGTTTACTTATGAACTGTTTTAAATTTGTGTAATAACAATTGTAAATAATATTTACTAAACATGCAAAGTTATGGATTTGGGATGCATAGTCAAGCCGATTCAAGTAAAGCGGTGTCAATATAAAACTGAATTATTAACATAGAAAACTTTTGCAATGTAAATATTCTACCCAAATGTGACCAGAATGTATTGTCCCATAACATTCTACCAGAGTTGGTCAAAACGCTTGAAATCTGTGTGAACATGCATTGAAAATCCATTTCACCCATTGAATTTACCTCATGTGTGAATTCACGCATCGGCACATCATGGTTAATTTTTTTTAAATAATCCTCTATTTTATTAAATTAGGGATCATACTAGCCTTTTATCAAAGAGTGGTGCTTCCTCCCTGCACTTTTTCTTTTTAAATAGCGTCCTTTTCTGAAAAAATGCAAAAATTTCATTATTCTCCAAGGGAATGCAATATGCAGATCACCTCTTCTGAAATCGCATTGAATAATTGCTGTTACCATGTTGATTAATCATGCTGATTAAGGATAGTAGGAGGCCGTCTCACAATTTCCGAGTGCTAGTTAACATGAATGGCCATTTCATATGTTCCTTGATTAAGAGTATTTTGCTGACTTTTTACCATGTTTTCTTGTACAAAATAGAGAAAAAGGTAATGGAAAACGTAAGTTAACTCTATGCCGTCCGCACATCTAATCGGAATTATTATTTATTTATTTTTTGTCCTGGGGACTGGTTCAGATTGTTTCGCCTATTGTCAGCGATTTTTCAAGTCCAACGTGTTGCCACTGGACGGCATAATGTCAATTGTTAGTTTTATAACCATGAAGTGATTTTAGTAAGCATTTAAAAAGCATACTTCCGCTCTAATACGGAAAATCGCAATCGTGCAACACTGTTATTGGTGGAGTTATTAATTGTGTTAGTAAAACTTATTTTGTTTAAGTTTTACAAAATTTTAGATTAAAAAACACCTTTTGGATTTTAAAAATACCCCTTAAAATTTAGTGAGGGGGAGGGAGGAATACTATTTGGAAATATTTAACTGGCAAACGCTGCATTCTACTGTATATTAATATAATTTAAATGTAAAGCTGTAAATGAATGCTACTCTTAGGCTAAGCTTAAAATAATTGCATTGATTTTTATGAAAATGTTTTTCAGTAATGTGGTTGTGCTTAGTTTTACACTAAGGGCCTTATTGGATCTTTAGATTAATTGTTTTCCTGTATTAGATTCCTGAAGATGAGGAGTTTTTGGAACTTGATCAAAGGTCCGTCGCAACAGTCGATAATCCTGGGATCTCCAACGATGGAAATTGTGAAATAAACAAACCTTCCAAGCTTTCTTTTAAAAGATCAAATTTTACCTGGCTTAGAAATGAGAATCAAATGATTTCTGGGTAACGTAAAATTTTGTTTATACTATTTATTTACCCAGTTTTTCTCTGTTTAGTTAATTTTTTTAAAAATAATCATATTATGTAGTGTTTTTCAGTTTTAACCTATATGGTACCCTAATCTTGTTCTTAATTTATTCATAAAATATATTGTTTAGCTTAATTTTTAAAGTCAGCACAACAAACTCAATTTGAAAAGGTTAAATTTCAAAAACAAGATGTTTCTCTATTTTTTAGTGAAATATTTCAACCATTAACTAGATTAAGGTTAGTAAATGTACTTATATGTCGTTATCTAGCTTGTTTTTGTTTGAAAAAGGTCAGCATATGTAGATAAAACTAAAAAAAAATTCAAGTTTAATGATTTTACACTACTACATTTTTTCGTGTGTTTTGGTTATTTTATAACAGTGCATTTTTTAAATGCTTGATCAAATTGATTTATTCAAACACATTGTATTTCAATATTTAAAATATCCTACCTAGTAGTTTAATATCCCCTTTCCTAATTTTAACTGTAACATACAAAACCCTCTTTGTTGTCATTCTGTAGATTTTCAAGATTTTTTATTTTAAATAAATTCTCAAAAAATTGTTTTCTGTGTATGCAGTTAGTGAATATTTAATCGTTTGTAATTTGGTCTTACTAAAAATTTCCAAGTTTGTGTTATTGATTATTTTAGTGTTTAAAAATAACAATTTCTGATCACTTGTAATTTTTAAGTCGTATTTCTCTTTGATTTTTGTTGTTATTGTACTATTAATTTTTTTTTTTAACTGTTTTAAGATTAAAGAGTTACTTATTTCTTTCACAAAATTCAGTACTTGATTTCACAAGTTGATAATCCCATGTCCATTCTCTAATTCTTCTTGTGAAGTTTATGACTTATTCTTTACTTGTAGGGCAATGCATCACATAAGAAATATGAAGTCTCCAGCAGACTCTGTTATGCCCCTTTTAAATAGTATGTTGTATACTTGTCTTAAAATATGATTAATTTAAAATTATGTAACTGTATTTGAATCACTAAATGTAAAATAGGTTCCTGTCAAATGGTATTTTTTTTTTCTGCAAAAAATTTAATTGTATTGTCTGTAAAATATCTTTATTAAAGCTCTGAAGCAAAATTTTAAATTTTACTTGCTTAAGAATAGCTACAAGCGAGTCATGTCTCATACAGACTTGACCCTTTTATTTTAATAATTAAACATCTTAGAACCCTGATTCTCTTACGACAAATCTCAGAAAAATGCAAAAATACACAGTGAAACAAGTTGTATTAAGCTCTGTGTATTATAAAAACTGTTTAATTGAACAGTGGTCGAAAGTGTTCCTTTTTTAGGTGTCTTTTCAATGGGTATGGTTTGGTACACTAAACATCTGGTCCCCTATCTTATCATACTCCATTCCATTCTATTTTATTTATTTTTTTATTCAAGTCGTTTTTCTTTGGCTATTAGTAGTTTTGCCGATGAGTAAACCTTACTTGAGTGTTTTACCAGTTAGGACACCATGCTTTCTTAGTGGGATTTTGGTAAA
The DNA here is from genome assembly GCA_963978545.1 of Linyphia triangularis. Classification (NCBI taxonomy): domain Eukaryota; kingdom Metazoa; phylum Arthropoda; class Arachnida; order Araneae; family Linyphiidae; genus Linyphia; species Linyphia triangularis. The sequence continues at coordinate 18,724,491 of OZ021725.1, forward strand.
ACCATGCCATTGACGTATTCTGTTAATTTCTCTATATGTAATGAAGCTTTGTGCAGAGAAAATTTATGGTATTTAACATGGTATGATTTGGCATTTATGGTATGGTTTTGAAACATCCTTTCTTCTGCTTCCAGACTTAATGCTGTTTTCTTGTACAGATTGGGACATCTAGAAATCGATAATGACCTCTCTTAAAAAAATTTATTCAGTAAACTTTGATACATTATGGTTGACAAATCCACATATTGGTCCACTGTCTCTTTTTCTTAGGGCGAAATCCCTATTACAGAATAAAAAATAATGATCTCCTCTGATTGGGAAATGCAGTTTAATTTCCTAAAATTGTTCAGACTCCACTAGCATTAAAAAAAGGATCAATGTATATGATTTTTATTCTGTCTTTCTTGGTTCACCATAAAATGGCTCATAATTATCTTAAGGTGATGTTAATAATGTTGAATGTTTGCAACTCCATTTTAAAAAAATGAAAACTTTCTCTGGAAAATAATTAAACAGAAAACCAGTCCATCTGTGGCCACCTGTTAATGATCTTATAAACTAAGTGCTGAACTAGACCTCTTTTAATTTTTAACTTTTGTTTTTTCTCAGTCTCTAGAGGTGAGACTTTGCCCTCTTTACTTTAAGGGCTCTTGTCTACTTTGAATGCATGACATTTTTTTTTATTTTTTAAAGAATACTGTTATGTTTATTGATATAAAACTTGCTAACAAAAACATTCGTATCGTAATTTACAAAAAAAAAAAAAATGATTTTAATCACTTTTTTGTGTGAAAAAGCCAGGTAAACAGGTGTCTTCAAAAAGTAGGTAGGTGTGCACTGTTGAAAAAATCTCCGAAACTACTGAACTGATCCTTATGAAATTTTAAACACATATTCTGTACACTTATCGCTATATCCCGTGCCAGAATTATTGCAAAATTTCAGTTTTTACTATTTTTGGGGGGGGGGGGGGGGGGGCAAAAAAATGTTTTTTCTTTTACTGTCTGCCATTTTGTTATTTTTGCATATAAATTAATATTAGAGGTACGGGATATAGCCACTGTCACACTAAACCTAAAACCATTAAATTTTTTTTGTTTCAGATGAGCCATTGCTCAGATTTTTTCAACAGCACACACCGACCTACTTTTTGAGGACTCCTGATTACCTGGCATTTTCACTCTAAAAAAGTGGTTAAAATCATTATTTTTTTTTAATTTACGAATGTTTTTGTTAAGCCTAACAAGTTTTATATCAATGAACTTAACAGTATTCTTTAAAAAAAAAAAAAAATTCATGCATCCAAAGTAAACAGAGCCCTTAAAACAATGTGTTTATATATTACCCAAATCCAAAACATTAAAATTGAAAAAATTTGATGTAACACATTTTTACATTTAGTGATTTATTTTATATAATTAATAGTATTATTACAAGAAAATGTTTCTTTTTTAGTTTCTTAAAACTAAACAAAGATTTTTTTTATTTATTTTTTAATAATTTCCATTTAATTATTTAAGTAAATATTCCTTTCAATATAAATTTCATTCTTTGAATAATTATTTAAATATTTCTATGTAATAAAAATTTTATTTTGGAATGTCATCAAAAATACGCACTATTCTCCCAAGTAAAAAAACCTTAACTTCTATTGCTGTTTAATTTTTTATCATTTTATTTTATATCTTAGAGATAGTCTTTCAATGTTAATGCAAAGCAATTGCTTAGATTGCTTCATTACTTAAAAACAACTTTATTAATCTGATGTTTATTTTCAAGGAGAAAATTCTTTTGCTGAAACTATTAGCAATGCTGGCAGCCAAAAGTGGGATCAATTGAGCAGAGGGGCAACCCCTGGTTCTTCTGTTGATTTGGAATGGGAAAATGAAATTGGTATGTTCGTATATTAATATTCTCTATAAACTAGTTTTTAATTTGCAATATATGTGGTTTAGAAATGTTGTACTTTGGTTAATATGTCACACAACTATGTTGCATTGTTTTTAAAGAAAATTATTTATTCATACATACTATGCATAGGATGGCCATAAACTGACCTGTTTGTTTTGACTATATTTGTTAATACATATTTTGGTCTTTCAGTTTAAATAATTTAATCATAAAAATTAAAATAAATCCAATACTTTGTTTTAGATAGAAAATAAATAACTTCTTTTTAAATTATGTGTGACATCTTTTATTTCTAATCAAAGAATAAATTTGGGAGTTTCCATTGGCATATTACTTAAGTATAATTGAAATAGAATTTTAACCTATTAAAGATGACTTTGAAATGGGTAAAACATTTTTAACTTTTACCTTGTTTAGTTAAATCATTAAAAGGTTTATTTTGATTTTTTAAGATTTTTTTTAAAATTATTTTTATGATTTTTTTTAAAAAAAACTAAGTGGAACCACAATCACAATTTATTATCAAAGAAAAAAACTCAAATTTCGGTTAGTAAGTTTGCTTGCCAACTGTCGTCAGTAGGTTAATTAAAAAAATCAATGAAAATTGCATACTAATCCTGCAGTAACATTTTGGAGTTTGGTAGCTTATTTGTGTGTTAAGCTGTGTGTAGCTTTATTATGTGTGTTAAGTGTTATAATTTCTTCTTCCTAGAATAACACCTTAAAATTAAATAGTTTTTTAAAAAATGTGTTGCAACTTAAAAGTAATTGCATGAATTGACTAATAAATATTTTTAAGTATGTTAGTTTGAACTGCCTTTTATAGATTAATACAAATATGATTTTATAGCCTTTTTTTTTTTTTTTTATTCTTCTGAGGAAAATTATTATTATTCAATCCTTAATTTTGTTTCTGCTACTTTGGAGTTTAGAAAAGTTATACTCTCTGATATTGAGTAGGAAATGTAATGTTTGTAATACATTTATTTTATTTTTAATATTTTATTAATTATCTTTTTGTTCGTAATAATTTATTTTTTTATTATTTAAATACTTTCTTACTAAATCTTTGTTTCTTATTTTTATTACATTTACTTTGCTTTTCTGAACTTATCTTACTGCCACTGCAAACTGGCTGAAAGCCTGAAACAAAAAAACTATTTATTAATTATTATGAACGTTATAAATATATGTAAGTTATATAAGAATTATGAATAACTTATTGTGCTCTTTGTTATATTGTGTAATCATATTTGTTTCAGGCTTCAATTCCTCTAACAACTTTGGTGCTACAGAAGAGCTCCAGTGGCCGGTGCTAACTGAAAACACTAACAATTCCTACAGATCATCTCCACTTTCAAATAGCAATGGCTTGGAGTGGGATGGAGACTTTACCAGGTGAGTACATGCAAATTGAATCTCACTTTCAAAGATACTTTGAGGTACAAAACTTGCATTGTAATCTTAAATGTCAAGAAATTGTTGCACTTCAAGTAGTTATTTAATAATTGAAGAATTTTAATTTTTTAATGTGTTTGTTCTTACCTCACTGAACTTTATTATCAACTTAGTCACTAAAACTGTGCTTCTATGTATGTTTCTATTGCTATACATAATATCCATGTACTGAGCATGTACAATTTGGCGAGGTTTAGTGACTGGAATGTCTATGTTACGAATGACTGGGAATTCTGTTCAATTTGAATTGTTTGTTTACTTACAATATCAAAAAGTTCATTGGTTTAATGAAAAAAAATTTTATTGGATATCTATGTTGTTAGTTCTTTATATAGAGCAAAGATGTAAAGTAAAACTCTTGTTGATTTATTGTGGAAGTATTTCTGTTGAACTTCATAGCACTTCTGTTAGGAACTTCCTGTTTACTTATGTTTATAATCTTACTAGTCTAATTGAAACATTGCCCACCTAATGACAATCTGGTTAGAGATCTGGTCATTCTTATCAAAGGTGCCAGGTTTGAATCCTAAATTAGTTATGGATGTCCATTTTAAGTTCAAACTATATGTTAAGCTGTTGGTCCCAGCCTGATTAGCCATTATTGTGCAAAAAATAATAATAATAATAAGCATACAAAGCCTACTAACTTATTAAGACATTCAAACTAATTTGCAACACATGTGTGTAGCATTTATAGTTTTACTTAACAAATTACAGATTGATTCCTGTTTGCTATTTTCAGTGCATATGGTGGTAACTTTCTGTTAATTTTTGGCTCTAGAATTCGTTTCGACAAGGCTTTCATTTCTTTGACATATCACACATATCTGTAGCATTTGCAGTTTTGTCTGCGATTGGGGATCTCTGACAACCAGGCAGACTCTTTGTATAAATTTCTAACTACTAAGTGTTGTGTAGAATCAAAAATTGAGTAATTTTGTGTAGTTATATTTTGTCTGTTTAAAAAGACTGAAAAATATTTCATAAAAATCGTTAATATTTGCTATACTTTATAGCTTATAAGGTTAATTTCTGTTTATTATTAAATAATGATGCATTAGTTACATTTAGGATTCTTTTTCAATCTTATGCCATATCGAAGACATGCTTATTTTTGTATTTCTGCAATACACAAAATCATGTAATTTAGTGACTAAAGACAATTAAAGACTATTTTAAACTACTCGTTAGATATTGAATTTTAATTCTAGCAAAGCCCAAATAAATTTGAATTGAAACTTTTTTACTATAGTGTAAACCATATGAATCAAATGTAAGTAAGAAAACTCATTTGTTCTGTAATTCCGTTTTAATATTTTAAATAATTATAATTAAATATCAGTAGAAATGGGATGGAAATTTTGAACAAATGCAATTTCTTATTTGTCAAAAATTTTCTTTAAATTAAAATGAAATAAAAAAGTATTACTTCTTATCAAAAACTAGACATAATTTTACTTTTACTTAGAATTAGTTAAAAGTATCTCACAGTTATACAGTTGTGTTGTGTGGTTGCAACATAGTGCAATCAATTAGAGAGTTAAAAATATTATTATATTTGTATGTTCTTTTTATGTGCATTTTTTAATGTCATATTTTTAATTTACTTTGCATATGTTTTTTTCTACCTATTAATTTCCTAATCTATCATTTTCTTTATTCTTTTTCTTAAATATAATAATTCTTTTTTATATTCCTCTTTTTTATTGTTGCTAAGCAAAGCAACAGCAAAGCAATTTCACTTTTAACATATATAAATATTATACTCATTGATACTATTTTCAAATTTAGAATGAAATTGTCTCTTATTATTTAGCAATAGGTTTGTCTTTTTTGCATATAAATTGAAATAAGCTATAATCCAATTCCCACTACAAAAATATTTGTGGAATTATGTGTAAAAGATTTAATTCTGCACTGTTGAAATTTTAATCTGATGTCAAAATTTTTAATTTCCTTCTAGTTCAAAGACTTTTAATGATAAACAAAATTCTCACTTTCTTAAATAAAAAAATTATAAATATTACAATGAATATTACAATTTGAAATGTTCACTCAAAGATTCAATAAAATGTAATTTTAAATGTTTTTTTTTTTATTATTAATTTTAATTTACTCAAATAAGTCTTGAATATTAAGTATAGTTCAAAATGTTACTTAAATTTTTTTTATTGATGTTTATAAATTATATATATATATATATATATATATATATATATATATATATATATATATATATATATATATATATATATATATATATATATATATATATATATATATATATATATATATATATAGTAAGCAAATTTTAATTTATTTTGTTTGTAGTGTTGATGTGTCGGAGATAGTAGCCGAAACTCAAAGAATGACCACTGATATTTCGGAGAACATAGGTCTGGATAACACCCACAACATTAGTGATATAGAAAACAACAACTGACTTTCTGTGTTGCATGGCCTGCATGGGATCATAGAGTAAGTATTATAATACAGATATGACAGTTTACTTACAATAAATCATTTCACATGAGTTCATTAATAGTTGACAAATGAAATAACATTTTTGCTTCTTATAACTTGCAACTAGATAATCAAGTCTATCCTGCACTTACAAACAATAATTCTGCACATGCAATATATGGTTTTCCATCAGTATTACACAAGTCACTGAACAAAAATTTGAGCATTTTATTTATAGAATTTCCCAAGTCAGTTAATCCAAAAAAATTCAAAAATAAGAATATCTTTCAAATTTTCCATTACATTTTCGGAAATAAATTATCAGAGTTTGCAAATAGTATTATGTAGTTCCTTGTACACCAAACATTTAAACATTGCATACATTTAATAAGATGATACTCATGCTTGATGATTTGGGTAAGGCGACCAATATCAAGTTAACTCAATGTTGGTAAGGAAACCTCAGTTGGTCAACTACTAGTGTTCTCATAGTTGGCAGCAAGTAGGTTAATATTGTTTTGTTACAACATTTTGTATATTAATAAGATGTTCTAAAAAGCCATGATTTGGTGCCCAATAAAGAATTTTTATTTATTTTTAAATCATTACTGAGTTTTAAAAATGGAAACCTCTAACTTATATCACATTTAGAACTATCCTATCCAAGACTGTTAAGTTGAACTCATTACTTGAAATAGAATTATGCAGATTAAGTCTCCAGTTTTTATTGCTTCCATTTTATCAAATTATTTCAAAATTTGTTAATATGAATATGCCTTGTGTAGTCTAATGGAGCATAATTACTGCATCTATTAATTTCCAGTAAAAAAATTTTTTAATCAGCATTTCAAAATGTTTTGGCATTCCAGCAAATGACGACTTGATGCATCCTTTTCACTATTTTATGTATTTTTTATATAATAATTTGCTTTTGTTCTTTCCAAAGCCAATTTATAAACCTAAAATGTAGAGTAGGATAAATGGTTGATAAATGATAAATGCTTCAGATTTGCAACTGCTGCATTGTTCAGTTTAAGTTTTTCTATACATCAATACAGCTATCATTTGCCAACTTAAGTTATTGTTAACTGCAATGTTTATGATCATCATTTGCAAGCTACAACCCAATACTTCTCACAGAATCAAATCGCACAACACTACTATTTGTCTGTTTTTTTAGTTACTCAATTAAATTTATTGTTAAAACACTTGCAACATTGCTAACTGAAATATTACACCTAATGAAGGTCTTAATTTTTCTGAAAATATAAAAATGTGTTCTAATGCTAAAATATAATAGCTTAGAGATATATCACCATATTTGATGAGTTAAAATTTCAGAAATTAAATTATGCTAACTTTCAGTGACAAAAAGTTTGTAAACTACTGATTTACAGCAAACAGTTCAGCGATTTTCAATTGAAATATTTTATTACCTACATTAAGTAATTTTTTTTTGTCAATTTAATATCAAAACATACATAAAAATCAAATTAACAATATTTTTTGCATCTTTTTTCATATATAAGCTGTGTTTTTTCATTCTAATTTAAATCTGTTTTAAAGCATTTTTTTTTTTTTTTTTTTTTTGCATGAAATTTTTTTAAATGTTCTGCTTTTTCTTACATATCTGAATTATTCCGATTTTTTGTACTATATACTTTTTTATATTTTCTCCAGTTTTTAGATCACCTAGAGCTTATTCTAAGCGGAGTATACTGGATATGTCAAGTGTTGTTTGTACATAATGTTTCCCAAGTTGTTTTAAAATGTGCACTTGTGCCTAACTGTCATTGATCAACAAGGAGGGTCCAATTTCACTCTCGAGTCTACTCTTCCCAGTGCTCAGACCCATGTTAAGTTGACTTCAAGTGTTTGTTACAGAGGCTGCATTGAAAAGGTTGGAAAGCTAGAACAGGTATATTTTTCTACAGAGTTATGGAAAAAGAATTCTCCTCTTAAAGTGTGAAACAAGATCAGGCAGTTTAATTCTTTCAGACTTAGTTTTCACAGCTTTCCACGTTAATTTTTTTTTACATCAATATATTGATGTTACATCTGTTCTGATTCATAGTTTACTCTGCAAATGGCTCAAAGACATTCATTTTCTGCCAAATTGCTTGCAAAATTCAATTCAAAATCTTAAATTCAATTAGGAATCAAATATAAAATAAATACATCTATTTTCATTCAAATTTTGGAAGGTTATACTCTTTATTTTTTTTTTTATGTGTATATATATTTTCCCTTAATTTTTGTCATAGTTAAAAATGATAAACAATACTCTTAGGTAGATATTTGGTTCCAAAATTACTAATAGTTGCTTAAATTAGAAAAATCAACTTTTCTAAGACAATGACTCTCTTTAAATCGCCTTTTTGTCTGCTCGTAAAAGGGCCTTATAATGTTTGCTGAATCTCAGAGATGTAACATCCCTACTAATATTCCTATCCATTTAATTTTAATCTCTAAGACTACAGGTGTTGTAATGTCAATACATTAGTTATTTTTAAAAAGTTAAATGACCATTTCCAAACAAATCCAACTAGGACTAGTGTCTTGTTTTTATCACATTGTTTTATTTCGTGCTTTGTTTTCAAAGTCAGGCATTTCTATCATTCACTACCTAATGTGCTCATCATATGTTGAAGAATTGACCCTCTGTAATGGCTTACATTGAATGTGAATGCAGTGTTGCCATATGTTGGATCAAAATCACATGTATAATACTAGAATAATTTTGCATGAAATATAATTTTTTATTTATAGCACTAAAAATAAATAAAACTTATTTCTCACAACAACTTTTAATACATACATGATTCCTTACCGCTGAAATGAAAAGAATGATTTCTAAAAGTCCAAAATAGCAAGCTGAGGACTTTATGCATGATGGCATGCAAGTTTTGGATTCAGTGGTAAAAAATGGTTTACAAATTAAATATAGCAATGTGTTAAATTATTTTCTTTGCAGAATTAAAAAATTACTAATATATTTTTTAGCAAAATTATTGTAAAACTATTCATACAAGGAGTTTTGTATTTGATTTATGGCAACACCAATGTAGCATGATGATTCCCATTCAATAGTTGTCCTGCCCTTTTTGTAATGGAGTGGGCATTCTAAAGGATGAATGGCAGTTTCCTATCTCTATGGTTGAAGTCCTAATTGTTGCTTTAAATGTGATTTAACATTCAAAAACACATACTGATAAAATGTAGCAACTATATCAACAATAACATTGTGTCTGAAAGCATTAAAATATCATGATTTTCAAAGTATTGAATGTCTGGCTTTGGAAGTGAATAAATGAAGGGACATCCAAAATACAGTTTACTATCTTAAATTTTTTATCATGTTGTCCATTTTATCTAATAATATCAATGAAAACTGCAAACTTGATTTTGTGAAATGTATGGCATTTAGGAAACCACAGTTCCCTTACAAAAATCTTGTTCTGAAATTTATCTTTTTTAATACTTAAAACTTCTGTCTAAACTTAATGAATGTTGGAACTATTATAATTCCTTTGTATACTACAAAACGTTAGTCTTTAATTTAATTATGTTAAATAATCAAACAAATTTATTCCTTTATAATTATAGTATTTATTACATGCCGTTTTTATGTTTAAATATTAAAGTTAATTATACTAATTTTTAAACATAATTATTTTCTATAAATTAGGGTTATTTCTTAAAATTATATCATTGAATGAAAGACAGGTTTTCAACTGATTCTTAGTTACTTTTCCTACTTCAAGAAAAAAAATTATCTTTTTAAAGCCTTATTTATCAACATGAATCTTTGATTCACTATATTTAAAAAGATCAAAAATTAAATAATTTGTGTAAGAGATGATAAATAGATAATAAAATATTAAAGAAACAAGAAAAGTTTTAAAACCGCTTTTTCAAAGGTTTTTAGCTACAGCCTATATACTCATTTCTATATTTTGATCAGGGATTAAATGTGAATAGTTCCTTCTAAAATCAAAAAACCTGTACAATTGGGGATAAAACTGCACTGCATCAATATTCATCATATTCATTGCTGAATTATCATAAAAAAATATCACCTATAATTTTTTTGTATTGTTAATAATGAGCCTTTTCTAACAATTTTCATGCATTTCTAAAAAACATTTTTTCAAGGAATAATTTTTGAAACTAGGTACATTTTTAAACTAGTTGCTCTGCAAAATAGACTTATTATTTTTTTTCCTCCTCATCGTACAATCAGGGCTCTCAGACCTGCTCCAATTGCGCCCATCTGCGCCAAATACAAAAATCTGCTCCAAGCTGCTCCAAATGCTTTATTTTAGCCATATTTGCGCCAAAACGCGATTTTTTTTTTTTTTTTTTTTTTTTTTTTGCCCGGCCGAAATTCGATATTGTTCGCCGCTATAATATCTCTGTTATTGAGAAATATTCCTGTATATTCGTCGCTAACGTTGATATTTACGATTGTGCGGTGTTCGTTCTCTCCGACTGCTATGATGATTTGCGACGCTAATGCTGACATTATTGTCAAGTTTTACGTTGTTATGACGGTCATTTTCGTCGATTCTTTCATCGATATAATAGCTCTGTAGTATTGAGTATTGCTCCAGTTAATTCGACGCTATTGCTGATATTTTCGTTGGTATGATGGTAATTATTGCCGAGTGCTGGGATTTCGCAATATCCGAAATTTGCCCCGATATTACTGAGAAAATGTCGATGTACTGCAATGTTTTGCGACGCTAATGCAGATGTTATTGCAAATTATTGTGATGGTCATTTACGTCGAGTCTTTCACCGATATATTAGCGCTGTTGAGAATTGCTCCGGTTTATTCTGCGCTATTGCTGATATTTTTGTTGGTGTGACGGTCATTTTTGAAGAGTGCTGCGCTTTTGTAAACATCCGATATTACCGAATCTTGAGTAAACATTACCGAGAAAATGTCAATATTACCGACATTTGTGCCGATATGTACGTTTTAGCGATGGTCATTTCTGCTGAGTCTTCAACTTACGTAATATCCTTTGTCTAAATTTTCGACGGTATTATAAACGCTTTCGCTAATATTTACGCAAGTGTGGTAGTCATTTTCGCTGAAGTTCACACTGTTGTAATAGCAGTTATTGCCGAGATTTGTGACGCTGTTTGGCGACTTAAAAAAATACGATATTACTGGGATTTTGCGCCGATATTACCTAGATTGCAATGGTATGGTGGGTGCTATCCACAATATTTACGTTGGTGTTATATTCGTTTTCACCAAGATCTATGGTAATGTAATAGCATCTATTGCTGAGATTTGCGACTCCGTTTGGTGACTTACAAAAAATACCATATTACTGGGATTTTGCGCGGATATTACCGAGATTGTGATGGTATGATGAGTGCTATCCCGATATTGGTGTAATATTCGTTTTCGCCAAGGCCGATGGTAATGTAATAGCAGCTATTGCCGAGATTTGCGACGCCGATTTAGTGACATTCTTCTCAGGTTATTCTGCTTCGACATTTTTTTTTCCCCTACAAAAGTTTCTTTTACATTCTACAAAGGGCATTTTTCCTTCTACTAAACTTGTTTTTACATGCTCCGAAAGTCATTTTTCCTGTTCCTAAACTTAATTTTACCTGCTCCACAACTTGATTTTTCCTGCTCCAAATCTTTCTGAATGAGTGGGAGCCCTGTACAATGTATTTTCTCTTTTTATCTATTCAATTTTTCAATTTAATAAGTTATGCAAACAATTATAATTAGCTTTCCTGAAGTTTACACTTTTCATTGAAGGTTAAAAGTAATTTTGTATATTATATTCTTTATAATTTTTAATTGAATATGAATATTTTGTTGTCTTAACTTTTATCGGGCACAATATACTAACTGTTGAATTTGATGAACATCGTTATAAGGGCTATTAATAGAAAAAAAATAAGTTTCAGCAAAATAAGCATATTTGACAGACAATTAGTCAGCAAATTGAGACTACAAAATTGTCAAGTAAGATCTGACAGATCAAATGTGCGCAATGAAAGGTTAAATTATTGAATATTTGCTTCTGCAATATTTTCAATAACAATAAGGGGTGAAATCCTAAAGTTGAATTATAATTACAATATCCCAAAGTGAATAACATAAAATAAAAGGAAGTTAACTTTCATTAGTTTTCAAACAAAACATTTTCTAGTCTTAAATATTTTTAAAATTTCAAAATTTAAACTAAAAAAGGAAGTAAAAAGATATTAGCATCACTCACTGCCCAAATTTATCATATCAGATGCATAATATCATATTTAACTAATCTTTTTTTAATACAAGTTTACTCACTACAAAGCATCACTTTATATCTATGGAAATGTTTATGTATAATTCTGCATCAATTCTACCTTTTTAACCTTATCAAAATTTAGTGCTGTGTACTAGATTTATGTTAGTGATAACATTATTCTAATTGAGTTCTAAGATAGTAATGTAACTCTAATATAATTAGTTATTTAATTTAGTGTCGCATCTTTAGAAAAGTGTAAATTCACCAATTGTGAAACTGGTGCTTTTCTGTAATATTAATTAAAATTTTAAAATAGGTGCACCCTAATGTATAATACATGTATTTTTATATGTGTAAGTGTGCATTTTCTTAGTCCTATTGTTTGTTACACATTAGTTCTATGTACTTAAAAGTTTTAGCTTGAATAATTAGTGGTGCAAGTTTTTCCTATGTCTGAACTAGATCCACTTTTAGCTTGCATTTTTAAAAACTAAAAGTCGTTTTTTAAATGCCAAGTCTATTTGCTTTATTTAAATACTAAAATTTCAATTGCATTTACAGAAATGCTCAACTTATTTTAGTTATCAATAAGATATTAAATGTATGTTTTAATTAAATTAAAACTTCAGTGTTGGTATATTGTTATACTTCAACAAAGTTTTTTTTTTAATCAAGTTAGGATATTATTACTTTTCTTTTTGTTACAAAATATCAATTTATTGAATATCTTTAAGTGGTTGTTCTATGAAATTATATATCAAATTAAGCAATAAGGAAATGTTGTGTAACGATTGTTAAGATATCCTTTTCTAATTTTGAAATTGTTTGAAAATGTATCACAAAATGAGATCAATTTATCCATTGTTGAAATTTAAAAAATTTGAAAATATATTTAAATTCTCCAACTGTGCTATTTAAGCAACAATTGCTTGAAATGTGTTAAGCTTGACCATGTATATTTATCAAGAACAAATTGTCTCGTCTCCTGTGTCAAATAGATATCTTCTTAATGGTCTGTGATTGGTCATTTTCAAGTTGATTAAAAGAGTGCCATAATGATTAGTCCATTAAAACTTTTTGGTGAGTATTGTATCTGTTAAGGCATAAAGTAACTTTCAAGATGGAATGTTTTGTATAAGATGAATATGTTTCACTAATTTATATTCAATCTAATTATAATTTTTGCTCATGTTTGGAATATGCTATTCAAAACAAACATCAGTCAAGCATGGCGTATTTCATACATTGAATCTAAGTAAAGATTTTAGCAATAATAAACTTTCAAGGGTTCTCTGTAATCATATTCTTAATTATCAAATGCATGGCATGATATAAGTACACAAAAATTTCAATTAATTTGAAGTTATATAATTCAGGATGTTGTAATAAATATATTTTAGGAAACATTGAAAAATATATTCTATTGCATTTCCACATTCATCATTTCTATTCTTTGCTGTATCTTTTTAATCCTTTCCCAACTATACCATAAATTATATAAGCATATTTTCAGATAAAGTAAATCTTTTTAGGTATAGTAGTAAAGTATACTGTTGTCGTAAACTGTTATCTGTTTAAGGTATTTTCAACAAGAAAATAATATTTTTCCTAATTATAGAAATAAATTATAACTTTTATGATGAAGAGCCGCAAACATTTCTGGTTAAATTTTTTAATGATTGACAAGGGATATTGGCATTTTTATTATTGATGATAAGACATGTGTCGAATAAAACTTTTTCAATTGGCATTGAATGCCACAAATGAAAGTCGAATTCTTAAGCAAATTTTTACAAGAGAATTAGACTTCAAACAACAAACAAGCAAAACTTTTCATTGAAATATTTTACGAAGGCCTTATATTTGATCAAAAACATAACAAGGTGCTTTAAGCCACACATGCTGATAATAAGCTATTAGTTCTTACCACAAAATCATCCTTATTAGAGAAACTAAAACCCTGTGTATCTATTGTAACTAGAAATTGTAATACTGCACCAAAATTTCTTTAATCCATTAATTATTAACTCATAAAAACGAAAGTTTTTAATATGAATTCCCTCTATACATTGTATGTGCAATTGCTACATATTATGAAGGCAAGTGGGTTAATTAGTCCTCCGGATAGATTGCATTATTATTGACAATAAGTCTTATCTGTGGAGTTTCTACTCGATTAAATTACGGAAAGTGTGGATCTCTGAAGCGGCAATATAAATGGGTATAAGATCGGTCTTTCTGACACAGACCCAAAAATTTGATAGATTCATTATTAAAGACAAAGCATTCGATCTGCCAAGTTTCAGATCAATTGGAAGAAGGCAAATGGATTGATTAGTTCTTGAGCAATTTGCTTGCCACAAATACACAAAATCGGAGTTAATGTAAAGGATTTAAAACTTTTCAAATGAATTTTACTTTCAACAAAGAAATAAGTTAGCTACATTTAATTTTTTTTTTTTTTTTTCTTGCCGATGTTTATAGTAACTATCCTATTTATCATTGTCTTTTAAATCTTTCTTTTAACAATGGGTAATAAACTTTACAAACAAAATAATTTACAGACGAATATAAAATATCTATTCTATATTCTAGTTATAAAAAAATATATGCTATTTTAAAATTCTAAATTATGAGTTAAAATTATGTCAAAAAAATAAAAATGCTTGCTTCTAGAGCTACGATCAAAAAAAAAAGTTGCTTCACCTAATGTATTTATAGTTTTGTATTTATAAATTAAACTTGTTTGTGTTTAAGATTTGAATTGACTCTTCAGGTTAATCATTAAGAAGAAATATTGTCATCTGATGTTTTAATGTATACCTCCCAAACCCATGACTATGTGTAAAAAGTACTGTAGATATCATGAATCATAAACATTTGAATTGTTTTTCATGTGAAAAAATTTGTATTTGAGAAGTGGAACAATATAGTTATGTATATTTGAAGTAATTTGTTACTTATTAAAAAGCTATAATAAAAAGTAACATAAATGTTTTTATTTATTTGAATAAAAATTCACATACATAGCAAATATGGCAGTGATGTAATACATTTGCTCTAAATCTATTTTAAAAAAAAAAAATTTAATCTGAGACTTCTCCTTGTATCATTATAATGTTTTCAGGTTACAAGTTTATAAAGTAAGCAAAACCTTTTATACAAGCATTTTTGAACGTTGAATGTTTTAAAATCTCACATTTAAAGTATTGGTTTACAATACGTCGATTAAACTTTGATATTTGCTGCTTAAGCTCTCAATCCTGCTTATGTTCTATGCATGGAAATGCATTTGTCTTGAATCTCATCTAAAAAGAAATTGTGTTATCATTTGCAATTGTACAAAACAATATATAAAGAAATATTCTATTCATGCTTCATTTGTATCTAAATTATTGTAATTATCTAAAAAAATAATTTATTCTCAGTTCTATCCAATAAATAGTAAAAGTAGCTTCTTTTTTTTTCAATTATTTGATTTCCAACTAAAAATTAACACAAACATCAAACATTAGATTTTCGGTGTTAAACTTTCATATCTTTATAAATAAGAATTTCAAAGACTTTTAATTAATTTCAGACAATTTTTTTTTTTTTCAATTGTCATTGTGTTTTTTATTTTAATTTAAATTAAATTTTCAATTAAAACAAATTTTAAGGTTTTGGTTAAAAGTGCAAGCTTTCTGACTTTAAGAAATATGCACATTTTTTAGCCAGAGAATTAAATTATCTATCACGGTTGTTAAGCCAGAAAACATTGGGAATACTTAATTTTAATGATACATTTAGAAAATACTTCAGCAATTTAGGCATTAATTGTGAAATAAAGTGTAGGTTAAACTAGTGATGATAATACAAATAACAATACCTAACTGCCGCACACTGAAGTACTAATTTTCCCCCAAAAAAATTTTTTTTAATTGTTATGACCTTTTACAACTGATGTTATTTATATGTCAGGCTGAAAGAGGTTTATTTACCTTAAACATTAGAGAAGCAATGAACAATTCACATTTTTTTTTTTTTTTTAATTTTATTCAATTCTAAATGTTTCGAAAAGACCATAAACAGAAAAATGTCTGCACAATGCGCTTTTTTTTTTTCTTTTTTTTTTTTAATTTGCAATCAAAATTTCCATGTTAGACGTAGGCGAGAAAACGATTCATTCGGCTCGAATTGAAAGTGACGTCAGAGCTTCCCAAACATATTGGCTTGAAATGCGGCAGCGGAAACCAGTTTTGCAAGTTTCCCACAAATCACGCCAACCTGTACGTGATATGGCAATGGTCTACCAGCGCCAACTATTTGGCAGAAACCTCACGATAACCATAGAAACAGTAGAAACCCTATTGCTGTGCAGAGTTCCCACTCAAATCACAGAATGAAAATCAATGACTTTTAAGGATCTAATTAATGTTTTTAAGGACATTAAAAATTTGTTTCCAGGCATCATGTCTGTATAAAAAAAATTTATAAAGTATATTCTACCAAAACAGTTACAAGTTGGCGCATGTGTAATACAAATATGTCAGAAAATTCCGATATAATGAGGATAAGTGGCGGACACGCGGGGATAGCAAGGCTGGGTTGCATTTTTGAAGTTGGTCAACATACACAAAAATTAAGGACCTCTAAGTATTTTCAAGGACTTTTAAGCACCTCTAAGTATTTTCAAGGCCTTGAAAACAGGTTCAAAAATATTAAGCACTTTTAATGACTTTCAATGACCGTGGGAACCCTGCTGTGTATTTTGATCGGACTGGTTTTGGCTCGGTTTTGATGCATTTTCTTTTCTTAATATTTAAATAACTAAATTTTGTAAAGAACTTTTGTTTAATTAGTTGGAATCAGAAAGAATTTTTTCATAAATATAAACTAATTTCACTCGTTTTTAAAAAATGCAGGAATTGTCCATTCTCTGGCTAATGCACAGGACATTGTGGCTCTTTTATTTCTACTCGCAAACAAATCGGAATTCTAAAATTAGGATGAATATAGTAATTGAGTCCATTTCCCATGCGTCGGTGGCTTATAAATGTATATTTAACCTAGTTAAAATAATTATTTTTCAATATAAATTTGCCACCAACTAATATCGTATAAAACATAACGAGTTGAAATAAAAAAGAGCCAAAATGTCAGGTGCTTTCAGAGAAGTTCCCAGAGGCTGTTTTAGACACTTGATAAAAAAATAACTTATAGTTAATAATTCCGAAGTTTCTCCAATGAAAAGAGTAATGCATCAACATGATGATGCAATATATACTGACCTTCCTTAAGCCCCAAACAATTACCCCATTCCAGCAGAGTAATCTTATGGTCATCATTCTCATCACAACTGTCCAAGAAAGGTGCAATACAGTGTTCCATGGCCATCAGAGGAGCACGTATAGGAAACAATTCGTGCCTTGAAACATGCCTAAATAAATGTCATAATGTCAGCATTACTTTTAACTTAATAGTAAAATTGACTAACACAGGTATATTCAGATTTTAATCTTATCCCTATCATGCGATTTTTACACGTCTCGAAAGAAATCATCGAATCTCACATAAACAGAGTAGCATATTGTTATGAATTTTTCCACTGAGGCAATGATGGCACAGTTTTTACGGTATAAAAATATTTATTCTCTCTTCAAGAGCTCACAAATATTATTCGAAGAACAGTCACTATCAAGCTTCCATACAAGCTTCAATAAAAACGACTTCGTATACAGCGATTATACAAGCTCACTCCAATAGGTGTCTAAGACATCAAGAAATCCTTAACGTGTCAAAATCGGAGAACTTTCCGAAAAAGGACTTTAAAAGTTGTTTCTGAAACTTTTATGGCCAAACACAGAAATGCATTACAGCAAATGGAGATTACTTCCAAACATATTAAATGTGTGCGTAATTTAAATAATATTTTCGGAGTTATTAGATTTGTCCTGGGAATTAATAGCCGCCCCTTGTTTTAATCAGATCAGACTGAATGGTGTTTTTCATCACTCCTGAAAAATTGGTAATCTTTGGATTGTATATTCTTATTGAAACTTATTCAGTGGTTATTATTCACTCCGACTATTCGATTAGGTAATCAATCTAGGTAACTTTGCTAGTCTTGCTACTAAACTAACCTTCCTGAGTTCATCCAGGTAATGTAACCGTGTGGTTTCCCTGTTCATAAAGAGTCGTACTATTTTTTTTTTTTTTTTTTTTTTTTTAGTATTTAAGTATGCTGCCAACCAAATATGTCAACAGAAGGGTTTTTTTGCGGCAAAAGATGGTCCCCCTGAAAAAAGACCATCTTGCATTCAATTCAGTTTTTCATTGGAGATTTTCTTTACCTTTGAAAAAAAAAAAACCTCATGCGAAAACATTCCTCCATTGAAATGTTTACTCATGTTATAACAATATTTTTTCGCAGTTAGGCTCTTGCACACAGAAAAATCCGTAGCAATCACCCCTACCTGTCGTGTGGATGTACGTCGAGGTCGCAGAACTTCCAGATGACCGCATTCACCCACTTCCGGTCGTTGGTCTTCTCTGCTTCCTTTTCCAGTCTAAGTGCCGTCCCTCGCAGTTCGTCTCTGCGCGCAAGTTCCTGCATCACGTTGAACAGCCAGTCACGCATGCGGCGAGGGAAGTCCACCAGTTCTTCAGCAGTGCACTTGCCGATGTCTGGAAAAGATGCATTGGGAAGCAATCGAATTTGGTGTCGACAGGTGAAGTTTAACGTATAAACAATATGATGCACATGCAAATAGTAGAGTTGTAGACATTCTTACTTGGTTGAACTCGTGTGTCAATGTAAGTGTTCTAGTCCGAGAGGGGACTGCAATTTTTGGACCCCATCGGACATCATTCTGAATTTTGTATAGAAATTGGAGAAGAGTGAGTAGATTACGAATCCACTGGTCTGCCGTGGCAAAAATGGCCGAAACTGATCAAAAATCGACTTGGAATGAGTTGAACCAAAATCCGATTGCCAAATATGTCATAACTTGCCAAAAAGAGAACAAAGTTTTTCGTCTGGCAACCCCCTGCATTTTGATTTTCATTGAGAGAAAGCGCAAACGATTTCTGATCTCTGGCTCGGAAAACTTGTATCTTTTAAAAGTAAGCCAAATTGGCGACATCAGTTACGTCATCAGTGACGTAATGTTTCTTGTCAATTTGGCTCATTTGTGAAAGATGCAAGTAAGCCACAGCCACACATCCGAATCGTTAGCAATCTTCTTAATTGAAAATTAAAGAGTGAGGGTTACCAAATAAAAAAAATACTCATTATTTGGCAAGTTATGGCGCATTTGGCAATTGGATTTAGTTCAACTTATTAAAAGTCGATTTTTGACCAGTTATGGCCAATTTTGCCACGGCAGACCAGTGGATTCGTAATCTACAAACTTTTTTCCAATTTCTATAAAAAATTCAAAACGATGTTCGATGGTGTCCAAAAATTGCAGTCGCCTCTCAGTCTATTCTGATTAATTATCGAGTTCTTCATAGTCAAACTACATCTCCGAAAAAATGTGTTTGCATATGGGTTCTTATTAACAAATAAGGATGTTGATAACTAGAAGCATTTATCTATTAGTTGCTTTTTAAACCTTTGATTACCATTTTCATACAGTCAACTCGCGATAACTCGAAGGTCAAGGGACTGGCCAAATTCTTCCGAGCTATCCGAAGTTCACGTTATTGAAAGTCACTTGGTAGTTGTTTTCTATTCAAGGCATATTCTTAGGACCTAATGAAAACTTCGAGATAAACGAATATTCGACTTATGAGACTTCGAGTTATCGCGAGTTGACTGTAAAAAGTTAAACAACGTTACAGTGGACTACGGATTATTCGTAGTAAAATCACATGATCGAAATAGTGTGTATGGGTGTTCTTATTACCAAATAAAGTTGTTCGTTATTAGAAATATTTATCTCCCAGTTTTGTAACACTTTGATTACCATTTTTTTATTAAAGGTAAAACAGCGTTCTGATTCACAACGTATTCCTCACAGTCAATTCACCAGCTACTTTTAAATGGAGCTTTTGTGCTAGCAACCACCAAAAATTTTGATGGTATTTGCTTGCTTCTAATGGTCACATGATTTTTAACCCCTTCAGTGAACTTCCAACAGAAATACTATCAGTCTGACTGGCAGAGCCCTATCAAGACTTGAAGAGAAACCCGCCTTTAAACCGGGATCCCCATTGCAACCTATCAGGTTGATGCATGAAATTAACAATTTATCCCCCAAAATATCACCTTAAATCTTTCTTGCTGTAAAAGTAAACGGCATAATCAGACCCTGCTGACTGTCATAAAATTCTGCTATAGTCAATCAGAATTCTGTCGACAAAAACCAAAAAAATGCAGCATACCTAAATCCTTTCTGGTTTCATTCGTTAATATAAGTCCTGTTTCTTTTTTACACATATTAGCGCTTTGTTTCCTTATGCCAGACCATCAGAATTTCTTTCATATAATTCATGAAGCTCAACCATTCGGACAGAGCTTCAAAAATGATCTAATCTTTGACAATCTGAATATCAGAAGCCTTTGCTATAGTTTTTTGTACGAAGGTGTTTTTTTGGGTTTTTTTCCCCGAGGCTTCTAAAAATGATGATCAAGAGGCAATATTCTGTTAATTAGTTGTTAAGTGGAAAAACAAGCATAAGCCATCCAAAATTCTTGTTCATGCCACATGAAAGTGCCCCCAAAACAATGAAAGTTGCTTGATGAAATGACGTATTATCAACTGCTTTTGAAGTATCGTCTTGGTAAAGTCGGAACATGTGAACAAGAAGATATAGACTGTCTTCTATATCCATTTTTTTTTTTTAAACCTCTTTATTTACTGACCCGATTTATAAGCCACCGTCCGGTACTGGATATCCACTGGGGCTTTAAAATCCACTTCTATGAAGTTCGTTTTGCAATTGTAGGATGGCAGCACAAGTTCAATGGACAATTCCCGCATTTTTTAAAAACGAGTGAAATTTGTTAATATTCATGAAGAATTTCTTTCTGATTCCAAATATTCAAACAAAAGTTCTTTAAAAAAATTAGTTATTAGAATATTAAGAAAAGAAAATGCCCCAATACCAGTCCGATCAAAACACTCAACTTTAGCTGTGACATCAAAACTTCCTACCGTTTCTATGATTATCGTGAGGTTTCTGCCAAATAGTTGGTGTGTGTTTGGCATCGGTGCTTAGTAGGCAATTGAAATATCCCATACCGGTTGGCGCAATTTGCGAGAAACTTGCAAAACCGGTTTCCGCTGCAGCGTTTCAAGTCAAGTTGTTTGAGATGTAGTGACGTCACATTCAATTCGAGCCGAATGAACCATTTTCTCGCCTAAGTCTAACAGGGGAACCTTGATTGCAAATTAAAAAAAGAAAAAGCGCATTAAGTAGAAATTTTTGTGTTTATGGCCTTTTCGAAACATTTTGAATTGAATAAAAAAAAAATGCAGAAATTGTCTACTCTTTTTATAACACATGGGCGATTTTCAATCTTCTAGGCACTCATCTTGGCCTTACACCGTCTTTTACATGTCTTTAGCAAGCTCCCAAAGAGAAATAAGCTTGTACTGCTATCCAATAATTGATAAATGAACTTTAGAGAAATGAATTTCGAAATCCCGTCGAGTCTCAACACGTTTAAATTTATACAATACTGTGAGAAAACTGACAGGAACTATATGTTCCGCCAGTAAATAAAGCGTTAAAGCTTTAGGAAATATAAATGTTAGGGTTAGATGAGGGTTAAGAAATATAAATATTCGTTGATGACTTGTTCTCTTTCAAGCAATATACAGAAAAGTTCACTTACTTTCAAGGTTGGCATGGTTGAAACCAAGTGTTTTTTTCTTTAAAAAAAATAATTTTTTTTTTTAAATAATAATTTAAAATAGTAATTTTATTCTCGCAAAACAACCAAATGTTTTTTTTTTTTTTTTTTTTTGGGGGGGGGGGGGTTAAGAATAATTCAAATTGTATTTTTATTTGTTTATTTATAATTAGACACTATAAATTATTTGATGTTGTAATATCTTCTAGTTTCAACTAAAAGTTTTCTATTTCAAAGATAACTTTTTCAAAAGGAATTTATTGAAAATGTAATAGTTATAGAATGATGGCGAATGCAAGAAAATGATATAAAAAAAAAAAGTTTAATGCTGATGTATTGAAGGAAGTTTAAGTAATTCTTACTGCAAAAGCAACTACAAAAAATGTTGAGAGAATTTTGTCTACTTTTGGAGTTGTACAATTGTTTCGTAAGACTGGGTTTAGAAAAAGCCTTAAAACTTGTTTTTTTTTAAATGATACATCCTTACTGTTAAATCGTAAATTTGTTTTTAAACGGGAATAAAGAAATAAGAATTTAGTTTTCTTTCTATTATTTTTTAAGAAAATAATTCACTATATGAAATATACACTCTAAGATTAACATGACTGAGTGATGAAATTGTAAATGAAAAATTATACGAACACTATAGATGGAATAAGTTATTATCTATTTAAAAATAAATCTTATAATTAAAGACTATTGAACAGTAAGTTTTTATATTAATCTAATAGATATACTAATGTTTTATAATTGTTCAAAATTATCAATTAAATTTAAATTATAGGCTGGAATTTTAAATTTGTTTCTAAAATAAAAGTTTTGTATCATTTTGAACAATATATCACCATTACTGATGAATCTAAGAGCAATATGTAGCATTATATTCATTTCCATGCATTATGTAGTAAACAATTACTATTGTATCATACTGTATACATTCAATTTAAAGAATAGTATCTCTAAGTAAAACATTAAAATTTAATATGATTGGAATGTCCACATAAGTTGCAACAATTGTTTATTTACTTAATTTAAATTATTTTCAGAAAGAATATTAATTGTTATTTGAACATTAATTATTATAGTTAAAGTCAAATTTTATTTATAAATATGTATGCATGTTATTAGAAAAGGATTTTTTTTTTTTTAAACTGGTTGTTTTTTTCAACCCTGCTTACCTTTGCATGGGCCATAATAGTCAATGTGCACATGCTTGTATTTATCGAGTTTGCAGCCGTCTAAGTCTTCTGTGCATAGGCAGCGCATTCGGTACAATTCGCAGTCACTGTTCCAAGTTTCATTATGGTTACTGCAAACCTACAATGGAATATAGGAATTTTTTTCTGAATATAACACAACATGTAGGCATTCAGTTTAAGTTCAATACCTTTAGACTGAGAGGGTAACTGCAAGTGCAGGTACCTTAGTAGGCATTCAGTTTAAGTTTAGACTGAGAGGGCAACTGCAAGTGCAGGTACCTTATCGAACATCATTCTGAATTTTTTTTAGAATGCAGTGAAATGTTAGTAGATCAAAAATGGCCGAAAGTATATAAAAGTCGACTTTGAATGAGTTGAGTTGAATCTGATTGCCAAATATGTCATAACTTAATTTGATTTTCCCATTTCCCAAAAGATATTCTTTTAATTGTTCATCCTTGCACAATTGATAACGTTTTGCATAGGCTTTTCTTTTATAAATTTATTGATATTTTAATTGATTGCCTTGATTTAATCTCAATAATCGAATTTCATACCCTAAATCGCAGTTAAAGAAAAAATAAACCTTTTTAATTTGCCATATAATTCTAAAAATTATGCCATAAAAATACACTTATGTAGTTTTATAAATTAAATACTATATTTTCCAATAAAGCTGCACCCTAAATAAAATGAATGGTAAAGAACAACAGACTTCTACTAAGTGCTAATTATATTGCATGAGATAGTTTAACTCTTCGTTACTAAAATCAAGGTACACTATGTCCGTAGAACAACAGTCTCTACTATCCTTTAGGACATTTCATCGACTTCATTGATAGATTTGGTTGAATGGAAAATCAAATATTCTGCTCGTTTCCCAGGGGCAAGAAAAATTTAGAAGCTACACAAATACTACGAGTGCTCTTTGTCTATAGTATGTAGATAGATATTGTCGTTTTACCACATGACAACAGAGAGTCGCTAAAACCATATACCTTGTTACAGGAATGGCATGCAGGCAGCTTGTCTACATGGAGACCTCATGTCAGTAAGAGATTGATTTTCATCCTCCCTCTTCAAAAAATTAACATCTTGTTTTTTCTGGAACCCATCACTCTTTAATTTCAATTAAGAAGGCTGCAGACGATTTTTGTCTTTTTTGGTGCCAATATCTTTCATCTTTTAAAAATCAGCCGAGTTGGCAATAAATATTACGTCATCAGTGAAGTAAAATTTATTGCCAACTTGACTCATTTTTAAAGGCTGGAAGTATCTTTCGCCAGAGAATAAATATCGTCTGCACCTATGGTCTGCACTCTACCTCATTGAAAATTAAATCGGCAATCCGAATTAGTTCAACTCATTCAAAGAGGATTTTTTAATAATTTCGGCCATCTTTGCCCCGGCAGACCTGTGGATTCACGATCTATTAATCTTTCTCTATATTCTATATAAAATTCAGAATGATGTTTGGTGGGGTATCTAAACTTGCAGTCGCCTCTCGGACTACTAACAGAATTTCTCCACTTACCATTCGTCTCGAATCTCCCTCACTCGGACACTTGGGGACGCAACTACACTGGGCTTTTCCATTTTCATCAATTTCGCATTGTTTACCAGGTCCACACTTGTGCTTGGCACACGGATCTACATTTGAAAAGAAAAAGAATTAATTTTTTGTAAGAACTTTTTACCGGCTATTTTGAAAGACATTTAAAGCCGATTCTGAATTTAAACTGTAGAGGGCATAACTTTTTAAGTCTTCGCATGAACAACAACCTTTACTCTATTTTAAAATTTAACTGACCTCTTATTGTTACTAAAATCTTTAAAAAAATCTCTATAAACCTTATTTTTCAATATTGTCGAATGCTTCATTTTAGTTAAATAAAGAAAAAATACGTACACATGTGTAGTAGGGTGGATCGTTCTTCTATGGAGAAAAAAAAAATATTATTAATCAAAACCTACCTATGGGGAAAAGATGTTCTATGATATAGAGATTAGGGAAAAAATAATAAAAAAAATTAAATTTAAAATTTTGCACTGCCACAAAGGGGTTGAATTTTCGAAAAAAATGCAAAAACTCACAATTTCCGTTAATTGATTTTACACTAAAATTAATTGTTTTTTACAATATAAATCCTAAAAAAGTGATGATTACTGAATAATTAGTAGTACAATGTACATTTCAACCTTTTTTTTACCCAACTCCCTCACCCCCATATCACCGTTGAATCGGCCCTACAACCCTATAGTGCAGTTGTCAGCGGCTTACGGAATTCGACGCCTAATCGTTGAGCGCTGTTCTTGTAAAGTAAATTAAATTACAATTTTATTATGTGACATTTGTTTGTTTGTGTACTTGGACTAATACTGTACTGTGGCGTTGTTAAGAAAAGACATGATTTGTCCTATATTTGGGTCAGGCTGTAATATGCCCACGATTATGCTTCCTACGTACGAAAAACGTAATAAAGTGCGTATATTGGCACTCAAAAAGCAAAGTACAGTGTATTTAAATACACTTTTCTCCGCACGTCAATAAGTTGCAAGTAAGTTAGGAGAGACCTGGAAACGAGCTTTAATACCAATAAATGACCACTACAGCATTTTGAGAAAAATAAGTTCATACTACGACAAATAACGCTCTTTCAAAGCTAGAAAAATAACTGAAAGCTATCTCAAGGAAAGCACATCGTAAGTTTTGTTCATGCGTCGATTTGGTTGTTTTCAGATTATCTGGCACCATCAGCAACACGAGAGCTATAATGTGCCGAAACATTCGTCATTTGACAAGCCAACATACATTTACAAACACCCATGCCTTACACGGGACTCGTACCCGCAACTTCGCGGTCTAGAAGCTAGCACACTAACCACTATACCGTTTGGTCGGCTAGGTCATGCGTCGACAATGACATAGATACAACAATGTTGGTTGCGATAATAGGTAGTCTGTCAACACAGGTATCAAAGAAGGTGTTATACGAAATATGGAACTGATTCTGAAGCGTCCACTACAATGGTTTGTGTGCCAGTTACAAGCCAAAGATTGACCTTATGCGAGATACTACCTGTAGTTTCATTCACGTAAACCTAACCTATGCGAACTGACTAACAAGAAAAACTTAAGTACTTATCAACTGTGCTTAATGGAAATTTGTGAAGCCATCACTGCGGACAAAGCAGCGAAGGGCTGTGAAGAGGAACTCTGGAAAGATTCGCCACTCAAGGTGGTTTACAATCCCCAACAGAATTCTCATGTTTTATTTGACTTAGAAGAAGTCCAACCAAAGCTTTATTGAGATTAATTACGTTCATCGTAAAAGTCTAGGCACCTATGTGATTCAAGATCAAAACCAAACAATAGGTAATTTATGGTCATTGATCCAGTAATTTTTGAAACGGGGGTTTGGGCTTTCCTAAAAATATCCTGATATCAATGCTAGCTGACGACAGAAATAACACTAAGGAATCGGTCCTCCAAAGAATTTTGAATTTGCACAAAGTCAAACGGTCTGCTGCAACCCAAACCCTTTTAGCGATTAATATCTGCATCTTAAACATACCAACTTTCGACCCTTGTGTGACAGATTATGTGAACTTGATTAAGTGAGAGAATGTGACAGAACGATTTAGTGATGACATGATTTCAGAAGCAATAGTAAACCCAGCAATCATTTTTAGAGCAAGATTACCTACTCTCAAGGGTTTTCCCAGTCACACTCAAGCTACAGAACGAATAGTCACAGAAGCATTTTCTGCTGTAAGCGGATCATACAGAAGAGATGGGTTAAAAGAAATAGCCTGGAATCACGAAACCTCAATCCAGTTTTCAACACCAAACGTGATTACCGTTCACTGTAATTCCGAAGATTTTTTGACTTTTCTTGATTTAATTCTTAAGAAGCTGTAATATGTTCCTAAAGCTTTTTTTTTCTGTAACCATTTAGTATATGTCCTCTCATTCCAATAAACATTTAAAAGTACTAAAGGCTTGTTTCACTTAAACAAAAATCACTTTGACATTTTACCATTAAAAAGCTTAAATACCAAAACTTCATCCCCCTTGCAAAGAGCTTAACATAAAATTTATTATTTTTATTTTATTTTTCCCTTAATTAATGTACCTCAGAACATCTTTTCTGTACAGGTAGGTTTTGAAATTCTTCAGAAGAAAAATTCAATAGACTTCAACTTTTTGCTATAAAAAAGCTTAAATACCTAAAATTCATCCTCCTTGTGGCAGTATTGAACTTAAAATTTAATTTTTTTAATTATTTTTCCATGTATCTACATACCATAGAACATCTTTTCCCCATAGGTCGGTTGGTTGTATTTAGATTATCTGGCGCCGTCAGCAACACGAGGGCTATAATGCTCCGAAACATTCGTCATTAGACAAGTCAACATACATTTACAAACACCCATGCCAACACGGGACTCGAACCCGCAACCTCGCGGTCTAGAGGCTTGCACGCTAACCACTATACCGTTTGGTCGGCGCCCCCCTAGGTCGGATTTGAAATTCTGAATTTTTTTTTTTTCGATCCACCCTAATGTGTAGTAAAAACTAGAGGTGTGGAACATTGCACAACTTTCATTTACATTATACTATTACTGAT
Organism: Linyphia triangularis; assembly: GCA_963978545.1. NCBI lineage: Eukaryota > Metazoa > Arthropoda > Arachnida > Araneae > Linyphiidae > Linyphia > Linyphia triangularis. The sequence continues at coordinate 18,752,260 of OZ021725.1, forward strand.
GTGGATTTGTGTCATTTACTATTTTTATATTTTCCTCATTCATTGAGAATAAATGGCCAGTTTGGTGATATTTTTTGCGTTAGTTCTTATATGCCTCTTTTTTTAAAAAAAAAAAAAAAAAAAAAAAAAAAAAAAAAAAAAAACACCTTCGCCAAAATGGGATTATTTTGGCGATATTTATTTCGATAATTCTTATATTGTTCTTTGTTATAAGTGAAACTGCGGAGAGGTGAAGAAATGAACGCCGATGAGGTATACTCTCTATAGGAAAGAGAACTGTGTGTTGAAGGCATTCGTTTTTTAACTTTTTACGCCATTAAAGCATTTTTACGGGAATTTCAGAGGTGGGGATTAAACATCCTTAAGAGGCATTAAACATCCTTTTACCACAGCGATTTTGAACAAAATCATTAGAGCAGTTTTTATCAATCATTGAAAAACATGATTTTTTTTTAATGTCAGCTACCTTATGCGCATGCGCGATTTTGACGAAAACCTTAATGGTAGGTCCTTGTCCCATCACCAACCTTCACACCAAATTCGAACATAGTAGATCTATTTCTTCGAGTTATGCTGACCACAGACACACATTTTTTCTAGATCACTTTTTTGAGATCACGGTGTTCCAAAAGGCAAAAAAATTAAAAAAAAAAAAAAAAAAAAAAAAAAAAAAAAAAAAAAATTACCGAATACTATACTTACCCCTACGTATTACGTATGGGTAATTGAAAGTAATAAATCGCTTCTGATTTTACCTAAGTCACGGGACTCTGATTTGACAGGACTATAGCACTTGCAATCTTACCCATTTCTGTTTTTCTATATTTAAAATGGTCGATCGTTCTTTAAACGATTCCTTATTTATAAAACCTACTAGGGGGTTCCGCCCCTGCTCTCTGACGCTCACCAACCCTCGGGGATTGCTTCAAGTCTAAGAAGATTGCTTTTTAATCAAATCCCCTCCTCGTCTCCTCCACGACTATATTCGATCACGATCTCTAAAGTTCACTTGTACGGCAGCTGCAATCGCTTAAAAACCCGGAATCTGCAGCATCTTTCGAGGTCGAATGCCAACCTCACTTTACCCATCTCATATTCAGGAAACATTAAGTTGAAACAATGGCCGATCGGTGGGGAAAAATATAATTTTAGTAGTTTCAAGAATGAAATTGATTTTCTAGCAATGAAAATGTCTAGAATTTTTTTTTTTTTTTTTAATTTATTTATTTCTTGAAAAAACGACTTTAGGTTTAATCCAGGATTCATGCAATCGATAGATTTACATTTGCATAAAATGTTAGATAAGGTTAAAGTTTGCTTACTTATAAGACTTCATTTTAGAAAAAAAATTCGTGAAATTATTCAAGAATCAACTTATTTTAACATATAAGCTAGGTAATCGAAATAAATTATTTTAATTTAAAAGACAAACCAACAATAAACCATTATATAAAAAAATTGACGCATTAATTTGTTCAAATAAACATTTGAATTGGCGAATGTAAATTAACACAAAATACCGCACGCTGCATTGGCGGCTCGTAGTCGAAAATGTTAGTGCAGCTGGAAACATGCGACTTCCCAACAACCCCTTCCCCCCTCAACCACACACACACTTTCCACAACCATATTCAAATTTTTTTTAAATTAAATTCAAATTTATTTTCAGAACAAAATAGTATACTTCACACTAATAAAATAACTCTCTATTCTTCAGATGATACCATTATCTTACAAAAATTCCATCCAGAGATTATTAAAGCAGAAATTCTCAAGGGCAGCCGAAGTCATAAAATCGCTGATCTGGCTGCCTCGCCTTCACATTGCATAGAGGAAAGCTCTATTGGAATCTATTGGTTACCATGGCAACGTCGCAGCCGAAATACGTTTCAGGAACACATGGCTGCCGTTCGGAGGAAGATCATCTTGATTGGAAACATTTTAATTTTCGTCGTGAATTGAGTATTGCGGCAAGAAGTTTGCTGTTTATAAGATTTTTTTACACTCTTACCGTAGAAATTGGATCGTCATTTTAGAAAATTGTAAAATACATAATTTTATTTTTGAACTAATTTAGGTACAGCCTGGCTGCACTGGTTGTAGTACACGAGCCGCAAATGGCACACAGTACTACCAGCACAGTGGACACACATTTAGGAACATAGTGAGTGGAGTTCCTATGTTCCTAAAAGTGTGTTGCGATTGGCCACAAACATGTCACAGGAGTTGCCATTCGATGCAACCCCACTCCTAATTCCGCTCTGCATAAGGCCCGTAAAATATCTTGTGAGATTTTTTAACTATGAAAAATGCCATAAATATATTACTTTTTTTTAAAAAAAATACTACTTAAAATACTGCGACCAAAAATTTATGTAAATACAAGGATTTTAAATGGTCCCGTCACTGGAAACTCCTGAGATATTTTGAACAATCGAAGTCCACCTTTATTAAAACATCTTGAAACTTTGAGATAGGTCGAATGAAAGGACGGCTCGATGAAATTTTTGCATGTTTGCAATCAGTGTGTCATATTTGACCATCGATATAGATAAACAACTGGATAGACTGCTCCATTGTCAATTCAAAGAGAAAAACGCGCCAGGGATTGCGAAGCTGGTGGGAAGATTAACCAATCACAGTTCACTTTTATAGTTGAATGGAAATGCGAAAAACCTTTTAAAATGCTAGAGTATATATTTTTTTGCACATTATTATCAATTGAGGTCTACTATTGACATTTCTGCTGTGTACAACCAAAATTTTATTTTCAATCCTCGGCAATCCGTATTTTTTATCCCACCAACGGCATCTGGCAACGGTTTCATTTCCCCAGCGTTAAGCAGTCTATCCAGTTGTTTATTTATATCGATGTATTTGACCAAATAAAAATAAAAAATCATGTACAGCGAATCGCAACAAAAAAAAATTCGAGGTCAATTATTAGAAATGATTACAATAGTGCAACGAATTTTCTCAGCAATGCAGTTTTTGATGATGCTACTACTTTTCGGACGCACAATTTTTACAAAATAAAAACTATAATTTATTCTTCGTTTCCAGAGATTTACGAAACTTCTTTTAATAACAGTGAACAAACATTGGCGACGCTTTTATACTTGCTGGCGAACTTTCTTGCAAAATTAAGAGCAAACGATTTTGCAATCAGAAAAAGTAGAATAATCACGAGAATAATTATCTCCGAGTGTTGCCAACTTTTTTTTTTAGCCTTTGTATTATCACTGTTGACAAATAAATTTAATAAAATAGAACTTTAAAAAGAAATATGCACACTATTTACAATTATTTATAGAAAAATTTCGTAACAATATTTTCTACATCTGATGAATAATAAAGTTAAAATGTAACAAAATATGCTGTTTTGAAAAAAAACTCCAGCTGCCATAGAATTTTAAAACCGACCAATGGCCTCTCTGTTCCTAAGTGCTTATCCTACATCTTCAGCCACATGTGGAGTTCTTTCTTAAAAGTTTCAAATGGAAAATAGATATTCTATTACATTTTTGGAGGGAAAGAAAGATATACAAGACGCTACCTTCCGCATATCCTCCTTTACTGGTGTCGAATTCGTCCAGTAGAAGCTCGTTCTCCAGTGTGTGGGGCTTCTTCTTCCTCTCATCGTCCACTTCGTCCTCTTGCAGAAAGTCCATCACGTCTCTGGCAGGAGTATCTTCCTCTTTCGGAAAATGCTTCTTCTTTCTGTGAGCCTGTAAATGACCCACAGAATTTTTTTTTTTAAATCCTCATTTGTTTTCCCTTTATCAATTATTTATTATTAAACGATCAAGTGTGCCAAATGGCATTATCCAATATCCAAGTAACCATTAATACATTACTCCATTTTAATTCTTTTAAGCTTTAAATATGTTTGGGAAACTATGTTGAAAACACGAGTCAAATACCAGTATCTATCAATAGAGAAGATATGAAATGGTTTGTAAAATAGTTACTAATAGAAGAAATACACTTCAAAATTCGAAAAATTCATTAAATAAAAAACTTATTAAAAATAATAAAGGCTAATGTAGCTCATAACAAAGTAATAAAGGCTAATGCAGCTTATAATAAAAATAATAAATTAATCTTTTACTGTAAGTTTTATGCATTTTGAATTTTTAGAATGTGCGTTTTTCCTCGAATGTATCTATATTGTTGTTTGTTCCTTACTTTAAAAAAAAATTCGAAATTTCATTGCAGTTTTCGGGCACATAGTAGTTTTTTTTTTTTTTTTTTTTTTTTTTTTTAATTTTCTTATACAGACCTATATCCTATATAGATACAATTGCAGTTTTCGGGCACATAGTATTTTTTTTTTTTTTTTTTTTTTTTTTAATTCTTTTATACAGACCTATATCCTATATAGATACAATTGATTTAAAAGTCATACAAAAGATTTCATAAGAAGGATTTGAACTGAATTTCTTCTACAAATTTATTCTTCAAAAAGTAAGGACATTAACAAAATAATAATAATAATAATGCAGTTGTAAAAGGTTCATGGCAAAGGATTCTCCTTTTCATTTAAATGTTGTCATTATTTCTGTCCAAGCCTTCGTTTGAATTGTAAATTCTACAAAAACTGTCATAATGGATCCTTGTATAGTTATATGTATGCGGAGTCAACATCAAAAGTACCGATGTTGAATACCGGATTCATAATTTATTTATAATGTTTAGTAAAACAAGTAAGTTTTTTTTTATTTCATTTTTCCTCGTTTATACCAATAAAAAAAATTCAAGTTCTTTTAAATTGAAGAATTATAATAAATACAAGTATGCTTTCTATTGCGGAAGTTAAACATTAGTAAGAGAAATAAATAATTTTTATCACTTTGTTTCATTCTATTTTGTACAAACAGTCCGCATATACTGTTATGGAATGAGAAAATGTAAAAAGAAAGTGATTGTATAGAATATGTCAGGTGCTAAGCAAATAAAAGTACGAGATTTCATTAAAAGACTTCGCAAGCAAATCATGTGAACTCAGAAAAAATATTCACAGTAAAAATTAAAATAACACCTTTTTCTGGCTGAGCTTTTATTGTATTTACTTGGCGTGAAACTTTTCACAAACATTTTTTTTTTTCTTGTTAGGCACAAATTATTTTAAGTTACGAGATAATTTTCAAAACACAAATGAGGTGAAAAACCCAGATGAAATTTTAAAATTAAAATGCTAATTTAAATTATCATACCTTTTTAGAAGCTACAACAGCCACAAGTAGTAGAAAAAAGAAAAGCTTTCGAATTTCCATTTTGATAAGAATCTGTAAAAAATCACAGTTTTAAATATGCGAGTATCTTTTTAATATTAAGCTAATATTACAAACAAGATTCTAAATTGTTACTTTAAAAAGTGTATTTAGATTTACTCCGGATATCTGAAATTTAAAAGTAATCTTTTCTCAAATTTCGAATTTCATTCGTGTTTTTTAATACTGACATTTATAAAGGTGTCAAAAAACTTTTAGAAACATCCTTAAAATTAATTTTGAACGAATTTTAACATTAAATGGTGTTTCTTTATGTTCCTCTTTTTAGCTCGTTGACTGAAATAAATTGGGTACGTGCATTTCTTATCACCTTGTATTGTTAATATTTTAAATTTTTAAATTATCGTCTGTATTTTTCGGTGTTTTTTTTTTTTTTTTTTTCTATATATATATATATATATATATAAATCTAGAAATGTGTGGTACTTTCTAAAAAAAAAAAAAAAAAACGTTCCGCCTTATGAAACTTATAAAAATTTTCCTCTCTTTATAAACTTGCAAAACTTTCTTTCTCTCCAACATATAAAACTTTATAATTTTAAAAACTTTGTTTTCACATACGCAGTTAAAAAAAAAAATAATAATAGTTAGTTAAATCTGTGGAATTGAGAGAGAGAATATTTGTCGTTATGTCGTTCAAGCGGTTTAACCTCTTAAGTTATAGCAGGATATGAATTCGCATAACATTTCTTCATATTTAGCTTCACTTTTTAGTGTAACTGAAGATATATCTTTCTCAAGAATAAGATGATAAGTTTGTTTAGTTTGAGACTCATATTAGATACTTTCTAAAGAGATAGACGTTTTATTTCCGACAGATAACAGTTCTTCCTCATGACTGCCGCAAGATAACTGCAGCGAAAAATAAGTCTAACCCCGATTGAAAAATTTGGATTCTATTTGTAATTCTCATACTTTGTAACCCAAAAATTAGTGAATTATTGGATTATCAGTGGTTTTTATGATTTCATATACGTCTATACTAAACTCCAACTTAACTTGACATCACTAGACGATAGATCTTCACGTGCTCATAGGCAATTAATCCATTTTAGCGGAGTGAAGACATAATTCTCGCCAAACCTTATAGCCTTTTGTGCTCTACAGGGTTGTGGTTTGGCGAACATTATGCTTTCACGCCGCCAAAATGGATTAAATACCTATGAGCACTGTGACGATCTACCGTCTAGTGATGTCAAGTTAAGTTGAAGTTTAGTATAATCGTTTAAAAAGTAGCTCGGTAGCCAACCCACTGGCGGTCATGCACTTATATATGCGTCATTTGATTCTCAGTTTTTCCAGCAATACACAACATTTTTAAATTTATAGATAAAATTTAAAATAATATATTTTTTTAAATATTTTTATTAGGATAATAGTTTATAACCTATCTAAAATAAATGAATAAAAAATAATGTTAAAAAATTATTTATTTGAATTAAAAATATAATTTAAAAATTATTGCAGGAAAAACAATTGTAGAATTTCGTCCATATCCTTGACCGTCAGTGGGTTAAAATATACAATACTTGTGTGACTTAAGCAATTCCTTATATCCCAACCACTAATCTCTTTCTACAACTTCTGTCTAGCTAATATGTGGTTTCTGCTCTGCAAACAGATGAAACCAACCAAATACTCCCCCCCCCCCATAATTCTATCCAATAGGTTGCCAATGGTTACAAAGAGATTTTAACTATCTAGTAGTAGTAGTTAGAGATCAGTGATCTCTAACTAACAGTCCTATTTGCACAGTTTGTTAAGTGTCCTGAACAGTTACTTTTCCTGTATTACGAGGTATTAAAATTACCGCGACGATATAGATATTTATGCATTTTTACTAAAAATATCTGCTCTTAACTGGTATCATATTTAGTTTATATTAGTATGAGTTCGCTTGTAATTTGAAATTTGAATACTCATAAATATTACTATACCATAGTTAAGTTCTATACACATATGCCATCGTTGCCACTTGTTAGGTTCGAAATTCTAAGGTAAGCATTTTGGCATAATAGAAAGTAGACTTGGGGATATTTTTAATTATTGAGAATGAATCTTTTTCACGAAATTAAAGATGTATATCACTTAAAAAAATAATAAGGAATTTTCATGTCAAAATATTCGTGTGAAAGAAAATAGTACCGTAATTGGTAAAAATACTAAATATGAAAACGCTGTCTGAGCCACCTGATGAAAGAGTGAATTCTTCGTTTAAATGCATTTCATACTTTATTTCTCTAAGATAATGTTACATTTGAAAATTATTATAGATTGTGGAAATATAACATGAATGGATTCGAACCATCTAATGGAAATGAACACAACTCCACAATCAACCATCAGATTTTGCACTTACTGGTTTAAATATCAACCTCGAAGTGGGAACTGAATTAGACATTAAAATTTAAAGAACTACCAAATATTTCTCTCATAAGGGGACTCAGTACCCCCTATAACCGTAATGAAAAATTATCGATTTTAGATTGACCTTTTCTTGGAGAGTTCTTAACAAATGAATTTAAAACTTTTTTATGTGTTAAATAGATCTTATACAAGATACCGAGTTAAAATTCGGTAAAAAAAATCACCATATTTTTTTTTTTTTTTATTTTTTTTTTTTTTTTAATTTATCTGACAATTTTTTGGGAAATAAACCTCGTTCGGTTTACAAAGATTTAATATTCTAAAAAATAACTTTGAGAATTACAAGGCATTTTTAACCTCAATTCAATACGTAAGTTTACGTATTACAATTTCATTAAAAAATAATAAGAATAATGGTATATCTCTACTAGTTAGTTAGAAAAGGTACACTGAAGTTTAAAATATCGCGTTTAGAGAAAATCAAAGTCTTATATTGTTAATAATTGATAGTTTGCATCATTAAAACTTAATATGACATACAGGGTGTCAATAAAATGTTGCACACATTTTGATGTTGAATAATTCCTAAAATAATGAAGATATAAACAAACTTATGGCATTTATACATAGAATAACTCATACATATTCATTTATAGTGAACGTTGCCATAAAAATTTCCTTTTCCTATTTGAATATCATTTCTTTTGTAAATATCGTCTGCCCGTGTTAAGCTTGGCGTCCACTATCGCTAAGCAGATCGGAGTGGATTAGAGCCAATTACAAGGCTGCCAATGTCTACTATAGCACGAGCCTCTAGCTACAATGGACGTTGACAGCCTTGTAATTGGCTCTAATCCACTCCGCTCTGCTCTACTCTGCTCAGCGATAGTGGACGCCTAGATTTATTAATTTAATTTTTTTTTTTCTTGTTTCTTTTTTAAATATCGTCTGCGCGCGTTATTAATTGTATGTTTTTCTTTCTTGGCCATCCAGATCACCTTATATAACGTCACTAGACCTTTTCATTTGGGGATTCGTAAAAGACATCGTTTAGGTGAGGAAAGTGTCGAATGTTGATGGCTTAAAGGCCAGGATAGCCTTTGAGGATACCGACATGCTTGTCCGTACCTAGCGCGAAATTGACTACCGTCTTGATATACTCCGCACGACGAACGGTGCACATGTGGAAGCCCATTGACAAGGGCTATAAATGTTTTTGAATCTATCTAACCATTAATGTTATCAATTTAAATTTATCTTCATTATTTTATGAATTATTCAACGTCAAAATGTGTCCAACATTTTATAGACACCCTGTATTTATAATTTGAGTAAAAACAAGAGTAATGCACCAATGGAAATGCAAGGAGAGGGGGGGGGAAGGGGGGGGACATTTTTTTTTTTTTAAATTTTTTTTTTTTTATATTATTTTTTTTTTCTTATGGGTATTGAATCCCTTCACATCGATTTCAGATTAATTTGCCACTGTACGAATAATTATTATCCACTGAAAATTGACCTTTCCAATTTTCTTATTGCTCCTCCTCTTAACAATGATGAATCATGCCAACTCTACAGGTTACCCAAAGCATCAGACATTCCACAAACGAATATTAATTGACTGATCATATTTCAGCAATCTATCTTGATTTTTACCTAAGGCTCAAGAACATTTCGCAATGCTTTTAGTTTCAAATGATAACTACCTTTTTTTTTTTTTTCTATTGAAAGGATTCACGCATATAAATCAATCCTCGTGAAAATATAAATGGAAATTACCAACTTATTCATTGGTAATTCAGATTATTCCAGGAATGTATTTAAATTTTATCAGCTAGTTCTGTGTTATTACATGAGTTAGTGAGCAAAAAATTCTACATGTAAATTGTATGGTTGTAAAGGTAAATATAGGTGCCACCAAGAGGGTGCATTTGCCCCCTCCTGGATTTTTAAAATTAAAAATCATGTGGAGAAAAGCGGTATGATACAATAGAAATAGAATATAGGTTATAAAATATTCAATGGACAAGAAATTTGATTTACAACTATTAATTAAGATTTGAAAATGAAAAATAAAAATTGAAACAATGAAGTTAACCTCCTTGCATCCCCTCAAGTGCAAAATAATTCTGCCGGCGACCGTGAAAGGAAGCACCAAAAGAGTTAATAAAAATAACGCTTCCTGACCAATAAGTAAACTTTAGCTCTTTGGAATACAATATAAGGTTAAAACCAAATGCAACCTTTTCTATATTTCAAATTTACTTCTAAATTAAAATATAAAGAGTAAAGAGTTACAAAAAATTAGCTATAATCCCTGTCAACTCATAATTTAATATCGGATAATTTTCCCCCGATTTTTATGGTTTTATTTGTATTGGTCAAAATTCTCCCTTACTAACAAATCTGAAAATTCTCCGGATGCTTTACTTTCTGTCAAGATAGGGCTATTAAATTTTTAACCTTTCATTACCCAGGCAGTAAAAAAAACAAAAAAAAACAAGACTCACTTTCTACAAATTAGTTTCCAGATGAGGAGGATAACCAGAAGAGTTTAAAAGAAGTTTATAACTCCTTCCACCAATACTTTTGCCATTAAAATAAGCAGGAAGTCTGGTGAAGATTTCTTAACTGTTATTCTTTCCCTAAATAGCGTCTGCAGATGTGCATATTTGCGAGAGATGGCTTCTGCGAAATGCAACAATGAGCTGATGACAGTAGCAAAGAAAATGTTTAGTTCTCAACTGACTACACACTGACGATGGATAGAGTGGGGTGATGTCATGCTAGTCTTTCATCGTCACTTCATCCAAAGTGACCAATTGATGTGAAGGTTTACGATGTCTGTTAACAGGGGGCGCAGTGAGTTTTCTAAAAAATTTAGGAAGGAAATTTAAGGATAAATTCCAAAAATGTCAGGAACATTTTAGGGATGATTATTAAAATTTTAGGGAAAATTCTAAAATTATTTGGGAATAATTAAAAAATACTTAGGGATATTTCTTTTGAAGCTGACATTGGCTCCTAACACAGACATATTCTTTCCAAAGCTTGTTTCAATACCGACAAAAACTGCCTATTTTCAAAAAATTGAACTTTAAAACAACTTTTTAGAAAAATAACAGTTTATAGTTAAACAATTATGTTATTTTAGCCGAACAAGCGAATTTAATTAAATCCACTTTTCTCATTCGGTGGAATATTGGGATTTTTTCGTGGGAATTGGTGAAAAATTGAGGAATTTTCGTGGTTTTTTAAGCTAGTGACTTAACTGAACATCAGAACATCTATGGCAAAAGCCTAAATATAAGCAGCTCGAAGTAGTGGGCAACTACTTAAAACTGAGCGCTTTCTACCACATCCATTTCACAAATATACTGGCTTCTATTTTTAAAACCAGAAATTTACATTTCGGTAATTGATCTGGAAAGTATTTGTCATTGTAATTCCCAAGAGGCTATTTTGAATTTCCGTATTTAAAGATATATATATTTCGCAAAATGGCTCAAATATGGATTTTTATCAGTTCTACAAGTGGTCTGTCACTTAGCGAAGAAAGCAAGCTTCGGGTTTTGGCTTGACCCTAAATATATACAATACCTTATTTCCCAAAAGGACCACAAAGCCATGCCTAAGGCTCCCAAACTTTGGTGTGCCCCCCCCCCCTCTACCCCCCCCCCCAAAAAAAAATACTTGAAATTTTTTGAATTATTGTGTAACTATCAATATTCTGATCAGTCCTCTTGTTCAATGCCATGAAATATGTATTTTTATAACTTATCAGTAATTAAAAATATTCGTATCTTGACATCAATTATTGTTGACGGTAATCAAAAATATCATTAATAACGAACTAAAACCAACATTTGTCAATGGGGGACCCCATCTGCTATGTTGTGCCTTTAGTAATCAGTTTTCTAAATTGTGCCCTGTACATATACAGTCAGGGGCGTAGCCATATATTTATTTCGGGAGGGGATATGAAATTATAACTCAACAAGTCATAGCAATAATTTTTATTATTAATGCCGAATATATTTAATTATAGGTATTTTTTTTACGTATGTTTAGAAAATTAAAAACATTTTAAATAAATTTAACATTTTAAACAAAAAAAATCCTTTGATTTTTGAGTTCTAATAGCAAACTGACAAAATTTCTGGCTATACGCCTCTATGCAGTATACACTATTAAAACTAATATGATTGTAACAAAGACGACACATCATAGACTTGTATTCTTTCTCCTGCTTTCATCTTCAAAGTGGAACGAATTAAACTTTAAATCCCTATGGAACTTATGTTCTTCCGTTGGGAAGTAATTTGTGAAGGAAGGAAGGAAGAGTTAAGAAAATAATATTTTTTGTTCAGACTTGAATCGTCTATACACGCACCATTTAACAACTCTATGAAATCAACGACAACGTTAATGCTTTCAGGTTGATGAATAATATAACAATACATAAACACATAAAAATGTCAAATAGTGCCATAATTTGCTGTTATATTTTATTCAAGGAACAAATATTTATAAGAGACTATAAAATCATTTACGAAGAGTAGATTTATGTCATACTACATGGCACTTTCACAGCCAAATAGCCGAGTCTCTAAGCTATAAAAATGTATAAAATAGATGACGGGTAATGTCACGGTTGTTTTTTATTCAGTCACTATACGTCAGTTACTTAAGTCAGACTTCACCAGACACTGAAGATTGAACGAGGACAAAAAAAAAATATATATATATTGCTTTTTAAACCCCAACTTATCTTTTAAAAACCAGTTGTCAGCCCTAATTTAATTTGGCTCAAAGCCAAGCAATAGTTTACTGAACTCAGTTTTTTTTATGACTTAGTTACGTAAAGATTAGTATGATTTGCCTTCTAAATTTAATTACTTAACTTAAGTAGGATGACATTTGATGTTAATCATGACACCACAAAGTGAACATCACTTTTGGTTTCTATTTTTGTAAAGTAATTCGAATTTTTTCCACCCTTTCTATCGAAATTTTGTTTCTTTTGTGTTCATTAATAATACATTTCTCAACTTGTTGTAGAAAAAGAAAGATAATAATTCATTTTCTTTTACAATTCACCACCTAGATCAAAATGTTAAATTTGCTTTCAGATGCCAGCTAGCATGTTGGCAAAAATATTCTATACACAATTTGGAACCAACTCAGAAAAGATATTTATTCCTTTGTTTTGTAATAGCTACACCCACATGGAAAAGACCAGACTTTCACGTCTAAATCAGAGATATACAGCTTTTGAAAAGTAAATAATATAACAATTAAAAACAAAGTCTAAAAAATTGTTTATATGCATTGTCAATTTTTATATTCAGCGCCGATATCAAAAATATTTCTATCAGAAAAACGTGCGGCAAACCACGTTTCAAAATTTAGTTATTAAAAATGAACATGAATTTATGCTCTCACATCCAAATATCATTGATTTATTCTGATTAAAGTAATTTTATTATTTATTTTTGAAAAAAAAATTGGCAACAGGAAAAAGTTTTAACAATGATCGGCTAATGGCTATTTTAGTGGAATTGGATGAAGACAAGTTGGTTTATTAGTATTCCGTAAAAGCAACCTTTTTGTGACAGTAACAGCCCCAAAATTTGATAGAATGCATTGTCGTCGACATCGAACCTATCAGCCAAGTTTCAGACCGATTGGTAAACGGCAAGGAGGTTAATTAGGCGTCCGCAGATTTGCCTCCCATCGACACACACACGAAATCAGAAGTTAATATAAAGGATTTAAAAATAAATAGTTTTCAATTATTTTTTAATTATCTTTTTAATTTTGTAAGGACCTTCTTCTAAATTTGTAGTGGCAAAAATGCGTTATTTCCTTACACATAAATTCAACACATTACATTACAGGAATCAAATAATATTTTAATAAACTTTTTTTTTCTGTTCAGCGTATATCCATCCACAGTTAAAGTAAAAATAAATTATAACTTCCTAAAAAATAAGGCGATTTTAAGAAACTCGGGAAATAAAACATAAAACTAATCCACGAATAAAAGAGAGGACCAAACTGTTAGAAGAGGGAAAAACAAACGAAATTTGCGATAATTAAAAAAAGTTCTAAAAAACGAAATCGGAAACTAAGGACCCAAGAAGAAAAATTACTGCAAAGGTCCTTTAATAATGACTTTCCAAAAGTAAATAGTTCTAAAGGATATTTTTAAGGACCATTTGAACCCTGTAAATTGTTCAGAGTAAACTCCGAAACACTTAAACTATAATTGCTGACTGGCAAGCTGTGATATACACACATATTCGTGTATTAACTCTGGACTCACACCGAGATGTGTTTGTTGTGGAGACTGAGTTTTTGAAGTTTAATGCCTTTTTATTGTGCATAAAAAAAGTCTTTAGAGCCTCAAAGAAAAGCATTCCTCCTTCCCCTATTGCGTTTTTTTTTTTTTTTGTTTTTTTTTTATGACAGAAATAATGACAAATAGTTTGTGGCAATGAAATTTCCAATTTATATAGGTTGTCACATAGGATTTTAATGATGTGAATAAAAACAATGACATGTCTTCACCAAAATACGGCATGCGGATTATGGAAAGAAATTTTGGGTGGTTAACTTTCCTGGGAGAATTTTTTCCTGCTTTGTGGTGCTGTGTAAAATTGTTTTTATACAACTATTAAACAGATCACTGAGTCTGACATTGGACCAACATAAGTGTCCCGAAATCACAAATGTTTGGGAAAAAAACTGTTCCAGGATCAATTTCCAGAACCACCACACCAACTGAGAACTAAAAATGAAAAGAGCGACGACCTAAGCACCAAAAAAATCGAAAATCTTTTTTCTGCTTTTACGAAAAAATGTCCTGAAGACCTAAGCTAAACAAAGTGGAGAACTCCCAAAGTGCGAACTCCAGTAGCAGTAGTTCAAATTCAATCTGAAGTATGTACTTAACCATTCCCTTAAGTACCAGATGTGATCATTTTTCGACTTTCATTAAAAAAATTCTTTTTGGACTTGGATCGATTTCCATTTCTAGTCCTCAACTGAATAGTGCTTTATATGTTTAAGGCATTATAATTGCCTCTTGCGAAAGAATCTCGTAGAAAAATTTAATATAATGTGAAGAATATTTAATAGAAAAAAGAAATGGGTGGTGCATAATATCCAGATGATAAACGAGAGAAAATAGTCGAAACGTCTGAACAGGATTGCGCATATATTATATTTTGTAACCTTCCTCTGATGAAGGTGGGAGTAAATTGATATATTTTGCTCTTTCGACGTCCACTTCTCAAGGTGCGCGGGCGTCTGCTTTCACACGTCTGGCAACACACCCTGATTTATTATTTTCCAAAATATTGCAGTGGGAAAACTTTGCACTTATGGGGAAGTTAAACACCAATATATTTTAAGCGCCAAATATTTCAAAAATTGGTGGGTGTTGGTATGTATTACGTTACACGCCGAATCCGATTTTAAAACCAACTAGTTTGGACTGAAATTCGAATTCAGGCCAAACTTTAAAATGTTTATTCCTTTATATTTCTATCACATTATTTTCACCTATATTTTATTTCAAGTATATATAATTTCACTTATGTCTGTGAGAAAAAACTAGTTTGGTTTGAATCGCAAGTTCAGGACAAAATTGTTCATTCAAAAATGGGGTTCGTTCTGCAACGTATAACATACATAACACACATATCCATTTTGAAGGAAAATAATTCTTGGATTATTATACTAATACTTAAAAATTAGGCAGTAGAATAGCTCATTGTCTGTATGTTATCTTTTGCCTTTAAAATGGAGAATAAGATAAATATGATGAATTTAAAAATTTTGGCTATTTCCTTATATCAACAATTATCTTAGAGTAGAGTTCTTCACAACGCAACCTGCGTGTGTCGCATGCAACCTTAGATAAAAAGCATCAGGTTTTCGATAAAATAATATGTTTGTTAGCTATACTGCTTATAACTCTCGTTTATAAGAAATAAACAGACAAACAATTAATTAGATTCAATTTCAATCTTTAACAAGAAATATCCGATGCATATTTCACAGTGGCATTGCAGCAAGGATCAAGTCATTCAAACAACGAGTTTTAATTTCAATGTCTCTCACTAAAAAGAGTTTTTCAAACACTCTTTTCTACCAATACTTCACTTAATTTTAAATAAAAAAAAAGTTTAGACTTGTAGAATTTCAACAAAAGATTCCATTTCTTTTATTTTTATTGAAAAAGTTTATTAATCACAGTTTAAGTGTTGAGGGAACAATAAAACTTTGGAAAAGAATAGTCTAATGAAAGAGTTTTTCAAACCAAACACTCTTCAAACAATTAAAGATCTTCTCTTATTTTGAATAAATAAAAAGTTTGGACTGTTCAACTTCAGCAAAAGGGTTGTATTTCTTGTATGTGGGACTGATAATTTTAATTAATGGAAACAACTATTTTGACTTAAAATTTCCTCTAACCAGTGCTAGAAGTATGGGTAGACGCGGGGTGACGCGTTCCCTCACTTCTAAAACCACTGAAATCCATCCTCCCCCCCCCCCCATTTTAAAAAGCATTTAATCCATAGAAAAACTACTCAAGAAAAATGACATGACTTTTTTTTAGCACAAGAAGGTAAAACATCCTTTCGCAATTTTTTTTCTTACTGTCAATTTTTTAATGCACGATATAATACTTTGTATATATACAATCAATGACAAAACAGTTGAAAAAACAATAATCCTCCACTGTATCCCCCCCCCCCCTCCAATTCAACCACAGTCGCTAACTAAACTAACTTGTTGTAGGCGGTACTAGATATTATTTTAAATACACAAAACATTCCATCCACTTTCCACAAATTGCCACTATCATGAAAGACGTAAAGATTAAAGCCTTATAGATCATGTTGAATTTGTTGAGATATGTATTCTGCGTGCCTTTCATTACGAGCTTCACAATTCAAAGTTGAGTTATGGTCATTAAAATGTACTCCATTGAGTAATTTATGTTTGGTAAAATATACTTACTCCTGCTACAACAAAAGACATAAAACGACTCACGGAAAAATAACTGCTGCCCGCTCAAGAGTTTCAAAAATATGTTTCAGCTCATTTGCAAAACTTAGCAAATAACAAGGGTACAGACAGGGTTATTTCCAGATCACGTGCAAGGCAACTGAAGTTTTGTTGATAACTTGGTTTATCAAAAATAAAAATTGGATCCTAATTGAATATTAATTTATGGTTTTACATCAGTTTTCTGATCAATTTAATGTTTTAGAACCCATATTATACTTCTTATTAAAAACTTTATCTTAGGTTATTTGATGAGGCAAAAGAACAAAGTCTAATAATTGAAAAATGGCCAGTCATCAGTTGATGAGCCTAATTGTAATTTTTCAACTATGATTTCTTCATTCGTAATTTATTTAGCTTTTGGAATATTGCTGTGGAATCATTAGGAAAAGTTCAAAATTGTCAATATGTTATTGAAAGTGTTACGGAAATACCCAAAGAAAGTACCAATTTTTTTTTACAATTTTACTTCATTTCAATTGAAAAACTTATACTCATATAACCTGCTCAGTATAAGTAAAAAAAATCTCAAAATCAATTTCATTCATTCTCTAATCACTTAAAAATCTACGACTTTCTTCGAGACAAATTAAATTTTGCATAATATAACCGAAATACAACTTTTAAATATTTCCGTATCACAATACAATTGACTTAAGTTCAATTACGTATAATTCAGTAGGTTTAATAAAATAAATTATTACTTTCCTCTTACATAATTCAATCAAATTTCGCCAGCAAATCAATTCTTTTTTTCATACTTAAGTATTACTCAAAAAAGCACAGTATCCATAATCGCAAACAAAATTAAATGAGTAACGTCAAAGCTTCAGTTTGGCAAAAAATCAAAACAAAAGAATACTGTTTAGAGTAAATTTTCGACCTGTTTATGACAAAGCCAAAACGACAACAAGTTAAAAGTTTTCTTGTGTTCAAAACAACTCATCTTTCATTAAGCATAGGAAATTTTTCAACAATTACAAGAACTGTTTCAAATAGTTAAAATAACATTAAAAGCGTTACCTTCGTTCCGGGTATTAAAAATAAACAGCGATGCGAAGCATCCGTACACTTCTATATTCAGACTCCTTCCGATGCAAACCGCTCCTCAGACCAGAGAAAACTTTTGTAGGTTTGCCATAAGAAAGGTTGTTGGCGAAATATCGCCAGAATGAAGACGTTCTTACAAATTTGGTTTGAAATGCCAATAATAACAAAAATTTACTACTCATAATGAAATATTACACACCAATTACTTTTAATTTATTAATCTTAATCTTTCGATGAGGTTTGTATACTTTAAAATAACAATATGTAGCCTTCGTGTTTCTTTTTAGAAATAGATATCAAAAGCAAAACCACATGAACATCAAAACACACGGGAAGGTGGGGCGGGGGATAATGTATGAGAACAAAGTCTAAAGTTTCTACAAAATTAAGCCAATTCTACTCAGCACTATTGTAGAGAGAAGCTTCCCAAAAGATTCTGACTGTCTGTCCGATATCAAAATATTCCCAGTGAAAACTACAAATGCTGCAGTGCGATATGTCAAATGAAAGGTTTCATGGGGACGAATTCCTAAAACAAAATTGCCTATATGGCAACATTTCTACAGAAGATTATTTGCGTACTTAAATGAAACCCAAAATTAAGATGATATACAAAATATTCTACATGATATAATTTAGTCATCACCCCTATTTTTTTAATTTAAGGAATCAGTTTTTCCATATGAATAACTTATTTTGAAAAAAGAAAAAAATAACAAATAAAGCTAATAAGTTAAGTACACGAAATCCAGGAAACAAGACTATTCCTGACTGTAACAAAAGTGCTCATAAAATCCGCTATTTGTCAATTTTACTTGAGTTATCCAGAAAATCAACCTTGTAACAAATTATAAAAACCATGAAGCAGTTAGCAGCGCATGATATCTTGAAAACCAGAACGTATTTGTTTTCAAGATTCAGAATTTTTTTGTTGCAAAGATAAATTAGATGTACATACTTGTGATTCAATATTATATGAATGACTCAAATAATGAGTTTTAATTATCTTAAAGTATATTTAATCTTCACATTATCAATTGCTATTTAATTCAATTGCCATCATCCAATTGATCTGAAACTTGGCAGATAGATTCGTTGTAGCATTGTATCAAACTTTTGGAGTAAAATGAGAATGGCACTAAATCGATGATTTTCTTCGTTGTGATCAAACACTGTGAAAAGTAAAAGTGAGCTCAAAATCACTTAAATAAGTTATAATGGGCTATACAAATTGACAGCTCATATATAAAGAATTTATACCAAAAACTTTGATTTTATGGATTATTCCTTTATTATTTAAAAGCATTTTGATTGAGAAAAATAATTTTGAATTTCTGATCTTTGGAAGAACACATTCTTCTTCTTAGGCACTATAGCCTAGAGCAGGCCAAGACCATCCCAAAAAGTGTTTGCTATCTTGGTTTGTTGTTGGATGCAATGGCTCTCCAGTTAGTTATTTCAACTGTCTTTAGGTCCCTCTCGACGCTATCCAACCAGCTAGGAGGGCAAGCTCTTTTTCTAACTCCGTCTGATTTAGAGAACGTTATCTTTTTTATCGGATTATTATCTTCATATCTGTAAATGTGCCCCAGCCACCGAATACCATTGGCTTTAATAACATGAACTATGTCTGGTTGTTTAAATTTTCTATAGATCTCGTGGTTCTATAGATCTCGTGGGTACGCCATTTATTGGTTTCATAGACTGTTCCAAAGATTCTACTTACTATTTTATTTAAAAAATCATCAGTTGGTTTTCTTCTGAGTTATGGAGAGGCCAGCACTCACTACCATACTAGATCACAGGTCGTAGAAATGTTTTGTAGATATTGATCTTTGTTTTAAGTCGTTGGAGTCTGCTTTTGAGTTGGCTTTTTAATGCAAAGTAGCACTTGTTTGCCATGACTACCCACCTATCAACTTCAGTGCTGATGTCCTTTTTGGTGGTTATTATAGCCCCAAAATATTTAAATTCATCGACAGCTTCAGATATACAGTCATTAACTCGTAGTATAGATACCTAGGAATATTTTGTAAGTATCTCAATGTATTTGGTTTTATCTGCATTGATGCTAAGACCCATTTCCTTAGATGCCGCTTCAAGGGTGGTAAAGCCCTCTGCCACTGATTGTCTAGATCTTCCTATAATATCGATATCGTCGGCATATGCCAAAATCTGAAGGGATCTTAGAAAAATAGGGCCTTTTACATTAATTCCAGATGCTCTGATGACTTTTTCGAGAGCAATGTTAAAAAATATGCAGGCAAGTGAATCTCCCGTCTTAAGCCTTTATCGGTGTAAAAAGATTCAGAAAGTTCATTCTGTACTTGACTCTTCTGAGTATTGCTTTTGAAGAACATAATGGCCTTAATAAGACCAATAAAAGTCTTTAATAAAATTGTCTTTTATATACAGTCAAACCCCGTTAACGTGAAATCGCTTAATATGATATCCCGTTTAACGCGAAATAAAAGCAGTTCTCCGTACTTAAAACTTAACTTTAAATTATTCATTTAACATGAAATTCCGATTGATGCAACAATTTCGGACTGCATACTGAAAGGTATAAATATACCAAAGTTGTGTTTTCCTACAGTTTAATAGTCAGCCTATAAATATGGGGGTTGGAGCAGATTGTCCAAATGCTCCTGGGTTCAAATTTCTTGCACCTTAAGAAGATTTTTTTCTCGATGCACTTACATTAAATTAAAATCTATTTATCCGTTGTTAGTTAAATTCTCTCTTTTTATTTTCAAACTTTTTGAAATGCTGTCTCCATATAAATATAAGACTTTATAATTAACTTTTTTAACGACATTCAAACTCATGTACGGAGTTTAGAAATGCACACAGCTGCTGAGGCAGAGATTTTTTTCGGGAGGGGATAAGAAATTATAAATCAATAAATCACAACAATTTATTTTGTTATTAACCCATTAAAAACGATTTTGAAATGGAAAAGTGTCACTGCTTTTAACTTTTACCTTGTTTATTTAGATCAATTAAAGTATATTTTGAAATTTTCAGATTTTTTAGAAAACATTTATTATTATTTTTAAAAAACGCTAAATGGAATTCCAATTGCAATTTATTAACAAAGAAAAAACTATAACGACAACTGGCAAATTTTCTTAACAACCTTCGTTAATGGGTTAACAGATAATTTTTTACATATGTTTAGAAATTTAAAAACATTTCATTAAATTTACCATTTAAAAAAAAAAAAAAATCTTTAATTTTTTTTTAATAGCAAATAGAAAAATTTCGGGAGGGATATATCCCTATATCCTTCTCCCTGGCTATGCACCTGCTCAGCTGTATCCAATTCAAATATCATATTGTTTAATTTCTCTGATATGTGTTATTAAGCGCCAAAAGGGGCGATAAACGAAAGATTTCGTTTGATCTTGAAAGAGCAGTATATCGAAAAAGCCGTCATAGCTGCATATTGAGAAGAAACCTGTTTCCAAACTCTCTTTTTATTTGTTATTTTCTTGCTCTGCCTACCTGGCCGTCCTTTTCAAGAAGAAAGCTCGGTTATTTTTCATTGAAAGAAAAGAATTTCATGAGTGGGGATTAAGATTCGCTTCAGAACCACTTTGACTCTTTTCCGTTACAACATTTTCAAGTCATCGAGAGAAATTAAGTTTAAATTTTCTTATCTGTGCTCACAAAATCAATCTTATAAATTGTACTTGCGAAACCCCCTAAATATTTTATCTCTAAAACTTTAAAGCTCTAACTTTAAATATCTAAAGCGTTAAATATCTAAAATATTAAAGCTCAAACTTTAAATAACTAAAGTGTTAAATATCTAAAACATTACATTAAAGCTCTAACTTTAAAAATCCATCTGATAAATATCTGAAATACTAAATCTCGAAATATTTTCTCATTTAACAATATTTACATTAATGCACTAAGTATTTAGATAATCCACTTATTTAAATACATGTTTTATGTCTATTTTTACTGTTTTATATGTATGTGTATATTATTTTTGTTTCATTTTTTCTATTTCATTTTTATTGGCAGTAAGAATTGAATATCCTTTTTTTTTTCTTTTTCATGATTTTTAAACAAATTTCTTAAAAAATCACTTTTTTATTTTGTTCCCTAATTCGCATTCAATGAAAAAATGCAATTAATTCATTTCATTAAATATGGACTATAAACGAAGCCAGTTTATTTTAGTTCCTTTTTCTGTAAATAATTAATTAAAATATATGTTACCGACAAAGTTCGAAACGCCGGTATTCTATAGAATGCCTAGGCATTGTGTTCAATTCCTGTCGTTTACAGGCAAAGTATGACCATTTAAGCAAAGTATGAAAACATTACTTTTATTTATAGCGTTTGTGATGTTGACCTTGAAACCATATACCAATAAAAATCAGAACTATATTTTGGTGGCCGTCTGGCCACCTAAATAGTTTATGAAATATGATTTTTAAAACGGAGACACCATACTTTTTAGAGTTTTGAAAGTACAAATTAATTAAAAGAAGTTATTTTGGGATGAGATGCCACAAACGACTTCCCGAAATAGGTAGGGGTATTTTTTTATTTATTTTTTTAGGTTTAATTGACCGTAAGGCCAACTTCTTCCTTTTAGGGTGCGAAGCGTGCGCACACCTTACATTTTAAAGTTTTTATCAAGTGATTAAAGTATAAATATTGTAAAAGGGGTAAAATATATTTATATGGGTAAAATATATTTATATTAAAAGTCCCGTGCCTTGCTACGTGATACTCCAAACAAATCGGAGATGTTTTTCTTTGTCGGTTTTTCATTTGGCACTGTATAGAATGTCTAGGAAATGTGTGAAATATGAATCGTTGCTGGATAGTTTTATACATTGTACGCTATGCCAAGGCACTCTAAAGAATGACGGATTTCGAACTTTGACGGTAATATATACAATAAATCCTACGTTAATCGAAGCTAAAGAAGCATTTGACTTGTTTCATTGGCACAAGTGTGTATTATTGTAAATGAAAATGTCCTTCTATTTCAACACTTCACATAGTTTTATTTGAAAATTTGTTATGTGCTTTTCCTTAACAAAAGAATTAATGCATCTGAATAAAAAGTATACATTAATAAAAGTTACTTTTTATAAAAGGAATATTTTATTTTTATATTCTTGAGTGCATATTTCTGCCTTCCACAGGTAAAAAATACTTTCACCATTTCCTACAATTCTCAAGTTTTGATTGTGTTAACTTGTTTTGTTTACATTCTTTCTTTAGGTATACAAAACTACACCCTACATAAAAAAGAATAAAAATTAATAAATTTCATAAGCTGTGCTGTAAAATTAGGAATGCCGAGAAAATAAAGATTTATGTAGTAGTTTTTTATTTTGTTTCAAGAAATTTTCGATATAGATTCTTTTAAATAGTCACCTGAACAAAGGAAATTAGAATTATATAGTTTGAACCATTAATTTTGTCCGTTAGTTCCTTGATGCACATCTTTTAAAGATGTTTCGGAGATTTTAATACGTAAGTGTTAAAACATGTTTGTAAATAGTCTTCCAGAAAAGACTCTCGCTAACTTTAATATGGCATAACTCCGAAACAAGAAGAGTCAGAAACACAGACGGGTTTTCAGTACCCAATATTCACCAAATTTGTTAATTAACAAATTTGTCCAAATGAGTATGAATCTCATCCCTGAATTACAGGCTGCATTGTTGCATATGGTAAACCATATGCAACAATACAGCCTCAGGGAAAATTTAACAGTTTCAAATCAATTTTATTCCAATCAATCAGTTGTGCAAGCCGGCGTATTTATAATTTCATACCGGTTTGTCCAACTAAGCAGTGGTCTCTTCTTTCTGCCTTTCAATGTTTTGCAGCTAAGCCATTAAAAAGTTAGGAACTCCTTTTGATAATATTTCGGGACCATAAATAGAATTTTGTCTGTTTTGTCGCAATAAATAAAAATAAAAAAATTTAAAATATAATTTAAAGTTTTAATTCTGTTTTAGTTTTCCTTAAAACTTATTGACCTACCATGCCGTACTTTTCTCTCATTATAAAAATGCTTATCAACGTATACAAATAGTATTCGCCTGATATTTTCGTCTCTCAAACTGCATGTTTCCATGTGTAGCTATGTAAACTCGTTCAAATATCTTCAAATAGATGGCAGCACAGCATGGTTTGTGGAACGCCAATCCACCGCGTAGTTCCTCCACAATACCAATAGACTAAGATTAACACAAAAATACTGATCAGGGGTGTAGTGGAGCGGGAACGCGTGGGAACGACGATCCTTTACCTTTTTTAAAGGGGGAACGGTGTTCCCTCACCTAA
This sequence comes from Linyphia triangularis, assembly GCA_963978545.1. Taxonomy (NCBI): domain Eukaryota; kingdom Metazoa; phylum Arthropoda; class Arachnida; order Araneae; family Linyphiidae; genus Linyphia; species Linyphia triangularis. The sequence continues at coordinate 18,776,379 of OZ021725.1, forward strand.
TTTTTTTTTTTTTTTTTTTTAAACTTTTTTTTAATTTGTATTTTACATTTTTCTTTACGTGACACTAAACGCAAAATCAAGTAAGAAAACGAAAAAGTTCTTTTCTGAGAACTATGCTTTCGTTTTTGATCCAAAATTTCAGAGCTGAGCAAGCAAGTTCAAGTATTTGCGAAACACATACTAGTTGCTAACACGCTTCTAGGTGTTACTTTCATTTTATTAATGGCGCAAATTTTGAAAAGGTAAGGATGGGTCTATCAAGCAAGAAGAACTTCTCTACATTTTCATCTCGAGAAGGAGAAAATCCGTAAAACTCTCAATGTCTCAATCGACATCTGTAACAATCGCAATATTTTAAAATTCGTTTTGAAAACAGATTTCGAGAGGGTCTGAATTGAAACTCGATCTCTTAGGGAAATTTTTGAATGAAAATTGTCAAAAAAAAATCATGTAAATAAAAATAAATCATGTTTAAAATGTGTTGTAGGTAATCTGTTTAAAAATTGTCGTAAAAAATCTGTTTAAAAATTTGTGTCAATAATATGTTTGAAAATGTCTTATAATCCATTTATGAAGTGTCAAACAATCTGTTAAAATGGGTTGTGCAAGGCAAATTGTTCATAAATCCATATAACTTAATAGTTTAAAAAATAATTTAAATAAAAAAAGTGATATAAACACTTTTTTCTTTTCAATTTTTGCAGTGCTCGTTATCTGTTTTAAGATTATTAAAGTAATATTAATAGTATTATTTATTCTTAGTAGTCATTTTCACTTCCCCGCCCCTTCCCACAGAAAAAAAAGTATACTTTTGCACAACGACACGACTTAGCGTTCCCACACCTTTTTATTTTACACTACACCACTGATACTGATACAGTAAACAACTGAATTGTATTAAAGGATGAATGAATAATCTATAATTTAAAAATAACATAAGTATAATCGTGCCATCCACCCTCCTAGTTGGACAAGATCGATAAGATAAAATTATAACATAGATACATGAACACGCTATATGATTTATCATCTATAGCAAAAATTTATCTAAATAAATCAAAATTCAAACGATTTAGAAAACTATTTGTTGTCAAAACTTGGAGCATTGTAAATTATTGTCTTGTATCTATATGATACAATAATATGTTATGTTAGAACAATAAACCACGAAAAAGCTTAATAAAATATCGGTAGATGGCGACACTACTTTTTTTTAAAGATTTCATCGTTCCTCAAAATTTACTCCATTGCATTGAGGTTTGTTTATTCATCGATGGGTTTACTTTGCTTCTATAAAAAATTAAACATTTCCTTGTTACTTTAAAGATAATATACTTGAGCGACGAAGGTGCAAAGAGGTGAAACTAACACTTACAACACCTTGATACTTGAAAACTAATTAATATGATGACAAGGGGGGAAAAAAAAAATGCAGCGGAAAAAGCAGTGTGATGTTGAAAAGAAAAATGTTAACTCTTAATTTATAATTTAAACAGAAAATTAATAAATAATTATTAATCAACAGTGAATTAAGAAATGTAATAACATTTGGGTAAAATCAAGGTAAGAGATGAAAGTGAAAATAAATAAGCATAACGTTCTTGCGTTCGTTAGCACTGTTATATCAATTATTAATTATTTTCGCCATTTTTTTTTTTTTTTTTTTTTTTTTTTTTTTTTTTTTTTCAATTTGGAGTATCATCTACTATGAAAAATGCTGGGAGTAAATTTTTGTCACAAAATCAAAATACATTTGTGTTTTAAAAATTATTATGTATTGGTGTTTGAGAGAACATTTTTTTTTTATTTTTCAAAGCCTAACTGCATGAAATTAAATACAAATAATTTTAAGTGGCCTTGGTACCCTTCAAACTTTTTTTTTTATTTAAGCTTTTAAACTTATAGTTTTTAATATTTGGAAGTATTACTAAGTAAAATCTAAATTTTATTTTAAAATAAAAGTTCACACAGGGCTCTAAATATTTCCATATTTTTTTCGTGATTTAAAAAAAAAAAAAAAAAAAAAAAATGTTCCTTGTAATATACTCTAACTTTTTAGGCATCGAATTTAGAATACGTAAAATAGTTTTTGAGAAAAACAATAATTGCTGTACATATAGGTAGAAGAAAAAAAAAAAAGTGTAAAAAACGAGTATTTTTCAACATCTAAATTTGTAAAAAAAAGTATACATTTTATTAAAAAATCTATGCATATTTTTGTCAAATAGATATCAAAAATGACCCCCAAAAAAAATTCAAGTCATTTCATTCATATTTGTTAACGTTTAACATTTTGAGTAAGATGGGGAATTTTAAAAATCACAAACTGAGAAAAATGTGTTCGAGACATCGACTGAGCTATTGCAGCAATGCTAAATTCTCCATAAAAATATAGTTTTTCTGCAATCACAGTTATCGGATCAGCTCAAAAACTTACCAGAATAAAGAGATGGTTTCAAAAATTAAAAACATGCAAAAAATGAGAAATTTTTTATTTTTTGTGAAAACAAGGGGTACCAAATCCCCTTAAGACCTCCAACAGGGTTGGTCAAGTAAAAAAAATAATCTATACTTCAGAGAATTAAGATACGTTAAGGGAATTCAATCAAATAAGATTGAATTCTCATTAACTAAAAAATTCTATAACACGAGCCTTTGAGAATTTTAATTATTTACTAAAAATAAGTATCAAAACTATGTGTGTGTTATGTTTTTTTTTTTTTTTTTTTTTTTTTTTTTTCCCCCTGTGACCCGTGAAGTGCAACCAGAATATTTTTATAGGTGGGGTATTCAATCAAGCACTAAATTTGCTCCTGTATTTTTCTGTATAAAAACGACAATATTCAGAACATTCTCATCTCCTAGTGATATAACATAAATATTTTTTTTATCATTGACCATATCTTTCAATCAAATAATGAAAACAAAAAAAAATGAATAATGGGTTATTGATGTAATCGAATGAATTTAAACACTTCATTTAAACTATATATATATATATATATATATATATATATATATATATATATATATATATATATATATATATATATATATATATATATATATATATATATATATATATATATATATATATATATATATATATATATATATATATATATATATATTTAAAAAAAATACTTAGCCTAAAATTTAATCATATTCGCATAAAAAATATTACGAGCACAATTCAATTTTACTTGATTTAAAATAATAGTAATCACAACGAAATTTGTGTCTAGTACTTAACGCAAAATGTAATAAATATCATTTACTTTATGACAGTATTTTCGGTTAAACGTATTACCGTCTTTAATTGAAACTTTTATTAGTTTCCATGAAATGCACTGTGTAAGAGCAATGTAAATTTGACCGAGAGCAAAAATGGAACTGTCTATGAAAAGGCCAACTCGTTAAAAAGTCTGACCCTGCGATTTGCCAATTGCTAAAGTATAAACGCTAGGCGAATGGTATCGACGCCAATCGTCAACTTTAAAAACTGTAAATCTCTCAAATACACTAACAAAAGAAATTTAATGGTATATTAAAAATATATAACTGAAAGAAAAAACCCGTCCTTCAGTGAAAGATTTGTGATGTGATCCTTGTAATCACTAAGTTATGAATTAGTATCCAAAGGCAATAATTATCCTTAAAATATCGAGCTATCCCTAAAATATCGTTTTCCAACCTATAAAAACAAAAGAAATTTAATTAAATACTAAAAAATCTATATTCTGAAAACCGTCCGTCAGTGAAAGCTTTGTGACTCTTTACAAACAATAGCATTCGAATCCTCATTGAATCAAACTCAACTCTCCAAACCAAGGTTGCTAGATTTTCAGACGTAGTATTTTTTTATTTCTATCTGACAAAAAATTATTTCCATATTAATAAAATATCTTGTGAAACTTTTGCGCAATAAAAAAAATACTATAAATAAATAACACATCAACTCCTTAACACTAGCAACTCCTTAGGAAATTTGAACAATCAAAGCATACCTTTGAAAAGATCTTGCTACTTTATGATTGGTCGCAAGTCCTCATGAGTTGTCAATGATGTAGCAATACATAATTTTCATCCTACAGTAGTATTCAAAATACTTCATTTTCTCTACATTCTTCATTAAATATGGGAGGACAGAAAGGCCGGATAATAAAACACCGGATTTTTAATAAATTAAATTATTGACATCCACGTCGCTATTTTAACAGTCAGAGTTTTGATATTTTTTTAATCGAATCATGATAATCTGGTATGTTTCGTGGTATAATTTAGTAAAAGAAGTTAATCTTTTTTCTGTACTTTTCAGCTGGATATAAAAAAAAAAAAGCAAACTACAATCGTGCAAGTTTAAAATTTAATTTTTCGAGTGAATGGCGCATTTGAAACAAAATCTTTCACTTCGACACATAATGACTCAAAAAATCATTTCTAAAATTTTTATCTCTTCCGAATATCTATAAATATATAAATTTTCATACTTTTAAATGAAATAGTTTTTGCACTGTGAGATAGAGAAGTACGTGCAGTGTGAAAATTCTGAAACAGCCGCGATTCTTTTAAAATTCTGTATATCAGCTTTAGCCACTATTCGGGCTGCATCCGAACCGCGACCAACAACAACAACAAAAAATGCGTTTTGCTATCCTGACAGAAGAATGAAAATCAAATTTCACAGTATCTATCAAAATTTTGAGGGCTGTCACTGTCGCTAAAAGGCCGCTTTTACCAACGCTTCTATTAATGTTTCGATACACTAATAAACCAACTTGTCATCATACAATCGCGCTGAAATTCGACAGATACTTTATTTGTATAGATGAAGATTGCATTCTATCAAGTTTTGGGAGCTGTCATTATCACAAAAAAGCGGCATTTTCTATACTAAAGGCATTTTACTAAAAGTTAAGTCAAGTTGCATTGTCACGTTGAATTTACTTCTTTTTTATACTTTAATTTACTAATAATAAAAATTATTATTTTTTAATTATTTGATAAAAAGAACCAAATAAAAATTGTAATTTTATTAAGATAAAAAAAAAATCAATATTTTTTTCAGTTTAATAATAATTAAAGATTACGCATTTAATTGTATCCGGCCCGTGAAGAGCTCCAACATAAGTGACACGGCCCGCCTCTCAAAGTAAGTGGCTAACTTTGCTCTAAACTTTTTCAAATTTCACCCCTTTCGTCTAAATTGTGCAATGTGTACCTTCACTTTTGGCACTTATAGGCTCCCACTCCTCGCTACCGAAATGTGTTGTGCCAGTTCTACTTGCAAATTCAGTCAAGTTTATTTTTCTCCATTTCGACACAGATTTTCAGAAATATTTATTAAGTTTTTTCGCAAACATGGAATTGTCAAAATAGTCCCTCGATAATTATCAACGTTAAGGAAATAATTGCATTCACATCATTAAAACAAATACAGTTACATTTTGTATTTGAGATAAACATAAAACTTTTTTAATAACGGGGAAGGGGGGAGGGGGCAATTTTTTAATTTTGCTTTGACTCTCAATCTACATAGCTTAATTACCACCGGAAATCCGATTTAAAGAAAAAGCGAAATTATCTTTCGAATACAGTTAGTCCGGCCACCTGTCTGTCATTTAATTACTGACCAGGTTTTAGCGAAAAGCGACACAAAAATAAAATAATCGGAGGAGGAGGGGGGGGGGGGGAATATCCAGCTTATATCGGAGTTAAGTAACAGCGCTAAAAGAGGTTACACAACCCAAATTATCTCCATATTTAAGCTATTCCCTACTTCCGCCGAAGCTTAATAGCGTATCATCGTCAGATGCACGTAATCTAGGGTGGGGGGCATGACCCCCTCCCCCCCCCCTTGTCGCGTGCCATCACGCGCACGAAAGTATCTCATAAGGCAGAAGGAAGAGGGTAAAAGTAGGGAAATTACCCGAAAGAAAGCACCCTCTACGCAACGTTGATACACGCAGAAAGGAATCGGGATTTTAAATTAAAATAAATTTGAGATTCATTTGGATAATTTATAATAGACTAGTTTGTGGTCTGTGGTCTGAACAGAATAGTTGAGCATCATTTACGTTGAACACTTTCCTTCTTTTGGTGAAATTTCATTCCAGTCAGAATGGAATAAAATTAGCTTCGATGGATCAAGAGAGGATATCGAATTAAAATGAATAGGATGTAGAATATCCACAAACACTAAGTCCACAAGGACTTTGGATATCCCTCCTATAGTTATCCAACTAACAAGTATTTTAGTCCACCAATTAAAAGTCTTAAGTAAGGAATTATTAAAAAATTATAATGCCTTTTCTTCCTCTTTTTTTTATTTCACAGTTTATTCACTGGAAGAAATAATTTTGCTAACTATAATGAAACTTATGCTCATAAAATTCAATCCGTATTCCAGTGATGGCTCAAAGGTGCGTTGCCTGACTGAAGGGAGATCCAATACTCGGGGAACAGATTCCAGTCTCCTTTCAGTAGAAGCAAACAAAAATCAGTAAGCTCAAAGGCAGTATAAATTTTCCTGATATTTTCCCTATTCAAAACACAAATGAATGGAATCTCCACTCTATAACTTCTTCTTTAAAGCGTTTTTCTTCAGGTTTTGTTACCGTACGTTCCCAAATTCCAACCCTTTCTCCAGAAAAATTCGATACAATGAGTATTATTGTTCAAATAAAAAAATCATCACCTTCAGCGGAGTAGGCTGGAAATCTTTATTTTGAACATATGGTACTTACCATTTGTATGTACAGGTTTCCAGATCTCGACACCCACTATATTACAAATCAAGGACATCTGCCTCAGTGACCAATTCCGCTAGACATCCCCCCCCCCCTCCTATTGAAGAGGACATTGCCTCTCTAAAAATAAATATCATCGGTTCCTTTCCACATAACAGTCCACCCTCTCTTTGGTTTTAATGTTCCACCTGTCCCTGTGGCTGGTCGGTAGCAGAATGCGATTCTCAACAACAGTCTGTTAGCGACCCCTCCTCTCTTTAACTGTAACTGTTCCTGTGGTGACACGCGCCAGCTGCAAGGATGCCAAATAAAAGAGAAGGCGATCTCGTAATGCTTTTGCCCCTCTTTCTCATGTCCTTGTACGAATAAATATTACTTGAAGCATTGACAGATCCATACACTTATAGTAGAGTTGATTAATTGTTAAAATAATTATTTCAGTCTGAGTTTTACCAAGATAGTTCTATTAATCTTATTACCTGAAAAGTGTCGTAAATATCATCAGAGCTCGTCATTTTTTGAATTTCCAAATTTGTATCTGAAATGCTTGTTAAACTCATTAGTATCTTAAGAACTTCTAACATCTCAAGAAATAACCGTTCCGTATAACTCTAACTTGTTTTAGTGTAAAAATGGGGCTAATAATCTTGCGGTGACATTTATATTTCAAATCCACTTCTAATTATCATTTGACATTATAAATCATTTTATAATTCAACAGTTATAGTTGCTTTCCATAATTATTCATAATTGGAAATTAATTGTAGTCCTTCGAAAAATGTTAATAGTTGAATCGAAAAATGTTTAAGTCGAATTAGAAACATGTTAGAGAACTATGCTACAGAACTCAATCATGGATCATTGTTTGCTATCTTCCCGTACTCCTGATCATTGGATATTTTATAGTTATCTTCCAATTATCCTTTTCATTAGACAATAATAGAAATCTTCAGTATTATAACATAAATTCCAAAAATAAATTGCAAATCAAGTACAAATTTCCACCAGGCATTACTGAAAAGGTTATTAGAAGCCGTTCCTACGCGTTCCTTCTCGCCTACACCCTTGCCATCGCCAGTTGTCTTTCACTAGTCATCATCAATTCGCTTATACAGAGGTGGTTATCTTTAGTACTCAAATTCGAAGTACTAATATTATCTTTGGCCAAAGGTAATAGGCCTTCCTATGACGTAATCAAATGGTAAGATGAAACTTATGAAGCCAACTTCTTGAGTGCGAAGCAGCCTTGGCACGCGCCAGCTGCAACACACGAACAGCACGCGCAGTCCTATCCTCCCCCCCCCCCTCCCCGTCCCCAAATATAATACTTTCTAGGGATTCTTCTATCCTTCGGCAATTTGTTTAGGCCTCTTGGCAAGGCCGTTATTTTCCTTCTCGGGTTTTAGCGCCTTTTGATCGAGTCCGTGCATTGAGGCCGAGTCTGTTTTTAAAGAACTTGTTCAAAGCGCAGGGTTGCTTGGTTTGGAAACTGGAGGGTATTATGAGGCAATGAGGTATAGGGTGTATTGACAGCAAGTAGGAGAGGGGTTCTAACCCCCCCCCCCAACCCTTTTCCATGAAATCTCAACCCTTTTCTTGGATTATCGTCTTCTGAAAGCAGGGGTTTGTCAGTTTCTTGACCCCTGAGTGGGGTATGGTATACGATTTTCAAGGGCATGCTCCAAGTTTGGGATTTAAATGGATTTTTTGTTTAGAGTTTTATAGAGGATTGAAAATTTATAGCTTGTTTCAAGGTGATCAAAAGTCAATTTGGGTTCTTTTCAGGTGTGCTTGGAAGATGTCACTGGCAGGTACATTAGATATTTCTTCTTTCGATTAAAATCTCGAATGATTGAAATATAAAGTTGTGCATACTAACTTTTGTTTGACAATTCTAGGGATTATATAATAATAATAATAATAAGGATGATGATGATAATAATAATATAATAATAATAATAATAGTAAAAATAATAATAAAAAATAATAATAATAACAATAATAATAATTATAATAATGATAATAATAATAATAATGATGATAATAATAACAATAATAATAATAGCAACAAAAAATACAATAATAGCAATAAATAATTTTTCATAAGAATAATGATAAATAATAAAAATGACAACAACAAATATAATAACATTTATAAAAATAATTTTTCATAAAATTTTTATAATAACACTAATTTTTATAAAAATAATAACAATTTTATAATAGTACTATTTTTTCATAAGATTAATTGATTAAAATAATAAAAAAAATATATATATTAAAAATAATGTTCAAAAAAACAACTTGCAAAGTTACCCAAAAGAATTTAAAATTCAATTTTTCGATCCGGAATGGCGTATTTTATTCTCGCATTCACATAATTTACAATTTCTTATTTGCCAGAAGTGGCTGCAAGTAACTTTTTATCACTACAAAAAAAAAAAAAAAAAATATTGCTCATAAAATATAAGACTATTACTAAAATTTTATTTCAAATGCAATCCTTGAAAAAAAAAAATTAAAAATAAACTGTAAAATCGTTTTTTCCTTTAATGTAGTAGCCACGCGTAGAAAAAATTTCACTTCAATTTGTGAAAAAAGTACCGATTCTCGTGTGATATTTATTAATTTTAGTCTAAAACCTTAATATCTGAGCTGCCAAAATCAGGATAAATAGGAAGCTAATATAATATTTACTTTTTTGTAAGCATTTACACTTGTTGTTTTGTGATGATTTGAACTGTGACTCAATGCGACTGACTCACATCAAACCGCAGTTGAGAAGATTGCTTTATAAAAGTGATATAATATTAATGAAGGATAAATATTCTATGGCTCTGTGCTTTATAAATCAAAATAAATGTACGTACTATAATATCACTTCATATTCTTACTTCACTCTTCAGATAATTCCCCTAACGTATATTTTCCCAATTTGTTTGTATATGAAACATATAAAGTCACTGCTAGTGTAACTTGCACAACAAGTGTTTTTATTTCAAAAACTCTCTCGCTTTTTCTGAATAGTCTATTAGCCTTTTTTTTTTTTTTACTATGTTCAGCACCTGAATTTTTTTCATATCAACTCAGGTTGGGGAAAATTCAACATGCTGCTGTGCAATACAAAATGTGTTTAATGCAAAAATATAAACAGCATTAACTTTTGCCCACAACCTTATTTTAAAAAGCTGTTGATATGGTTGCATTACCGCTTTTGCATAACACATCGGTTGTTTTCTTCTGCCCACCACATCAGTGATTCCCCGCCAAATCTGGCCCTCTCCCCATCCACCTCCCCCGACAACCACGCCAGCTGTAGCATGGAAGCCTACATTACACACACTGCCCCATCTGCTGCAGCATCTCTTTCGCCATTCGCCCTTGAACCGCTAGTTGACCGCGGACCCCTTCAAGCAGGTGGTCCCCCGACTATACCAGCTGCAACCCCCCCTCAACACTGTTTACCTGTCTGCCCCCCCCCCCTCCCCCATACACTGGGCTTCAGGTCTTTTAATCGCCAAATTACCACGTAATGAAGTCGCCAATGATTATTGGGGGCTCCCCCTTTATCATGAAAGTTATGAGCCTTAACCATTTGGCGGCAAAAAATATTCTCCTTTTTTTTTCTCCGCCCCGTGTAATTGCATTTATCCGCACTTTTGGGACAGTTGGTCATGAATCTCCGCAAATTCGTGCACCTTTCTTCTGGGAAGATTAATATTCAGATTTTTCTTGTTTTGTTTGGTTGGTGTAGTGGTTTTTTTTTTCTGTTTTTTTTTTTCTGTAGCGTGCGCTGTGCGGTAACTTTGGTCTGTAATTTAAATAAAAGCCATTTTGGTTTTGGTAATTTCTACCTTTCAAATAGTTCACCTGCGATTGTGACTTTATTGGAAAGAAATTGCAAGAAGTTTATATATATATATATATATATATATATATATATATATATATATATATATATATATATATATATATATATATATAACAGAGCTGTAATGTGATGCCATAGTAGTGCCGATGAGTGCATTGTAGTGTAAACATTTTAATGCTGTTACACGATTTAAATTTGTTGTGATTTTAATTAAATTAGCTGTAATTAGAATAAAATTAGTTCTAATTTGAATAAAATTAGCTATAATTTGAATAAAATTAGTTCTAATTTGAATATAATTAGTTGTAATTAGAATTAGTTTAATTTGAATAAAATTAGTAACTTATTCTCGAAGCTTGTATAATGAAAAAAATTATATTTTTAGTGTTCCGCAATTCAAAGTTTAAATACAGAAAGCCTATAGACTCACTTCGAAGTCTGTAGATCTGAAATATTTAAAGTTGTATAACTCAGAACTGGCTGTGCGATATAAATTTAAAGTTTATTTAAATTACTTTTCATTGTACACAACATTAATGTAAGAATAAGCTTGTACAAAGACTCTGAAAGTCAGACTTTCTGTCTGCCCAAAGTCAGCAGTCCCAGGCAAAAATACAAATTTTACTCACAAATGCGCTATGTCAAATGAAGGGTCTCCTCAAAACGAGTATCTATACCCAAAATCCAACCGGTATATACTTATTCTTAAGCCTAAACTATAAATGCTACTGACATGCAGAAAACATCAGTTTGAAGGTCTTGGTCAGATTAGTACGATAAAATAACATTTAACCGGAAGTGCTTTAAAATTCAACTGGAAAGTATTCGTAGTAACTCTATGCAAATAGAGAAACCGCATTAGAAGTTGGATATTTAAAAACAAATTTTCTCCCCAACATTGCGACATTTATTTAAGTAAAAAAAAAATTAAATTAGCACCCTTGTGAGATTTTAGTCATTAAATATTGTCAAATTGTACTAGCTTGATATCTGGACATGATGTAACAAATATAAACATGAGTAGAAGATGCTTTATAATGACAGTGACTGGCACAATCCAATTTATTCTTTCATTTAAAATGTTATTCGACTTGAACAAACACTTATTTCGTAAAAATATAATTTTATATGTACTTTTAGGGCTTATGTTCAAACATTTGTTTTAATGAAAAGACTTCTTATGTATTTTATAACTTATGAAAATTCAATATTGTTTTCATCTTTGTACATAATTTTTTGTTTTCTTTCATGCATAAACCCACTTACTACTTTCCTGCCGTATTTCGTGTCAATCAAAGTTGTACTCTTCATGTTATTTATTTATTTATTTATTTATTTATTTATTTATTTATTTATTTATTTATTTATTTATTTATTTATTTATTTATTTATTTATTTATTTATTTATTTATTTATTTATTTATTTATTTATTTATTTATTTATTTATTTTACCTTTCATGCTTAATTTTTGGCAGTGAAAGCACAAGCTCGCTAAATTAGTGTAAAATCTAAACTTAAACTTAACTTTAAATTAATTAAATAATTTTATTGGACATAAATATATTTTTGATAGTTAAAAGGTTTAGAATTTTATATCTATTTTTATAAAATATATTTTCAACCACAATCATTGTGACCCTTCTTCGTTGCTAACGTATTAAAAGAAACAAAAATCACAATTTTTGAGTTTCCCAACTCTTGTCCAAGCCTGAATTTTTATTAAAGACTCAATTGTCCTCCGCAAGTCTGTATTTTTCCAGTTTCATTGAAATTGATTCAGTATTTTCTAACTTACCGAAGGCACAATTCCTAGAGTGATGGACAAACACACGGACAGACACAATCGAGAGATTTATACACTTTTGGGATCAGTGTTTATGTTAGGCAGATACTATTTGTGTAAAAAAAAAATTGACCTCGATTTTACATAGAATTACCATAAATTCTCAATTTTTCACACACACAGAGGAAATTACTATCTTTTCAACCAAATTGATATTGAAAAGATAACATCTAGTTGTTATGTCTCCTAAAAAACATCCAGACGTTGTAAAAAAAAAAAAAAAAAAAACTCCAATTAAAAAGTCTAACCAGAAAACAGTTATGATATATATCAATTGCGGTCAAACGGCAGCGTTTCATTTCTTTGTTTACTTCACTTTTTAAATTGTAATCCTACGCGATACTTTGTGGGGTACTTGAACACTGATTTATGGTAATTTTGAAATTACCTAGTGGCCAACTACCGAAGTTAAATAGAATCAGAAGCCTTACCTGTCCCAGATGTGTTTGAATTTGGACAAAAACTTCATTAAGCCTGATTAGAAATCAACAAAACTAAATCGGTACATAAGTGATTGATTAGTATTAATTAAACTTTATGTTACAATTTTGAGTGAAGGAAAATTAGCTGCGTAATTAGGAAAGTGGTTTGGATTTTTTAACCATTATTTATATTAGTTTAAAATTGAATTTCAATTCTTCAGACTAGATTTCAATGACTAAAACTGGAACAAGCCATATTGTTCATCATCAGTAAATAACAGTCTAATCTCCAAAAAAAACAAAAAAACAATTAGACTTGTTAAAAAAACACCAAATGAAATTTTCAGCCAGAAAAAGTTATGAAATTTCATGTTTGTCACCAAGCAGCCGCGTTTAACTTCTTTGGGCCACTAGAACAATATGAACTAAACTGTTTTAGGATCCCCAAAGGCAATCAGTACTTGGCAGGCTAGGGTTATTTCAAAATAATCTCATTTCATATACTTGACTTACTTTGTACCCATTGTACCGAATTGAAATTAATTCTATAAAAACTCTAGCCTGGCAAGTACTATGGGCGTTCCTCCTAATAATCTAATTTTAGTTATTTGTATAGAAGCATCTCAAAGAAATGAAACGTGGCAGCTTGGTGGCAACCATTAGATTTCATAACTTTTCCTGGCTGACCATCTTACTTGGCGGATTTTCTTTACAATGACTAGTTGTTTTTGAGCAGGATTGTAGTGCTAAAAAAAAATTCTCAGTACGCAAGCTTCCCGAGTGTAGCGGTAACCCAAACTGTAGCCGAGAATTTTTTTAATTATAAAATGAAAATTCACACTATTTTATATAACTTAGCATAAAAAAAAAAGCTAAATACTCTTAATTTATGTATTAATTTTCTCAATAATTTATATCCCAATACATGTATAAAGATTCATAAGTTATTATTAATTATTTATTAATAAAAGACTCTATTTATACACAAATAAATCCCTTGAAATTATTTCGAAGAAAATTATAAAAAATCGCATTGTTGGCTCTCGATTTTAAGAGTCTTAACCTTGATTGATCCTCAATTCCTGCAGGGCGATACCATCAAATCGAAGTCAGATAATCACTGTTTAAAATAGGTATCAGTAAATGCCGCAACAGATTAGAGCAGAAATTAATTTTATTATAGTTAAATTATAAAATAAATAAAATAACAAAAAATAAATCTTAAAAATGTCTCCGAAAAGGTTCTTAAGATATCGGTAAGCTGTGCAATGACGCCAGTCGCTATACAATGATATTGGACACAATCTCCAGTTACCTCACAACGGGCGGCTGAAGAAAATGTAAAACAGGCTTCTTGAATATATTCGTGGCTTGCCACTACATGTGCATCTATGCAACCCGAATATATTAGAGCTCTGTCACCAAGCAGGTAATCATGCTACACGAAAATATGGAGGCCAAACGACAGGACGGTTAACACACGAAGATATGCTTTTCTCTAAAATTGTTTAGACATTAAAATGTTAAACAGATTATGTGTGCGACGTTATACAAATCCACAAAAAAAGTTTCATATTTTCTGAATAATATATTCTGTTTGAATCATTTTTGCCATTTATCACTTTTGAAATTCAAGTTTATCGTACAATTTTATTAATATCTATAATATCTGAATGAATATTTTATTGAATTTTCTTTGCCTAGTTAGGCTGTTGCTGGTTTCCCAAAGAATAATGCTTGAATTAAAAAAATATAAGAATAATTATATTTTCGCGTAAATGTTTTTAGCATGGTATTTTTCATAAAACTTCCGAAAAGTGTTACAATGATCAAATACGTTTCAATATTATTCTAAAAATAGTTAAGAAAATTTATTCTTTAAAATCTTAAAATTTTTTAAATAATAGAATTGAAGGCAATAAAAACTGAAAACCACATATCTTTTTATCAATTTCAAATTATAAATATCTGATTTTTTTTTTTAAATGTATCTCCTTTATTTAAATTTAAGCTTACGAAAAGTAAAATAGAAGAAATGTGATTTCGAATCATCAATAATTAACAATTTGTGGTTTTCATTTTAATTCTGCGGATAAATTCTTTTCAGATTTCTTATAAAGAGTAAAATAAAAATTTATATGCTTTTCCGAAAAATTATAATATTGCTAAAATAAAACCGTGCTGGCATAAATTTTTATACTGAGACATTATTTATAAGATGCATTTTACCATTCATCAGTTACCAGAAAATCTATTTTACTTAACAATCATATCTCATAACATTGCTCTTGAGTGAATTGTAAAAAGGCTTTCCTTTGATATTAAATAAAAAAAAAACTAGGATATTTGTCTTTTCAAACCATTATTAGACCTTTCAGAAATTGATGTTTACAATCAAATTTTAGGAATAAAAATCATAGATTTATGGTGTGTAATTTTGATCTATCTAATCACCAAAATTATCAATCTCTTTGTTATAAAAAGTCTGACATAAGGATTCATACCCACTTATTGTCTCGATGATATAAAACATACATTTTCAAAAATATATTAGTTATAAAAACATTTAATTATTGATCCATCTTTATTACCTACATCCAACTAGAATTAAAATTTTGCAATTTTTTATTCATATATTTCATACCCACTTATTGTCTCGATGATATAAAACATACATTTTCAAAAATATATTAGTTATAAAAACATTTAATTATTGATCCATCTTTAATACCAACATCCAACTAGAATTAAAATTTTGCAAAAAACATGTGCTCTTAATATAAACGTCTGTTGTGTCGATTATACTCTTTGAATCCAACCCTGTGTTAATTTTAACGTTTCAGTGTAATGAAGGAGCAAATTTTTTTATGTTGAAAGGCTGGCTCGAAATAAATTTCTCATTTCATAAGTATGGAAGATAGTCAAACGTAAGTAGATACGGTGTAAAGATTATATTTATGTGTTTTATTTTTTATTTCTATAAGATTAAATGCAAACAGCGTATATCAAATTAAAATCTTATTTCAATTGAATTAAATACGAATTGATCGAAGAATTGGAATTCATGATCAAATATATATAAAAAATGCATAAATGCATCTGACATAATTGAAACCTTTCAGGTATTTTTGTAATGACTGGATCTACAAGCTATAGAAATACAACAATAACTTTTCGGAAATAATAAAAGCATCAAATTAATCTTTCTTATATTGTTTAAAAAAAAAAAAACGTATTTTCGATTGTTTAAATTCAAATTTAACATATGGAACAGAGGGAAAATTTAATTTGTTGATAATAATATCTTGTATTAATAATGAATATGTTCAGTAACAATATAAGATTTTGTCACAAATATCAAAGTTTTCATCTCGAAAGGTTGGGGGAAAAGTCCCCCCATATCCTTACTCATAAAGCCCAGAGAACTGCATTTTCAATTGAAATAAGTGTTCTACAATGGCTCCATGCAGGGGCGTACTGGCCATAGGGTTGTCCGGTGCAATCACCGGGCCGGTCAGTGTCTGAAAAAAATGGGCCGGTCCGGTATGGAAGTTCGTTCTTTTTTTCAATATAAGTAATCGTCTTCTTGAACTTTTTTTTCTTTCTTTTTTCTAACCCATTGCATTTGAATCCCAATTGTTTCCATCTTTCGCTCCCTTTTTTGATCAGTCGGGGAGATAAGGTATTCTAGGAAAAGTATGGGGTATTGTGGAGAAGCGGCCGATGACAGCTATTTAACGCCCGAGGTGAGGAACGGACCAAGGAGATCTGAGACTACGCGCATGGTCCAGTCGTGGATGGGCTATTAACTCATTACTATAATGGCCCCCCAAGATCGTTGGCGACAGAGTATATATTGTTCGGACATCTTAAAAGCAGAAACTTTAAGTAAAGCTTCTCGGGGGGGTAAATTTTTCGAGGCGGTAAAGACTCTAGCTCTAATTGCATTACTAGTCGAACGGAATCGACAAATGATGAAACACAAGTCACAACACCAAGAAAAGAGTGGTCGTTGTTTTGTTAGAGACCATTTCCATTTCACAAATTGGTATGGTTCCATGCGAAGCTAAGCTGGTAGCAATTACATACTATAGTCAATACCAAACGAAAATGTTGCAACTGATTACATAAAACTTCAAATATACATTTCAAGTAAGTGTCTTTATTTTAAATTATTTATATATAATGGTTCTTAATTCTTAAAAACTTGAAATGAATTAATCTAATTCATACGTAAAATTACGTTTACTAGAGAAAAGATTTTTATTTAAATTTTATCTCTCCATATACGTATAAAATTCAATGTTTATCTATGTTTATTTACGCCTATAACTCCAGATTAACTGAACCAATTTGGATCATGTTTGCGTCGATTTATAACTTTTTAATACGAATGTAAACACATATTTAACATTGCATTGTGTTAGTGATCTACCTGACATTGTGGGTTTAGAGTACAATTCAAAATTAAGCTTTTTATACGTTTTGTTTTCGAAATCAGAAAAATTAAATTTTCTGTATTACACATTTTCCATTCATAGTTATTTTTTGAAGTCCGTATAATCTTTTTTTAAAAAAAAATGTAGTACTATTAATTAAGATGTTATTGAGAGTGATTTAATTGTAAATAAAAATTATTAAACCATTTTTATAAATAATAAGAGATACATCTCTTATTATAATCATAAGTATACGATTTTATGTAGATAATTTGATTCACTCCATAGACAAGGGGTAATTATTTAATTTTGTGTTGTAATGCAATTTCATTTTGTTTAAAATTATTTAAATAGAATAGAATGACAATTGGGTATTTGCCAAACAATCTTCCATTATGAACTGTTTAAAAATAATTATTAAAAGAAGAAGTTAAGTAGTGGTAAATTTAAAAAAGGATAAAATCTTAATAGAAATTCATGAGTTTAACCAATAACACGTTAAAGTATATTTCGTAGAAATCAAAGTTATCTGTTGAAGAAATTAGAAAGTTAAGATATGTTTGCTAAAAACCTAACTGAAATGTCAGAGCATTAAAACTTGATAAACCTATTTATATATGCAAGTTCCTCAATTTATGTATACGTTTAATTATAACAGTATTGTCCCGAATTTGTGCATGTTATGATCCATCACATATTTTTCTATATCTGAACTCTGCCCTTCTTCTTTCCTTCCTCGTTCTCCTCAATATTTTTGAATAATTTACGCCTAACTTTACGCCATCACGTAATTTTTCAAAGTCCCAAGTTTCCGATTAATTTTGCAACAAAAAGGATTTTAAAGTTTTTCTTAACGACAGTTTTTATTTATTTAGATTTTTGTCTAATTAGGTAAAATGGACTGTAAAAATAGAAAATGTCTTGCAAAACAAGCAAAGCAATGTTTATCAGTAAAAGATATGTTTTTTGGATCAATGGATAAAATTATTGTTACAAATCATAACGTAGCAATCGACACTACTGAGATTAATAATCATTTAAACAAAACTTTAGAAGTTTCATCTACGTGTGCAGATACAGAACCAAACAGCAATGATATTTGTTCAAATGACAAAGATCTCTAGTATTACAACTCTTTACTTATTTTATACCTTTTAAAGTTAAGTATATAGTATAATTTCGAATGTCATTTTTTAATAAACATTTTTTATAAAACTAAGCATTCTTTATTTTGCAATTTAGATATTGTTTTATTTTGTAACAAACTATCAATAGTTTATTAAACCAAGTTCACTCAAAGGGGATATAAGGATTAAAAACAGAGAAAAATTTAGTTAATTAAACTAATTATTAAAACAATTCAATTATAAAAAATTATAAATAAATATATATAATCATCGAAATTAATTATTTATTATAAATATTTAAATAATAAAATTTATTAGTTATTCAAAATATTTCATTATTAAAATTAATTAATTAGTGGAATTTTATTAACAAAAAAAGTTAAAATTTGATAAATGATTATAATTAAAATTTGGGCCGGCATAAATCTAAAATCACCGGGCCGGTTTTATGTCCCAGTACGCCCCTGGCTCCATGCAATAGATGGCTGAGGAATATAATGTAAGTATAAGCAATATTTATTTAAAAACATAAATATATACTAGTAGCGGAAACTGTTGCACATGTGAACATTTTTTAAAAACTTTCTTAAGTGTTTCTTTCTTTTAAATCCCCTTACATTAGCGTGTCACTCTAATTGGTTATTTAAATATTATGGGAATTCTTTATTGTTAAGGAGACATGGTACCCATTGTTTTCACAAAAAATTATGAAAATATCAATTTTCTCTTTTTTGCGTGTTTTTAATCTTTGAAACCTTCTCCTTATTCTGGCAAGTTTTTGAGCTGATCCGATAGCTGCAAATGCAGAAAAACTATATTTTTATGGAGAATTCAGCATTGCTACGAAAGCTCCTTAGATGTTTCGAACGCATTTTTCTCAGTTCGTGATTTTTGAAATTCCCACCTTACTCAAAATGTTAAAACTTCAGCAAATATGGATGAAATGACTTGAATTTTTTTTTGTGTCATTCTTAATATTTATTTGACAAAAATAGGCATCGATTTTTGAATAAAATATAACCGTGTTTTTTTTTTTTTTTTTTTTTTTTTTTTTACAAATTTAAATGTTGAAAAGTACCAGTTTCTTAAGCTTTTTATAACCTATAGGTAAAACCTATAGGTATTACCTATAGGCTCAAAAACTATTTTACTTATTTTAAATCCGATGCCTAAAAAGTTAGAGTATATTACAAAAAACCTTTTTTTTTTCAAAAAAATCAGGAAAAAATATTGAAAAATTAAAACGAAGATAGAATTTGAAATTTTATGAATATTTTTACAAATTTTAAAATTTTGTTTTTGTAGCCAATTTTGTTTTGTTTTGTCTTCTTTTTGTTTTCGTTTTGTAAAATTTTGAAAATGTAGAGTTCAATGGGAATTTTTTTTAAAAATAAAATTCAGTTTTTACTAGTATAACTTCTAAATATGTAAAAATTATAATTTTAAAGGTGTAAATAAAAATAAAACTTTGAAGTGTATCAAGTCCCCTTAAACTAAAAGGATCCGTGCTCAGATTGGGTATTTAAGATTTCTTAGGGGAATTACTTTCTTGGAAGCTTGTTAGAGTTCGATATTGCTTTCATTTTCTGAAAGATTTAAGATCACTTAGTATTCATCAGTTGGCTTAAATTGCTATTTTTCCAATTTCTATAGTGATGCCCTGGCTGTACGTTATCACAAATTCCTTTTTTTTTTTTTTTTTTTTTTTTTTTTTTAACTCAGATTTTCAATCAAATGTTACAAAGTGCAATAATCCAAATTACAATGTACAATTAAATTAATCAATTAAAGAAAAAGGAGAGAAGAATAGTAAAATCAATAATTTGTGTCATTTTGGTATCACTAATATTTAAAACTTCCTATATGAAGAGCTAAACGCCTTCTTAAAAGGAATAGGGTTATTTTCCGATAAAATACACAAATATTATACAATGCAAATTTTTTAAGTTTGTGATAAATTTTACTGGTTACTTTAACTTGAATTTGTTTCATTACAATATCATTAATATTTGAAAATTATCAAGAAAGGGTCAATGACTTCCTGAAAGGAAAGTAGAATGGGGGGGGGAGGGACTTATTGAAGCTAATATGATTAGGAAGTTATATTTCAGTAGAGAATACCCTTATTTAAAATCAAAGGTAGAAAGCTAAATTATTTCTGAATGAGTTCCGAGTTCTTCCACTCTTTTTAGGTACAAACGCCTGACGCCCAGAGCTGTATTTTTTAACTTGGGCAAAAATGACCTTTCAGAGAGAGTATGAGAGATGATAAAAAGTTTGAGAACATTTTGTTCAGAAGTAATTTATTCTATGTATGAGTATTGGGTATAAATATAAGGCTTCCTTGGTTGGGGCAAAAGCAAGTTATTTTCCTTCCTTAACAAAGTGTTCCGAAAGTGCATTTGTTGTGAAAATTTTACAAGGATATCTTGTCTAATCGTTTAATGGCACTTTTTATCATTTAAAAAATATTTTGATGGACAATTATTCCTAACCCTTCTTTCTGGGAGAGCATAGGCCCTATAATGACAATTTTTAAATGTTAGTGAAATCAAATACAAATTACAGATTTTTACAGAAATCCGAATTTTTTTTTCCCAATCTCGAAAAAGAAGATTGAAGAATCTATTTTCTATTTGATTCTATTTGATTCTATTCTTTTTTTTTTTTTTTTTTCAGTATGTTTAAAACAATCGTTTTTAAGGATATAAATATCCTTATTTGTACGCTAAATTTTTTATGCAGATATTGGGTAAACATTGCAAAACGTGTATATTTTCTAAAATCATAATTAATTAGATAAATTTATCATAGGTCATTTATTTACAAGTTTCACTGGTTGCATTCACAAACACAATGTATTTTCCTGCTATTTAAAAAATTTCATGGCAAAGACCAATAACTGTTGAATTAATAAACACTTTTGTACTTTTCCATCTGATAGTGGCTACAATACTATCACATGAAGCTGCATTTAAAAAGACAACTGGACTTATAAGTAACAAGTAGATGTATATGAGTTATTCAAAGAGATGTATACTTTTTTTTTTTCAAAGTAAGGAAAAGATTAAAGCAGAATTCAAAATTTATTCCAAATAAATGTCATTAAAAACAAAAGTTATATCTTAATTATTACAACTCTCCGTAAATAATTGGTATTCCAAATCCCCATGCAAAACTGCACAAATTATATTTACATATTATAGTTTTATCTTGTAGATCGATAAGGAAAAAAGATTTAGTTTGAGCTGAAATGAAATATGGGAGACTCGTGTACCTAGGGACACCCCATTTTTATTGAATAACATTTAATTTTTAGTTTTTTTACTTACTTGGGTAAGTGGCAACAACCAATTGTTCTTTTGGCAGCCATTTTGAAATCTTAGAGGAGAAAGCTGTGGCTAGTTATAAGTGCAAAACGTTTTTATATGGTCTGCAGTAACATTTTGCAGCTCATGTCTTTTATTGTTTTACAAAGTTAAGTCAAATACTTTTCTTTGAATTCTAGTAAATAATTTTGTTTGTAACATTAAGTACTAAATGAGATGTTTAAATAGGTCCTTTCTCCATTTGCAATTTTAGTAGAAGACGTTTTATAAGCAATTACCAAGTCGTGTACGCGTGTACCTAGGGCCACATAGTTGCTTATTGTGTTCAATTTGCCAATACCAGAATCTGTTGGTGCTTCAAAGCAATAATGCATGCAGCTAATTTTTTTTGGAATCAGTTTTTCAATTTATGAAAATACTTGTAATTCACTAATAATTTGACACATTGCAATTTATTATAGTTATTACTTGATAAACCAATGACTGATAATTATTTGATACTGTTTCTTTTATAAAATTCATCTGTGTATGTTTGTTTTCTATTCATTATGGACTGAAACCTCACTTAAAGATAATGGCCCGAGGTACATCAGCTACTGGCCCTAGGTATAACGAAATCTTGTACCTCGGGCCATTTGAGAAATATCTTTAAAAACCTTCTATTTGACAGAATCTATTATTTTAAGTATTTATATTAATCCTAATGGGAAGTAATTACTATAACGATGTATGCATATCAGTTTCACATTTTTAAACGGCCCAGTGACTCATTTTTTGTGTATTGAAAAAAGGCGGCCCTAGGTACACAGGTCTTCCCTACTTATGATTTGAAGAAAAAAATGAATAATTTTATTATTGTTTACATCTAATTATAAATAATACATGGTACATTTTCTTTATTTCAGCATATGCACTTAAATACATAAGAAAAACCTTAATACAGATAATCCCTGAAGGTGATTGTAGAACAAAAGTGGATTTATCCAACAACAGTACCAATTCTTAAACTCCACTTTCCAATTGAGATTTGTTTTAAACTGTGTGCGTATAAAGTGCTATTTAAGTATGAATTATAATGTGCATAACTTTAACTGTGTAAAGTAAAACTGTATAACTTTTAAGTATGAAGTGCAATTTGTAGATTTAAAGTTTAATTACTCTGAATGTATAATGTTTAGCAAAATGCATATTATATAAGTTGAATGTTTAGTGTTTAGTGAAATGCATAATATAAGAGTGCAATGTATAATGTTTAGTTAAATGCATAAGATATTAGTAGTATGTATAATGTGTAGTAAAATGTATAATGTGTAGTGAAATGCCTAATATGTGACTAAAATGTATAATGTGTATGATAATGCATAATATGTAAGTATAATATAACATGTTTAGTGAAATGCCTAATATGTAAGTAGAATGTAACATGTTTAGTGAAATGCATAATATATGATTAATATGTATAATGAGTAGTGAAATGTATAATTTGTGAGTAAAATGTATAATTTGTGAGTAAAATGTATAATGTTTATGGTATTGCTTAATATGTGAGTAGAGTATTTAATTTTTAGGGAAATGCATAATATGTGTGTAGAATGTTTAGTGAAATGTATAATATGTGAGTAGAATGTTTCATGCTTAGTGAAAGGTAAAATATAAGAGTACAATGAATAGTGTTTATTGAAATGAATAATATATGATTAGTATGTATAATGTGTAGTGAAATGTATAATTTGTGAGTAAAATGTATAATGTGTATGGTATTGCTTAATATGTGAGTAGAGTATTTAATTTTTAGTGAAATGCATAATATAAGTGTAGAATGTTTAGTGAAATGTATAATATGTGAGTAGAATGTTTAATGCTTAGTGAAAGGTAAAATATAAGAGAACAATGAATAGTGTTTATTGAAATGCATAATATATGATTAGTGTTTATTAATGTGTAGTGAAATGTATAATTTGTGAATAAAATGTATAATTTGTATGGTAATGCATAATATATGAGTACAATGAATAGTGTTTAGTAAAATGCTTAATATGTGAGTAAAGTGTATAATTTTTAGTAAAATGCATAATATGTGAGTAGAATGTATATTGTTTAATGAAATGTATAATATGTGAGTAACGCATAAAATGTGAAAGTTTTTTGTTAAGCTATAAATTATAATTTTTAAGTTTGAAGCATGGATCACAAACATAAGTCGTATTATGATGGACAGAAATAAAATTTTTATTGTGTTTATATGAACATTCTTTAAAATACAAATGTCAAATTCCAAAATCTCTAACTACTCTTTGAAAAATAAATCGTTCTTTACCTGCCCATTTTGTGTCGTCATTTATTTTTGTATATATCCTTTACTTATTACATCTAATACTAACTTCAATGTACAAAAATGTATAATTTGTACAATTTTCTTTGCTTTAAGAATCTAAAACTATTCGGCTTTTCTTTTCTTTTTTTTATGTATGTATTGCTTTTTTGAAAGTTTAAGAATCTGGGGTTTCTCCAATCTTTATAAATTAATTTCATTACTTTCCATCAACAATACTTTCATAACCTAACATATTGAATTTAATCGAGAGAAAAAGGTAAAACAAATTATATCGTTTAGTTTACCATTTCCTTTTCATATTATTAGAATATTTCTTTTGAATACTTGGACAACAATAACTGCTCTATCTAGTATCTTTGATGTTTTCACTATCCTACTAAGATTGCATTTTTCTTTAGGACCAAAAGGTAGTTGTCTTTTTTACAAAAGGTTACTTTTTTGCATTTTTCTTTTGTAAACGGTAAAGTCGCTATATTTATTACTGTGCATTAAATAATGCCTCAAGGGCAATTGAAAAAATAGAGTTCCCATTTGTCTTTTTTTAGAGTTGCCTAAAAAAAGCTGTGTAATCAGTATAGAAAGTGTATGGGAGAATATGGAGAGAAAATATGTTTTTTTTTTTCTTGACATTCTTCTGTTTTAATAAAGCATATTTACTTAAAACTTACCACTTATAAACCACCAGTTACAATCAGACAAAATATTCTGGATTTTCCTCTACTAATAACAATAAATTTCTAAAATCCAAAACCTGCAAACAGGGACGTACTGGGATATAAATTCAGCCCGGTGATTCTAGATTTATGCCGGCCCAAGTTTTCAATATATAATCACTAATAAAGTTTTAATAATTATTGTTAGCAAAATAAAAGAACTCTGCTGATTAATAAGTAATTTTAATAATTAATATTTTTTTGTTTATCAATTAATTTTAATAATTGAATGGTTTTAATTAGTTTAATCATATAAAATGTTTTCCGTTTCTACTAATATTTATAGTTCCCTTGAGTGAAATTTGTTTCCATAAGAACCATCGATTGTTTCTTGCAAAAACTAAAACAAATAAAAGCAAATTACAAAATAAAGAACGTCCAGATGTGTTACTATAAGTGTATTAGAAAATGACATACGAAATGACAATATATATTTAAACTTAAAGTTATACAACAAGTAAAAAGGCGTACGCTCTATCTATAAAATAGTCTGTCGGGGGCTATATCCTTTTGTCTTTACAGAAAATGACTCCCAATCTGCATAAAACTTTGAATTTATAAACATAAGTAGTTTTGACCTTTTAATTGTGCTTTTGACAAACAGAATGTTAAAATTTTTATGAGTTTTTTTTTTTTTTTTTTTTTTTTTTCATTAATTTTTAAAAAAATTATAAATAGTGTTTTTACAATGTGACTTTCAACATTCATAGAATTCTGGAATTTCCAAGCCGACCAAACGGTATAGTGGTTAGCGTGCTAGCTTCTAGACAGCGAGGTTGCGGGTTCGAGTCCCGTGTTAGGCATGGGTGTTTGTAAATGTATGTTGGCTTGTCTAATGACGAATGTTTCGGCGCATTATAGCCCTCGTGTTGCTGACAGCGCCAGAAAATCTGAATACAACCAAACAACTGAAATTTCCAATATAAGTAGTTATTGCCTTCTAATTGTGATTTTGACAAACATAATGTTAACATTTTCGTTAGTATTTTTCTTTTTTTTTAATTTTTGTAAACGGTAAATAAAAATTCGAATTTTTTTGCTATACGTTTTGGAACGTGCTGAGTTCAAAAAAGTGATCTAGAAGAAATGTCTGTGATCAGCATAATTCATGAAAAAATTGACTTACGATATTCAACTTTTTTATACGATTTTGTGGTGGACACAGAGCATGGAAGCGGTCATCAAAGTTTTTATCAAAATTGCTCATGCGCATAAAGTAGCTGCATTGAAAAATATGTTTTTCAGCATTTGCCAAAAAACGGCTGCAATGTTTTTGACCAAAATCAATGTGGTAATGTCTTTTAGGTTTCTCTAGATATATCCACCTTCGAAATTTTCGTAGAAACGCGAGAAAGGTGTAGAAATTTTAAATACGAATGTATTTAATCCAGAATTCTCTTCCTTGAGCATCACCCATCAACAGCTGTTTTTGCTGTTTCATTTACAAGAATGAATAATGAAATATTTATCGAAAAACTTGTCCCCATATTCGTCGTTTGCCAGTATTTTTTTCTCTTGCCAATGCATTAATTCTATCCAAAAATATCACATAACTAGCCCTTTTAAAATAATAATAATAATGAAAAGAGAAAACAACAAAAAATTAAACTACACCAATTCATGTCAAATTTGATAGCTGTGGCCAGAAATAAGTGTAATTGAAAGTTATGCGATGTTCCACACACCTAGGTTTTTTAATTTTTTAAAGTTTCTTTGCAAAGTGACTTCCATTAAGCATATAACTCTAAATTTCAAACATAAGTAGTATTATTCTTTTAATTTTGCTTTTTACAAACAGCAATAAATGCAATTTTTTTCTAAACAGCCTGGTTCGCGAAGTCAACAATTGGGACTTTTACACAATGGGGCCATGCAACTAGTACGATTATATAATTGGCTGGGGAGAATGTTTGGGATTTCAATTCATTGGGTTTTTAAAAAAAAAAAAAAAAACGTTCAGGAAGGTAATTACTTTTATTGAAAATCGAAAAGAAAAAAAAAAATCCCTGACAGGCCCATTTTTCACAGACACTGACCGGCCCGGTGATTGCACCGGACAACTTTATGGCCAGTACGCCTCTGCCTGCAAAGATTCCTGGTGTCGCACTTGTCCAAACATTTCATCCGCTAATAACACTGACAAGAATAATCCCATTTTTTCTTGCAAAGCTACAAAATGCATACGCATGTTTACAATGCTCTATTTGAAGCCTTTCATATATTGCACATAGTAGTGGACATCTAAATGTTCTAATTAACAAACAAATAAGTAACATTGAGAAATATTCACAAAACCCAATATCTTATAATGCGCAATTTCACCACTTCTCACAATTCACCCCCTTTGATAAAGGAACTTTCAGCATTTTAGTCGTTCTCAAGAAGTTAAACGTTGCTCAAGAAGAAAAAAACAAAAACAATATGCTTGTCTACCTTATGTTTTAAATTACCCTTTCAATCACACTCAAATTGATTCCAATAATTGCAATAAATCTAAACTTTTCTTCCCTGCTACTAAGAAAATATCCTGGAGGAAACGATTAAGTTGTAACATGAATAAAAAATCAATTCACAATATTCAAATCCTTACTCTCGACGATAATTTTATTTCTGAAATTAATTGGAGGGACATTAAGATTAAGAATTTTATAATCTCACTTAAAAAAAAGAGATCTCAAAGTGTTTTGAATTCCATTCACTCATTCTCTTTCAAGAGTGTGTACTTCAAAATATTAGTCTTTGACTTATTGAAATGCCAAACTTCTACTATGACTATACCAAAACTAAAAAGTAAATCTACTTTTTTACTTTTGATTATTTGCATCCTTTCTATGATCGATTTAACTTTCACAACAGCATCTCAAATTTAAACAACATATTGCCAATTCAAAACTTCATCATCACCAGTTTTAAGTGGGGGAGTCGCACGTTTCCAGCTGCACCAACATTTTCGACCACGGACCGCCACTGATATACCTATTTCTAAGTATTTCCAAACAGCAACTTTGTTAATTTCCAGTTCTCCATCTACAATACGATGGAAATTAAAAATTTGATTAAACATATTCAATTAACATTGGAAAATCCATCATCGGTGGCGATATGTTCCGTCGTAGCGTTCACAGCCAAAGACAGTGGAATATTAATGATTCTCATTCGGCAAGCCCCAACTTGATTCATCCCTTTGGAAGCCACAATAGATTTGGGGTTCTAAAAGGCTGCGACGCTCGTTTCAAATATCCTTTGGGTGGAATGTATATCGATCCATAACATCAGCTAACTCAGTGATTTTAAAGATAAAAATGAATTTATATATCTATATTAAAAATACACATGTACCTAAAGTATATGTACATTTATTTTCATGGTGTCATATATACAAGTGTGTTTTAGCCAAACTGTTTTCAAATGTCGTCTGCAAGTAATAGGTGGAATGTCAGAGTTAACTTTCCTTTTTAGCATGTTGTGATTGGAAAATAAGCTTTGTTTTCAGAGAACAGACAAAGTATATTGCAAGGATAATCAAAAGTGCAAACGCCTTTTTAATAAGCACTCAATGTGGTCATCAAGAAAAAATAATAATGTTTTTCCTAAGTTTGATGTTGAAATGCATCTCTGTAAAAAAATTATTTTCGTGTGAACAAGCATGTATGAGCTTAGATATAACCTGATAAATAAGTGTCTGTTTTGCGAAAATTGAGCAGTATATTTAGGTGCCGTTGTAGGAATTTTATCCAATGAATATAACAAGTACAGTTGTGAAGAGTATTCTGAATTGGTTGATTGACAAATATCGACTTACATAGGAAATACAGAAATATAGAATACATCAGAATTGAATTTTCAATTGAAGAAAAATGTGCAATATTTTGACAAACCTACAATTTAAATTTAATAAAATTACCATTAAATAAAATATTAGCTTTCTTAAATTTAACTAAAAATATTATCCGAAATTCACAGTGGTAGTTAATTTGATATCCATTTTATCATTTACAGTACACGTGATTTAAAATTCTAAGAAAAAGATATTTTCTGAAAACAGTAGGCTTGAATAAAAACCTGAAAGCATAATACAAAAATTTAAACTTGAAAGCTCAATACAAAAATCTTCAACATAGATTCAGTATTTCTTAAGAGTAACTTCAATTACAGCATTTTTATATTCCTTACATCTACTAAGAAAATACTTAGCAATTAATTCTGGATGACACAATAATATTCTCTTTATTCAGTAACCAAATTTTTCAACTAAATTTCTTATTGTTGAAAGGGCGCATGTCCATTTTGTTTTTCGAAAATCAATAGATGTTTATTCTCCTTGATATTTAGTGGCTTATAAAATTAAAATGGCATATTTCTAACTTCATCTTATGCCTGAATTGTATCCTTTAAAATTTGATAAATAGGTTTAAACAAATTATTTTAAGGTTTCATATACAGAACCCGAATCTTTTCCGCAATAAACGATGAAAGCTGGTAGTTGATTAAAGTTGATTTGAAGGTTTGATTTCTCAGATATATCGAATAGTTGTTCCTGTGTTTTAAGCCCAAGGTTATTGTTTTCAATTGGTCAAAAGTGTGGTCCGATGTCCGTCCCCACTTAATGTTTAGACATCTGCAGGAAAGGCATTGCGTGGGTATGCGCCTGCTTCGCATGCTTGTTTAAAAAAAGATGATGTTGTTCCGTTGTTACTTTTACTGATGTAAATGATGTCGTTGCTGATGTCGTTGTATTAATGTATCTCTGTTTTATAAAACTCAAATAAAAAAAAAATTGTAATGGGCTTGGGATGGATATATAATATATATATATATATATATATATATATATATATATATATATATATATATATATATATATATATATATATATATATATATATATATATATATATATATATATATGTGGGAGTAGACGATCAGAGAAGGGACACTTGCTGATTGTAGAATCCAGCTTTAATGAATCCTTATTGCCTCTTATCTCATACTACATTAGGCACAAGCGCCTTGCTTACGTATATTCACATCGAGAATGTTCAGTGATCTGTCTCTCTCATCAGAATGAGGAATACCTCCCTCTGCCGCTAGGAGTCGCCACGAGGGGTTCTCTAGTGGTGCGCCCTCTATCTCCACACTCGGTCATCTTGGCGAACTATGTCCTCATAGTTTATGTCTGAAGTTATCTGAAATAGAAAAACACAAGGAAAGCAATATGCACAGATACTATGATTGTCACATCTATGATTGTTTTTGATTGGTATCTCTTTGTAATGGCCAAAAAATTTTGCTCGCTGAGTGTAAACTTTAAATGTTCTGGGTTTTTTGCGTCTTTTCTTAAACTGTTTGAGGCTCTCCTTATTCATTGAGGTTTCTTCAGTCTTCTTATTTGCATCTGATAATGATCTCTTCTTTTTATGTTTTTCCTTGACATCCTTCTGTCCTTTTTTGGTTTCATCTTGTTGAAGGTTCATTTTAATCTTTGAAATTTCTGCATTTTGAAGTTTCTTTCCATGCTGAATATGTTCAACGAGAATAGAATCTTCCTTCATTGTTCTAACTTGTTTAGTTATCTTCACATCCATTTCTTTTACTTCTTTTTGTCTGGAACATAACTCTCTCTTCACTTCAATGCTGTGATTTTTCTCCTTTAGCTGTCTTTTTAAGTTTGCTCCTTCTTCTAAACTTAAGACTGAGGGTTGCAAGACTTTATTAGTGGCATTCAACTCACATTTTCCACGAGTTTGGCATCGTTGATCTAACTGTTCTTGTAGTAACTTGGCTATTTTCAATTCATTTTTAAGATGGATAATTTCTTCTTTAGCTGATCCAATTTCCATTTCACAACCTGCAATATCTTCTCTGTATTTTTCAAGAATTTCAGTGGTTTCTGCCAGTTCCTTTAAGTTTTCCGATTCTATTTCTTCAAGTTTAGCTTGTAATGCATCATTCTTAGCTTCCAGTTTAGAGTACTGTACTTTGAAAGTAGCACCTTCAGTATGCAACTGTAAGATTTCATCTTCACATTCTTTTATTTTGCTTTGAGCTTCGTTCAGTTTGCAATTAAATTCTTCCATTTCTCTCTTGAAATCTTCATCTCCTCTTGGTACAGCTTTTTTCGCTTCTACTTCAGGAAGTTTTTCTTTAAAAGGCCTACATTCTGTAAGTAAGCATGCCGCAATCCTACGCTTTTCGCCAGGTGATTTCGCATATGCTACGGAATCTTCTCTCTTCTTTTCGCCGCCAAGGTCTAATCTTTCTCGGGTCACACCAGTAAGATGACTAGCGCTTCTGCATTCGGAAGGCGGAGCTACAAATTTCTCCTCTGCTCTGCTTCCTGATTGACTGCCGCGGCTGTCGATCTTCTTCTCAACTGTCAGAACAGATTTGATTGACATCTTGCGGAGCTCTTCTCTCTCATTTTCTCCTTTGGCCTCGCCAGACAGGCGCCTGATAACTTGTAAATAAAAAACACGTGGATCCTCTCGGCTTGGATCTCGAAGCTGTCTGTAAAAGGATGGGTTTTCGAATTTTCCTATAACGTCCATTCCAATTATTAACTCATTTGTGTGGTCTTTGATGACGTATATTTTTGCATTGACTGAATGAGTGTCGATTTTAATGTCAGTATGGAAATATCCTAATGGTTGTATTTCTATATTACCTAACCCTTTTAGTAATATGTCATTTGTCATTAATTGGGGTGATCCTATTTTTATATACAAGTCCTCAGAAATGAAGGTGACTTGGCTCCCTGTATCATTCAGAGCAACTATTTCATGATCGAATATTATTACCTTTGTGGTGCTTTTATTGTCAGTGTAACTATTAATTTTATTAATTGGATTATTATTACTTTCATTTTCGGGATACACATTACTTTTATAATTAGGATAATTACTAATTACAGCTCTAT
Organism: Linyphia triangularis; assembly: GCA_963978545.1. Lineage (NCBI taxonomy): Eukaryota > Metazoa > Arthropoda > Arachnida > Araneae > Linyphiidae > Linyphia > Linyphia triangularis. The sequence goes on from OZ021725.1 coordinate 18,808,124, forward strand.
TTGCCTTCTTTTTTGGACAGCTGGCCTGGCGGTGGCCTATTTCATTACAATTAAAGCATTTAATACCTTGATTTTTAACTTCAAATTGGTTAGACTTATTAGGCCACTCTCTACTATTTAAAGTACCATTATTTCTTTCTTTATACAAGTGGTTAGTATTGGTTTGAGCACGAACGAATGGACGTTCCTGTATATTTTCTCTAGACTGCCAGTGCTTCCTGTTTTTTTCTTCATATTTATTTTCGCGAAATACCGTATTCTTTTTAAAATTATTTCTAGTTGAATCAAAGTCATCGAGTTTGTTGACCAAAATTTCCCTATTTTTTATTTTCGGAAGTTCGTCCATAAAGTGTTCTCGAATTTCTTTGGGTAATTTTCTTTTTATTTGATTTACTAGCATTAATTCTTTTAAATCTTCAAATGTTGTGACATCAAGTCCGCTCAACCATTCGGTTAGATAATTGTTTAGTTCAAAAGCAAAGTCTCTCCATGTCTGACATTGTTCTTTTTTATGGAAGGAGAATTGTATTCTGAACTGTTCTGGGCTAAGTCGGTATCGTCTCAGCAAAATGCTCTTAATGTGGTCGTAATTATTCGCTAGTGTTTCCGGCTCACGTGTTATTAAGCTTGCTATGTCAAGTGGAAGCAATGTAATTAAATAATTTACCCAAGTATCTTTCGATATTTCTAGACGACTAATTTGTCTCTCAAATAGTGTCAAGTAGATGCTTATGTCACTACCGTCAAACGGTTTCATATACTGTAATATATTTGGGCTTCTGCCTACTTCGTTTTCCCGTGCGTTTGTTACAGTAGCGCCATGTTGGCGAACTTCTGCTTCTATGCGCAGTTTCGCTAACTCGAATTCTTTCGCTTCCCTATCTTTTACTAATTCAAACTCTTTCGCTTCCCTATCTTTTGCTAATTCAAACTCTTTCGCTTCCCTATCTTTTGCTAATGATTCTTCATTTTCACGGTCATTTACAATTGTGTTTAACATATTTTTAACAAAGTTTTCATCATAATCGGCGTGTTCTGTTATTAATTTACATAATTGAGCGATTTTTGGGTTAATGGGTTGTTCCAATCCCAGTTCATCTATTAAAGCGAGTAAGTCATTCTTTCGTGCTCTGGCAAGAAACGCCATGTTAGTATAATCGAAAATTGTACTCACAGTTTTTCTGTTGACTTGTTACCTCGACTTGTGACAGTCAGTGTCTATGTTTCGTTATGGTCTCCCAGTGCTTGCTGGTCCCCTCCTTAATGATGCTGACCTCTTGTATTTGACGCGAAGTTTCTTGGCTTCGACGGCGGTGTTCCAATGCTTGTTGTTTCCGCTAAACAATTCTCTTCGTCGGCGCTGACTTCGCTTTTCCGACGTGGTGGTTTCGCTTTCCGATGAGACGTGATTTCACTTTCCGGTCACTGTGCTAGCTGCTCCACTTCTCAGTGATGTCGACTTCTTTTATTCGATGAGCAGTTTCTTGGCTTCGTTAGCGGTGTTCCAATGCTTGTTGTTTCCGCTAGGCAATCCTCTTCGTCGGCGCTGACTTCGCTTTTCCGACGTGGTAGTTTCGCTTTCCGGTGAGACGTGGTTTCTCTTTCCGGTCACTGCGCTGTTATGTCGTTTACACTGCTAGGTGATACGACGGCTTATACTCCGATCCCCGGTTCACTGCTGGGTGACTACGGTGCTGTTCGGTTTCATTTGTACTCGTATCTCGTACTTCTGGTTTGCCCTTACACGTTCTGCCGTTTGGTTCTTAACGTAACGTTCTGACGCCTACTCAGTTCGTGATGCCGAGCCCCCATGTGGGAGTAGACGATCAGAGAAGGGACACTTGCTGATTGTAGAATCCAGCTTTAATGAATCCTTATTGCCTCTTATCTCATACTACATTAGGCACAAGCGCCTTGCTTACGTATATTCACATCGAGAATGTTCAGTGATCTGTCTCTCTCATCAGAATGAGGAATACCTCCCTCTGCCGCTAGGAGTCGCCACGAGGGGTTCTCTAGTGGTGCGCCCTCTATCTCCACATATATATATCGGCTTAAGGCCGATGTACAGTTTGCACTGGATCTTTTAAGCCCAAGCCCATTACAAGGGTTTTTTTTATTTGAGTTTTATAAAACTTAAATACATTAATACAAAGACCAACTAAACTGACAATTTATCAGAAAATGCTATGGTGTTCGAACTAGAGGTCGGAGTTTTATCGATACGACGTTATTTTTATCGATATTTCTAAAAAAATATCGATATTAAAAATATCGATAAAAGTCACCGATATATCGATATTTTCAAACATTTTTAGTTTTTTGATGATCTTTTTGTAGTTCCATGTTTTTTTTCGATTTTATTTATTCCCTTTTCAAAACTAAAGTTTGAATTTGGCTGAGAGGCAGTTAAAACGGCACCAATATTCAATATTTTCCATACACTTAAAAGTTATTGAAAATTATCTAAATTGTTCTTAAAATCACTGCATCATTTAAGCAAATATATATATATATATATATATATATATATATATATATATATATATATATATATATATATATATATATATATATATATATATATATATATATATATATATATATATATATATATATATATATATATATATATATATATATATATATATATATATATATATATATATATATATATATATATATATTTTTTTTTTTTTTATTTTTTTTTTTTTTTTGTAATAGATCCATTTTGGTTGAAAAAGTAGTCACCTTACAAAAAAGCAATCATGAAAAGTATAAATTTCCCCCGAAAAACTTTGTTTCTGGAAAAATTGAAAATCAAATAAAAAATATTGTGTATCGATATATCGATATTTTATTGATATTTTTTTTTTCTATGCAACGATATAGTATCGACATTTATTTTGATCGATATTTCCGACCTCTAGTACGAACGCTTTCGTGAAAAAATTTTCGCTCTTGTTCTATTAATTTATATTTTTATAAAAATAATCCGATTCAATACATCATTTAATAAATATGGATACACAGAGAATTAAATAGAGATTCTATATTAAAAAAAAATATATTGAAGTTAATATTAGAATTCAATTCTAACCTATAGCATTATTTCTACTAAATTTTTAACTCTACAAAAACTTTTGGGAGCTACAATGTGTATGTGTATGAGTTATTTTACTCTTTTACATAAAAAAATATATAGTAATTTTTTACCATTATTGTTTAATGGAAAAAATAAGTGCTAATCACTTCTATTTTTTCCTCCAAACTCATAAAAGACTATTACATTTTTCAGAAAAGGAGTAAATATAATTCGTAAATAAAAAAATATTTTAATATCTCCCGCAGAAAAATGTAAAACACTATAAGTTACAGTAGACAAAGAGGCTGTACGGGAGAATTTTATGGTTCTATATAGTAGAGTACGACAGATTCTAAATAGTAGAGTACGTTTATTAAGTTAAAAATTCCCTTTTTCAGTCATATTTATGATTAGTACTACACTGTGACTTTAAAATCATTTCAAATCTGGGGAAGATTCTTAGAAAAACAGTTTTCCCTTTCAAAGATGCTCTAGTTTGGCGTGAAATTGACGCGCGTCACCAGTTGAAAGTTCTACACAGGGTTATATCTTGCACAATTTTGTAAATGATCCTCAAAACGCTTAAAAAAACTTAAAATAATTGTACTGACTAAGTATTAACTTGATAAATTGCTTAATCCACAACAACTTTTCAAATATATTTGCTTATGATTATGGAAATATTCCTAATATTTACACCAGTAAAAATAACATCTCAACTCCTAGAGCGACTGCTATCAAACGCCGTCAAATGTCATCAGCATTGACTTTCAGTTTCCAACACGAAATGCGAATTCGATTTTCGAAAGTATGTGAATAATCAAGGCAACAAAACGGTATGAATAGACATTTATACCGACTCTACAGAACATTTATCTATTTACCTTAGTCTAAATCTCTGAGTGTTGTTTAAATTACGGTGTAAAATACTTTGTTTATGTTTGTACTTGTTGCATTACACCTGTCGTCTACATTGACAGATGAGTATTCCGTTCGCATAGCAGCATAATTTGTTAATAATTGGACTTATTTTTCCTTCAATTCAATTTGAGAGTTTTCAAGTTTTCTGAAAGGTCTTTTCTGTGTGATTTAAGTTTATACTTTTAATGAGGGGTGGGGCATTGCCCTATGTAATAATTAGTATTGATGGAAACAGCTCAGTTATTTTGGTTATACAAGGCCTTTGGTCAAGGTGTATTTATGTGAATGTTTCTATCCTAAAATAACAATAGTATTTAATTTTCCAAAAGTTTTAGAACAGAAGTAGTATTATATGACATTTTGCGACTAAATTAAAATATAAATTGTAATAAAGGTAAGTTAAATATAAATAATAATAAAAGTAAATATAATGAAAATATTCAAAATAAAACCTGTTGCCAGAAACTTGACTTATCCGAAAAAGAAACGCATGTACCAAAATTAAATTATCATAACACTACGGATATTGAGAACTCATTTCAGTTTCAATGTTATTTCAGTAGTACTGGTGTTGTTCTTGCAGAGGATAATGTCTTAATTATCTTTTTAAACATTAATGTTCTTCCAATACGTATATATTTGTATTATCCCTTTGGTTCACCTCTAGAAGAAAATAATGCTTAGACACATTTCAAGTCGTAATATAAATTTTATTGATTGATCTACTTTCAGAAGGCTTTCCTACCATATGCACATCCATAAAGTTAAATACCAAATGCCTTATTTTTAATATTTAGTAAACATAGTAAATATTACTATTATTTGTAAATATGTATTGCCTCTTAAGTTTCAAAAATTTCTTGCCATCTTTATTACAAATAGTGTTGGATCCAGTGACTAGAAAAGTCTTGTAGTTTCGTTCCCAAAAATTTGCAAATAATTAGTCAGTCTGTATTGCTATAATTAAATTGAAAAGTTAAACTAAATAAAGCTAACCACAGTTTTCATACTTAGTCAAATAAAGTGCATGCATTTTCCACTGACATGCTTGCCCCTTTTTTTCAATAACAGTGCATTTTTCAATACTTACCGATTAACTGTTTCTTTACAAACTAGTGCCGAACTTGATAGCATTGTTACACGTTAATTCGTGTAATTGATAATATTAAACAGTTGATAATTAATGCTAGTGACATAGACGTAAATCAAATTGTACTGGAATGAACCTAAGTGGTATTGTTTGGAGAGGGTGTTGTAGAATATCGAGTTGGGTAAACAAGGGATCACTTCAAAATTAAATGTATTTTTTATTATACTTAAAATGTAATATATTTTTATCTAGGCTTTGAATTTGCAAAAACATGGATCTACCTTAACCTTTTCAAAACTATAATAAATAATACAAGTCATTATACACAAATGGGTTGATTAGGCCTCCACAGATTATCCCGGCAGCCACACAAGCATACACATGTTAAATCAAAGTTGGATTTACCTAAAGATAATCGTCATAGTTATCTTTAGGTAAATCCAACTTCGATTTTGTATGTGTATGCTTAGATTAGTTAGATATTTCTGTTAATCATGGAATATATTTTAATGCAATCAAAATTCCTAAAAATAAGTAATATAAAAAATATTTTTTATTTTAAAAATTTTTCCCATAGATGATTTGTCATGTCCGTGGTCTGTCGCAACCTCAAGTTGCATGCTTTATTAGTATTTAAATTTTACTTCATATTTCTTGATGTCTTTATTTATTTTTCTTTATTTATTTTATCTTTATTTATTTTAGGTATGTTAAACAATGTTGTGAATGGGTATAAAATTTTTTGAGTTGTAATTTCATTACAATTTATGTAATACCTCTTATTGCTAGACTGACGCATCGTGTCAGTAGATAGTAATTATGCAGCAATAGTTGGTTAACAACCCACCAGGTGATACAGCAAATCAACTGTGATATTGAAAAGAAGTCTTGTGTAACTATTTTGTTTTCAATGTAACAATCATTATTTTATTAGGCAAAATTTAAGTAGGTACAACTGTAACGATCATATTATCATATCTTTGATTAAGATAAAATCAGTTAAGAATAATAATATACTACTTATTATTTAATACTTGATAGCATTTGTTATACACATATCAATTTAGTAACCTTATGTTTATCAACTTAAAGGTTCATTTGAAACTAAACAATAACAAGGAAATCATCATGTCCATGCATGTCATCCCATGAAATAACTATGAACGATCTCTGTATAGTATCTGATAATCTCTGCCAATGCCATAACAGGATTTTAATTGATAAGTTCTGGGAGGGGGGATTTAAGCCTTTCATGACTTCAATAATGGGTTTTATTATTAAGTACATATTAATATATGGTAAGTGTATTTTATAAATATATTTTTTATGGTGCCAAATCTCTCAAATTATTAATTATTTTTTTGGTTTTTATTTACTTTTTCATTGTGCAAAACAAAGAAATACTATTAGGCAATTTTGTAAGCTACTAGGTTTTTTTTTAACTGGGCAGTCTAAGTAGTACAGATCTTTGGTTGTTTTGTTCTGTGTAACTCTTGCCCCATGAAAAATTACATGCAACCAATCGAGTAATAAAACATAAGAACTTATAATTTTTTTAACGTATTTAATGTATATCCTTCAATGTTTTGTCTTAATGTAAATGTATTTTATTGAAAAATTTGTTTTTGATATTTTTCAAAACTATAGAAACACCTGATTTGCAGTGATATATACAATATAACATTTTGTCAACATTCAGATTCAAACAGGGTTATGCAATTTATTTTTGTTGTTTAAATAATAAACAAAAAAATTTAAGTGTTCCACTTTTTTTGCTATTTCAATGTAGTAATTGTAAAAAAATATTTTTTTTTTTTTTAGGATGAACACCATGACTCTTGATGAAAATATCCATAGTAAGTTGACTTTCTACATCTATCTGCTTTGTCTAATATTTATAAGTTTCTATCTATTATAAAAATTTGTTTTTTTAGTATGATAACCTATATGTTCATTTTTCATGTTCATAATAATAAGTTATTCAGTTTTTATATACTTGGAAGACTAATATACTTGGACTACTAAAAAAATGTTGTACAAATGTACTTAAATTTTATGTATTTTTTTTTTTTTTTTTTTTTGTTAATGTAATGTAATCATTATAAAGGAGGTCCTAAAAAGTTTTTTAACCCACTGACGGTCATGCATATATATATGCGTCATTTGATCCCCAGTTTTTCCAGCAATACTCTCATTTTTCAATTTATAAGTAAAATTTAAAATAAATATTTTTTAAATATTTTTATTAGGATTATAGTTTATAATCTATCTAAAACCAAATAAATATAAAATAATTTAAAAAAATTATATATTTGAATTAGAAATATAATTTAAAAATTATTGCTGGCAAAACAACTGTAGAATTTCGCCCATTTCCTGGACCGTCAGTGGTTTAAAGAATATTTAACTATTAGAGATAGGTTATATTATAGATCTAAAATATAAAAATGCCCAAAATAAGTAAAGATATTGCAAAACAATAGTGAGATTTTCATGAGTAATTTGTTTTTAAAGTTATAGAATTTTAATTTTTCTACTGCCCTGTAGGGAAAAAAAAACTAATTACAAAGATATTTTTTAATTAAGTGAGCTATATATTTATTGTAAGGCAATCAAATTTTGCAAATGTTATAAAATCTGTTTTAAATGTTGAATTTAAATTTTCTTTTTATTGAATGAAAGACTTTGTCTCCATACATGCTTTCAAAGTATGCAAATAGTTAATATTTTTTTGAATGCTTTATATCTGAAAATTAAAATAATCAATTTGATTATTCTCTCTAATTCTCTTCATCTTCTTCTGAAGCTATGCAATCACATTTTGCAGTCAATTTTAAAGAGAATGTATTTTGTTCTGTAACTCTTAAAATAAACTACCTATAAAAAACCTTTACCGAATCTTGAGCATTTTTTGAAAATTACACTGATTTTCTTTCTAAACCCAGTAACAACCTTTATTGGAGACTCTGTTTGTTGATTTAATTGTTAATCCCTAATTGTTGGACAAGTCATTATAAAGCTTTGTACTATATATATATATAACTTCACATAATAAATCATACTCTTTGAAAACCGAATCTAATTTTGTATATAATTAGGAATAAGTAGTTATATGGTTTTATAAAGCTTTTTTAGGGTTCCATTGCTCAAATAATTTACCTCCGAATGGGGATAAGCTGTGGAACATTATACAGACACAGGTATAATAGTAAACATCCATCCGAACATATAAAATACCCCACAGAATTAGTTATGAAGAAGAAAACATGACACACCTGTTGGGATGCAAGTTTAGAGACATGCATAGAATAGGTAGTATGAAAAGTCCCACAAGGGGTTGCTACTGTCATGCATGACAGTTGATGATCAGTGAAGTGGATGGATTTTGCATCACTTTTTAAACCCAATAATCTCTAACCTGTGTAAAAGATTTGGAAAATACATTTGTGTGTGTATTGAGGCTTTCTGGGGCATTTTAATAGCGCAACTAATTGGATGTTTGACGTAATACTTTTTTTTCTGTATTTCAACAATTATTTCCTTTTAATTAGTTTGTACAAGATATTCAAATAAAGTTGGTTGCAGTAATCTGTCCAGAATTTAAATAAAATTGCTTTATGAATGTGGCATGGTGCATTTTTTATTAGAAGTTTTTGAAATTAATTGTGAAACTAACACCTAATTTTTTTTACAATAAAAACTTAATTCAAACATCTATCTTGAACCCTATGTAGCATTATTATCCCGACCCATTCTCAGAATAAGAATGAATATCGAGTATGCAATCATCTTGCATTCAAAGATTAGTAACACCGTTAACTAATAATATTTCAGAATTGGGTATATATGTTAGTGATACTGATAGAATGCCTTGCCTTGTTAGTCCAGTTCCGTGTTGTGAAATTTCCAAATTTTCTCCCATGCAAAGTAGATTCTCCTTAAAGAATTTCAGAAAACATATTTACTGTCTGTAAGTTCAAAAGTTGGATTTCCCAGTCCAAATAATGCCAAGTGCAGTAATCAAATAACATTATTTCTTTTAAATATGTAAACTGTATCAGGCTTGCCTGTATTGATCTACCAAGTAGGTGGTTACTTTGCTTCATCAATACATATAATTTATTTAGAAATCTTAAATATTTTTTACTGATCTTGTAAAAGTAGTTATGACTCTTTTGTACATTTTTCATATAATATGATGACATTTAATTGTTATTACATTTAAATAAAGTAGGATAATATTTATGCCTTTGGTGAGCATAAATATTTTAGATTAGGTGTTAACATTATATTAATTACAAACTAATATTTAGCATGTCATGGTCATAAGCTTGATATTGAATTAATTACTTTTTCTAAATGTTGGATTAATAAAAATGGTTTGGAGTTCATTGTATGTCAAAGACAGAAACAGTTGACTTGTAATATTTATAAATGAAATACTGAAAATTTAAACTACCAGAATTTTTTTTTTTTCATGCCCTAGTTTTTGAAGCTATATGTTTAAATTCTTTTTATTTGCTTCCTTATATTTGAAGTGTAATTTAAATAAAGAAAACAACATTTTATTTACAGCTCATTCTAAAAACACATTTTATTTGGCAGTAACATAAAAGATGGGATACATTCAAGGTTTTTTTTTTTTTTAGCAACTTGATTACTAAACTTTTACTGTGTTGTGTACAAAAAAAAAAAAAAAAATGTATTATAGAAAAAAAAATTAACTAAATGTTAGTGTATTAAAAAAAAATTATCATGCCTTTTGATCTTGTTAGTTTGAAAAATTCATTAATTTTTTAATGTTTCTCCAATTATAATTGTCTATTATTATTATTAGTTATTGGAAAAATAAAATTAAGATTGTTTTTTTGTCATAATTAGCTTCCAATAAGCTGTCTATAGTTTTTTAAATTGTTTGCAACTCTATACAGTCGTGGTTCCAAGATGGTGTGTTAAGGGTGGGGTGGTTGGCTTAGAAAGACGAGTATGTGCAACTTGAGTACATATTAATTTCATATTTGCTACAATTCTAGTATTAAAGAACAAAAATAAGAGGAGTTTTTTAGAGTTTCAGGTACAAACTATGAACCATTTTCTATATGCAAGTATAATTTTGAGATTTTTTTTTTTCAATTACATTTTTGAAACTAATTTTTCAGCATATCCATTTACGATCAGCAAAACTATTAAAGATACTTAATTTTTTTTTAAATATTTCTATAAGCCAAATTAATTTGTCTTTTTACCTGTGAACTTTGGAATTTCGTTATTTTCTGATAGTTATGATTGATAAAATTTTTAGAAAGTCTTGCATGTGCTTGAAAATGTTTTTTTTTTTTTTTTTTTTTTTTTTTTTTTTTTTTTTTTGTAACAAATGCAATGTAATTAAATTTTTTATTTTTTTAATCTTTCAATAAATCGTATTTGTCTTATATGTTCTGCAATAGTTGTATCAAATTTTATTTAAATCAATCCCTCCAGTCCCTACGGTATCAGACATCCAATCATTCAATATGCAGACATCAAAGCGATTGTAGTTTTGCCATTGTTCAGTTTTTTTTATATGGTATATGGAACACCAAGAAGGACAAATGCTTAAAAAAAAGGTGAAGGATAATGACCCTCAACTACTACTGTTGTTTCAATAGAAAAATGACTAGCTATCCTTTTTATTTTAGAATATCAACAATTAAAACAATTAGAGTCCCAAATACCTGTAGAACTTGGTGACAAAACACATTTCTATCTCCCTAACAAAATAATTTTTTGATATTTTTTTTCTTGTTAGCTTTCGATGGCTATTTGTCAAGTAACTGTCATTAAATTTTCATAATAGCCATCAAGTCACTTAAAGTATGGTTTAATCAACTGTTAAGATCGGAAAAGTTATTCGTATTGTATTTTTTCTTTTGGAAATTTAATTGTTGGAAAAATTTAATTTGGTAGAAAATTTAACACGGGATTTAATTTAAGTTGGATTAACATTTGTCTACTCGACAAATATTTATTCTGACCATTATTAATGTAAACTACAAATCTTGTGGTGCTAAAATTATTATGAAACAAAGAAACCTAATTTTAGAAATCGAAATTGACTCACTGACTTCTACCAAACTAAGGATTGTCTTTAATCATTAAACATTTTAAATACAGCTAATGACTGTGCCAAATGTGGTTCGGATGCCAGTTAATGTATCAACTAATGTCATACAAAGTTCAAATGTAAACAATTAACTGCAACAATTAATCAGATAGTTCTTTCTTAACCAGACCCTGGAATAGATGAGTCATCACAAATCTTTTTCAGTTGCAGTTCAGTTTGCACCGACTCGGATGTTAATGACCCTCCCGAATCGAAAGTGCCCCGCCAAGGTTATTTTGTCAGTAATTAATCACTTGGCTACACTTAAGAATGCTGTAAGTTGATGGACCTCTTTTACCTTAAGTGTTGGCTACTTCCAGAAGCACTATTAAGTCCGGAACTAGTCAATGGAATTACAGAAAAACTTCTGCTCAATCCAATATTGCGGACGTCAGAATGACGTGAATGCGATTTTTTTTTCATTTAAGTATAGTTTATTTTTACGAAATTAGGTATTCTGACGAATTAATGAAATCTCGGTCTATCCCTTGGTTAATGTGAATCACGTTGGGTCCTGAAGTTTAAATTGGTATCTTCAAGTATATGTTGTGTAGTAGACGTAACAGATTTCCATGTCTAATACGTGCAACAATTTGTCGAGTTATATTTTGTCACCTTCAAGTGGGACGGTAATTTCTATGGTATTTTAACCGTATTCTGTAATTACACTAATATTATGTAATTGAATATATAAAGATTTGAAAGTTTTTCCCATCGCAATTTTTTTTATACGTAATTGCTCTTACTAAGTCCCTTTATAGGCGGATTGAAATTATCGTAAATCAAATGCCAATTAATCAATTTTAATTTGATAAAATATAAATGTGTGTTCAGTGCAGGTGTTCTATTGATAGCACACTTCAACGTTAATTAAAAAAAAAAAATTACAGTACATGTTATCCTTGTATGCATTTCGACAAGGCGTGAATGATAATTGCTAAATTTGAATGTAGTTATTTATATTCATCTTTGGAACAATCTGATATTTAATAAATTTTGCTAAGCCAGTCTATCACTTGGCGCATGACCGAAAAAAAATTATAATTCACGTAACAAATTAGCAAAATGAAAAAATTCAAAGTAACATACAATTCGAAAACAAATTAATCCAAAAGCAATCAAATGATATTGTTAACGGGAATATCAAAAAAAAAAAAAAAAAAAAAAAAAAAAAACGCTATTAACGATTAAAAAAATTAATAATATTTCTTAACTTTTTATTTACGCCAGACATTTAAACGGTGTTTTGGCACAACTGTAATTCATCAGTTAGACATTTTAGAGGTGTAATTTAAATTTAGGGAGAGGTCCAACAAACAGATAATTCGGGAGGAGACTTTTCAAGAACCGAAGGTGTTGGGGAGAAAATATCATTACATCTAAAAAAATCGCCTCTTGTAAAACAACTTTCTTTCTGTAATATGTTTAAGGTGTCAAATATGTCTATAATTACGATTTATAAAAATGTGCTGCAAAAGCTTTGATAAGAAGACTTTTAAGTATAAGTAGCAGTATCTAACAAAAACAACAATACAATTATACGAAGGATCATCCCAATCAAAATAATTAAAAGCTCACCTAGAAAAAGCTGTAATATATATTTTTTTCCTACTATGTGCTCACCGAATGTACACTGTTAAAAATTTTGTTCCACCTTGCACCAAAAATTGGTTCCCATTTAGCTGCCACCAACATGTGGTGCTTAGTTTCACGATTTAATGGTGCAACCTCGGACCGTAAGCACCATTAAATCGCGAAACTAAGCACCAAATGTTGGTGGCAGCTAAATGGGAACCAAATTTTGGTGCATGGTGGACAAATTTTTTTAACAGTGTACGTATAGGTTTTTTTTTTATTATTAATGAAAACGCTCTATTTTATTAATTTAGAGACTGACTTTTTGTTTGTTATGATTAAAAGGACCTTCACCATCCGGTAAAGTCATACAGACTTCGCGTAAAAAAAGTATATCGCAGCCTTTTCGGTCTGAGCATTTATTTGCTTGGTGAGAACCTTATTACAAAGTGGTGTTTTTTTTTTTTTTTTTTTTTTAATTCTAATGTCTTGATCTATCGTAGTTTTAACAACAGGTCTTTGTCTCGACAATGATGACAAATAGTATTCTAAATTTTCAAATGAAATCGTGGTGTACTTTAGTATAAAGACAGTTCTATTAAGTCATTTATAGTATACTGATTGTGACATTTCCTAAAAACGTTAAGAATTCGGAGACGCAAACTTTGTAGATAGATAATTGTTGCGTGTTCCGCCAAATGTTTTGGGGTTTTTTAACCGTCTATTCTACAAATATCGCCACTCTCTCAAAGCTCTAATTGTCTGGATTAGAAAAGCGAGATGAAAGGTTTTCTGTGTTTATTGTTTGGTTGTTCTCTGACGCTTTGTTGCGTCTTTAGGGGTATCACTTTTCTCTGGCCTTAATCCCGGCTTTTGTTGAAAAGACCTTGCGCCATTCTTTCTGGGTGATTCGCCGCACTTTGAAAAACGTCTTCAATGCTCATTGGCAATTTTAATGTCGACTGCGATTATCGCGGGACGGTGAAGTGGCATCGCAGAGAAGTTTTGAATACACGGGAGTTATTTTTGTATCCTTAATTGTCGGAAATATAGCTTCGAGAGCTCCCATGTCGTTTGCTAATTGCAAGACGCAAAGTAAATTTGAATATTTTCGTTTTTGAGGGAGTGATGGGAGTATTGCTATTTAAAGTTACTGTGTTTTTTTCTTGAGTTTTTAAAAATATTTTTGAAGTAATTCACTTTCCTTCCACGTGAAACTAATATTCAGAAAATATATATAGCTTAAATTAAATGCGTTTGTTAGTTGGTGAAGTTGGCCGGAAAGATTAGAAATACAGGTATTAGATATGCATAATCACCCAGTGTCTGGTCCACCTGATGGCTGTGCGGTTTGCACTCTGTCCTTGTATACCAAAGGTTTTGGATTCAGTTCTTGGGTTATACGTATGAATGTTCGCCGTAGATCGAAATCCACTTGAAACTGTAGGTCCTAACCTAATAATCCGTTATTTCTCGCAGAAATAAGTCGTCGAGCGTATAAACTATAATCAAACCAGTTGGGGCTTTTGATAATTGTCTGTCCTTTATAGAGAAGTTATTGTTATTACCGAACAAATATGCTTTTTACACATTGAAACCAAATATATCTAAAATCTCATAATGTTTACCTCTCTATGCTGTATGAGATTTCTTTCACCTGAAAGACGTGATATTTAAATTATTCCAAATAATTTTTTATTCCTAAAGATATATTGGAAAGTTCTAAATAGTGACAGCAACAGCCCCAAAATTTGATAGAATGCATTGTCATCAACATGGAATCTATCTGCCAAGTTTCAGCCAGATTGGATGACAGCGAAGGGATTAATTAGGCATCCACAGTTTTTCCCTCCATCGACACATACAAAATCGAAGTTATTATAAAGGATTAAAAAAAAAAGCTATGCCTTTGCATACTTTTCGAAATCTGTGGAAATATTTATTCACAGCATTTAAAGATAAAATACTTCCTCATCTACCCGCGTAATTACAGTCAACTTGGGGGGGGGGGGGGGGGGGGAAATAAATTATTTTCAGAATCTCCCAATTTATCGTCTGGTTATTACGCCACCATGGGAAAAGGAATGTAAATAAGTGAAGATTCGACCGGTTTTTTTTATTCTTTAAATCTTGGTTCTTTAAAAGCTCAAACGGTCGCCGCCATTCTTCCAAATTACAAGGCACTGTTACCGCTGACCAGGGTTACGTTTTCAGGTGGTCCGTACGAAACGGGTGGTCTAGAAGAAGTCTTTGAAGAGTGGTCCGTCTGTGTTCAATTTTGCAAATGCTATGTTCTTTTCAACCTTGGCATCTACCGAAATAATGGTTATAAAACATTTGGAATTTCACCAGATAGAGCAAGCACTTTAATTTTAATGCTAATATGATCGAAATTTTATCGAGAAACAAATGAAATCATTTACGTTATATAGGTACGATAGAATAGAGCTACTGGTGGGCATAAATTAGAGTTCGGCGATATATCGATACGACGATATTTTTATCGATTTTTAAAAAGAAATATCGATAGTAAAAATATCGATACAAGTCACCGATGTATCGATATTTTCAAACATTTTTTGTTTTTTGGTGATTGCTTTTTAGTTTCATGTGTTTTTTCGATTTTCTTTATTCCCTTTTCAAAAACTTCAAAACTAAAGTTTGGACTTGGCTGAGAAACAGTTAAAATGTCACCCTAACCAAAAAGAAAACATAATGTAATGGAAAGATATCATTTATTAGTAGTCATTAACATAGCGCCGTTTCTGTTGCCAACGTGTGCCTGGGATTTGCATCTAATTTTAAATATTAAAATCATCTCTATCAGCAAAATATGCGGTAAACTACTTTTCAAAATTTCTTCTTTAAAAATAAATGGGAACTTATGCATTGACATCTAAATGTATTTTATTTATTCTAATTGATAATATAATTTATTAAAACAATTTTTATAACTTATTTATTAAAACAATTTTTATAACTTATTTATTAAAACAATTTTTATAACTTATTTATTAAAACAATTTTTATAACTTATTTATTAAAACAATTTTTATAACTTATTTATTAAAACAATTTTTATAAATAATTTTAGCACAAATTCATGAAAAGTAGAAATTTGCCCCGAAAAACTTCGTTTCTGGCAAAATTAAAAATCAATTTAAAAAAAAAATCATGTATCGATATATCGATATTTTATCGAGTTTTTTTCTATGCAACGATATAGTATCGATATTTATTTTGAACGATATTTCCTACCTCTAGTATAAATATGGCAGTTGAGTTAGAGAATAATTTAAACTCCAACATTTATAAAGGGAAGGTTGGGCTAAGAAGTTTTTACGTTGTAGATTGAAAATAACTTTTTAATGAATTAAACAGAGTATAAAGTAACGCACTACCCCCCCCCCCCTCGCTTCTCCTTTAAAAAAAAAATTCTACGAAAACATTCACCTACCGTTTTAACTTTTGTAAAATTGCTTATAATCGAGTAGGAACATACTTCAAATACAAGCACTCACCTTAAAACGAAATATCTCATATTAATTTCTATTATTATAAACATCAATAAGAGTATAAACTCGCATTTTTATGTACGCACATATGCAAAGATTGTATTGTTTGCAAAACTATTTTCACTTTAAATTATTATTATTATTACGTCTGTATACTATTTTAATTAAACATGAAACGATTGGATGGTTGATTGTAATGTCCTTGGTTCCATGCTAGATGTTCAGTTCATTTATATTTTTAATTTAATTAAAGAAAAAGTGCTAAAAACTAATAATAAGTACTTAATTTATTTAAAAATAAGTACATTCCACTTCTTTTCTCAGTTTTTTAGCGTAATAAAGAATAATTAAAGAAAAGATATGGGAAGGAAATTTTCCGTTTCAGATTAACTTAAATGAGAAGAAAATCCAACAAATTTATGCCCTTTTCTTCACACTCACGTTAGTTTTACTTCAATCAATTAAATTTTGTATCACCTTGTATTATTTTGAATTTGACGTGTTCAATATTTTTAAATGCACCGTCTTAATTTTTACTTTCAATTACCCATATGTAATACATAGGGTAATGAAAGTATAGTATTCTGTAAAAAAAAAAAAAAAAAAAGTGTGTACGTGATCAGCATAACTCCCGAACAAATTGACCTATGTTCAAATTTGGTGTGAGGGTTAGTGATGGCACAAGAACCTACCATTAAGGTTTTCGTCAAAATCGCGCATGCGCATAAGGAAGCTGCCATTGAAAAAAAAATCATGTTTTTCAATGATTGCTAATAAACGGCCCTAACGATTTTGTTCAAAATCGCTATGGTAATGCTTCTTACGGTGTTATAAACATCCCCACTTCCGAAATTCCCATAAAAATGCTTTGATAGCGTAAAAAGTTGAAAAACGAAAGCCTTCAACACAAAGTTCTCTTTCCTTGAGCATAGCTTATCGACGATCGTTTTTCTCTTCTCCGCAGTTTCACTTATAAGAAATGATTATATAAAAATTATCGAAGTAAATATCGCCAAAATCTCTATTTTGGCGATTTTTTTTTTCTTTTTCTTTTATAAGACTTATCGAGAAAAAAAAAATATCGCCAAACTGGCCCCATTTATCCTCAATGAAAGATGAAAATAAAAAAAAAACGGTAAATGACACAAATCCACATCAGTAATATAGTGTAATTGAAAGTTGTGCGATGTTCCACACCCCTAGTTTTACTTCAATTTCGAACATGAATCCAACTTAATAAATGTTATTTGTCTAACCTAACTCTTCACTTACGTTTAAAACTTCCTTAAACTTTATTTCGGATATCCTATGGCGTTTCGGGATAGTTAAAACCAGCTTGCTACCTGATGTTTACCGGCTATTCTTTCATTCCATTCTATGTAAGTTTAAGCAATGTTGCTCTGGGTCAAATTTCATTGAAATCGTCCAACTGCTCTCTACGTTATCTAACTTTTAATGTTTGAGATGGACATATGCTGATAATTTTTTGAAAAAGAGCCGAAAAAGGAATTTAAACCAAGTATTTAATAAAAAAATAATATAATCCATAAAAACAAAGTTTTTAATACAAATTTATATGCATTGCCAATTTTTCTATTCGTTAACGTAGCGCCGTTTCTGGTGTCAGCGTGTGTTCGGTGTTCGCATCTAATTTTAAATATTGAAAACATCTCTATCTGCAAAATATGCGGCAAACTACGTTTTAAAATTTATCCATTAAAAATTAATGGGAATTTTTGCACTCGCATCCAAATATCTTTTATCCGATTAAAGCAATTTTATTACTTATTTTTTAAAACAGTTTTAGCAACTGGAAATGGTTTCTTCAATAATCGGTTAAATGCTATTTCAGCGCGATGGGATGACGCCAAGTTGGTTTATTAGTATTCCGTAAAAGGTACCTTGACAATGACAGCCCCAAAATTTGGTAGAATGCATTGTTATCGACATCGAATCTATCGGACTAGTTTCAGCCCGATTATATGACGGCAAGGGGATTAATTAGGCCTCCTCAGATTTGTCCGCCATCGTCATACCCAAGCCACACACACATTCGAAGTTAATATAATGTATTTAGAAAAAGAAAAGAAAAAAACTCTTCATTCAGCCAAAATTCCGGCGCTATTTCAGTCATTTCAAGCAAATGAGACCCACAAAATTACAAGTCGTCTGGGGCGTGTTAATTTTCTTTTCCTATTGTCAGGTATCCATTAGTTCGTTTCAATAGTGTCTCATGCATCAAAATCGATGGCGCCGCGCCAGTCTCACAGCCTAAGAGATCTTTATGCTCATCATGTAAAATGGTGTATTTTACCCTTTATTTGTGTGCTCACCGTCTGACTAAGAACACCCGTATCAGCTGTGAGTCAGCTTGACCTGTCTACAGCTGAACCTTCATCCCTTGAAAACGATGTGGATTTTTTTTAACTCCCCCACCCCATTGGGTGTTAACCAACTAATGTGGCGCCGCTCCATGTTAATTCCCGTTGTATTTCTTCCCTTTTTTTTTATTGCAGTACACATCCGGGGTCAAACGGTTAGGGTTAAACCTCCCACCCACGAGCGAGAGATAGGGGGCCTCCGATTAATTTTGGTCCTCTCACCCCCCCCCCCCCCCCTCTTCTCTCCCAATAGTTTATCCACCCTCTGCTTTTTCTAGTTATTCAGCAACATCGATGATTTTGGTTTGATAGGTTGTGATGGATGATGAGATGGAAACCATTGCGTGTCGTGATCATGCCTGATCCTAGGTCGTGTTTATGCTCAAAAGATGTCATCATGATCAAATGCCATCCTTCGTTGTTTCCGAAGGCTGGCAATTAAATCGCAAGAATTCTTCCGAATTTATTTAGTAGAATCATTTGGCTTATTTGGAATACTAACGGTAATGAAATTTTCGTTTTTTTTTAATTTTTTTTTATTTTGCTGTTTTTACTCCGTTTGATTTTTTCTTTGCATTTTCACACGTTTAGGAACGTACTGATTACCGTTAAAAAAAAAAAGTGGTCTAGAAAAAATTAAAAATTTCTGTATGTATGTTCAACTTTTGCATTAAGGTTAATGGTGGACATGGGACCTGTCACTAAAGTTTTCGCCAAAATTGCGCGTGCGCACAAGATAGCTGCCATTAAAATATTTGTTTTTCAGCAATCACCAAAAATCGGCTCGAACTATTTTGATTAAAACTGTTGTAGTAATACCTTTTAAAGTGTTCTAAACATATCCAATACCGAAATCCCTTTAGAAATTCGATAAATGCGTAAAAAGTTGAAAAATTAAACTCTTTAACCTTCTTCCCCTAAGCATCGCCATCGACGACTTTTCTCTTCTGTTTCACTTACCCTGGAGAATGGATCTTTTAAATATTATCAAAAAACATGCCATTTTGCAAATGTAATAAATATCGCCCAACTGGCCTTTTTTATTAATTTTGTGTAAAGGATCAGGAGTGTGATCTCAGTTATAGTGTAATAGAAAATTGCGCAATGTCCCGCCCCCCCCCCCTCCCTCCCCGTTTGAAATTTGTGAGACACTTGAGTTAAACTTTAAAAAAAAAAAAATATTTACTTTATATTTAATTGTATGGTATCGACGCTCTCATTTTTACGCAAAGAAAAATCATCTAGAAATGTTTTTTCTTCCTGATTGTTAGTTATCATGGTTCAATTGTTGATTTCAGTCCAATTAATCTTAGCGCGCTCATAATTAGGGGTTAGTATTTCACTTTATAAAAAATATGCTCTTTTCACCCTTGTTAAATGAGGGCAAGGTAGGGAATGTTTATCTTCGTAAAAATAAACATTAATTAAAAAAAAAAATTATAGTCATTTTAAAAGTGTCTATAAGTAACATCTAATCGAGTCCTTGCTTTGTTCAGGTCTCATGAGTATTCGATTACGGTAGTTCGATTCTGGTCTGATTAAAAGTGGTTCTTCCAGTCTTAAATTTATATCTATTTTGTTTTAAATTTCCTTAAGTGACGTATTAACTTGTTAATCCACTAGTCTAGTTAAGGTTGGTTACTATAGATTTGCCGGACACGTCAGTATCTCAGAACCAAGCTAGTCTTGTCACAATTAGGTAACTTTGCAGAAGCGAGAGAAAAAAAAAGAAGAAGAAGAAAAAATAGAAGCTGAGTCCTATTCCTTTAGACTCTATAAATAGCGCTCTATTATAACTTTCTTTATCTTTAAATATTTTAGGAATTTTTTTAGTGAACTACGATGTTATGGTTTGATAGAAAACTTTTGAGAGTAATCTATAATAAAGCCGAGTTTGGATTTGGGCTCGTTTGACTGTGAGACAATTACAACAGGGGTTGCCACGCACCTGGAAAACCTGGAATTGTCAGGGAAAATGAAAATGCCTAAAAAAGGCCAGGAAAATCTCAGGAAAAACTATAAAATTTTATATTTTCTGGAAAAGTCAGGGAATTCCTTTCAGATTCAAGTTTTCTTCCAAGAAGTTTAGTAGTTATTTTTCAGGATGGACATCTGCGTTATGAAAATTTGATATTCCAAATAATATTTTCGATTTCGGCTTTTTTTTTTTTTTTCCCTGAAAATTTCCACTTTTCTACAATTTATTAATTTTAATGAACTTTGTAGGACTTTATCAGACTAAACTGACCTAAAACACCCATCAGAAAAAATTTCTAACTGCGCCACTGTCCTGTTCACACATTAGTACTCAAATATATTCTTATTCAGCTATTTTTTCCTCTTTTTATTTATATATTTATTTATTGACTTTTTTCACCACTGGGGAAAATAAAGGAAAATACTTAGTTAGTTACTTCTACCACCTAATCAATTTATCTTCGTGTGCAAGTACATCAGCTTTTGATGACACAAATCGCTAACACTTAACAGGTCCACAAAAAAGTGGATTTCCGCTTTTTCTGCCAACATTTTGATTAATTGATAAAAATGCACATTAAAATACCGAAAAAAAAAATTCTGTATAATCCATCTCTAGAATTACAATTTTAACTGCAATTGTATGCAAACATTTTTGTTTACTTCGGCTGGAAATAAAACCTGGAAATTAAAAAAAATTGTCTGGAAAACCTGCAAAAGTCAGGGAATTTTGTTTTGGATTTTAGCAACCCAACCTTAACCCGAATCTTTTTATACATACTACATCCATGTAATGACTCCAGGAAAGGCCCATCACAAATCACAAGGAGTACGAGTCAATCCTTGTGCAGGATACTATTACTATATACGTAGTTTATTTTTGGAGAACACAGCACTGTGCGTATGATTTACATGGAAGGCATAGATCAAGTGTGTGTGTGTAGGAAAAAGGGATTATTGGTGCACAAGGAAAGATTGACTTCATGCGTATGAGAATTTTTAATATGAAATGGTGAACATTGAAAGGTTCATCCCTATGCTAAGGAAATACGTGTCTTGGGACTAAGTCAGATCAGCGTATTTTAATGAGGTCTCGAAAATGTGGGAAAGCTTTCAACTCTCCAGTGAATGTGGCATAAAAATAGATTGAGAATTTAAATGAACATTGATATAAACAATTGGGTAGTGCTTTGCAAAAGCATTGCGTGCATGTATTTGCGAAGAAGCTCTTAAGACACTCGTATTAATATCCCATTTTTCTTTTCACTCTCCACGACGCCACTATTGTTGGCCCATTTCGCCCTAAACTGCTGCTATCATCTCGAACACCAATTCATCTTCAATGCGACAGGAATAGAAACACTCCCTGAAACACACTAAAACACTGGAGGAGAGATGAAATGGTGCGGAAAGGAAATCAGTTATTAATGTTACTTTTAAATGCGGCGGCTCATTACCTTAAATAAATTCTCCCCTCGCTCAAACTAAATGAAGCTTGTCTGTCTGGCGGTCCACAATAAACCAAGTATCAGCACATTCTCCATTTTTTTTCTTTTTTAAAAAAAGGAGGTTGGTGTAAATAGATAAAAGTGGATAACTTGGTTTTGTACTTAAAATACAAAAGCCTCCTGGTATACGAATGGTTCGCGACTTGTTTTTATGTGGGTGACTTCGTCCTAAATTTAAACTCCTGTCGTCGTCTCGGCTGGAGCTACTATTCCCCTTCGTCTCCTGGAATAACGCAGCCACTTGTTTGAAGAAGCCCTTGTCACAACCCGGTTGCTTTTTTATCTATTTTTCGCCCTGCAAAGTTGTCATTAACTAGGTCAATTCGCTGGAGATTGCGATGTAAGCCCTGCATTTTTTAGATGGGAATCCTGGAAGAAGTTGCATTATTTAGCTTTATAAAAGAAGCGCAATTGTAAAATTCTCCTCAAAAAGTTAGAAATAGCAAAAGATTTGATATATGGGATATGTGCAAACTATGTAAATGGTGCAAACTCAGTAAAAAGTAAGACCATAATCTAATTAATTTTTGTTTAAATTATCAAAACATTAGAAAAAATTATAAAGTTTTGCTTTAGCTTGTGGGCACTTTTTTGGCATGGAAGTAATGCATATAAATTTTACATAATGCCTGTCAAATTTTATTTCCAAAATATGGTTATTTTCTTATATTTGCTTTTGGTATAACGATGGCTAAGTTTTAAATTTCTTTTGAATTTTATTTAGTAGTTGTAATGTATTAATGACGTTTTACATATAAGACACTGTTTTTTTTCGTTTTTTTTCTTCAAATTAAGAACCCGTTTTAAATGCTATAATTCTATTTTTCATGTAATACATCCCCAAGATGTCTCTTTACTAACCTTAGTGTCTTTCTGTATATGGATAAAAGTGTCTGATCTCTGAAGGGTTGTTCGTTATGCCATTTTAAATGTCAAAGTTATTGTAATTGTTTAGTGCATGTGTTGCCTATATTTTGTCAGGAATGGCTATTGCCAAAATATATTTTACATGGGTTATGGGTACTGTCGGTACCTTACTGAAAATTCTTTTGCCATAAGTTAAAAAGTCCTGAATCCAAAAAAATTAAATTGCATATTTCGACGTTTTTGCAACTGTCTTATAACATTACACATTTTATTTAATTGTTGTATACGTTTGTATAACTTAAGAATTTGAGCCATTCAATGAAAATAGATTATTTTCTAAGGACTAATTGAAAAGTGTCAAAATATGCATATAAATTTTTTGGGGATTTATGGCCTTTTAACTAATGACGACAGAATTCTGTCATTTAGATAACATATTCTAGACGTTGCTTTAAAAATATTGCTATTAAAAATCAGTAGATGCCGTGGTTGTTAAAGACATTGAGTCTATTTAGTTTTTCTAGGTGAGTTTCTGTGTTTCCTCTCCCCATTCGACGAAAATTCGAGACAATTTTTAATAAAAGATGTATGGATTAGTATTGCCCTTGTGCCAAGAAAACATCATTACAATTACAGTGATTTTATTTTTTCAACCGAAATCTAAACCTACCTTTCTCAATGGAAAGACAACTAAACGCTTCCAGAGCTCCAGAATCGGAATGGCTAGCCAAGAACTCAATTGTCTTATGAATGGAACTTAACTGGCACAAAGGACACCTCTGCTGACAAGAGTTGAGCAGCCTTCGCGAAGCGGCAGTCTCGGGTTTCCCTCTGCGCATTTCGAACATGCCTCAGCGAAAGTGATTTCTGAAGATCGTTGACACCCGAAAAAGAAATCGTCGTCCAACAAAAGGCACTTCGAATAATATAATAAAAACGGGTGTTTCACTCGTCTAGGGCAGACAGACGAAATTCTTACTTCACCACCTCTTCTTTCCTTTGGGGCCTTGCGTCATATGGGGCTTGCTATTTTTAGGTCCTGTTGACATTTCGCGGTCGCCTGATGTGGGTAAAAAAAATGCGCTTTGGACCCAGCTTTTCGCCACATTGAGGTTCCCGTCTGGTAGCTGCTTCTTTAATCCACCCTTGATAAAGAGAAGGGAGAAATGCCTTTTTTTGAAGAAAGAAAAAAAAAGTCACTTCCATGTACAATTAAATCCGCTGTTACCTACAGTGATTCATCTCTTTTGAGGAAAGGATGTGGGTTTGTCTTTAGGTGACAGTTACCAGCGACTGGAAGAGAAACGCAGATAGTCTTTTTGCTGAAGAAGAGTCTGGGAATGCAAGGATTCCAAAGATCTGCATACTTAGTATATTATGCTTCGTTAGAAGTGTGAAGAATATTTGATTTTCTTATAAAAGTTTAGGTTCTGGGTGCTTAACAGTAAAGAACCATAAAACTTGTATTACTTTTATCTAATATAAATGAATGATATTATAAGTCTGACGGTCTGAAATATTAAAAATTAAATCGCGCTGGTATTGAAGAATAATTTTATTGAAATTTAGCACACAGCTGGCTTTGACTTTGACTAAATGGAAAATGTAGACCCCTAAATTTCTATGCGATTCTATTATATATATATTTTGTAGTTAGTGTTGTTGATTATTTTATAATTAGCATGGTTCATGAATTTCCTCCGTCCACCCTATTCGGCGGTATACACATAACATTTTTAGGCTATTTAAAAATCACCTTTTATTCTTTTCAAAAAGCGTCCTCAAATCGGATTCTCGCTTGAAATATTAATTGAGTATTCCAATTTTAAATTTGTTGTACTGGTGGAAATTAGGCTTCTAAGAATCTTAACTACAGATCATACGTTCCGCTCTTTGTTTGGATCCGAGCTGTGCAAACCATCGTTATAGATAAACAACTGGATAGACTGCTCCACTGTCAATGCAAAGAGAAAAACGCGTCGGGGATTGCGAAGCTGGTGGGATGATTAACCAATTACGGTTCACTTTTATAGTTGGATGGGTATGCGAAAAACCTTGTAAAGTGTTAGAGTATATATTTTTTTGCACATTATTACTAATTAAGGTCTACTCTTGACATTTCTGCTGTGTACAACCCAAAATTTTATTTTCAATCCTCGGCAATCCGTATTTTTTATCCCACCAATTGCATCTGTCAACGGCTTCGTTTTCCCAGCGTTAAGCAGTCTATCCAGTTGTTTATCTATATCGATGGTGCAAACACAAACAAAAGACAACTTTTCAGTTACAAATCCAATGGGTTATTGATTAACCATATTCTTCACCTTAAATATTCACGAGCTACCTCTTAATATTGTCTCAAATCCAATGATTCATTAAATCTCTTTAAATCCGATAATTACAACCTTACCACTATCTTATCGACTTTCCTAGGGCGTGGCCAATTTTAGGTCCTGATCAAAAAGAGGTAAATGACCTCTATCTAGAATGATTGTGCCGTATCCGCAGGTGTCATTTGCTTACAAAATTACCATGCATTCCTGAATATCTAAACAAAGATAGTTTACAGCGAGTCGCTTCTATTCGAATCGGTCAGCATTTTAGAAAATTATAGTCAGTAAAAAATATTCCACGCAATTCTAATATCGATCCTTTTATCAGCTATATTGATCTACCATCTATGCTGTTATGATTTTTATTTTATGTATTATTTATTTCCGATGTTTGGAGAATGAAATTTCATGGATATCTGTTGGCAATTTGCTTAGGGTGTCAATTTTTTGAGCCTATCACCACTTTTTCGGAATTATCATTACCACTTTACTCTTTTGACAAGTATGGCTAATACGTATGCACTGCATACGTATTAGCTTGCAGTGAAAATAAAGCGTACTTAGAGGTAAGATAAGCGTATATGGGTCATTCTCCCAAAACAGGAAAAATACATGTTGCAACATTACACCACTTTAAAAACAAGTGCACAAATAACTAAAAGCCTTTTAATGACTTTCCCACTGTCTGGATCTATAGAAATCTACTTAAAATTGGAGTTTAGCTATGAAATTTTCAACAAAAGAAGTTTCGGCTTTCTAATTTTATGTATGTCAAACAGAATGTTAAAATTTTAATGAGTTCTTTTATAATTTATTTTTTAAAACAATGACTTCAAATATAGAGATACAGCTCTGAAATTTTCAACATAAGTAGTTTTAGCCTTCTAATTGAACTTTTAAAAAACAGAATGTTAAAATTTTGATTAGTTATTTTTAAAATTAATTTTCCTAATTAATTAACACATTTCTTTACAAAACAACTTCTAATAGGGCTACAGTTTTGAAATTTTAAACATAAGTAGTTTTGGCCTTCTAATCAGTCTTTTGAAAAACAGAATATTAAATTTTTATATACTTCTTTTTTGATTAATTTTTTAATTAATAAATATTTTACCAAACGTTTTCAAATTGGGCTACATTTCTGAAATTTTCAACACAAATAGTTTTTGCCTTCTAATTGGACTTTCGACAAAAAGAACGTTTTAATTTGTTTTTTAATGATTTTTTAATTAATATTTTCACAAAAAGCGACTTCTAATAGGCCTAGAGCTTTGAAAGTTTCAACATAAGTTATTTCGACTTTTTAATTTTGCTTTTTACAAACATCACGTGTTAAAATATTCTTAAAGGGGTGTTGTATTATAGTTATTAACGGGGAATTTTTTTATTGCTTCTCGACAAGGGAGGGGCTTCTAATATTAAGGCTTTACGTAGCAGTTAGTTTTTAGTGTCTGAAGTGACCTTACGCTTACGTAGCAATGAGCTAAGCAAATTTATCGAGCAAAACGAGCTCATGTTTGGATAGCAATGAATCTTTCTACGAGTTAAGTAAGCCTGTGCTTATGTGTCAATGACTCGATTTTGCTTTGCGATGAATCTTCCTGCGAGCGAAGCGCCGAAAATTGGGGCCTATATACCAATGACGTATTTCAGCAACGCGGGGCCTCACAGCTGGCTAAAATATTGCGCATGGTAAAATTTCGTGGCGAAGCATGGGTATTCAGCTAGTAAATTAATAATTTTCCTTCAACAATTTATTTATCGTATGTAATAAAATATTTTATACAATGATAAATAATTTCATCATTTTATTATAAGGGACAATTCCTGCATTTTTAAATTTTTTTTTTATCCAATTCTAAATGTTTCGAAAAGTCCATAAACACAAAAATTTATGCTCAATGCGCTTTTCTTTTATTGGCAATCAAAATTTCCCTGTTGAACTTTTGAGAGAAAACGATTCATTCGGCTCAAATTGAATGTGACGGCACTTGATCTCAAACAACTTGGCTTAAAAAGCCTCAGCGGAAACCAGTTTTGCAAGTTTCTCGCAAATCGCGCCAACCTGTATGGGATATGGCAACTGTCTACCAAACCAACGCCAACTACTTGGTTGAAACTTCACGATAACCATAGAAACGAAAGGATGTTTTGACGTCACGGCTATAGTTGAGTGTTTTGATTGGACTGGTTTTAAAGCATTTTCTTTTCTTAATATTTAAAGAACTTATAATTGAATATTTGGAATCAAAACGAAATTTTTCATAAATATAAACTAATTTCACTCGTTTTTAAAAAATGCGGGAATTGTTAATTAGAAAATGTTTGTCAATGAAATGAACATCATTGTCCTAGCAGAATGCATTGCATTCAATATTTTAATTGCAGTTTTATTTTTTCTGCCTATTCCAAGAACTTTTATTTCTTTAGTTGTATGAATAATTATTCCCTATTGAAACCACTTTCTTTTTTTATGGAATTATTAAGTTCTTTGTCATTAGAATTATGTTTAATTAGAATAAATCATTTTCCTGACATCCTCAAAAAATATTTAGGCCAGTAGCGAATTGTTTTTATTATAATACGAAATAAATAATGAAGTTACCTGTTAGAAAATATGTACATTTACATAAAATTTTTAAACAGAATGTGACAGCTTCTAATTTTGTAAGATTCATGATTGTCCTGGCAAATAAAGAACACAATGGCAGCAAATCAGGGTACTGATGCTTGTTATTTATTCAAAATATAAGTAAAAGTTTAAAAGTATTCCACTAGTATTTTAATTAATTTTGAAATTTTTTTTTTTAAATAATTTAATTTTGTTATTGTCACAGAATTCCCATACATTTGAAAATTTTATTTTATTTCTAATTCAATTTTTAAGCTTCATTTAGTTATTTTTTCTGTTTTGCAAATCAAGAATAACTATATGTCCTACTAAATCTCTATATATATAAGGCAAAGCCCTCACTCACTGAT
The DNA here is from genome assembly GCA_963978545.1 of Linyphia triangularis. Lineage (NCBI taxonomy): Eukaryota > Metazoa > Arthropoda > Arachnida > Araneae > Linyphiidae > Linyphia > Linyphia triangularis. The sequence goes on from OZ021725.1 coordinate 18,836,500, forward strand.
TCACTGACTCACTCATCACTAATTCTCCCACTTCCCACATAGTCACAACTCTGAAAATCGGCACAAATATCAACAATGGTAAAAATAGAAAAAGTAAACTATTCCGATCTCGATTAACCCACTTTAAGGGGTCAAAAAGGGGTTAAACGTTCCAAACGGGGGACATTCGAAAATCCTACTTCCCACATAGTCACAACTCTGAAAATCGGCACAAATATCAACAATGGTAAAAATAGAAAAAGTAAACTATTCCGATCTCGATTAACACACTTTAAGGGGTCGAAAAGGGGTTAAACGTTCCAAACGGGGGACATTCGAAAATCCTACTTCCCACATAGTCACAACTCTGAAAATCGGCACAAATATTAACAATGGTAAAAATAGAAAAAGTAAACTATTCCGATCTCGATTAACCCACTTTAAGGGGTCGAAAAGGGGTTAAACGTTCCAAACGGGGGACATTCGAAAATCCTACTTCCCACATAGTCACAACTCTGAAAATCAGCACAAATATCAACAATGGTAAAAATAGAAAAAGTAAACTATTCCGATCTCGATTAACACACTTTAAGGGGTCGAAAAGGGGTTAAACGTTCCAAACGGGGGACATTCGAAAATCCTACTTCCCACATAGTCACAACTCTGAAAATCGGCACAAATATCAACAATGGTAAAAATAGAAAAAGTAAACTATTCCGATCTCGATTAACCCACTTTAAGGGGTCGAAAAGGGGTTAAACGTTCCAAACGAGCGATATATTCGAATGTCCTACTTCTCATATTTTCACAATTCTGAAAACTGGTGTGAATATCAATAAAGACAAACGCAGAAAAAGTAAACTATTCCGATCTCCGGTGGATCAAGGGGTGGAAAAGGGGTTAAACGTTCCAAACGAGGAATATTCGAATGTACCACTTCCCATATATTCACAACTCGGAAATTTGGTACAAATGTCAAAAAGATTAAACATAGAAAAAGTAAGCTATTCTGTTCTCGATTAACCAACTTTAAGGGGTCGAAAAGGGGTTAAATGTTCCAAACGAGGGATATCCGAATGTTCCTCTTCCAATGTAGTCATTTTTCTGATATTTTTTTGCAAATGTTAAAAAAATAAGTCATTCCAATATCGATTAACGAATTGTTAAGGGATGAAAAGACGACGCAACATTGAAACTATACGAGGATTAACTTAATGTCTAATTAACTTAATTCCAATACAGCTACTACTTTGAAATTTAGAACTAAGAGCAAACATAAACACAATAAACTATTCCAGTTTACTATTCACAATTATAAATTTCGTTTAAAAAGTCAACAAAGGAAAGTTCCTATTTTGATAAATCAATTTGTCGGGATCGAAAAGGGAGCAAACGTCTGAAGTGTAGAATACATGAATGTCTTTTGATCGCTAAAATGCTAATGGTAAAATTTCGTAGCACAGCACGGGTATTCAGCTAGTATACCTATAAAATGCTTTTGCAATTCCATCACCTCATTAAAAAAATTATCGTGTTATGAGTACCATTTTATTAGCTTATGGTTTTTTAAATGTTTTTTTTCTTCTCACAATTACTTGATTTTTGCACTGCTGATTTTTTTTTTTTTTTTTTTTGTAGTATTAAGCCTAAATAGTAACAAAACTAGGGGTGTAGAACATCACACAACTTTCAATTACACTATAATACTGACGGGGAATTGTGTTATTTACCGTTATTATATTTTCATCATTCATTTAGAAAAAATGGCCAGCTGGGCGATATTTTTTGCAATACTTCTTGTAGGTCTTTAAAAAACAAAAACAAAAGAAAACTCTGCCAAAATGGTGGTTTTGTCGATATACTTCACGATAACCCTTATATTATCCTTTATTAAAAGTGAAACTGGTTAAGTAAGAAAAAACGATCAATAATGAGGTATGTTCAAGGAAAGAAGACTCTGTGTTGAAGACATTCGTTTTTCAACTTTTTACGCCGTAAAACATTTTTACGGAAATTTCGGAGGTGCCTAGAACACCTTAAGAGGCATTACCACAGCGATTTGGAACAAAATCGTTAGAGCCGTTTTTTAGCAATTACTGAAAAACATGATTTTTTCAAAGGTAACTAACTACCTTATGCGCATGCGCAATTTTGACGAAAAACTTAATGATAGGTTCCATGGCCGCCACTAACCCTCATACCAAATTTGAACATCGTAGGTCAATTTGTTCGGGAGTTATGCTGACCACAGACACACACACACACTCACAGAAAGAAATTTTTTCTTGATCACATTTTTGAAATCAGGATGTTCCAAAACGTGAAAAAATGCAAAAAAAAAAAAAAAATCGATTTTTTTTTTTTTTTTTTTTTTTTTTGTGGACGAATGCTATACTTTCATTACCCTATGTATATAACATATGGGTAATTGAAAGTAAAAATATATATAACATACGTTTATGGCATTCCTTTTTTAAAAAAAATTCAATAATGGAAGTTGCCTGTTTTAGAATAATTACCTGTATACGTTTTCAAGAAAAGATTTGGCGCTTTTCTTAGACGTTGGTGAGAAAACGATTCATTGAATGTAACATCAAGAGGTCCCAAACATCTTGGCTTGAAACACGGCAGCGGAAACCTGTTTTGTAAGTTTCTCGCAAATCGCGCCAACCTTTACGTGATATGGCAATGGTCTAACAGCGCCAACTATTTCAACACCAACTATTTGGCAGAAACCTCACAATAACCATAGAAACAGTAGGACCCCTTCACGTCACATATTTTGTTGTGTGTTTTGATCGGACTGGTTTTGGCTCGGTTTTAAGGCATTTTCTTTTCTTAATATTTAAATATAACTCATTTTTTTTTTTTTTTAAGAACTTTTGTTTAAATATTTAGAACCACAAAGAAATTCTTCATAAAATTAAACTAATTTCACTCATTTTTAAAAAATGCAGGGATCGTCCATTGTTAAAATAAGTACAGGTATAGTCTCATTTGCCAGTGGATTTTTCTTTCTCAGCCACATTACATTTTCATTTCGTGCTATCAACTCCTCTCGGATGTGATTTTGACCAATAAAAGAGGTAAACCACCTCCACTCAGTGTTCCCTCTACTCTGAATCCGTCCATGCTTTCTTGAGGTGAATCCAAAGTCCACCTCAACGGCGGCACCTTTCAAAACAGAGCTGTCCTGCCCTTTGTACCTGTTGAGAATTTATTTTTTTCTTTTTTTGTTTTTTTTTTCTTCTCACCATTACGGTTCTGATAAAGTGGCTGAGAGCAAATAGAGATTAGATCGCGTCAACATTCCGAGGTGTTGGAGATAAAGGGCCTACCTTGTCGGTTCCAAAATGTTTCCTTTTTGTTCTGAAAATCTTATCTTTGTCCTTAACGAGCTGGTTTTGTTTATTGGAATGTATTTTGGAGATGTACAGTACGCAAAAAAAAAAAAAAAAAAAAAATAATAATAATAATAATAAATAAAAAAAATACGAACGATTGCTATATCTTGTATTCTAATTGATGAAATAACAAAAGTAAAGTACCGTTGTAAATTGTGGAAGGTCTTTATTAATAGTATATAATTTTTTTTTATCATGAGGGGTCATCTGCATATTTAAACTAAACCAAACTTTAAAAAGTTCAATGACAACCCCATAATATTATACCATATTTAGATTTAGAATCCCCCCCCCCCTCGCCAAAAAAACACCCCGTCTAAATACCAAATTTCATAATTTTTCAATGAGTGGTTAGTAATTTAAATGTCAAAAAAATTATAAATTAATGATAAAAAGATTTTTTTTTGTCCATAAATGTTTATATTGTTAATATATTTAGCAATTTTTATTTCAAAGGATAGTTTGTTTAAGGCCAAACATAAATAACACGCAACTTATGTATTTAAACAGTTTTTTAATAATTATTAATTAATAGAACGCTTTAATTTTTTTTAAATAGAAACATTAATTATTATTATATTTTTTTTTTCGTACTGTACTACTACAGAGTGGCAACAGAACCTGGAAATCGGGGAAATGTCAGGGACCTTTCTGATTCTGGGAAAAAATCAGGGTAATGTCAGGGAATTTTTTAAAATTTCACGAAAATCAGGGAAATTTTCTTTGTTTTGAAGGTACCTTTCCCCGATCATTTGTATGCCATCTTCCCCATCATCGTAATCATTAAAGGTTTAATGCTACGGAATAATTTAAATTTTTCAGCACCGCCAAAATTATTTTTTAAAAATTGGCATAATATTTCTTTGGCATACATGTTCTATTTATCACGGTGTCTACACATCTGGAAAAGTTGGAGAAATTTGAAAAAAAAATTTGCCATAAAATCAGGGAATTTTTTAGAAATCTGTTCGGGAAATCAGGGAATTATCAGAGAACTTTTTTTCCTGAATTTTGTGTTCACCCTGTACTATATTAGTTATTATTTGTTGGGGAATATATTTGAGGCGTTTTCTTGCCATCTGACCATATTTTTAGGTGGGTGGTCAAAGTTACTGGAAATTATATGTATGCTACCTCAACATATTGACTTGTTTAGGCTGAGTTATTGTAGTTTTAAGTGATTAGTATAATCGCAATATTGTATCGATGATCTTGGTTTGTTTTTTCGAAATTTTTATCTTATTTTCAAAATTCGTATTTGTGAATCGAGATAATGTTTTCGAAAATTGTTTCTTAAAAATCCCCTACTTTGAACTTATGATAATCAGATTTAGTACCTTATCTATAAGTATATGTGTCAAACCTTTTGCTTTTTAAATCCTTTATAATAACTTCGCTTTTGTGTGTTTTGTCGATGGCGGGGGAATCTGCGAAGACCTAATTAAACCCCTTGCCGTCATCCAATCGAGCTGAAACTTGACAGATAGATTCAACGTTGATGACAATGCATTCTATCAAAGTTTAGGGCTTTGTCTGTCACTAAAAGGTCGCTTTTACGGAATACTAATAAACCAACTTGCTGTCATCCAAATGCATTAAAAAATCATTGAATCGACTATTGTTGAAATTCTTTCCTGTTGCTAAAAAAAGTTTTTTAATAAATAAATAAAAAAATTACTTTAATGAGAATAAATAAATTATATTTGGATGTGAGAACATAAATTTACGTTCGTTTTCAATAAATTCTGAAACGTAGTTTACCGCACATTTTGTTGATAGAGACGTTTTTGATATCGGCTTTGTGTTAATGAATATAAAAATTGACAAAGCATATTATGGATTTTTTAAAAACTATGTTTTTATGAGTCATATTAGTACATTTATATTTCAGCATATTTCTACAATGACGTTTGAAAGGTAAACCATAAATTGTACAAAAATAACTTTAAATTAGGACTGTGAACTTATCAGCTATTTCTTAGTTAATTTATGGTTAATAAAAATAAACAAGTGATATGTATTTTTATAAACACAGTATAGGGAAACTATTCTAAAATTTAACTAGCTGGATTAGAAGAGACACTGTCACTAAAATGTCGTTTCAACGCGTGTTTCTATTGCCGTTCATAAGGTCTAGATAACAAGCTTGTATAATTTAATGGTGTTTAATGACTAAAATCTCCTCCTGCAAATGCTTCGCCAATTTGAAGAGTTTTTCTTTTTTTTTAAATGACAAATTGAAGAGTTTGGCAGCAAAAATTTTCACTGAATATCCAAATTCCAATTTGATGTATCTAATTTTATAGTTACTATGGTATGTGTATGGGTGTACTTTTCAAAACTACATATGCTAAACACTTGCGATATGAAAATGAAATGTCTCGACTTAATGAATTACCATACCAAAATTTATGACCGGTGGTACCGGATATTGAAAGTCAATTTGACTTCTTTTATAGTATTATAGTACTTCTGTATAGTATATTGAAGGCAGTGGAGCTTAGTTTCCCTTTAAAATCAAAATTCCCTCACTTCAATCAAAAAGGGTTGAATTTAATATTTATCTTAGTTTTTGTTATTCTAGATTTGTGGAATTGTGTTTATGTATAGATATATATGTATTTTTCCGCCTTTTTTTAAGACAGTGGTATATCTACAATGATTGTCTTGACAAGTATTTTGAAAATCGGGTGTTAAAGTAAAGTGCCAATATAATATGTAATTCTCTTATATTTGAAATTATTGTAATAGGTTCACAATGAACTTTATCTTTCTCGCGTCATTTTCCTTTACAAAATCTCTGATTTCTTCTCCAACTCGGCAGCGTTAGCCACTACGCGGCCCGCGGGCAGGATTTGGCCCACTGGCACCACAGAAGAATCAAATTCCACGGTATGGACATATTAATTGTATAATTAAATATAATTGTAATTTATCCGAAATAGTATATGCTAACTATGTAGAACAGAGTTCTCAACTACGTGTCCGGAGAAACTATATGAAGAAGCTTTCAGCAAGGTGGTTTTCATCAAGAATAAATACAGGAATAACTTAACTGATTCTCATTTGGGCAATTTATTAAAGTTGACTGCAACAAATACTCCGAAAGACATCGACTCTATCGTAAAATAAACTGAACGATTTCGACCGCCATCGTTTTACAATTGATATGGTCTAAAACGGAGTAATTTAGAAGTATAATTTAAATAGTTTTATTAAAAGTTTGGTCAAGTTGCATTGTCACGTTGAAACAAGTCACTTCCAGGGTTCCCACGGTCATATGAAAGTCATTAAAAGAGCTTAATATATTTGAAGTTGTTTTCAAAGCCTTGAAAGTGCTTGAAAATGCTTAGAGGTCCTTATAAGTCCTTACTTTGTGCAGATGTTGTAATGCCAACTGCAAAATTTATAAAAATGCAACTCTGATTTGGCCGACCAAACGGTATAGTGGTTAGCGTGCTAGCTTCTAGACCACGAGGTTGCGGGTTCGAGTCCCGTGTTAGGCATGGGTGTTTGTAAATGTATGTTGGCTTGTCTAATGACGAATGTTTCGGCGCATTATAGCCCTCGTGTTGCTGACGGCGCCAGATAATCTGAAAACAACCAACCAACCAACTAGCAACTCTGATTTGCTATCCCCGCGGGACCGCTTATTATTTGCACCGTATTGGAATTTTCCCGACATATTTGTATTACGCATCCAACAACTTGTAACTTTTTTGGTAGAATATACTTTATTAAAAATTTATATATAGACATGATGCCTGAAAACAAATTTTCAAAGGTCCTTAAAAACATTAATTAGGTCCTTAAAAGTCCTTGAAAACTCTTTGATTTTCATTCTGCGATTTGAGGGGTAACCCTGACTTCTTTTTTAGACCTTGATTTCCTAATTTTGAAAACTATTATTTTTTTAATTATTTGAAGGGAAAAAAAATATATCAATTGTAATTTTATTACGATAAAAGACATTATATTTTTTGTCCAGTTTTCAGAAACTCTGTATATTGTTAAATCGATAATAATTAAGGATACATATTTTGGTGCATCCGGCCCGCGAAAACCTTCAACATATGTTTTACGGCCCGCTTCTAAAAGTTAGTGGCGAACGCTGAGACAACTTAAGACACTAACGACTCGCCGCTTGGGTTTGATATCTTGGTGAAGCAAATATTTAACATCACCAACAGAAAAAAAAACGCCATCGTGTGCATTGAAGCCTTTGGGGACACTTTCTTTCTTGCAAGATGGGCGTCGGCCGGCACGTGAGGCCGGCCCGTCCCATTGTCCGTGCGCGGGCTTAGCCACATCTCGGTGATCACCATCTCCACCGTTGGCCGGCCGCCGGTGACGGTCTCTGACACTTTGCGGACCATCGGGCAGCCTTCTAAGGAAGAGTCAATTAACCACTCTTTGATGGTCACGACACTAGTAAGGGGAGTCGCGTGCCTTTCTTCTTCTGAAGACGAAGAAAGTCTACGCTTTCGTAGTTGAAGAAGATAGATTTTATTATTATTATTATCATTATTTTAAAGCTTTGTTGGAAGTGTTGTATGGAGTGGTTGGGAAAAGTTTTTTCGTGGAGTTTTTGCCAGTGGGATATAGCTTTTGATGTGAAATTATTAGAAGTCGGCGATGTATCGATACGGCGATATTTTTATCGATATTTTTTTTTTAAATATCGATACAAGTTACCGATATATCGATATTTTCAAACTTTTTTAGTGTTTTGATGATCGTTTTGTAGTTACATGTGTTTTTCGGTTTTCTTTATTCCCTTTTCAAAAATTCAAAACTTAAGTTTGGACTTGGCTGAGAGACAGTTAAAATGGCACCTTAACCAAAAAGAAAAGATAATGTAATGGAGAGATAAGATCATTTATTAGTAGTCATTAACAAAGCGCCGTTTCTGTTGCTAACGTGTGTCTGGAATTTTATCTAATTATAAATATTAAAAACATCTCTATCAGCAAAATATGCAGTAAACTACTTTTCGAAATTTCTTCTTGAAAAAGAAATGGGAATTTATGCATTGGCATCCAAATGAATTTTATTTATTCTGATTGATAATATAATTTATTTATTAAAACAATTTTTATAATTTATTTATTAAAACAATTTTTATAATTTATTTATTAAAACAATTTTTATAATTTATTTATTAAAACAATTTTTATAATTTATTTATTAAAACAATTTTTATAATTTATTTAAAACAATTTGGCATAAATTCTTGAAAAGTAGAAATTTTGCCCTAAAAAATTTCGTTTCTTTCACAATTAAAAATAAAAATAAAAAAAAACATGTATCAATATATCGATATTTTATCGATAATCTTTTCTATGCAACGATATAGTATCGATATTTATTTTGATTGATATTTCCGACCTCTAGAAATTATACCCTTCTTTGAAATTTTACCCTTTGCTTTCGAGACTGCCTTTCCTACTTATGCTTTTTGTTTTGTTTTTTCCTGGTTTCACTTGATATAAATTGCCGACTTGGCAGGATCGTGAATTTTACCGACTTCAAATGGCACTCTGGATGTTATTACGGGTTGGTTGAGAGGGACAGCGACTGCTATAGATAAGATTGAGAGAGACTTAAACCATTTTTTCAGTTAATAAGAAGTGGAGGCTGAACAAATATTTTAGATTTCATAATTGCATTATTTAGGATTCAATAAATATTAGATATTGAGCAAATTGATCAGATTTTATATTGTTACGAATTTTTGTATATTTGTAAATATTTCGTAGTGTTAATTTTGTAAATAAATAAATTTCTGTACATTTCGCATAAGGCAATGCAATAGTTTGTTTCACCGCAATAGGGGTGTAATCGCTTGATAACGGGTTTTACAGAGGTAACTCTGGGAAGCGAGTTTCAAGGGGCAGGGCATTTAACATTATGTTAATGGGAATCTCGCCAAATTGGCGAGATAGAGCCAAGTTGGCGATGGTTTTGGCGACTAATTTTTGTCGCCAAATTTGGCGAGAAATCGCCAAACTTGGCGACCATTTGGCGACATTTTCGGTATATGTATAGGTACATGTATTCCCATGTACATGTATATAGGACTTTTCGACTACAATCCGGAAAGTTCTCCAAATGTTTATCTCTGGAAAGTTCACGTATGTTCACCTCTCCTATATAAAGACGGCCGTGAGTGGGGTTAGTTAGTTGATTTTGAATCACTGAGTTAGTTGTCTCTCAACATTCATTGTGAGAGCTGTATTCCTGACTTGAGTAGTTCTTGAATTTTGAGTCACTGAATTAGTTGACTGGAGATACTGAGCATTCTAAAGCGAACTGTTTTGCATTGTATTTTGCGGCGATTTAGCAGTGGTTTGTCAAGTTTTTAACTGCTGTTTTGTGCTCTATTGAGGTGAAAAGAGCTGTATTGTGTCTACTAGAACGAGAAGTTCTGGAGCTGTAAGAGAACTGTGAAGAGTTACTTTGGAATAAATTTTTGCAAGTTTTGTTCTGCTTTGGCGTCAAATCTTTCGAACCCGTACAACGCAACAATATTATGAGATATAATCCAGATGTACAGATTTTCCGCAAAAATGGAAAGTCGAGAAATGTCATGGAAAGTCATGAATTTGGACATTGGGTAAATTTTGTCATGAAAAGTCAAGATTTTTAGCCAAAAAAAATGGCCATAAATCATGCAAATGCAGTGAATTTCATGGATTTCTAAACATTTTAAGTAAATACACGTAACTGTGACGTCATGAATGTCATTATCGCTATTCAGCTCATCGAAATTTCATCTATATTTTTATTTAAGTTTGAAGGAAACAACGGTCACAGTTAAAAACCGCGGCCAATGAAAACATTTCTGAACTCCAAATTAGTGACATCACACGAGTAAGGTCTCATAGGTGAAAACAAAATTCATAATTTGAGAACTGAAATGAACAGTTTTGATAAACTTGTGTTTACGGGTTGTTTTTTTTTCTTCTCCCCCTTCTTTCTTCTGTTTTGTATTGTTGATATCAAAACATTTGATTTTTGATTATATAATTCATTATTATTTGTTTATTCTTTCTTCAAATATTTCTTTATTATTAAGATTGTTTAACTTTTTTAAGATTGAAATATCAAAGAACAGAAAATTATTTTTCCCTTTTTTTCTTCTGATTTAAAAGTTACTAAAACAAGGATTTTGTACTTGATTTTTATAAGGTTTTATTTTAAATTATTTATGGTACATTGATTTACTTACTATGTTCGTGTTAGTAAAATTCATATAGATTATTTATATTTATATTTTTTTTTTTTTTTTTTTTTTTTTTGTGATTTGATTTTTTGATTTATGGAAAATTATTTGCTTCAGTCTTGGAAAGTCATGGATTTGTGACATTTTATTTTGGTAGATACCCTGTATGTACCAGTTACTGAAAAAAAAATAAGGGTTTAAGATAACAAAATAATATTTATACAGCTATTTTATTAAGTTTTATTGTTCGCATGCAAATATGATGACCATCTCGGTAGGGTAAGTTTTGAAATTGTGGGACCTGAATTTTTAAAGTGGGTAAATCTCAGGCTTATGATCAATTTAAAATGGTTTGCTTCAATAAACTATTAGTTTTAATTATATTTTTAATTAAATTATTACTAATTTTTTCCTGCGAAATCTCATAGAAATAAAAATAATAAGTTATATTTGCACTTCCTTATAAAATCGATTTTTTTGTTATGAAGACTTATTGAACTTAGCGATTTGCATTTGCGAAAAATTATCTAACTTGCTTATTGTGTTTTCGAATTTTTTCAATCTTGTATAATTTATTTTTATAACTATTATAAATTTATTATAATCATAGCCAAAATTAACATTATAAATATTCAGAAAATTCTAATTCTGAAATTGTTATAATTATAAATTCAACAATATATTTATTCAAAACTAATTTCATATTTAAAATGATTGTGTTTATTTAAAATTATACAGTAATAGTTATATTTGTTTTTAAGAACCATAATTATCTTAACATTAGTAAATTTAAGAAAAACTTATTGTAAATATAATACAATTAAAAAAAATTAACACTAGTGATTAGCAAATCGGATTTTAATTAAAAAACAACCTTTTTTTATCTCTTGATTATTTTTCTCTCTACTTAATGTTTGAAATGTATTTGCAACACCATACCAATTTAATTTATAACTGATGTATTGAAATAAAATTACAGATAAATGCTCATGTTTATTTTGCTGCCCACCTCCATCTTTACAAAAAAAAGCATTGAAACCCAAACAACAACGCTCCAATCCCTTTTGGTGTCATTTTCGGTTTTGCCCTACCAACATCTCTACCTCGACCCCTTTCACCCTCCAACCATCAAGTACACCTTTGGTTCCTAAATATAGAAGGAGCACGCGCTGATTTTTTTTTCTTCCCAATTTCCTCCACAAGAAAAGAATACGGCAAGGGGGTCTATGGAAGGGGAGGGTGGTCAACTCGTGTCATATCGGCAAGAAAACGGGTGACGAACGTTCTTGCATCCGGCAGATGTCACATGATCCGTCATTTCCGTCCCCGGTGCGGTTGCCGTTAGCTGCCCCCCTTATGACCGTTTTCTTTTCTTTTCCCTTTTTACCCCACACGCATAAAAAAAATCTCTGAAATTAGTTTGTCTTCTTTTCGTGTAGTAAAAGATGCAGTTTGTGTCTTAAGTTCTGGATTTATGCTCTTTTTAATGTAGTGACTTTTGGTGCGTGGTGCTTTGTATGTCGTTAATTTCTTGTGTGGGTTTTAAGTTGCGTTAAATGTTGTCGCAGTTGGTTTAATGGCGTGTTAATTTTTTTGTTTTTTAATTCACTGAAATTCTATTGATGTGCCGTTGCAATTTATAATTTCAAAAGTCAGCGCCTGTTAATAAGGATTAGAGATCTTCACGTGGATAAGTTTAATTAAGAGGGAACAGCAGTCTGTTTCTACCTTTGAAGCGTAAGACATTTTACAACAGGCATATTATCAGTAATAAAAGTTCATTAAAAAATTTTTAAGGCAAAGTAACTAGTGCTTTTTTTATTATTAATTTTTAAAGTAATTATAAGCTAGCTTATAAAAACTTTTTAAGTGTAATAATAAAAAACTTGCTGGCTATTTTGGCTTCTAATTTTCTTAATGAATTTTTATTACTGATGTTATGCCTGTTGCAAAATTTCATACGCTTCAAAGCAATACTCCGGCAGATATTGTTGCCGAAAAAATTAAGCATTAGGTCTATATGGTTGAAACAGACTAACGTTCCCTTTTAAAATGAAGTAACATAGTATGGCGTCAGGAATATAACGTGTAAAATAATTAAACCGACTTGTAAGAAATGTTTGCCCAATATTTTGAACTTATCGGTTGGTCACAACAACAAGGAAATATTTAATTCGGTTAGCTTAAAACATTTCAAAATAGAAAATATTGGCATATTTGGTATGTTTCATTAGTTAGCCACAATAGTTGCTAGATCTTTTTTTTTTTTTTTTTTTCCTTTTTAATAAGTTTGCAAAACTTATTATTTTTTTTTTACATTTATTTCGTTTTTTAAAACGCGTGTCAAATATTTAAAAGTATTATTTTTAAAGTTAAATCAACATTAAGTATTGACGAAGTTATACTCAAGGAAAATAACACAAGCAAAAAGACGCAACACAAGCTTTTTAAACGGAAACCATCTTGGAATTAATTAACATAGAGTATAACAAAATTTGAATGTAGAACGTTAAAGCACATAAAAATACCAAAACGTATACATAAGCTATTTATAATTTCAATTGGAATGCAATGTTTTACTTTCTATAAACAAGAGTGTTTTCATTTAAAGTTTAATGTTATGCATGAAGAGTAAAATTATATCGTTGTTTTACATTATTATTATTTGTAATATTTTATAACTCAAGGTCCAAAACAAAACTATTTTAGAAAAATCTCAAAATCTGTCTGCCCTAAACACCTACAATGGATTAAAGCGATAACTAGTTCGAAAATTAAAATAAAATTTGCCACACTACTCATCCATGCATACCCTAAAATAGACACTTTGTAAGATCTTTATAGTAAAGTGAAGTTTTCAAATCTGTCCCACCCTCTCCCAAGTAAGAACGAAATTTCATTAGTAACCTTCTGATATCAAGTAAAAGCTACAGCTGCAAATTTACTTTTTTTTTATGACTGACGTTATTTTGAAATATAATGATAGCGTACTGTCAGTGTATCCCTCCTGAGCGACTAGATAGGTAGTTCAATTTAATGAAAAAGTTTTGTTTTTAAACTCCTTCATTGCATAATTTTAGCGATAAATAAAAGTTCTTCATCTAACTAACAGTGTTTCCCCCTTCTTACCGTTTCTAAATTATTATTTATTTGTTTCATCACACTTACAAATTTAATTACTTTTTTCTATTTTTTTCTTCAACTTTTTAAATTTTTCGAACTGAAAATTCAATATCGATTGTTACCTACTCAGAACTTTCTCCAGCAGATGATATCAAATGACCTCGCATAAGATATTTTAATTAGATGGAGGCAAACTATGTAATAAAATCAAAATGACATTTACTGTACGCAAGAAAAAAATATTAAATCCAATTGCTGACTTTTGTTCTAATTGTTGAAAGAAAAAAATGGAAAGTACCGTTGTTCTTCGTATAAGTTTTTTTTGTTTTCATAATTTTTAGTTTTTAATAAATTTTTGGTTTTTAATAAATTTTTGATTGTTAATAAATAATGTTTTTTAATTGATCGTATGCGTTTTTAAAAAGAAACTAACTTTAAGGGGACTTGGTACCCCTTGTTTTCACAAAATATAATAAAAATATAAATTTTGCGTTTTGAAACCTCTTATTCTGGCTAGTTTTTGAACTGATCCCACTTTTGAACTGATCCCATTGCAGAAAAACTTAATTTTTATGGAGAATTAGTATTGCATCAATAGCTCCTTCGATGTTTCAAACGCATTTTTCTCAGTTCATGAATTTTGAAATTCCTACCTTACTCAAAATGCTGAAACTTCAGCAAATATGAATAAAATAAAATGACTTGATTTTTTTTTTTTTTTTTTTTTTTTTTGTCATTCTCAATATCTATTTGACAAAAATAGGCATGGATTTTTGAATAAAATAAAAACCTTTTTTTAGAAATTTAAATGTTGAAAAATACCCGTTTTTTACGCTTTTTTCACATATAGGTACAGTAATGATCGTTTTTCTCGAAAATTATTTTACTCAGTTTAAATCCGATGCGTAAAAAGTTAGAGTATGTTACTAGAAACTTTATTTTTTCCTGATTTTTTTTTTAAAAAAATAGAATTTAAAATTTGAATTTATTTTTTAAAATTGAAATTTTTGAAAAGCCGTATGTGAACTTTTTTTTTTTAATAAAATTTAGTTTTTTCTTAGTAATACTCCCAAATACATAAAAATTAAAAATTTAAAGGCTTAAATAAAAAGTTTGAAGGGTACCAAGTCCCCTTAAAAAGTTCAATGATAACCATTTTATATTATGCCAAATTTGGATTCAACCTCCACAAAAACGCCGGAATACCAAGTTTTATAAACTTTGAATAACAAGGCAATTACCCACTAATGTTAAAAATATTTTTTTTTTTCAAACCATTAATGGTAAAATAATTTATGTTATTTTTAAATTTTTATCTCAAGCGATACCTTATTAAAGGCCAAACATGAATAACTCGCAACTTTGGTATTAAACATGTTTTTTTTTTAATAATTAATACAATAATTTTTGAAAATTTCACAAATGTGTGTGTGTGTGTGTGTGTGTGTGTGTGTGTGTGTGTGTGTGTGTGTGTGTGTGTGTGTGTGTGTGATCATTTAAAATATTGGTAAATATGTAAAAATTTCGTATTATGTGGGACTTGCACCAACAAATAGTACAATTACAAGGAATTTCGTGTTTGCTATTCATTTTCCCCTTTCCTTAAACCAGTTTTCTCAATATTAATACCAACTACAAATATATTTTCATTCATATAAACGTGTTTTTTAACAGTGATGACATTTTGGATTTAGTGTGCATACAAGATCTTATTTCTCATAGCTCCCGCAAAGCCGATGCTCCCCCGAACTTTGTGGGGCCCCAAATGACTGGAAAATTCTGAACTACTGTCAGTGTCACAAAATATGATATATTTTAATAACTCATTAATTATTAAAAATATGAATACCTTAAAACTAAACTAATTTAATCAATACGATAATCAAAATTGTCATTAATATTTTACTAAACACAGATCTCGCTAGAGTTTTTTCTTTTTCTTTCTTTCTGCGTGCTATACATGGTGATTTTTTTATTTTAAGAGCATTTAAATTTTCTGAGTTGTTCAGATGTTTTCAAAATATACTTTGGCTTGTTTCTTGAAGCCGCATATATTAACATCCGTCCCTCTTGTTTCAAGATGCAGGATTTTGTGCCACCGCCAAAAAAAAAAAAAAAAAAATCAAGTCCGAAGAAGATAAGAAAAGAATAAGAAAAAGGGTTGTCTGTCTCATCCATCCGGAACAGGGGCGCAATATGCTCCCGTAATGATCGTGAAAACGAGTGGCACGTGACAAGGGGGGGGGGGTTACGTGGTGTGTAGCGTGACATCTGCTTCCCGGGGCATAGCGCAACATATCCGAGGCCCTTATAATTAAAGGAAATGGGTACACCGGCTGCGAAGAAGGTGAAATATATGTATTGAAGAGGCAGTCCGCCTTTTATACTTGGCTAATTCCTGTAATGGAGTTTGGAAAATGGTGTACGGAGATGCGACCGAAATGACAAATAAGTGTGTGTGGTGCTCCACTGGACGAGTATGACATCAAGATGTTGTGATATAGTTTAACAGTGAAAGAACTCAACTTATTTAAATTGGTATATAACTCAAATTTAAAATTATTTTGTAATTTTCACACAATTTTCAATAACATTAAGTAACTGCATCTGAATTTGACTTAGATTGGTGCCATTACCACAGAGTTTTTTATCGAAATCGTTAGAGCCGCTTCTTGACAATTGCTAAAAAATATAAATTGAAAATGAAAAAAATGTAAAAATTAAAAAAAAAATTAAAAAAAAACACCAAGGAATAAGGGAAAAAAAAACTTGTTTTCAGCCGAAAACAATATTTTCATTACCGTATGTTAACATGTGGGCTGTGGACAATTCCCGCATTTTTTGAAAACGAGTGAAATTAGTTTATATTTATGAAGAATTTTTAAAAAATTCCAAATATTCAAACAAAAGTTCTTAAAAAATTAGTTATTATGATATTAAAAAAAGACCTTGACCGATTAAAATGGTACATTTTAGCTGTGACGTCAAAACTGTTTTCCGTTTCTATGGTTATCGTTAGATTTCTGCCAAATAATTGGTGTGAGTTTTTTAGACAATTGCCAAATTCCGTGCCGGTTGGCGCGAGAAACTTGCAAAACTAGTTTCCGCTGCTGCGTTTCAAGCCAAATTCGGAACAAATGACGTCACATTAGCTTCCAGCCGAATGAGTGGTTTTTCCCGCCTAAATAAACCAGCGAACTTTGGTTGCAAATTAAAAAAAAGGAAAAGCGCAGTGAACAGTATTGTTTGTGTTCATGACCTTTTCGAAACATTTAGAATTGAATAAAAAAAATAATGCGGAAATTGACCATTGAAAGTAAAAAAAAAAAAAAAAAAAAAAACAGCACGTCATATTTCCAATTGAACTAACCATTTTTAGCTCCTGTACTAACCTAGAGAAAGGAGAAGCTTATGCAAAGGTTCAGACCCTTTGCATGACCGAGGTTTACATTCCAAGGCAAAACTTCAAATGTTCCCATACCAAAAGTCAAACAGAAGGAGTAGAAATGGCGATTGGAGTTCAATTTGTGCCAGAACAGACCATTCCATAATGCTGTTTCTACCCCGTTTTGTCATTCACGACAAAACAGTCCAAATGTGGTTTATCTAATAGCTCTAGAAAAATTTAAAAAATGTGGGGTGGTCCATTCCTTCACTCAACGCCTCATGTATCAAAGAGTCTATAAAATTTAATCGAATGACTACTTCTATAGTAACTCTATAGAAAGTTCCTCTTGGCTGAAAACGAAAAATCAAGCTAGAACTTGGATACCTGGTGGCAAGTTTTCGTGCTTAAATTTGTCAAGTTTTTTTCCAAACTCGCCAAATTGGATGAATTTGTGATTTTTAACCAAATTTAAAGTGTTAGGTTTTTGTTCCATGTTGATAACATTGACAAACGATTTCATTAATTAAATGTCGCCGCATTGTACATACTTGACATGTGTAAAAGAAGTATTTCAGTGACAGTTATCATCACAGTCCAATTTGTTTCTATCATATTAGGTCACAGAACAAGCACTTTATCAGTTGGAAATTTTACGTTCAAATCATTTTGTAAATTGGAATAGTAATCCAAACTATAACAAGTATGATGATGTCTAATAAAAGCGAAAGTGTCATTTTTATTTTTGAATGGAATTTCATAGCGACAGGAAAACCTACTAAAAATGATGAATACTAGAAAAGGATTATAATTTTGTGTGCTTATATTTGGTATCCCCTCAGAATATACTTTTTAGGAATGTGATCAATTAAGAAAAAAAAAAGAGTGAAAAATATTGACTAAACTGTAGAATGGTGTGGTGTATAAAAAATAAGTTACTCTGGTGGTGTTTGACAAAATCAAGGAAATTCTTAATACAAGTAGGATCCTACGAAATTAAATTTCCTATAGAGGTCGGAAATATCGATCAAAATAAATATCGATACTATATCGTTGCATAGAGGGGAAAAAATCAATATATAAATACATGATTTTTTTTTTAATTCGATTTTTAATTTTGCCAGGAACGAAGTTTTTTAGAACAAATTACTACTTTTCCTTCTTTTTGTAAGGTGACTACTTTTCCAACTGGAATGGATCTATTACAACAGAAAAAGTTATATTATCGCTTAATTGGTGCAAAAATTTTAAGAAAAATTTAGATAATTTTCAACAGCTTTTAATGGCAACGTTGGATATTTAGCATACTATTTTCACAATGTAAATAACTGAAAAATTGAATATATATATATATAATATATATATATATATATAATTAACACGTGGGCTCCCGATAGTCTCGGCGGTAGAGTATCGAGCTCGTAACCGGAGGGTTGCGGGTTCTGTCATCGGTTCGCCAAATATCGGTGTGTACCTAATGGGGGCTGGTGCACATTAAATCTGTCGTGGCCTCAATGTCCTCTCGTTGGTGTGGTGGGGTCGGAGAGAGGGGTTTACACTAGAAGATTTCGATCTCGTATTCTTCTAGATGCTCAAAATTACGAGACGTATTTGGCTGTGTTAAGCACTTTATAAGTGGCAGAAATAGACAGTCGGTGGTTTCAAAACAAAACAAATTAACACGTTTTTTCCTATTTTATTTTAATTTTCAAAAGCCAGGGAGGTGCCCCCCCCCCCCCCCTTGAACCTTCCTGTTGGCGCCCATGATTATGAAGTGTATGTATTAAAAAAAATATCGTCGTATCGATATATCGCCGACCTCTAATTTCATACGACTACAAATCCTATGAAATATTTTTATTAAAGATTTTTATTTGATTGGCCTTTTGAGACATTTTTGAATTGATGGTTTGAGCTCTTTAACAATTTTCAAAATATGATTTCTGATTTTTCGAACAATATCCTACTCGAAGCGTTTTGGTCATGGAAGTGTTCTTAATTGTATTTTGAATAAAAAAATAAAACCTGTTTTTCTAGCCACTTAAAACCTGTCTGTGCCTAACTTAGGCTTCTCGCAACAGTGGCATCCACTTCTTAAAATAATCGGCCAATCAATGTCCATCAAACTGATAATTGAAGCACATTATTCTGCTTTAGAAAACTTGAGTTCGCCGATTCACATATTGAAAGTCATCTCGTGAAGTAACTAGACAAATACCATTGCATTAGGTAAAACGACGGCTCTGATAGGGATCGTCATTCCAAACTGCGTAAGAAAAAAATAGGGGTGTGGAACATCGTACAACTTTCAATTACATTATAATACTGATATCAACTTGTGTCATTTACCGTTTTTATATTTTCATCATTCATTTAGTAGAAATGGCCACTTTGGCGATATTTTTTACCATAATTCTTGAATAGATCTTAAAAATCAAAAAAAGAAAGAAAAAAAAAAAAAAAACTTCGCCAAATAGATGATTTTGGCGATATACTTTTCAATAATTCTGATATTATCCTTTCTTATAAGTGAAACTTAGGAGCGGCGAAAAAATGATCGTTGATGAGGTATGCTCAAGAAAATAGAACTCTGTGTTAAAGTCATTCTTTTTTCAACTTTTTACGCCATTAAAGCATTTTTACAGGAATTTCGGAGATGGGGCTGTTTAGAACACTTTAAGAGGCATTACCACAGCGATCTTGGACAAAATCGTTAGAGCCGTTTTTTAGCAATTACTGAAAAACATGATTTTTTTTAATGGCAACTGCCTTATGCTCTTGTGCGATTTTGACGAAAACCTTAATGGTAGATCTCTGTGCCATCACCAACCCGCACACCAAATTTAAACGTCGTAGGTCTATTTGTTCGGGAGTAATGATGACCAGAGACACACACACAAACAGACAATTTTTCTAGATAACTTTTTTAAAATCAGGATATTCCAAAACGTAGAGAAATGCAAAAAATCGATTTTTTTTTAAATTTTTTTTGGCGGAATATTATACTTTTATTACCCCATGTACACATATGGGTAATTGAAAGTAACAATCTTGAAACAACAATTCGCATTCTGTCTTTAAAAATAATGTAAATCCCTCGTTTATCCAAGCAATCTATAGTATCTTGAAACTATTCCTCATTGAGATACAAAAATCTACTGTTCCTCTTTTATTGCATGGAATTGAATCCTTCTCTTCCTACCTCTAAATAGGGATGACATACATGTGATCCAACAATCTATCAGTGTCGAGCGTGGGCATTCAGAAACCGCAATGTAGGCTGAAAATAGTGGTTGTAGGCCAAAACGACCTTCTTAGAAGGTCGGCCGGTAAAGATCAAACGGGTCATCATCTTTTGAAGACGTCACTTGGTGGTCGAAAATATGGCTTAATTTCGTCTCTTGATGACGGTGATGAATTCGGTGACATTTTTAAAAAAAATTATTATTTGACTTGCTTCGTTTGTAATTTGTTGATTGGTGATATTATCCGAAGCTGTGTTGTAATGTTACCCTTTAGTGTTAAGATTAAGGTGATTCTTTATCTATCTCGGATTGAATAATGTATTTCTATTGAATCGCTATTTTAAGCTCTACTTAGCTTGGATATTACAGTATATATCAAATGAAACAAATCTTTTGTGAAGTAAACTTTTAACTGACCCCTACCCCTGTTTTAGTTGTTATAATTTAAATTCATTGTAAAATAAATTATTTTGGTTGAAAATGTAATGATTAATTTTTAAAAATAATTTAAATGTATTTGCAACCTTTTAATATGGTACATTATGGTTAGTATATGTACCAAAACATGTACCTTTATACATTTTTTTTAATATAGTGTAGAGTTTTAACACTATTCTACTCATCCTCCTTCCTGTAAAATTTTGAATTATACATTTGTGTTTGTGGTTCTCAAATAGTAAATATAAATCTTTCCTTACAGAAATGTACTTTATTTGCAGGTAACTGAACATTTTTCTGGGTTCTAAGACGCAGTGAATAGTATAGCTACTTCACTGTTCGATTTTAGTTAGTATGTGTGCTTTTCTACACAGTCCTAAAAGAAGGTATGTCTTATCACTCACTCCCTTTTACAGATATATCAACTATTATTTTGTCCATGAATCCACTTTTGTTAAAAATGAAGTTTTTTTTATAGTCAATTACATTAAATTTACGTATTCCATTCAACTGTTTAATATCTCTATACATTATAAAATTTTACATAGTTAATTTCCTTTTCATCTTTTTCACATCACAAATCGTTTCGAATATAGATTTAAAGCTATCGCCTGTAAAAAGTAGGGGTGTGGAACGTCGCACAATTTTCAATTACATTATAATACTGACGCGGAAGAAAGAAGGAAACTCCGCCAAAATGGTGATT
Organism: Linyphia triangularis; assembly: GCA_963978545.1. Lineage (NCBI taxonomy): Eukaryota > Metazoa > Arthropoda > Arachnida > Araneae > Linyphiidae > Linyphia > Linyphia triangularis. The sequence goes on from OZ021725.1 coordinate 18,858,005, forward strand.
TTGGTGTTATACTTTTCGATAATCCTTATATTATCCTTTATTATAAGAGAAACTGAGAGGAGAAGAAAAAACGATCGTTGACGAGGTATTTTCAAGAGAACTTTGTGTTAAAGGCATTTGTTTTTAAAATTTTTACGGCATTAAAGCATTTTTGCGGGAATTTCGGAGAGAACACCATAAGAGGCATTACCACAGCGATTTTGATCAAAATCGTTAGAGCCGTTTTTTAACAATCATTGTAAAACATGATTTTTTGAATGGCAGCTACCTTTTTCGCATGCGCGATTTTGACGAAAACTTTAATGGTAAGCCCTTGTCTCATCACCAATCCGCACACCAAATTCGAACATCGTAGATCAATTTGTTCAAGATTTATACTGACCACGTGTACACAGACAGACATTTTTTGTAGATCACTTTTTTGAAATCAGGATGTTCCAAAACGGCGAGTGAAATGCAAAAAAAAATCTTTTTTATTACAGCATACTATACTTTCATTACCCTATGTATATATATGAGTAATTGAAAGTAATAAATTCGCTTACAGTTCCAATTTTCTTTTCATACGAGTCTACGGTCTTTCATTGCCTTTTCTTAATCACGACGAGCACTTAATTGTGAATTTTGTATTGCTTCAAATATGTCAAACTATCAGTCATATGCCTGTACATCTACTCTTTGAACCCAGCGTTTTGTTGCGAGACTGAAGTTTGTTACCGGTCTTGCAGGATATGCAGCATACTTGGACCAGTCACCATCGTAATCAGCATAAAAGTTCAACAACGCCGCCTCATTTCTGTGCATAGTAATTTGTCTCAGATACACTTGCTTGGGGCAAATGCCGTTGATTCCATTTGAGAAAATATCAATAGAATCTTACAGCGCATCTTGTCCAAACATGAAGTACGAATTACCAAGACAAATAATATTAATTGGTGGGTTGATTTGTATATGACTTGTATGCGTTTGAACGTTGATGCATCGACCAGAACAGGAGATGCTTCAGGCAACAGCATCGACGAAGTTGTTTTATCAGGGGCCTTTACATCGATTTACATTTATTCCTCTTTAGAAAGAAATCAGTTTTGCATTTCCTTTTCTGTACTTCTATTTTAAATAATTGGAGATATTTTGTTTCAACCTCCTCTACTGAAAGAGAAGGTTTTTTTTTTTTTGGTTTTTATTTATGAATCTTGAACGTAATTGCATAGCAAACATGCCAACATTCATCAACTGTATAAGCAGTTTGATTGAGACAATCAGCAACCCATAAGAGAAATTAATTCTTTCTTGTTCCAGGAATTTTCCTCTGCACTGATGCTTAATTAAATGCGCTTCTCGTTTGTTGAAATTATAGCTATAATAGTTATTTATGCAACTAGTGAGGAAAGTAATACTTTTCCAAACGATGTAAAACTTTATTTGGCAAGTGCGATAGCATGAGTCACACCCCTAGCGAAACAGTACTACTTTCGACACGATTTCGGATTCAAAATAATTAAAGTTTAGTTTTTTTCACGTTGTTATAAAAAAATATATACTCCCTTGCGTTTTTTATGGTTTGTTCAATACCAAAGCAGTAAAAAATTAGTTTATTGTTAAAAAATGCTGTCTGAGACTTTGATGCCAAGCATGTTCAATTTGGCCGCATTTTATGACTGGAATCTTTCTCTGTTAAGATTGTCGCCATTTAACAAAACTGCTGCTAGTTTGTAGTTTTATTAAGAGAAATGTCACTAAGTTTGTGAGTTGGTGACAAACTTTACTGAATATCCAAGTTCTAATCCCACAGCACTACAGCTAAAATGTGATTATTTATTTATCAACTATTGCCATGGGAACCATTCTTCATGGTCATCGTTTTCCAAGAAACGGAAATCCTGGATCCTCTACGTACAAATTTCTTATTACAGATTAGACCCTTATCTACATTTTACAATGTTTCGGATGGCCGAGAAAGAAGTTCATCCATGATTTCTCGAATAAGTATGTTCTACTAGTCCGATATACGGTAAAATAATCGAATCCTATTATTTTTTTAACGAATGCAGTAGTTTCTAGACATAATGGATGAGAAAGTAGAAAAAAATAATTTTATTTATGTCAATGGCATCTGAGAGAATCAGAAAAAAATTCCGGGAGTTGGTGTTAAACGGTATTCATCTATTCATCCCACAACTCAGTGACGGCGTGGGCCTGTCTGGATGTAGGTTGCAGTATAGAGGTGTTTATAGGACGCATGTGAAGGCCGACCGTAAGGAATGCAGTGGTCACTATCACTAGGAGCTCCTCTCTACTTTTCCAAATAGCTTCTTTGTCATTGACGAAGGTTGGGCCAATGCCTTGGAAAGTTTTTTTATGACACGCAAAAAAGCAACCCACCTTAGGTTTTTAATTTTCCTTATTGAATGGTGTTTGGATTGGATTTGGAACTGCTATTTAAATAAGGTTCATGTACAAATCCCAATTATTCTACAGAGTTCCCACAGAACCTGGTAATCGGGGAAATGTCAGGGAATTTTTTTTAAATTTCACGAAAATCAGGGAAATTTTCTGTTATTGTTTGAGGCACGTTTTCCCGTTCATCCGTATTTTGGCGCTATTTATCTGTTACGGAACTTATGTTGTGCTGTATAATGTTACGGAATAATTGACACTTTTCATTACCACCAAAACTATTTAAAAAAAATTGGCATACTATCTCTTTAGCATACATGTTCAGGGTTCTTACGCCTCAGGGAGAACAGGGAAAACCTAGAAAACTCAAGGAAAATAAATCATCCTTAAAATGTCAAGGAAAAAAGAAAAATTCCTCCTAAAACCTGGAATAAGTCATTTTTACTCTGGAAAAAAATCCTATTATTCGGCGCTATTTGTTTAACCTTAACTCGAAGACTTAAAGTTACAGAATAATTTGATAATATAGACTTGCAGAAAGTTATTCTTAAAGGAAAAAATACTTTTTTCGTGTTATCGGAAGAATTTGTGTAATCGAGGTTTGACTATGTGTATCTGGCTTGTTAAAATAATTAAAATAATAAATTCTTGCTAAAAATAATTAACTCTGCAATAGAAAACACGACTCTGGAAAAGTCAGGAAAATCTCAGGGAATTTTTTTTTTCTGAAAATGAGTATGAACCCTGATGTTCTATATTCATCATTTTTAAAATTACATATTCAGAAAAATTAAAGAAATTTGAAAAAAAAGTTTACTTTAAAATCAGGAATTTTTTTTTTTAAATCTTTCAGAGAAATCAGGGAACTTTTTTCAGGAATTTTGTGATCACCCTGTTGTAGTAAATTAATTATTAGTTATCAAGTAGAGTAGTTACGTTTTTAAAGTTATAAAAAACTGCTTTGAGTCGTACCCTGAATGTTTCGTATCCTTCTATAAAGACCTTCAATCTTCAATCATTAAAATTAAACAATATTCATAATGTTACTTTACATTTAATGGATATTATGCAAGGGGTGGACTAAAACATGGAAACACTCAAAGGAACTATATTTTGTAGTTACATCTGTTTCGATTGATTTCTTAATATGGGTTTAATCTGGATTTGTAGATTCGTATTATACTCATAAATTGCATTTTCTCTTCCGTTAACCGGATACCGTAGTTTTCGCCAAGCCTAAATGTTTAAACGTTTAAATAACGCTTAAATGTACCGCCAAGCCCAAATGTTACATTCTGTTGTAAGAATTATAAAATTATTTGAAGTTTTTTTAGTTTGGATAAGTTATGTCTGCAGTTTGGTCGTTTTATCTGGTACAATTCTAACAGAATAGTACCCATTTTCTGAACTGTCTTGGTAAGGATACCACGAAATGGAATTTCGGAGGTGGAAATGTTTAGAATAGCCTTAAGAGACATTACCTCAGTGATTTTGATCAAAATCTTTAAAGCTGTTTTTTAGCAAACGCTGAAAAACGTGATCTATCCAATGGCAGCTACGTTATGCTGGAGCACAATTTTGACAAAAACCTTAATGACAGGTCCCATGCCTAACCACGAACCCGTATGCAAAAGTTGAACATCGTAGGTCAATCCGTTCGGGAGTTCTGCTAACAATAGACACACATATTTTTTAGACAACTTTTTATTTTCAATTACTCATATGTTTAGCTAGGGTAATGAAAGTATAACATTCGGTAATTTTTTTTTTTTTTGTGTTCTTCCTCATTTTTTCACGTTTGGGAACATCCTGTTTTCAAAAAAGTGGTATCGAAAAAATGTCTGCCTGTGTGTTTGTGGTCAGTATAACTCCCGAACAAATTGATCCACAATGTTCAAATTTAGTGATTGGGTTGGTGGTTTTCGTCAAAATTGCGCATGCGCATAAAGTTACTGCCATTGAAAAAAAAAAAATCATGTTTTTCAGTAATTCCTAAGAAACGGCTCTAACGATTTTGATCAAAATCGCTGTGGTAATGCCTCTGAAAGTGTTTCTAAACATTCCCATCTTCGAAATTTCCATGAAAATGCGATAAAAGCGTACAAAGTTGAAAACCGAGTGCCTGTAACACAGCCCAAGATAGGACAATATAATGCCTATAGAAAATAGAATCACCAATTTTGCTATTTTGGTAGGTTTTGCTTTTTTTTTTCCTGCACGTGTAAAAATTATTGGCAAAAATTTCGCCAAACTGGACACCTTTATTTAAATTTGTGAAAATATGAAAACGATACAAGGGTATTTGAAAATAAAAATAAGAAAGTGAAAAAACTATTAATAGTCTACCCAGATAAATTATTTTGGTTTATATAAATATTTCTCTAGTGAAATATATTTAAACATGTTTAATTCTTTGGAGCCAATGATACCAAACGACGTCACCCAAATTTCACCATTTTTCCCTATACATTTTTTTAACTTTAAACAATCTTTGAAAAACGAAGAAGTTCGTAAGTTATTTAAAGCTCAAGTGGTCACGCCCAATGTAGCGAGGATTTTTTTTTATTTAAAAAAAAAATCCTTGTATGATTTTGCACCATATTAAAACCCTTTTCAGCCCCTAGGCATTTGCTTCAGACGGTAATTTTCTAAAGTTCAAAATCGCTTTTGAATTCATTTCAAGTAATTAGTAAAATTCTGTTTAATGCTAAGACACATTGAAGACACAAGAAATATGAAGGAGTTTTAAAAATGAAACAGTTAGTGCTTGTCTTGTTAGGTTGTTTTTTACAGAAGTTGCAAAAATTTTGAGGGCGTCAAGAAGTACAATGAATGAGAAGTACAACTCGTGACAATAATAAACTTAATATGTGATACAACATTATAGTAAGAAATCAATGATCCTTTAATGAAAAAATATTTAAAGATACTATTTTCCAGTCGTACGTCCCACTAACTTATCTTTGATTTAGTTAAAATTATAACTGTAAAATAGACATTATGCATTTTGAAATTTTATTTAGTACTAAAAGGGGAATGAAATGTTTAGTTCCTATGCTACATTTACAGTGCTGCTGAACTCTTTTTCAGTCCTAAGTCAAACTTTCTAATAAAAAGTACAGATTTCATAATTATGATTCAAATATGAAACCTTCTAATTATTAAATATAGCCTTTTTGATTTCGAAGTCTGGTCAATTTTGACGGACCCATAATTCAATGAACGAAAGTATAAAAGAAAGAGAGAGAGAAAGCCTCATTCATTATATTCTTGCCATCTCACTTTCCCCTGCAAATTGACAGCTCTACCGATCATAAATGTCCAGATTTATCGCACACCTGGCGAATGTGGGTTACGGCAATAGACTATGGCTTGTGTCCGTCTCACCAAGGCCGATCCTCGAAAAACAATGAGTTTCGGAAATACCGGTGTGTCGCAAGGGCAACACCGATTAAGATGAATTTGAACAGTAAGCAAAAGTTTTGCTTTTCACATATCGAACTAGGGATGTGGAACATCGCACAACTTTCAATTACACAATAAAACTGATGACAATATTTGTGTCATTTACCGTTTTTATATTTTCGTCATTCATTTAGAAAATATGGCTAGCTCGGCGATATTTTTTTTAGATAATTCTTGTATGGTTCTTTGAAAAGAAAAAACAAAACTTCGCCAAATTGATGATTTTGGCGATGTACTGTTCTATAATTGTTGTATTATCCTTTATTATAAGTGAAACTGGGGAGATAAGAAAAAACGATCGTTGATGGCTCTAGGAAAGAGAACTCTGTGTTAAAGGCATTCGTTTTCAACTTTTTACGCCATTGAAGCATTTTTACGGGAATTTCGGAAGTGGGGATGTTTCGAACACCTTAAGAGGCATTACCACAGCGTTTTTTGTCAAATTCGTTAGAGCCGTTTTATAACAATCATTGAAAAACATGATTTTTTTCATAGCAGCTACTTATGCGCATGCGCAATTTTGACAAAAACCTTAATGGTAGTTCTCATGATCACCACTAACCCGCACATCAAATTTGAACACCCTAGGTCAATTTGATCTTGAGTTATGCTGACTACGTACACACAGACATTTTTTTTCTAAATCACTTTTTTGAAATCCGGATGTTCCAAAACGTGGAAAAAAGCAACAAAAAAAAAAAAAAATTTTTTTTTTTTAACCGAATGCTATACTTTCATTACCTTATCTATACATATGGACAATTGAAAGTAAAAAGCTAGTGGGATTGTAACAGTAACTGATAGAATCGATGCTTCTTCTGAAGCTGCTTTCGTATGCATTCAGTCGGAATTTTCTATAGAATTTTTGTACTTACTTGTTGTCATTTTTGTACTTAGAAATTATTCACTTGCCTGAAAGTTTTTTTTCTTTTCTTTCATTTTACAAATATTCGTAAGTAAGGACAATTCTCTGGCTTGCGCAAGAGACATTTTGCGCTCTTTTTCTACTCGTTAACAGATTAGAATTATATAATTAATGACGAATCTACTAGTTATGTTTTTGTTTGTGTCCCGTTCGTCAAGTGATTTAAATATACATTAGAATTAGTTAAAAAATAATTTTTTGTTCCTTAGTAAGTTTGTCTCCAACTAATATTTAAAAAAAAGAAAAACATACTAGTATATCGCAAATTGTCCATAAAATATCTTATAATACCCATAAAATATCTTAAATTCTACAATTTATTAAATAACAGAATTGATTGTCTTGCAATACTTCAACTACTTAATTTATATGCACCAAAACAGGTTACTCGAAATAAAATTGTCTTCAGTAAACCTTTCTGTACACATTTTTTTTATAAAGAACCAACACAATTAATCAATTTATTGACTTAGTAAACAAGTTGGCCCCTCATTGTGATATTTTCTTTAAGCTAAAATGTGATATTATTTCCTTATTTTCGTAATTATCATTAATCTTTTAATCTTTTTGTGCTATTGTATTTGGTTTTCCTGTTTCCATGTGTTCTTATCCTGTCATGTAATTGAAATTGGTCTTTTTGTTTGACAGTGTAAATAAATAATGTATATAGAGTGGTTGATTAGGAGATATATGCTAAATTTTATATGAGCTGGCGGTAGAATGTTAGGTAACAAATATACTGTCGACTTTGGAATTTTTTTAACGTCATTAAATAAAATCTTGGAATTTTTGGAAATTTGTCAAAATGGCGAAAAGTGTAATTGAAATTTTCGATTAATATATAGAGCAGATTTTGCAACAGATTTACTTAATGCATTGCTAGCTTGTGCTCACCTGCGTGAACACAATTTATAGTTTCGACTGTAAATAATTACTTAAAACCGACGCAACGTTCTTTATGTAAGCTTAACATTATATCATCTCTATCTTTTAAATCACACATTACGAACGGTATTGCAGCATGCAATAAACCAATTCTCCTAGTAGCAATAATCAAAGTAATTGAAAATTCTGGCATATACAAATTGCATCTGCTCATTTGAGAAGAGTGTTGTCATTTTTTACAGTATTAACTTGTTGTAGGTCCGACACAGTGGCACATTTCTTCTTCTTGTTCGGACAATGGCAGTGTTTCGGTCCTGCACATCAGGTCACTGCCGGATGGAAGGGCGGGGGTGCGGAACAGGGGTCAGAAGCCTTGTCTAAATAATCCACTCACAAGGTCTTCTTCTTTCGGATATGCAGTCAAGAGGAGTTAAAGTATCAAGAAACGGAATTTCGAAGTTGAGCAGAAGATGTAGAAGGACCCTTTTGAATGGGAATAAATGATATGACCACGACTTGCAATTTTTTGAAAATATGTTAGAAAACAGTTTCGCAAAGTTTTTATCAGTTTGGTACTTTGACTTGGAGTTTCTGGTGGCCCATTTATCGATAATGATAAAATAGCGGAATTTGTTTACTATGCATGATTTGGATTTTCGACAAATTTTTTAGTTTAAGCCTGATATACAATATATATATCACTAGCCGTTTGGACAATTTTTTTTTGTTTAATTGAAGCAACAATGATTGAAAACCATTTTGGTCTATAAATGTAAAGTATTTTGCAATTAACTACGTATGCCTTTATCCTTAATTATTTATAAGCGGTTAGACGCTTGTTGATAAACAAAAAAAAAAAAACAAAAAAAAAAAAAAAAAAAAAAAAAAAAAATAGAAGCCTGTGGATCATCGCTCATTAATCAATAAAAAATACTAAACACTACTTTGAAAGGGGTTGACTAAATTTAGCGTTTTCATATTTTAATTAAACTTACAAAAAAAAGTATCAAATTACAGAATTTTATGAAATTTTTGGCTATCACTATTTTTACAAATTTTGCCAAGTTGATGAACAAAGCGATTTTTAATGACAAAAGCAATTGTCAATTTGTAGTTTTTGATGGGGCAGTTGTCTCCAAACTAACAGACATAAAGACGAAGCCTCAGTATGCTGGCCATTGAATGGGATTTGAGATGCTGTGTTGCAATACATCTAATCCTCAATTCATTGCATAATTCGTTTTACAATAACTTTTTTAAAAAAGTTATTAATTGTTACTTCCAATTACCCATATGTATGCACAGAATAATGAAAGTAAAGCATTCGGTCAAAAAAAAAAATCGGTTTCCCCCCCCCCCCTCCCTTTTCTCCTCGTTTTGGAACATCCTGATTTCAAAAAAGTGATCTAGAAAAAATTTGTGTGTGTGTTTCAATGATTGCTAAAAAACGGCTCAAACGATTTTGATAAAAATCGCTGTGGTAAGGCCTCTTAAGGTGTTCCAAACATCCCCACCTCCGAAATTATCGTAAAAATGTTTTAATGGCGTATTAAGTTGAAAAACGAATGCTTTCAACACAGAGTTATCTTTCCTTGAGCATACCTCATCAACGATAGTTTTTTCTTCTCTCCTCAATTTCATTTATAATAAAGGATAATATAAGGATTATCGAAAAGTATATCGCCAAAGTCAAAATTTCGGCGTCTTTTTTTTTTTTTTTTTTTTTTTTTTTTTTTTTTTTTTTTTTTTTTTTTTTTTTTTTTTACACCTTCAACAAGAATTATCGCAAAAAATATCGCCAAACTGGCCATTTCTTCTAAATGAATTATGAAAATATACTGACGGTAAATGACACAAATCTACTTCAGTATTATAGTGTAATTGAAAGTTGTGAGATGTTCCACACCCCTAGTTTTGAATTTCGTTATCTTATGATTTTTTTCTACATAGACAAAATTTCTCTACAACGTTGTTTATGAACATGAATTGAGCCATCTTTTTTTCAATTGTCTTAAAAAAACTGTTTTCGCTAAAGTCTGTAGGTTTTCAAGTATGCCTCCAATAATTTTGTAATTTTTTTTGGTAAAATCATTGGGGGGAGGGGGGGGGGGTGATTGTTGATCTAAAAGAAATCTGGATCACAGATAAGGAGAAATTTCTTTCAACCTTAAATTATGATAATTATCAGTAATAAAAATAATAACTATTATAAAAATGGACTCATAATTTAGGAATTTAATCTCATAGTTGGAAGGAGCTCATTCATTTAATTCATCAGTGATCCTTAACTGCAATAGACAATTCCCGAATTTTTTAAAAACTTGTGAAATTAGTATATATTTATGAAGAGTTTCTTTCTGATTCCAAATATTTAAACAAAAGTTCTTTAAAAAAATTAGTTATTTAAAATTTAAGAAAAGAAAATGCCCCGAAACCGCGCCAAATTTTAAGAAAAGAAAATACCCCGAAACCGAGCCAAAACCAGTCCGATCAAAACAGTCAACAAAGTCCGTGACGTAAAGAGACCCTATCGTTTCTATGGTCATCATGAGGTTTCTGCCAAATAGTTGGCGTTGGTAGACCATTGCCATATTCCGTACAGGTTGGCGTGATTTGCGAGAAACTTGCAAATCTGGTTTCCGCTGCTGCATTTCAAGCCAATATGTTTGAGATCTCTTTGCGTCACGTTCAATGCCAACGAAATTAGTCGTTTTCTCGCCAATATCTAACAAGGTAATTTTGATCGCAAATTGTAAAATAAGAAAAAGCCCATTGAGCAAAAAAATTTAAGTTTATGGCCTTTTCGAAACATTTAGAATTGAATAAAAAAAATTTAAAAAAATTCCTGAAATTGTCCATTCTAGATAGTGCATGCCTGGTTATTTACTTGCAGCCGAAAAAGGCTTAACATTCACCGTAAAGATATAGTAAATTTCTCCTAAGTAGTAGAATCTGTTTGTTAAGCAACGTATTATATGACATAAATGAAGGATAGTATTCAATTAGTGTCATCTGCTTGTACACTTGTACTGACTTACAAGTCAGTACAAGCACTCGAGGCCCAAAGCACAGCATGTTTTCGGGACCCGATAAAAAACTAGATAATGGGGCTAGTATTTGTTTTATTGAAAAGATTTTTCTTCGACTCTATGGTGTAAAACAGCATGTGTAAGGAAAGAAGTTACTGAAACTCTAACATAAAGAGCATTTGATAAACCATTGTTAATCAAAAGTAACCCATTAGAATTCTGGGAATCCAAATTAGTTTGAGTAGGTAGGACATATGTCTTTTTTGCAATTATGTCACCGAATTTGGCTTCAAACTAATCATTATGTATTTTTAGTATAAAATTGTTTTAAAACTAAGAAAAAACACATTTAAGAAAAATATAGACGATTTTCCAAAGTGATTAATAACCATGAATAGCCAGTTCCTTCTTTAGTCTGCAAGTTTATTGATAACCATTTTCTAAATCCAAAAAATGCGCGTCAAAAAATAAACCAAAATTAAATACAGTAAAATTTAAGCTGACGTGTTTTCGAGATCTAGTTTTTTTAACGGCTGCAACTTAAAATCAATTTAAGTTTATAATTTCTTTGAGTTCAAAACCTAACTGAGAATATTGAAAATGAACTAGAGTCCATTTTGACCACAACAGCTTTTGGCAAATTTTGGGGGTCCTAAAATTACAGGGCCCCAAGCCTAGGCTTTGTTGACTTGTTCAGAAACGAAGCTTTCTTTGCTTGCACAGCAGAAACCATTTTTAAGCTATCCAGAAGTTAGGGAACGGTGAAACGCTATCGTAAAGGAAAGATGTAAATGTTTTAACACTTTTTGTAATCTTCAAATATTGCATCCATACTTCCATTTGTTACTTTTAAGTATCCATATATAATATAAAATAATGAAACTATTGCATTCGGTCGAAAATATATATATGCACATTTAACGTTCTTCTACACGTTTTGAAACATCCTGAGTTCAAAAAGTGGTCTGCAAAATCGTGTATCAGTGGTCGTCATTTTTCCATATTCAGGGTTTCCGCGCGTATGGAAAGCCAGAAAATGTCCTGCAAAGTCATGAATTTGGAAAATGGACACATTTTGTCATGGAAAGTCATGATTTTGAGCAAAAAAATGGCCACAAGTCATGGTAATACAGTGAGTGTCATGGATTTCTAAACATTTTAAGTAAAATCACGTAACTGTGACGTTATAAACGCTATGATCGCTATTTAGCTTATCGAAAATTCATCTGTTTTTATTTACGTTTTGACGGAAACAACGGTCACAGTTAAAAACCGTGACCAATGAAAACATTTCTGAACTCCAAATTTGTGACATCACACTAGTAAGGTCTCATAGGTGAAAAAAAATGTCATAGTATGAGAACTGAAATGAACAGTTTTGATAAACTTGCTTTTTACTTTTTTAATTTTTTTTCCGTCCTGCTTTAATCTGTTTTGCATAGTTGATATCAAAACATTTGATTTTTGATGATATAATTTATTATTATGGACTTATTCTTTCTTCAAATATTTCTTTATTATTAAAGATTGATAGCTTTTTAAACACGGAAATATCAAAGAATGGACATTTTCTCCCCTTTTTCTTCTTATTTGGAAATTACTGAAAAAAGGATTTTTTACTTAATTTAAAATAAAACATTATAAAAATCATTTTCTAGCACATTGCTTTATTTACTATGTTCGTGTTAGTAAATTTCATGTAAGTTTTTTTTATTATTATTATTTTGTCATTTGATTTCTTGAGTCATGGAAAATTATTTGCTTTAGTCTTACAAAGTCATGGATTTGTGACATTTTATTTTGGCAGAAACCCTGCATATAGATTATTGGTGGCCATGGAATCTCATTAAGCTTTTGCTCAAAATAGAGCATACGCATAAAGTAGCTGCCATTGAAAAAATTGTTTTTCAGCAATTGCCAAAAAACAGCTCTAACGATTTTGATCAAAAACGTTGTTGTAATGCATTTTAAGGTGCTCTAAATATCCCCTCCTCCTTCCGAAATTCCCGAGCAAATATGACAAAGGCGTAAAAAGCTGAAAAACGAATATCTAACTCAGAGTTCTCCCTTGAAATCATTAAAACATCGCCCATCAACGATTGTTTCTCCTCTATTTCATTTACAAGAAAGGATAATGTAATATTTATCGAAAAACATATCACCAATTTTACCATTTTGGCGGTGGTCTTTTTGCGAATGTAATAGCGCCAAAAATATCCCCTAACTGGATTGTTATTATTATTTTATTTTTTTTATTTTTTTTTTTATTTATAAAAACTATAAATTACACCAATCCGTGGCAAATGTAAATGCAGCGACAAAAATTAAATCTGAATTAAAAAGTTGTGCAATGTTCCACACTCAAGTTTTTTTCCACACAAATGTCAGTATTAATCTTACTGTTCATTAAACTTGGGAGTAAACTACATCCTAAATTTAAAAGAAGTGGTTCTCATCAGACAGAATGGGTTGTTTGGATGAAATTCCCAATATATTTTGAGCTAGTTAGCTGACGAGGCCATTGCTCTCGTCTAGTTTAAATGAAAACGACTTTCATGCCGCGCCAAGTGGCGCAGACAAATGTATTTCGTGGATTACTTTCCGCGAATTGGAAGACACGTGAATAAGCATATGCACGCGATGTTTCAGCATGATCTACAACTAAATAAACTGAGTTCAAAATGACATAAGCACTGAATGAAGATGTCAAGTCAGTTGCACTTCGTAAATGTTGCATGTAGAATCCACTTTCTGAAAGTTTTTTTTTTTTTTTTTCTTTTTTTTTTTTCTCTTCTCCAATCGGGATTTATATACATTGAGCTTCTAACTACTGAGGGATTAGGAAACTATCTTTGTTTGCTTATTTTCTTGTTACCGTCGATGTTTTAGAAAAAACGAAATTTTTTTTTTAATTCTTTGTTAACTTTGATTTTGTGTGTGCGTGTTGATGGCGGGAAAATTTGCTGAGGTCTAATTAACTCCATTGCCGTCATCCAATCGGGCTGAAACTTGGCAGATAGATTCGATGTCGATGACAATGCGTTCTATCAAATTTTGTTGCTGTTACTAAAAGGTCACATTTACGAAATACTAATAAACTAACTAGCAGTCATCCAATCACACTAAAATAGTATTCAACTGACCATTGAAGAAACTCTTTCCTGTTGCCAACTTTTCTTTAATAAATAAATAATAAAATTGTTTTAATCAGAATAAATAAATGATATTTGGATGTGAGTACATAATTTCACGTTCATTTTTAATAAATAAATTTTGAAACGTAGATCCCACATTTTGCTGATAGAAATGTTTTTGATATTTAAAATTAGATCCAAACACCAAGCACGCGCTGTTTACGGAATCGGTGCTGTGTTAATGAATTTAAAAATTGACAATGTATACAAAGGATTTATATTAAAAACTTTCTTTTTATAGGTTACTAGCTAAATACCCGTGCTTCGCTACGAAATTTTAACATGTGCAATATTTTAGCTATCTGTGAGGCCTCGCATTGCGGAAATCTGTCATTCGTGTATAAAACCCAGTTTTTGGCACTTCTCTTGCAAGACGGTTCATCCCTATGCCAAATCGAGCTCATTTCGTTCGCTGAAAAGTTCATAGACACATAAACACAGGCTTGTTTCACTCGTTAAAAGGTTCATTGCTATTCAAGCATAGGCTCGCTTCGCTCGCTGAAAGGTTCATTGCTGCGCAAGCATAAGCCTGCTTCACTCACTAAAATCTAATTGCTACGTAAAGCCTTAATATTGGAAGCATCTCCCTTGTCAAGAAAAAAAAATCCCCGTTAATACAATAATACAACGCTCCTTTAAGATTATTTTAACACGTGTTTCTGGAAAACAAAATTAGAGGCTAAAACTATGTTACTTATGTTGAAAGTTTCTGAGATCTAGATCTATTTGAAGTCACTTTTTGTGAAAAAAATTAATTGAAAAACAAATTAAAATTTTAGCATTCTTTTTGTCAGTCCAATTATAAGGCCAAAACTACTTGTGTTGAAAATTTCAGAAATGTAGCCCAATTACAAATCATTTTGTAAAATATTTGTTAATTAATTAAAAAAAATTTTTTTTTAAAAATCTATTTTTCAAAAATCCAATTAGAAGGCCACAACTATTTATGTTGAAAATTTCAAAGCCGTAGCCCTATTTGAAATCGTTTTGTAATATATAAATTAATTAATTAAAAAATAACAAAATAAAAATTTTAAATTCCGTTTTTTAAAAGTCCAATTAAAAGGTCAAAACTACTTATGTTGAAAATTTCAATTTGTAGCCCTATTATATTTCGTTTTGTAACATATTTATTAATCAATTATAATTAAATAATATTATCAATTATAATTAAAAAAGAACTAATTAAAATTTTAACGTTATGTTTGTGATGTATAAAATTAGAAGGCCACAACTACTTATGTTGAAAATTTCAGAACTGTAGCCCTATTTGTAGTCGTTTTGTAAAATGTTTATTAATTAGTAAAAAAAATTAATTAAAAAAGAACAAAATAGAAATTTAAAATTCTGTTTTTTAAAAGGCCAAAACTACTTATGTTGAAAATTTCAGAGATGTAGCCCTATTAGTAATCGTTTTGTAAAATGTTTATTGATTAATTAAAAAAAATTAATTAAAAAAGAACAAAATAAAAATTTAAAATTCTGTTTTTTAAAAATCCGATTAAAAAGGCAAAACTACTTATGTTGAAAATTTCAGAGCTGTAGCCACATAAGATTTCGTTTTGTAACATATTTATTAATTAATTAAAAATAACTAATTAAAATTTTAACATTCTGTTTGTGATGTATAAAATTAGAAGGCCAAAACTACTTATGCTGAAAATTTCAGAGCTCTACTCTAATTTTAAGTAGGTTTCTATAGAGCCACAGACAGATAGACAGACAGACACACAGCTTGTTTTATTATTATAGATTTAAAAGTCCAATTAAAAGGTCAAAACTACTTATGTTGAAAATTTCAGATTTGTATCCCTATTATATTTCGTTTTGTAACATATTTATTAATTAATTAAAAAAATTAATTAAAAAAGAACTAATTAAAATTTTAACGTTATGTTTGTGATGTATACAATTAGAAGTCCAAAACTACTTATGTTGAAAATTTCAGAACTGTAGCCCTATTAGTAGTCGTTTTGTAAAATGTTTATTAATTAATAAAAAAAATTAATTAAAAAAGAACAAAATAAAAATTTAAAATTATGTTTTTTAAAAGTCCAATTAAAAGGCCAAAACTACTTATGTTGAAAATTTCAGAGCTCTACTTCAATTTTAAGTAGGTTTCTATAGATCCACAGAGCCACAGACAGACAGACACACAGCTTGTTTTATTATTATAGATATTATTAATTTTATATATTTCTGACTGAGTCAAGCGAAGTAAAGTCAACTTGCTTCATTTTTACCCGAAACGTATAATTCACAAATCCTTTTTTTTTTTACTTATAACAAATTTGCATTTCTAAGTGTTATTTAGTATACGTTGCTATAATTTGTTCTAGTTATTTGTTTTTGCTCAAAATTTTATTAGTTTGTTGTTTGAAAATATATAGTTGTATTTAATGATTTTGTATGATAAATCGGATTATCATTAGAAATACTACTCGTGAATCGATAAATGCCCGACAGATTACACTTTCAGAATATTTTTTGAAAAATAATAATACATTTTAAAAATAATACAACCCTTAAATACAAAGTTTTTATATTTAAATCCTTTATATGCATTGACAATTTTTATATTCGTTAACTGTGCGCCGATTCAGTAAAGAGTTTGTGCTTGGTGTCTTCTAATTTTAAATATCAAAAAACTTTTCTGTCAGCAAAATGTGCGGCAAACTACGTTTCAAAATTTATTTATTAAAAATGAGCTTAAACTTATGCACTCACATCGGAATATTATTTATTTATTCTGATGAAAGTAATTTTATTGTTTATTTATTAACAAAAAATTTCAATGGAGTTCAATGGTCGGTTAAATTTTATTTTAACTCGATTGGAGGACGGCAAATTGGTTTATTAGTGTTCCGTAAAAGCGACCTTTTAGTGATAGTTACAGCCCCAAAATTTGATAGAATGCATTGTACTCGACATCGAGTCTATCTGCCAAATTTCAACCCGATTGGATGACGACAAGGGGGTTAATTAGGCCTCCGCAGATTTGCCCGCCATCAATACACAAAATCGAAGTTAATATAAAGGATTTAATACTATCCCTCGATCTCACGATATATCTTGTCTAGTTTCATAGTCATTAAAATGCTTTTTTTTTTTTTTTTTTTTCCTTCTTTTTTTTGTATTCAAATTCAAAGTTTGTATATAGTTATTTTTCAAAACGGTAAAACTAAAATAGTATTTTGAGTTTACCTCGTAAAATATGGATATAATTTTGAAGTCATGACATGTTAAAAAGAGATTTTATATGTATGTTTTTCTCTGAAACCACTCATAGCATTAATTTAAAATTATTCGCACCCAATATTAGAACACTTTAACATGGATTGACATACGGTTTGGTAAAAAAAAAAAAAAAAAAAATAATAATAATAATAATAATTTTTGATGTTTTGAAATTTTGTATAAAATTTTCACAAATAAAAATTTATAAAAATAATGTCATTTATATTTACATAAAAGCTTATGTATGTTTGTTTAAAAGTACTATATGTAAAAGCAAATAAAAAATCTAAACACAATATTTAAACTTTGAGAAAAAGTTATATTTGTATGAAAAAACATCATTTTGGGGATATAGCGTTAAAGTATAAAAAAGTGTATGTTTTTATGATTTTTCAAAAAAATATTAAAAATAATTCTGATTAACGCAATGCCCATTAAATTATGCCATCTTGTTGGTAACGTTTTAAATATTCCAATACACTTAAAACCTCAAAATAGATTTTGAGGAAAACTTTTGTTTTTCGGGACCCCCTTAACAGGTGACACATCACATCTGCGAACTGTAAATTTTTATAACCAACCACTGCGCCGTTTCTCTACAATATGTATTCAAAATGAAGAATGAACCACTTCTCTTGTAGATAAAAAGGGGAGATATTGATTTGTCACTCAAGCATTAAAAAAAAACTATTTAATTGATGAACATTGTTCTCCTTTTACAAATACTTACGGTAAATAAAAATTCATTAATTTTATTTCATATAGCATCCTTGCTGCTAAGGTGACACGACTCAAAATTCTTAATTTTTTACTTAAAGTGTGTATAGAATCAGACTTCATGAATTTTAGGCTGAAAGTATGGCACAATTCAGTTTTAGCTTGAATTCAGTTTGTAAACAATCTTATGCTATTCAACCAGCTTCAAATCTGTGATTTTGTACACACTTTAATTCAAAATGAATTTTGTATTGTGTTACTTTCGAAGCTAGGGTGTGATTTGTCACAGCGTTAACGTCCACTAGTTTATTGATGGTGTATAACTTTCTAAGCTGTAAGGAAAATATACCAATACTTTTATCCAAACACTAAATGCCCTTATTTTCTGTAGTGTAAACATTAATATCCGCCAGCCTTCTACTTTAACGACATTAAAACTTAAAACAATTTCTGTAATACAGGATATCACGGATTTCATAAACTACCTTAGGCACATTAGATTTCCCATTCTGATAAAAAAAAAAATCTTGATCGTTTAAGTGTCACCAATTATCCTTAAACAAACTCTTATTGGTGATTAAATTCTTTTTTGGTTCCTATTGACCCTTCTACTCTTACAGCTTTCCTCATTTTTCTCCTCAATGTAAAAAAAAATAATATTAAAGTATTTATTGCGAAAATAATTTATGTCCTAATGTTAAATGTTGGTTCGGAGTTGCTCCTGTCATAAAACTTTCGTTTGACCATGAGCATTATATTCGAAGAAAATGCGTGCAATTTTTTTTTTTTCACTTAACATTTACCCAAAGCCGAAAGTATTGTGGTTTTTACCATCAATTACCCGTATGTTAACATAGGGTAATGAAAGTAATGGATTCGATTTTTTTTTTTTTTTTTTTTTTTTTTTTTTTTTGCATTTCTTTACGTTTTAGAACGTGCTGAGTTAAAAAAAATAAAAAAAATGGGTCCAAAAATTATGTCTGTGGTTAACATAACTCTCAAAGCGGATCGACCTACGATGTTCAAATTTTGTACACGTTAGTAGTTATGGTTTTAGTCAAAATAGCGCATGCGCATCAGGTAGCTGACATTAAAAAATTTATGTTTTTCAACAATTGCCAAAAAATGGCTCTAACGATTTTGATCGAAATCGCTGTGGTAATGCCTTTTAAGGTGCTCTAAACATGCCCTCTCCGAAATTTCCTTAGAAATGCGTACAAAAATGACATTTAATGAAAATAATAAAACGGTAAATTACAGCAATCCGTTGCAAATAAAAGAGCAATTGCAATGATCAGTATTCAGTGTAATTGAAAGTTATGAGATGTTCCGCACCTTTAGTTGTAGAAACTTTTAATACTCGTATCTTAGAACAGCAATTATACTTACATAAAAAATTATTTTCACAGTAACCTCGCTGCACAATGTGTATTTGCTTATAACAATTAATCATATTGTTAGTATTTTATTTAAGTGATTGAATCATATCTTTTTAATTTTTTCGTGAATTAGCTAATTTAATAATTAGTCTATTTACTTATGTAGTTTTATATATATTTTACAAAATACAACTTTTTGGGTAATTGAACAAAAACGTAGCCTTGGGTACTTCATTGAAATAATATTTTTATTACGACGAGATCTTCTTTAAGCATAATTTTTAAAAAAAAAAAGCTTTTTAGCTTTCTTTAGATCTATGTAATTTTTCCGAAACATCTTTTATAATATCATTTTATCAAAGCCGTTCGTAAATCAGTTAAATTCATAAAACCGCTCATTAGCGAATTGTCCCAGCTTTAAATTTCTGTAAAATGTTCTTCTTAGCAAGTGTTTTTTTACATCAGATAAACAACTTATGCTTATATTTTTAATGAGAGTCCTATACTTTTCCTTTGCTTTCTGTAAAAGTGTTTTTTCTGCTAATGTGGTCTTGCGACAGAAAAACATACGTTTATTTATTTTATTTTACAATAAGAAAATGTTTTAATAGAACAATATTTTTGTACGTTTTTGTTTAGTTTTTTTAACTGTCATCTCCTATTTTAACTGTCGGAATATTTCAATGTGTTGCTAATAGTTTCTAACGACGTTTTATTTAATTTTAAAACCAGATTAGATAAATTTACGCCTTCCTGGCTGAACTTCCTCACACGCGTCTCAAAGGTCAATCGATTCCATTGATGACTAATCGATCTTCAACTGATCATCGACGCTTTTCAATCAAAACCCGATCTTGCCATGTATTTCCCCTTCAAATAAACTTGTGACGCGCCTTCTTCCTTCGCGCGTGGGTGTCCATATCTGGCCATATCTGGAATGCGATTCCAACGCCCACTCATTAATGCTATTCGCGAAACCCGGAATGTGAAAATCGGTTTACTTCTGCTTCTCGCCAAAAAGTAATGGGGAAATAAAGTGCGCATTGTTTGAGGATTTGCGAAAAGTTCTGGTTCATTGGTTTTTGTTCGTTGGAGTCGCCGCGAAGTTTGGAATGAAGTTATTTGTCGAGGTGGGGGAAGAGTGATTTTTTTTTTTTTATCTGGAAATTGCGGAGTTTTCTTATCGTAAATTGGATAAGGTCGAAAAGCAATCTTTATGGCGATTATATGTGGGACATAGTGTTTTTTCAGAGTTCGTCGAACATTGAACTTTTGCGTGGGTGTGAACTTATTATTTGGTTATTAAATGTTTTTGTTTTGCTATTCGTGTTTTGATAAATTATTATTATTATTTTTTTTTTTTTTTTTTTTTTTTTACCTGTTGAGAAAATTCTATTTTGGCATTTTGAGAGCTGTTATTAGCTGAAAAAGAGTCGATTAACGTATCGGGAACATAATTATTTTTAAATCAATCAACAAAAACGAATGGCTGATTAGACTGACTAATAAATATTTAGAAATTCTTTTAAATGAAAAGGAATATTGTGAAATAGCCATTTAAAGTGTCATATTTGAGAGACAAAAATTGATTAATAAAAGTGTTGTATACTGGCTAGGAGGAAAAGATTTATCACTTAAAAATTTATTAAATTTCCAAGAATTTAAGTGTATTATTTAGAATGTATTCTATGCATTTCCTCTTTATAAGAAAGAAATATAACGTTTGAAATGTTCTTGTGAACAGTGGATGGAAATAGTTAACATCTTAAATGTTTTCGACTTTCATATGCTATTATCATTTATTAACAAATAAACAATAAAAAACATAAATTTCTTATGTTTATCAGCGTCTGGCCTATCTGACACAAATCAAAGCCATCTCGTCACGACTCTACCTCATTTACGCTTCAGAAAAGACACCAAACGTGAATTAGACTTATTTATGTGGCACATCCAGGGGGAATTACACATTTTCCGGTGTCGTCAGCGTACCTGCGCTAAATGATAATGCCCATTGTGTTCCGTTCCATTCTCTGAGTAGCTGTATCAGCGGTGGACATCTCCGTTTGGCCTTGAGCCGGACACATTGAAAAGCGCCCTCTGGCGACTGGAAGTGGTTTTCTTCCTGTGACACAAGATATGAATCGCCTTTTTTTTTCTTCTATGTTCCGTAGCCCAAAGGTAAAAAACGGAACACCTTCACTTCCATGTCTGTCCGTTCGTCCGAAACTATAAAGTTTGAAAGGCTGGATGCTTTGGTGTGAATAGATTAGGGGCTTTAAAGTGAATATTTTTACGCTGTGTAATTTGCGAATAACTTTTCCCATTTCAATTAATTTTTCTCGCAAATAATTACCGTATTTAAAGTCACTATACTGTGATACTAATTTTATCAGGAAAAAAAAGGTTAGAATTATAAATGCACCACAAAATTGGAAATCAGAAAATAAAATTTTTGATTTGTTGTCCTCTTATTTTCCGGTATAGTGGTTAGCGTGCTAGCTTCTAGACCGCGAGGTTACGGGTTCGAGTCCCGTGTTAGGCATGGGTGTTTGTAAATGTATGTTGGCTTGTCTAATGACGAATGTTTCGGCGCATTATAGCCCTCGTGTTGCTGACGGCGCCAGATAATCTGAAAACAACCAACCTCTTATTTTCCAAGTATGAGAATTTTCACAATGACTCCCTTTCCCTATTTCAAACTTAGTTACTATTGTGTAGAGAAAGCGTTCCATATGTTGTTCCTTAATTGATTGAATCAAAATTTTCAAGGATTTTGAACGATATAAATGGATCTTTATTTCTATCTTTGGATTTTGTTGACTTTGGTAAATGGATCTAAATTTGCTTGCCATAAACTAAATGCATTAATTTTACTAATTATATTTTGTTTTATCCGATTAATTTTGTCTGTTATATTTGGTTCATGATATTTTAATCAAGTAAAATGTTATTTTTCAATTAGTTTGAAAATGAACTAATTATATTAAATCAGTTTGGTATAAAAAAATTTCATCCATTTTTTTCGAGCCTGAAAGGGTGATAATTTAAACTAAATTCAATTGCACTGAGCTCATAAACATAATGAACCCGTTTTAAGAATAGTATTTATAAGGCAGACGCTGTGATCTTAAACTCCAAAACTTTCCCTTCGCGCAAAAGTTTCGTTTTCCGTGGCGCAACAGAAGCACATGACCTATTTCAAACCGTTGCGCAAGTAATCATCAAATCATCTACATTTATCCCTCTTGTTGAAAGAGCTGCTGCGTTTAATTTTACTTCCAGTTTTCTCTCCATGTTAATACCTGTCCAAACCTGTCCACGTATCTGAGGATAGTATAGTACAACGATTCTCTGTTTTACGTCACTTACATCGGTCATTGCGTCACGAAGTCGTTCTTTGTACGCTGATAAAGCTGTGCCGGGAAAACACCTCGTCATTTCTGCCACATCAAAATGCACACGGATTTCCTTGTGCTCGTGTTTGTTTTTCGTCGCCTTTGTGTCGCTTTTGGAAATTTTTTTGACGTGTGATGGGTGGTTGGTTTGTAGGAGTTGGAAAAGCTTGTTTTATTTTGTTAGCGGGAAATATACCTTGTTTACTTTCGTGAAAATCTCTTTCTGCAGCCAATGGATTGTTTTGATGTTCACTAGAAAAATCAAAATGCGATATTTGCACGTTGTCACTCTCGGCTTTGCCTGCATTTCTGTGGTTTTTAGAATCATGTATTTTGTTACTAAACGGTTTTATCTGCGTCTTACTATTGTGTAAAGGGTGATTATGTGCTTTTGAAGCGTACATTTAGAAGTTGCCGTTAAAATTAATTTTGTCGTTTATTAATATTATTATTATTATTATTTTTTTTTTTTTTAATTTTGTTTTTAAGAAAATTAATATGTAATTAAAAAGTTCTTATTTACAAATTACATGTTTTACTGATATAGATTAGTATGGTAGTTCCATGTTTCGATTAATCGTTCTTTCCATGTGTCATCAAAACAGCTTGATATATTATTTTCGCTTCAACTCGTAGCGAAACTGTTTGAAAAAGTGTGACACTTAGAAATTCCGATTGTAATACATTTATCCGGAAGGTTTGTTTCAGAATGGACAGATTAATGTCCAAAGTCACAAAGATATATTGTGTTTATTTATTGTAATGATAATAAAGTCATCCAAATAATGTAATTAAAAGAACTGTTCATTTATTTAAGTATTTACTAACTCCAAATATTTTTTTACTTTAATATTGTCCATTTTTTTTATTGTGAACCATTATTTTAACCTTTAACTGCTGTATGCTTTCTGACAGACCGCGAGTCATATTTGGTTGAATGTTTCCACCCCCATAAAATATTTCATCTTCGACTTTTATATTAATTTTTCTGGTACCATGTTTCTTAAACTTTAAACTAATGTTCACCAATTTGTTTGGCTCAGTATGGAATACGTGTTGCTCTTGCATCAAAAACATCAAACCACAGCAGTTAAAGGTTAAAATGATGAATACTTATAATATAGTTATAGGAAGGCTAGAAATCCATTAGGAAAATAATAGATTTTTTTCTCTTGAGTTTTGTTACCACCTTATAGAATAATCCATAATCAAATATCTTCATTTTGAATCTCGATACTGTGGAAAATTTCTTTGAATATCGGGAGCGATTCTTATCGGTGGAAAAAAAGCGGGAAAAGACAGACGGACAGGTATGTGCCAGGGGTGAATGGTCAACACTCTTCAGTGTCTGTTGGAGTGAGAAATCCGCAACAAAGGTGAAAATCGCTGGCCTTTCAGTAGGTCACTGACACCCAGCACAGATGCCCGGAGTTATTTACTGCCCTCGAAAGTGTGCCATTGACAAAAGGGGACATTGTCCACTTCTGACGGCCAACAGGCGGCTTTAGCCTGCTGGACATTGGATGAAAGGGAGAGGGGGTGAAATATGCAAGCTTTATCGGTTTCGAATATTGATTTGAATTTTTGGTTTTCTTCTGTGGGATTGTTAGGGATTCTAAAAATTCTTATGATGAAATTTCTGTGAATGTTAAGGTAAAAATAAATAGTTATTATTGAGCATTCTGTTTTTATTTATGTGTCGTCTGGCAATTATTAAATAAGAAACTACGAAATCTTCCTCAGTTTTACAGAGAGAGTCTGGCTTTTTTGTGTGTCTTTAGTGGCTTAAGAGAGAACGTAAGTCTGTCCCTGTCTCATAGACCTAAGTTTATTAAAAAGTGTGATGGCAAAGTAATTAGTGTATTAATTTTTATGTAATTATAAGTTAGCTTATAAAAACTTTTTTTATGAGTAACAAAAAAAAAAAAAAAACTAGCTATTTCAGCGTCAAATTTTTAATTAAATTTTATTGTTGATGTTACGCCTGTTATAAAATTTCATATACTACAAGGCAATATCCCGACAGAAATTGTGGCTGAATAAAAATGCAGTAGGTATATACGACAATGACAGTTTGACGTTCTCTCTTAAATGAAGATTTTGCAAAAAAATTTGGAAAATCATCGATTGATTAAACTGCACTTCTTTGCAGAAAAACTAGTGGTGTGGAACATCGCACAGCTTTTAATTACACTATTACTCTGGTCATTGCATTTAAATTTAACGTTGAATGGGTGTTATTTACAGTTGTCATATTTTCATTCATTTAAATAAAAACTGTCAGTTTGGTGATATTTTTGGCATAAAATTTTACATGCAAAAAAAAAATTCTCCAAAAAGGCGAATTTGGCGATATACTTTTCGATAATTCTTATATTATTCTTTCTTGTAAGAGAAGATAAACATTAACTGATCATTGGTAATTGATGAACGATGCTCAAAAGAAAAGACTGGGCTAAAGACATTCGTTTTTCATCTTTTTTCTAATTTATCTCATTTCTCCGGAAATTTCGGTATTAGGGTTGTATAGAACACTTTAAAAGAGCCATTACCACCGCGATTTTGATCAAAATTGTTATAGCCGTTTTTTAGCAATTGCTGGAAAACCTGATTTTTTTTTTTTCAATCTAAATGCTTACGATGTGTCGTATTATCCAATAAGTATAGCCCATAGTTTCCCAATTATTTTTCGATGTCTAGCGAAAAAAAACTTAACTCATAAAGAGCCATTATTTCGCTAAACAAACTTACATTGAATCTTTATAATATTCGTAATACTACTCTAAACTAATACTTGCAGCGTTTTAGTGCATCTTCACAGTTTACTACATAGATAGTCGTTTTATCCAACTATAATTCAATGCATTCTTATGCAGAGAAATCTCTACCAAAGGGGGGAAAAAAAGCGAAAAATGAGATAACAAGAGTATTGCAAATCATTCTCGAGTATCCCCTCTATATCGGCTGATTGTGAAGATTTCTGTAGGTAGCTGCCTGATCTCTCTGTTCATAAGGGCAGGTGGCAAGGAGAGGGGTGCATTCTTATTTAAGATCACCCCTCTGCCCCCTAAAAGGCAGTCCCCGTGCATTTTCCGGCCCGCTGAGCCTCCATCTGTTTTTCCCGATCCCTCTCTCCACTCAGTGTTTGCGACTATTTCTTGGGGAAGGGGGGGGGGGAGACAATGATTGTTTACCTGCTCTTGGGCAACTTGGGATGGATGGGGAAACAGTTATGTTTATGAGGTGTGTGTTCTTCGATGGGCAATACCGTTCATTACAACCGCCTCCATGGGGAAATGGATTTGTACTTGTTGATTTGATGGCGTTAGTAGATGGGGGAAGGTGGGGGATGTTTAAGGAGATGATTTTTGGGATAGTTTGTTAGAATCTTTTTATATTGGTTAAAGTTGTGAAGGATAAAGTGTTTATTCGATCTGAAACCAAATATTAGTCGTAACTTCGTATATCAAATCTAAGATTATTTTAAATGCCAAAATGCGTAGTAGTTCTCAAAAAAAAATAATTAATGATTAAAGATAGAGCAATAGTAGTATTTAATTTGTTAAATAAAAGGCTTATATATAGTTGTAAAATGTAAATAATTCGTAAATTACAAGAATTTCGACACCAAAACGTACCAAAGTTTTATTTTAAACATTTCATTTTTAATACGTAGTATTTCCAAGTGCTTATCCATTGTATTAAGATTCTGGGAATGGGGAATTCTATAGAAGAATTATATATAAAAAAGATGGGGAAGATGTGTTATTCGGATTGAAACCGTAATTGCAAAGCACAACGTATGCTAATTAGTAATTGATTGGGTTGTTACACTTTTGAAGCAAGAGCACTAAATATTTTTATACACAAATAAATGTCTCTCGAGTACAGTATATATTTGATTAATATTTTGTGTCAAAGTTAAATTATATGTAGTATTAATTTATTTTCTTGTGTGTTATTATATTGCAAAAAGAATTAGAATGCAGAATTTGTTTTGTCGAGGAAATGTAGTCTGCCATAGCAAGCTGGGGTTACGGCTTCTCTTCATCTGTGGTGTTCTGATACTTGTTGTAAACCAAGGCTACTTGACTTTGAAAAAAAAAACTTATGCAAATCCACGACTGAGGTTCTTTGTTTGAGCACCCCCTGACTGCAATTCCTCACAGGTTACACTCACTTTACCCCAAAAGTGGAAAAAAGAGTTGACGTCTTTCCTGCCCAATTGCCCTTTCTACCCGAGAACAGGATAAAGTTACCGGGACAGCGGGCTCTCTTCCTCCAAAAAGGTGCAAGCGGAACAAAAAAAGAACAAGAAAATTAACTTCTGCCCATAACCTAACTGTACCACCACCAGTCGTAACGGGAGGGGGGGGGGGTACAGCACCGAAATGAGCACGTCACCTGGTGATAACTATATGTTCTCGAGAACATCTTGAATAACGCTACTGCACTGTGTTGTTGAAAAAGAAATCGCCGGATAAGAGACTGTCGGGTAATTTCCAGCACTCTTGTTCTGCCTGCTGCGTTGTTCAGCTGTTTGGGGAGGGGGGGGGGGTAACCTCAGGTGACTAGGGGCACGTGCCCCTTGCGCCAGACGGCCCCATTCATCGAACGGGGAGAAAGTGACAGACGACACGCGTCTTTTGGCACCCCCCCATTCTAGAGCGCCCCCCAAGTTTTTTTTATTTAATTCTCCTTCAATCTGCTTTTAGGTATTGTTGTCTGGTTCTTCGTCTTGGAGTGGGGAAGATTGCCAGCGAAATATACTGAAAATGGTGCTTTTTTAAGAATGAGCAAATTTGAAAAAGATTTTCAAGCCAATGCTTGAGGTTTGGCGGCATAAATGTTACTTCTTTATCTTGATAAACTAATGGGTTAAAGTATCGAGTTCTGTTCACTAATTGTTTCCATATAGATATGAATAAAATAGAATATTTACCAAAGCCCAGCTGTTATTATTCTATGTATCAAATGGAATAATGAGAGGGAAGATATTATTTCAAAAGGTGAAGATATTCTGCAACAAACTTGTGGAAAATGGGAACTTAAAATATTATTTCAGGAATTGCGATTCTGACTCCATTCAAAAGGGTCAACAACTTCTTATGGAAGAATAGTTTTGTAGATTGCAAACTGGTATGTATTTTGCTTGCCATGTTAAATTTTTTTTTCCCTCATATCTTATGAAACTTTCCTCGAACCCTTTAATTTAATTCAAGGTTGAAGGTATTCCGTTTTCTTTTCTTTAGAGTAGCAGACACTAAAAGGAAGGACCGCAAAAAGTCCGACCACGCTTAATACCAAATATTCACCCTCAGCCTATTATTAAGGGAGTAGAGAAACCAGTTTAGTGGGACGATTTTGAAAATAATTGCACTTATTAAAATATAAAATTTTTATCAAGAATTGCTGATGGGCTAAATTTGTTGTTGATGTTGTCAACTCTTTCTTACTCCTTAGACTGAATACTATTTTCTTCAGATCTGCTGATATCTTGCTCATAAATTAACTAAATATCTAGTACTAGTAACTGTAATTAATCTAAAATTGATTTTAAAAAATGAACTGTAAATGCAAAATACAGATACTTTTTTTCATCAAAATTCTTTAATTAACTTTCGTTAATTATTTTAAACCTGGATTTGGAAGCAATATTTTGTTATTGTCAGTGAAAGGTTTTGGAAGAGGTAATTTTTTGTCACCTTGTATTTGCACTCAGCTGTTCATTTTCTTTATTATAGCGATGAGTTAAGTAATGCACATTTCCATAACATTAAGCATCTATCAAGTTTTCTTTCTTACGCAACCTTGAAAAAAAATTTCATTATGTTTTTTTCTTATGCAACAGCACAAAAATATGTTTACATAAGTATTTATTTTACATACGAATTTAATCGCATGTAAACCAGCTTATCTTCGAAATCCCAGTAGGAATTTCGTCATAAAAAGCAAAATGCTTCAAATCTCCCTGATGGAATTAATAAAAGACCACTCGTTCGAAGCCTCTCAAACTCAGCCCTGCAAAACATTGCGTCACTCCCTTCAAATCGCGGGATGACATGTCTTGGCGTCTTTTCGTCATCTTCGGCGATACATCGCCATCTCTTGGCATCTTCTCCGAGCATCTTGAAGTGGAGATGTTTTCTCTTGGTATTCTGATCTCGCATCTGCCGCGCCCTATTGTTGTGCGGCATGTGTTGTGCGTGCGTCGTGCACCGACATGCCACCCCACCGTTCGATTTGGGGCATTTTCGCCAATCAAATGGTGATAATCAGGTTTCTCTATTTGTGGATTTAACCTTCCTATCACCTCGGATGTTGCGGAGGTGACTGGTTAGTCAAACTCGGATTATGGAGAGTTTTTTTTTTACTTTCAATCGCATTTATTTAAATGTGTTTTTTTTGTTCCATTAACTTTTTTTTCTTTCTTTTACATCTTTAACGGTAACATTGGTTCTAAATTATATAATGCAGTTATTTCATAGAATACCTAGTTATTCCATGAAATAACTGATCATGTCCGTTCAAGTGTAAAACTCTCTTGTATTTCATGGTTTAACTAGTTATTTCATAGAATAACGATCTGCAGCCCGTTAAAGTGTAAAATAACCTATATCATATATCTCGCACGACTGTAGAAATATCGCTCCGGTCGGTTGCTACAGCTCAAAGTTTAGGTACTGGTCAGGGATTTAAAAAATGTTCGTGTAAAACCCAGTGTGTCAACAAAAAATGTTTTTGTTTTAGAAATAATGTTCTTTGTAATTCCAAGTGTCATTTTAGTAATCCTTGTTGTAACAAATGATTTTATGGTACGTTTCCATAAATACCATTTATACGCTGCATAAATTAGATAAATTGCTTCTTTTTCATTTTAATTGTCTATCATTAGTTTAATTTCATTTTAGATAAATTGTTTATTTTACACTTTAACTGTCTCTCATTAGTTAATTTATAGAATACCTAGTTATTTCATAAAATAACTCGTTAAAGTGTCAAATTAATAACATATTACACACTTTAACGGACACGATCAGTTATTTCATGGAATAACTAGGTATTCTATGAAATAACTGCATTATATACTTTAACGGTAACACCAATAGCAAGAGTGGCCACAGAATCTGGAAATCAGGGAATTGTCAGTGAGGTTTCTGATTCTGGAAAATATTTCAGGGAAATGTCAGGGAATTTTTTTAAATTTTACGAAAATCAGAGAAAATTGCTATCTTTATTTTGAAGGTACGTTTCTCCTTCATCCGTATTTAGCTCCATTTACCTGGAGAATAGTGGTAATAATCGTTAGAAATTTCATGTTACGGAATAATTTAAACTTTTTATTGCCGCCAAAACTATTTAATAAAAATTGTCATATCTCTTTGGCATACACATTCTATTTGATCAGGATGTCTACACATCTGGAAAGGCGGAGGAAATTGAAAAATGTTTGCCGTAAAATCAGGACATTTTTTAGAAATCTATAAGGGAAATGAGGAAATTGTTAATAAACTTTATTTGTGAATTTTTTGGCCGTTTTTTTTTTTTTTTTTTTTTTTCCTTCTGAATTTTGTGGCTATCCCGAATAAGCTTATAAGGTTTCTACATTTAGCGATAAAACTATTTCACTTTTTAACTGATCTCATAATGATCAAGACTGACTAAAATTTTAGAAAAAGTTACATTTTGATTTTTTTTTCCCCTTGTGGCTATGGAGTTTTATTTTCTTTGAATTTTTTTATTTAACTAACTTTAATCTATTTTTTATTTTTTATTTGTTTTATTTTTTAATTCAGTAACTAAAGAAAGTGTAGGACAAACTGTTAAATTCAGGGATAACCATCCACACCTCGTATTTATGTTGGTATTTTGTTTATCGTTTTTATAGTTTAAGAAAAGTTTTTAACGCATCCTATGATTTAAAATTTTTTCATATTGCTTATCGTGAGTGGTATATTTTCTGAAATATATGTGGTAGGGTTTTTTTTTACTGGTTTTTATTAAGACCTGAAGTTTAAAACTCCAATCTTTAAGGAAGTATCAAAGAAATTCACGATTTAGTAACAAATGTTCAACAGCATAATAAAAGATGTCATCTATAATAATAAAACAAGCTGTGTGTCTGTCTGTCTGTGGATCTATAGAAACCTACTTAAAATTGGAATAGAGCTCTGAAATTTTAAACATAGTAGTTTTGGCTCTCTAATTTTATGTATGTCAAACAGAATTTTAATATTTTAATTAGTTCTTTTTTAATTAATTTTTTAATTTATTTTTTACAAAGTGACTTCAAATAAAGATACAGCTCTGAAATTTTTAACATTAGTAGTTTTAGCCTTCTAATTGGACCTTTGAAATACAGAAAGTTAAAATTTTAATTAGTTCTTTTTTTAATTAACTTTCTTAATTAATTAACAATTTTTTTTACAAAACGACTCTAATAGGGTTTCAGCTCTGAAATTTTCAACATAAGTAATTTTGGCCTTGAAAAACAGAATTTTAAATTATTATTTAGTTCTTTTTTAATTTTTTTTTTTAATTAATTAACATGGTAAAATTAACATGGTTAAATTTCGTGGCGAAGCACGGGTATGCAGCTAGTGATAAAATATTTATATATAAATTATGTGAGTGGTTTACCAAAATTTATAATACACATGATTAAATTTTAGACTCTCCTGAATTTCATTTGAATAAAATTTTCAGATTCACTTGAATTTCATTTTGTTTTTATTAATAAAATATATCCTATTGTAGCAGTCGCGACACCACTTACAAAAAAAAAAAAATTAATATAATAACTTGTTCCAATCAAAATTATAAAAAAAATCATTTATAAATTTGTACTGATCATATCAGTACAAATCACTAAGTTTTAAGTACGTTCAACGCTCAATGTTCGTTTTTGAAATTTCATGACCAAATACTTTAAAAACAAGCAATCAAAAAAAAAAAAAAACTCCAACCGGTTTGAAGCAAGAAGACCCACCATGGCCAACCTGCCAAACTGAGAACTGTTATATCATTATATAGAGATTACCCCCCAGGTAAGAGGGGGTCTTTCAATCTCCATCCTACCATGCCACCACATCGGCTATGATTGGCCGTCCATCGAAGCGTGCCATAGCCGGCTGTTGCCACTATATTCTTGTAGGGGTTACCATTATTGGCTGTCACTCTTCCTAGCTCTATTAGGAGTGTTATTTTATTATTACAAGTCGCTAATGAGTCCGCAGTGATGCGTGCATTTATGATATTGGCGTGGGGAGTGTGTTTTTTAGATTTTCTTTCGATGATTTCTTTTTTTTTCTTTTGTTTAATTTTTTTTTTTTCGAGAGGTCTGCTTGGTCGTGAAGCGTGTCTTGGGAGGTTAATAGTCGAGATGTAAAAGTTGTGTAATTTATTGGAAGGTGTTTTTTATTGCCCAGTTTTATAGCTAATGGGAGAGGGGGGAGGGGGGGGTTAAGGTCGAGGAAGTTGGGGGTGTTGGTGATGCATTGGGAATTAAAGTTGAAATTTCTTTTGTTAAGTGGCTAAGAAATAAAATTTGATGAATTCATTAACTAAATTGAAATATTTTTAATACGCTCACTTTCTGAATTGTGAAAGAAGCACTGCTTTGGATGATTTAGTTTCTATAATAAAGTTTAACATTTTTTTATACAATATGATGCTTCCATGGAGGACTTAGAAGGAGCGCGTGTACCCGTTGGCGTTTGAAAATGAAAATAAGTGGTAAAATTCACGCGAAAAATTAAATAATTAGCTTAAATTATTCATTTGAATAGATAATTAATACATAACTATTATTATTTGAATAAGTAATCAAATTATTATTTTTAAAAAATAAATGTTTGTGGAAAAAAATTTATCTGCCTTGCATTATACTTCTCCAACCTTGTATGCTTCTGCACCTGCAAATGATCCTGCCGACGCCCAAGCTATTCAAAACTAAAGATGTGGAGCATCGCACAACTTTCAGTTATATTTAATAATGTCACTGCATTTAAATGTGTTATGAATTGGTGTAATTTACCGTTTTCAGATTTCATAATTTAAAAAAATTAATGTAATATTATATTGCCAGGTTGGCTTATTTTTGGCAGTAATTATTACTTTGGCAAAATAAACCCTGCCTAAATAGGCGATATGTTTTTCGATAAATATTATATTTTCCTTTTTGGTGAGTAAAACAGGAGAAACAGTCGTTGATGGGCGATGCTTAAGAGAAAAGAACTCTTTGTTAAAGACATTAGTTTTCCAACTTTTTACGCCTCTATTGCATTTTTACGGGAATTTAGAAGTTGTGGATAAAAAGAGCACCTTAAAAGCAATTTTGATCAAAAACGTTATAGCTGAGTTTTTTATATATTTACTAAAAACGTAAATTTTTAAATCGCAACTACGTTGTGCACATGAAAATTGTTGTTGAAAATCAGAGTAACGGGTACCGTGACCACCAAGTTGAACATCGTAGGTCGATCCGTTCGGGAGTTATGCAGACATACTCGCTGGTGTATTTTTTTTATACCACTTTTTTGAAACTCAGCATGTTCCAAAACGTATAGAAATGCGAAAAAAAAAGAATCGAAATTTTATTTTTGACCCACTGCAATACTTCCATTACCCTTTGTTAACATATGAGTAATTGAAAGCAAAACTAGGGGTGTGAAACATCGCACAACTTTCAATTACACTATATTACTGATGTGGATTTGTGTCATTTACCGTTTTTATATTTTCATCATTCATTGAGAAAAAGTGGCCTGTTTGGTGATTTTTTTCTTTCTTTCCCCCCCCCCCCTCGATAAGTCTTGCATGCGTCTTTAAAAAAAAAAAAAAAAAAAAACACTTCGCCAAAATGGGGATTTTGGCGATATTTATTTTGATAATTCTTATATAATCCTTTCTTATAAGTGAAACTACGCAGAGAAAAATGATCGTCGATGAGCTATGTTCAAGGAAAGAAAACTCTGTGTTGGAAGCATTCGTTTTTCAACTTTTTACGCCATTAAGACATTTTTACAGAAATTTCAGAGGTGGGGATGTTAAGAACACCTTTAGAGGCATTACCACCGCGATTTTGAACAAAATCGTTAGAGCGGTTTCTTAGCAATCAATGAAAAACATGATTTTTTTCAATGGCTGCTACCTTATGCGCATGCGCGATTTT
The DNA here is from genome assembly GCA_963978545.1 of Linyphia triangularis. Classification (NCBI taxonomy): domain Eukaryota; kingdom Metazoa; phylum Arthropoda; class Arachnida; order Araneae; family Linyphiidae; genus Linyphia; species Linyphia triangularis. The sequence continues at coordinate 18,891,804 of OZ021725.1, forward strand.
GACTAAAACCTTAATGGTCGGTTCTTGTGTAATCACAAACCCTCACACCAAATTTGAACATCGTAGGTCAATTTGTTCGGGAGTTATGCTGACCACGTACACACATACATTTTTTCTAGACAACTTTTTTGAGATCAGGATGTTCCAAAACGTGGAGAAATGCGAAAAATCGAAATTTTTTTTTTGTCCGATTGCTATACTTTCATTACCCTATGTATTACGTATAGGTAATTGAAAGTAAAAACTTTGCTTTCGAAAAATGCCCAAATATAATTGTGCAATGTGTCATGCTCTTCGTATACATCCATCCAAAAACTCACATTCGTGAATGTGTGGGTTTTTTTTGTTTTGTTTTTTGTAATAAAATGTAAACTGACGTTATGTACAACAGTAATTTTGAACAACATATTATAACAGTTCGCAACTCATCCAAAATAACTTTTTCCGCGACGTTTCCAGTATAAATTGATTGCTGTTACTTTCTTCCATTTCGACTGCATCCCTTTCAAAAAGCCATGTACTCTGCCTTGGTATGCATTTCGTGATTTAAATGCATTGCACGAAAAACACTAAAAAAGCTGGCAGGGCTTGACAATTCGTGTACATGCGTAACCCATGGTAACCGCATAAAAGCATGGGATTCTCTTAAATCTGACAAGGAGCGAAACGTTGCAGATTGCGAAATTCACTGCTTTGCGCCATTGGATAAAAAATTGCGAATACCGTTACTATTTATCATTTTTTAGGTGTAAAGAGGGTTGGTTTTGCTTGGAGGACATTTTATTCAATGATGCAGCCTTTTAATTAGAAATTCACCGTTTGCCAATAATTGATGGTATTCGCTTTTCATGCTATTTGATTCCGGATAAAATCACAGTATTGTGTATCTCGTATTTTACAGATTTCGATCTTGGAATTTGGTGCAGGTTCAGTATCATCTAAAATTAGCGGTGTGGGACATCGCGCAACTTTCAATTACACTATATAACATTGGCCATTGCAGTAAAATTTGACATTGTGTTACTTACTATTTTCATTATTTTCTCTCATTGGAGTAAAAATTGCCAGTTTATAGTTATTTTTGGCAATAAATTTTACACAAGCAAAAAAAAAAAAACTTCGCTAAAATGGTGATTTTTGCGAGATACTTTTCAATCGTTAATGAGGTATGCTCAAGGAAAGAGAGCACTGTGTTGAAAGCATTCGTTTTTCAACTTTTTACGCCATTAAAGCATTTTTACGGGAATTTCGGAGGTTGGGATGTTTAGAACACCTTAAGAAGCATTACTACAGCGATTTTGAACAAAATCTTTAGAGCCGTTTTTCAGCAATTACTGAAAAACATGATTTTTTTTCAATGGCAGCTACCTTACGCGCATGCGCGATTTTGACGAAAACCTTAATGGTAAGTCCCTGTACCATCACCAATCCGCACACCAAATTTGAAAATCGTAGGTCAATTAGTTCGGGAGTTATGCTGACCTCAGACACACACAGGCATTTTTGCTAGATAATTTTTTTGAAATCAGCTTGGAGAAATGCAAAAAAAAAAACTAAATTTTTTGATGGAAAGTAAAAAGCAATCGATTCAAAAAAGAGAGCAAACACTATTTAGATGATTTGGCAATGAGGAAATTATACAATTATGGAATCGCATTTCATACCTTTTCAAATCTCACTAGTTCCTTTGCCATACTTATTAAATTAAGATTGTTATTGTCTAAATTAGACTGTTATTGTGACTTTAAAATTGTTTACGTACTTAACAAATAATATTAGATATTGTATCCCGGTTTCGGGCAGTCATACAAATTTCGTATTAATATTTTTTCAAAAACGAAGTGTAAAATAAAAAAAGATAACGTTTTGCAATCTTATTTTTGGGGAATATGTAACCAGTAGCTGCCTATAAGTGTCAGAGTATCGGTGGCAACTTGAGTGTTGGCGATAGCATTGTCAAATATGTTAGTGTTAAAAAGGAATTGGCAATTGCCCCCCTCCGCCTTACAAAGTTGCTACTGGCTAATAACATTTGCAAGTACTAATAAAATTTGATAAGTTTAATTTTTTTATATATATAAGGAAGAAAAATTCCGTAAACTATATGTGATGGTTTTTAAACATCTATGATTTTATTTACTTTACTTTATATTTGCAGAACAATTCACAAATCACTAGCTTTTAAGTATCAAATTTTCTTTTCCAATAATACACCATATTTTGTATTCAACTTATTGTTTGAAATACTTAACGAACACAAATCACTATCGATATTTTTGCTAATGTCTTATATTTGAGGTAACCAGTTGCCCAATCGCAAAACTATACAAATATAAAACCCTCTTGTTCAAAAAAAAAAATTGATGGTGTTTAAATCAACCTACTTTTAAATCCCTTCGCGGCTGAAAAAGTCAATCGTGAAATTGCAATGGACAATTCCTGCATATTTTTTTTTATTTTTTTATTCAATTTTAAATGTTTCGAAAATGCCATAAGCACAAAAATTTCTGCTCAATGCGCTTTTTCCTTTTTTTTTTAAATTTGCGATCAAAATTACCTTTTTAAACGTTGTCGAGAAAACGACTCATTTCGCTGGCATTGAATGTGACGTCACGGCTTTGCAAACATCTTGGCTTGAAATGCCACATCTGAAACTAGATTTGCAAGCTTCTAGCAAATCACGCCAACCTGTACGGAATGAGGCAATGCTCTACCAATGCCAACTATTTGGCAGAAACCTCAAGATAACCATAGAAACGATAGGATTTCTTGACGTCATGGACTTTGTAGACTGTTTTGATCGGACTGGTTTTGGCTCGGTTTTGGGGCATTTTCTTTTCTTAATATTTAAATAACTTTTGTTTAAATATTTGGATCAGAAAGAAATTCTTCATAAATATATACCAATTTTCACTCGTTTTTAAAAAATGCGGGAATTGTCCATTGTTCAGTGTTCATGCAATCACGTTCCAAAATAAGTAATTATAAACATCTTTAACCCTAACACAAAATGTAAATAATCGGCTTAGGGCCGATGTTCCATTTACCCTGGGCCTTAAGTCCAAGCCTATTTCAAAGTTTTTTTGGGACGGACACCAGACCACACTTTTGACCAATTGAAAACAGTGACCTTGGGCTTAAGGCCCAGGGTATTAATAATGAAAAGTCATGTGCAAATCCTTACGCTCACAGTCATCCGGTACTGAACACTCGTCACTTCATCATTTTTTATGCAAATTTTTCACTCTTTGCTTTGAAGCCTTAAAAATCACTTTTGGAACAAAACTAGGAAGAATATGACTTCATCTTGCATGTGAAATACCTTGAAGAACCTAATATCTATTGACTACTAAAATTAAAACCCAATGATTTCGCATTCAAATCATATGCAACTTTCTTTTCTTAGACGTAAAAGTACACCTTTCCTGAGACCCCCCTTCCCCCCAAAACATCAGGCCCTGTGCCCGTCGCGTGCCTCAGATTACCGCCTCACTTCCTTCCTCTCTTTTCCTCCCCCAGTTGGCGACCGCCAACTCCATAACCAAAAAAAAGAGACACGGCAACCCCTCCCATTGAATCCGCGACCCTCCGATCTCCACAATCCTCAGTCGCGTTTCTGCCTCTGGATTATCAACAGCGCTATGTCGCGAACGCTATGTCACCAATGAAAAACAGTGTTTTCAAAATGTTGTGTGTCGCCGGTCGGCTCTTCTTCTGCAGGCTACACGGATTCCAACTCGTGTCCTAACGCGGAGAGGATTTAAGTTTTTCGTGTGTGTTGTGCTGAGTGGATATTTTTGCTGCCTGCTGTGGATTTTTTTTTTCTCAATATTTTGTTTGTTGTGATGGAGACGAGAAACGGTGCGGAACGGCGTTGCGATGGTCCGCCCTGCCCTTCCGGTGGTGTTGTGGACATGTCAGGTGTGAGGACCTCTTCTAGTTTCGACGAAGTGAGGTGGTGGTGCAGAATGCAATGTAAGTCATAAAAAAAAAAAAAGGATGATGTACGAAATGGTGTTTTTGTGTTTACGGACAAGCGTGTCTCGTTTGTCGACGAATTTTGTAACTTTTATCACTCACTTTTAGTTTTGGTTGTCGGAGTAATATTTTTAAATAGGACTCGTGTTGGCAGGTATTTTTTCTTGTAGTGTTTAGACAAAGGATTGGGTTGTATAAGAGGACGAGATGATTTCTGTGAATTTTTTTTATTTATTTATTTTTTTATTATTATTTATTTGGGTTTTCTTTAAAAAAATTGCGCTGATTTATCAATATCAGAAGGACCGGTATAAATGCATTATAGGCACCTGACAAGTTTTAGTTACTTTATTGGAAGTTAAAAAAAAAAAAAAAACATGTAACCAAGCACTCTTTATGTTTCTTATAAACTGTTTAGAGAGTAAGAATCGAAGGGTTGTTGAATGAAATGAAATTGTTTAGATTTTAAATGCAGCCTATCAAAGTTACCAAAAATCGCAAGGTACTTCTAATGTATCACTACCAAAGAAAATAATCTGTATTATTCTTTTTATACCTAATAACAAAATAAATAAGCTACACGAGGAGATATAACCTGATGATTATTTTTATTATTGATTTGGATTATTGGTCCGTTTTCTCCTGCTCTCCTTGTTTTGATGTCCTTGATGAACACGAGAAGATCATTGAGGTTAGGACCTTTTTCACCAAGAAACTATTTTTTTAATAGATAGAAATATTGTGTTTCTTTGGAAAGAGCGGATAAGTTTCAAAAAATCGTCTTCCAGTTAGATATCCATCGAATTAAAATATTAAACAAAAAGATAAAAAAAATATTGAAAAACAAGTTTAGCAAAAATGTAAACATTTAACTCACTTTTTTTTTCAACTTCTGTGTTTCAAAATCGCAATATTATAATGATTTTCCAATTCTGTAACTAAAGCTATAATTCTCATATTTTTAAAGTGATTCGTTGACCTAATTGAAAATTACATTTTCGGACTTGAATTCTTTCTTTTACTAGACTGCTACCAAGATGTATAATGCTTTCGTCACCTTGAAAATTCTCGTTATTGTAAACTCAAATTCTTACTTTTCAAATATATATTTATCACGTTTAAATGATGTTTAAGAATGTTTATTCTTTTTCAATGCTAAATTACCACATTGGACTTTTCATCACTTCAACGAAATAAGTACACATTAATATGCTTTTTGAAATTTAGGTACAATCTTTCAAATACATCAATTAAAGTTAGTTTTAAAAAAGGAAAAGCTTTCACATGCAAGATTATATTTTTATGTACTCTTACCTCGCCACTTAATTCTACATTCTTCTACAGTAATTCTTGGACAATTCTATTTTGAATGCTCGAAATAATCTACATTTGCTGTTTTCTTATCGAAAAAAGGTTATCTTATTTTTTTTTAGTTTCCTTATCTGTATTTAAATATACCTCATTCCTTCTTTTCTTGTCCAAAGTTGAATTTTGACTATAAAACGTATAATCTTTTTTACCTTTGTATCTGAAACACTGTAATTATTATACGTTGCTAATTTTCCACTTTTTAATTTTTTTTTATATTTAATATATTTTAAATGAGAATTGTTTATGTTTTATTATCAGCAATAAACTTTAAAATCTCATTTTGGTCAAAGACACCAACTTATAAATTTGATCATCGGTAATATTGAGAAAAAAAGATAGGCCTAAGTACTGATTAATACTTTTCTGGTTTCGTTACATTTTTAACCATAACTACCTTAAGGGAAAAAACTAACTACTATTAAATCCTGGTGTTTTCTACTCTATTTAAGTTCTTATACTAAGTCCCTGGAGATTAATTCCCTCCCGCATAAATATAAAACACAGACGAGATTAAAAAGAATCTGAAAATGACTTGATCTTCTTATGCGTGCTTAAACACGAATCTCCATGTTCTCCATCTTGTTATTGCCGGAAGTTACATCACAATAAGGAGTTTGAATAGGGAAAATGTTCTGAATCTCTCTTCTAAATTGCCATCGCCAGGTCAACCAATGAACCTTCTCCTAATCCCGTTGCATCTTGAAGAAGCTGCACGTGACCGCAGTCGATCTTCTGAAGCACATAGTAGATGCTTATCGTTCAGGTCGTCGATTGTTTTCTTCCTTCTTTGGTTGATTTCTTTTTTTTTTGCCCGTACCTTCTACTATTCTTTCGCAAGGTGCACGTGCTTATATTTTGGTCGCGTCTCGCTGGAAGATACCACCTGCCGATGGTAGCAGGCGCGCTGTAATGCGAGCAGAATGGATACTTTTCTTATTGAAACCAACAGACGATTTTCTCTGTTGCTGCTTGCAACACTAATGTATTTGAAGCCGAGCGTATGATTATCTATAAATACGATTTGGTTTTAAATTTCGAAAAAGAAGTGTTGAAAATATTTTACAAAAATAAATTTATATATTTTTTGTTGGGCAAAAAAAAAATTACTGCTTATTATGTATGCAAAACTCAAATTAAAAATCTTAACTCGCAAATAAATTTCAGTTTTTAAACTATTATATAATAATGTAATATTTAAATGGGGGAAGTACAGTAAATGTTTGGAGTATGGCCCATAATATATCCTATGAGCTATACAAATAATTTTTTCCCGTCTAATTGTATTTTTAAAAACGTTATATACCTTGTTGCGCATGCTTATTTAAAAACTATATTTTTTGTCTCATCGAGGTAAATTTTAGACTTATTTTTTTACCATTTTTAACTGAGCCTGTTTAAAAAAATATCTATATACTTTTATTTGCATCATCCGACTTAAGGTTGTACTTTTGTTTGCTACATTTTTATTTAAATCCTTTTTTAATAATTAAACACTTATTATTATTATCCATTTGTTACTGAAACCTTTGTGGCACTCCTACAATATCTTTTAGAATTGAAGAAGGCGCCACACGGACTTCTACGGATCCGGAAAGACATTGCTTCATTACCATAAACCATTGTTTAAGTCCCTTCAGCTCATGTAATAATCAATTAATAAACAAAATTGTTTCACAAAATGCCCATATTAAAAGGATGCGATGGAGGAAAATAAAAGTTATGGATTTTAAAGCAGTTTGGACAATGCCTATAAGTTTTGAATAAGTCTTCCAAATTTCACTATTGTTCGTAGAGATAAAATTATCTATTTGTTTCTATTCTAAAAATTTCACTTTTATATTTTTATCATTTGTTGAATGTGTCTTGTAATCAACCAGTTTCTTTAGGATTGACACTTGATCTAAAATTATCTTTTTGGCTTTATCTTTGAAAAAAAGCACTCTGGTTATTGGTTAATTTTAATTTTATTAATCAGCTCCTTCAAAATAATCGAGCATTTAAGGAACGATAATGTCATCATGAGAAAGCAATGCCATCATACGAGTGGCATTCTCTGTTATAACTTTCAATATCTTGATGTGTCGATAAACCTAACAACAAGTTATGTTCTTGTTATGTTGCTGCGATTGGGAGCCAAAAAATGCCGAAGAAAAAGCGAATCAAAATTTTGGCCACTGCCTATTTCAGGTAGTGGCATGCCAAAACAGAATAGTCCCATGTTTTTTAGAAATTTTCATTTAATTATCAACAAACTTTATTAATAAAATTTAATATTTAAAATCTGATTAAGTTAATCAACAGGTCATTATTATTTGTATTCGTATTTTTTATTTCACAAGTGTGTGTTACATCATTAAACTCGGAAAATTTATTCAAACAGTACTTTTTCGGTAATTTGAACTCCCTCACCATTTTCTGTTACATTTCCTAACTAAACGGACACCCCGGCTGCATCACTTAATTCTAAGCACTCTAAACACAATAATTATCAATCCTTTAAACAATTACAACCGCATTAGAAAGAGTTTCTTAGTAATTTATTTTCTACCTTGTTTTTGTGGTAGTATTCTCAGTGCCCGCCCTGTTTTCTTCTTGCTTACCTTTGAAGCATGACGCTTCTGCACTCCTCGGTGAATGGTCAGTCACGGGTCAGCGCCTGGTCACACCATCTCATTCCGGTAGTAGTGCTCTGTATCTCAATTTCGAGGCCCGTGCTGATGGCCCGACGGTACGGTATGTGACTGGATATACACGGGAGGGTTCTTAACCCAGGATCTGCCGTGGCATACACTGTTTTCAAGAATCCTTACAATCGAAAACAATCTGATCTTGCTTGATGAGATAACTGGTGAAAGTACAGCTGAATTGCAATGTGTGCAATTAAATTCTAACCATCTAGGGATCATGTTCCACACTGTTTTTACAAATGCTGTTTTCAGAAAACGGTAGGCATGATGGTAACTGAAGACATTCTAAATATACAGTCGACTTTATATACTGGGACTGTATATACTTCTTAAGCTTAGATCTGTCTTGCACACACTGTTTTCAAGAATCCTTACGATCGAAGACAATCTGGTTTTGTTTGATGGGGTGACAGGTAAAAGTACATCTCAATTGGACTGTGTACGATGATCTAACCATCTGGGAGATCATGTCCCATATAGTTTTTACAAGTGCTGTTTTATGTTAAAGAAAATAGTAGGTATTATAGTAATTGAAGAAATCTGGCCTTATTTGAGGTGATGGCTGGTAGAAATTTGGATCAGTCAATGGCTCAGCGGTATGTACGTGACGGGTAATTCAATCATCTTGGATTATTTCAGCCATAACTCAATATTGACGTGAACAAAAAGGATTTTTTTAAAGATTCATTTCTATCTTAATTTCATGTTCTTGATTTGTTTGTTTTTATGTTTGTATAAGTTACATTGCGCAAGAATGAGTTCCGTCTTTTCTCTGAACATAGTGAAGAAAGTGAAGTCGCATTTCTATTAAAAAATTAGTACATGGGTCTTAAATAATATTAGTTCTTCCTCTTTAGATTTAGATTTGATAAATTTTCGCTCACGCACGTAATAGCATGTACTTGACCGGTAAGTGTTAATATCGTCTCAACCTTGAGAAAGTATAATATTCTGAACATACAGTAATAATTTAACGTTTGCTTTTTCATTAAAATAATTTCATACAACACCATGAAAATTGATTGGATATATCTCCAATACCCATGTATATTTTTTAATTTAAAATCTTGAACAATAAATATTGGTGCGTAATAGACATTGATCCTTTAAAATAAAATTTTTTTATTGTACTTATGTTTCTTCACTTCTGTTCAGAACTTGCCAACGCACAATAGTATTGGTCTTTTGATGTTTAGAAGTATAGTATTTTGTTAACTTAAATGTATAGTATCTTGGTTCGTTGACATTTTTGAAATGCAGAATATTCATATATGTGACAGTATTCGTAGATAATTCCTCAGGATTATCATAATCAAACCTAATTCGTATTTCTTCTTTCAGCTAAGGGTTTGACAGTTTTACCATCATTGGATAAAAAAAATTGTGTTATATACTAAATTTTTTTCATCTGACTTTGTGAAATTGTTTATTAAAATAGGTGCTTTAGTCAATATCGACTGATAATTATATTAAATTATGTTCCCAAATTTTGCTCCTTTTCAGAAAAATACTATCTAAAACAGAGTAATTGATTTTTTTTTTTTTTTTTTTTTTTTTAAATTGTTACAATTTGTAAAAAAAAGAGGGAGTGAATACTAACGTTAGAGTTTCTGATTTATTCTTATGCGACTGAGACTTAATTGTAGAATTGTACTTACAATAAAACATCAAATTCCTTTCTGAAAGAAATGTATTCACGAATACATTTTTTAACAATAACTAACACGTGTTGAGAAGGAGGACAAATGAAATACGTTCCAAAAAATTGAACTAAAGCTGAAATTAGTTTAAGTTTGTAGAGAGAAAGAAGAAAAAGAAACAATATCTTAAGATACTCTTTTTCGTTAAAATAATTATAAAATGAAATCGCTAAATTATCTGTAGTTGAATTTCGTTATCCTCGCATCTTTTCTCTTTATAGATTTCTTTCCAGAAACTAATTATGCGATAGCTGTATCCATACGCTTTTGTCTCCCGCTTGAGGTTACATTTTTTTGCCCAAAATTGGGGACCCTCTCACCAGGTGTTAGCAATCACTGCTACCGTTTAAAACCCCTTTTATTGTCCCTAAAGATTATGCTACTTAGCTGGCCGATGACCCATTTTCTCCCACAGCCAGCCGCCAAACAACTCGGCACAAATTCTGGGCCATCATATTCTAGTTTTTTATGGAAAGATGGCCTGCACACGAATAGAAATGGAAAGTTCAACCTCTCTGACAATTCAACACAGCTGTTCTTTTTTTTATTATTATTATTTATTTAGTTTTTATGTATTAGTTTGTATTGCTTTCTTGATTAATTCGTACATTCAGGGCTTGTATTATGCAATTAGCTTGTATCGATGTAAATTATCGTTTGCTGATGACCGTTTATGTAGTCTGTATTCTTATTTTTAATCGTAAATGAAACAGGATGTAAAAAAAGTCATTTTTATTCGTCGTTAAAGTCGGGGAATTTTACATTGCATTTGTAAAATATTACTTTATTTTTTAGGAAATAATTACAAACTTCTACACGTGTTTATACCCTTGTCGAATAACTGAAAAATGCTTCAGAACAGTAAACGAGAAGCCAATCGTCCAGTTAATATCTTATGAATTAGAAATAACATTATTATGATGAGAATAATTTTTACTTCATTTACTAATTTTTTGAAGCTAAGCATAACCAGCATATTAATTTGAAAAAACTTTATTTCTAAAAATTTCTATTTTTGTGATATCAACCTCTAACCAACCTTTTGTGATATTTAACCAGCGACCTTCTATAAGCAACGTTACTCGTAGAGTTTCCTAATTTTAGGGTGATGACTTTTGGTTCAGTGTCTGAATGGATATTTTAAGAGAATTCCTCCTTAAACAACACCTTGGGAATTGGCAGTCTGGCCATTGCCACTATCTGGCTACATGTTTATGCTTCAATTTAACTTTTACGATACTTATATAACTTAAAAAACTTTTTTGTAGAGAAGCATTTTTGTTTATGGAATTACCACTTACAAGACTTTTTTTGGTTGATTACTTTTCTACCTATTTTACTTTTTGCATCATTTTTTCATGATATTAAATTGTAAAAGTTAATTTTTGCGATTTAGAAGGATTGTTGGGTATTTGAAGTTTCCGCTCGATTCCTTTTTAAGGAATCTACAATAACAAAAATAAAACCTATGCTCTGTCTATCTTATGCTATAATTTTCATTGACTTATAATTTATAATTATGGATAAAGAGTGAAATGAAAAAATTGCAAATGAATATTAATTTCCTAAATGTCATTGCGCTTCGTTCATGAAGCACAAATGCTTTCCAATTATTTCTGAAAGATGCTTTTTAAACACCCATCACACATATTCAAAAAGAAGTAGATTTTCACAATATTTTTCCATCGCCAAGTCTTCAGAGTTAGTTAAACCTTTTTTGTTCGTGTTTGCGTCTCTTCTGGATTTAGCTTCTGGCTGCGGCTTCTGCTTGGCTTGCGGACCCGATAGTATTTTTCTTTGCTGGTTTCTTTGGCAATAGATTTTTTTAGTCTACCTACCGTCTGTGAGCAGGAGTCACGTTGACTATGTACTCTTTCTTTCTTCTTGGTATTCATGGGCAGTTAAAAAAGTACTTGATTGATAGTCGAGTACACAATAATGAGCACCCTCTTCAAAGGAAGGCGACAACAAAAGATTGGCGTTGCGAAAAGATACCTTTTTAAAATGCTAATTTTCGAGCTATTTTGAAGTTAAACTATTGCTTCATCCTGCTAAACTCAAATAATAGTGTATGGTAGACTGTGCCGACAGACATTTACAAAAATTCAAAACAATTAATATTGTTTATTATTAACCTGTTTCTTGATTATTTTAAGTGAATTATTCAAATGAGATACCAAATGTAGGCAGTTAAAGAGAAAACAGAAATTTCGATGATTATTACATTTATTCCTCGAAATAACTGCATATTCACACAGTACTTTACAATTAGCTTGTGAAGCGATCGCAACCCTTTAACACATTTGATTCCACCATCTAGTTTTTGTAGTTTGTAACAACTTGTAAATAATGACATAAAAGAAATCCTTAACGTTGTTATTTAAGAAATTAATGTAATTATGTTCCTGGAAACCTCATACTAATGTCCTTTGTTGCAGGTCAAAGGTGGCTGGAAGAATCGGCATTCCGTATTCTAGTAATGATGAATCGTCCAGCCTTATTCATGGTGCTATACGTCTCTGCTATCTTCAGGATAGTAGGTAAGTGAAATCTCATTACAAGTCCTTTTGTTTTGATATGGCACTTTTAATGTGTATTAGGACTTAATGGAGTTGTATTGTAGTTATTGGAGAAATTTGCATACTATCTCTTACTTCAGCTACTTTGCAGAGCTAGTGGAGTTTTCTTCTGGGAAAAAATGGATTTGATCCCTAATGTCTTTAATTTGTAACTGAAGAGGCTAAAAATCATTTCATTATTAATTCTAGTTTATTAAAAAAAAAATCGGTGTTTGCATTTCTATCATATTTTACAGTGCATCCGCTTTAAATCTGTGCTTTTGTAGAAAAATTATTTACCCAGATGTTCTACCTAAGATATCCATTGCCATTTATTGTAGAATCCTTCTAGGATTTTTAATATTTCAATTTAAACAGCGTTTTTATTTCTACCTTTGTGACGACGTATGACCATAATATAAGTCTCTGTCTTAATGTATTTATGAACGAAGGTTCGGTAGAATTTCTAATGACATCTTTGCTATTGTAAATGTCATTCCTTGTTAAGTAATTCATGCATAAAATTCATAAAATGGCACATTGTCTCGTTCTTCTAGTACAGAGATAAACGGGGGCTAGGGCGAATTACCAATGAATGAAAAATAAAGCATAATAGAGCTGAGCGATTGAATTTTCTTCTAGAGCATAAAAATGTCACCAAGGCACTATAATGGACTAGCACTAATGTGCTCTATTCAAATTTTACGTCCATCTGATAAGTACCAGAGGAGACTATTCAATATTCCCTTTTCTTCCACCCCGTCTGAACCATAAATTTGTTAGATTCAATTCAAGGCAAGGTACTTTTTTCCTTCTAAAAAACGGGGGGCGGTAGGGAAAAAAATCCTTGAAGGTTATTGCGCGTCTCTCCCCCTATGCAAGCATTAATTACCTTGTAACGCGCACTTTTAAAAAACGGTAAAGGGGGGGGGGGGGCCTCCTTGAAGGCATGAAAGAAACCAAGATTTGAATCTAGAGAGGGGAGGGAAGTGTTATAATAAAAGCGGGCACGCGCGGGCCACGCGATAGGCTTTTTTGTAAGACTATTTTTTACCTTGTCTGTGTATTCTTTCGCTGCCGTCTTCCCTCCCTTCCATAGGTCTGCCAGCTGTCGCGTTTTTTTTTTTTTTTTTTTTAAGTCAGTCAGGTAGGCCGACTGTGTTGATGTTGATGATGATGGGGTAGGCCATATGGACTGCGAGGGAGCTCCGTTCTCCGCCTGTTGGCCAAGATGGCTGTCGCGGTGTTTGTGGGGGGCTTTTTCTGTTGTGTTCTCGAAGGAAGGTTTGTTGGACAGTTGGTGTGGAATCGGACCGCAATTCGAAATTTGATTTGTGGGAGTTGATTGTTAGGAAAGGGTTTTGTTTTCGTCACAAAAGACCTATGAAAGCAGGATTTTTTTTTTATTGAACAAATTAGTTTGAACTAATGGAAACTAAAGCATATTTACCTCTTACATTTACGGAAAACAAGAACGTCAGTTACGTCGTATGTCTATATTTTACATGCACCTTTAACAAAAGTGTTTTGGAATATTTTTAACTTCACATATTGCAGATATTTTAACTGTTGAAAAAATGAATAAGATTGTACTGATAATGAAGCTTTTGATCAAATTTACTCTGCAAGTGTAGCTTTTAAATTCATCATTAATTGAAAGTTTTGTCAACAGGATAAATATTCTTTCTTTATTCCACAAAGCATACAAATCTATAAAATTAAGCTTCGTTGATGTTGTTCTGTAAACATTTGTCTTGAAACAAACATAGTTTCCTGTTTATTTTCATCCGACATTTTTTTATAATTTCTTTTATTAAACAACTCGCAACCTTTTCACTATAATAATAATTCAACTGTCGCTTTTTATTGATCCCCTTACCTATGCATCGATAACGAAAATTGAATGATTTTTAACGAAAGCACATTTTCTTCCAAACACAGCAAAAAAACAAAACGAAAAGTTGAAATTGGATACTTCCCCTGTCTTATTTCTTTTCCTCTCTTCCTTCTTTACCTTCAGAAGTCGAGTTTTATTAAGAGAAGGGAAAAAAATTGGTTTTTAGGGGGAGGAGGTTGAAGACGTATTACCTCTGCGTAACACTCTTATTCGCCCCACGAGGTCCACTTTTTATAGGGGTGAATCATTATAAGGGGAAACGTCGCTAGTTCCCCTTCGCTGTCGTGTAGAAGGCAGATTATGCCAGAGACTGCTGAGTAGGCAAATCTCCATGTAAAAGCTGACGCGTCTTTAAAGCGCTAGTTTTTATGGTTCTGAAAAAGAAAAAAATAGTTGTTTCCTCCAAACTGACTTTCTGTCCTGTGCTGAGTGTATCTGCACTTAAAGGGGGAATATCTTCCAGTCGTAAATTTCTTGGTTAACCCAAGACCTTGTTTATGTGGATCCAAGTTTAGTTATTTGATGACACGATTGTGTTTGGGAATGTATGCAGAAAGTGTTCAAATTGATGATTTTGAATATAGTTACTTTTTAAGTACAAATAAAGATGACAATTGTATTTGACACCGAACCGCTTTTCCTTCTCTAAAATTGTATTGAAAACTATTACCAGGGCATAGATTTTAAGATAAAACCTCTAAAGTGATAACTTTGACTGCTTAACTGATGGAAGTGTTTGCTCCTTAAGAAATGTGGGGTTCGCAAATTTGAAGCTGCCGCCGTTGTGTTACCTTCTTTCTCTCTCTCTTCCCCTCCCCCCCCCCCCCTCCACACACACACCCTTTTTTTTTTTTCATTACTTGAAAAATGAATGTTTTCAACTAGTTTATGTGAAGTATACTTGTTGGCAAAGAGTCTCAGTTGCTGTTGGGCTAAAAATTCAAATTATGTCTTGGGTGCCTTTAAGTTCTCAATACTGAGCATTAAAATAATTACTGCAAAGGGTTGTTAAAATTAGATTACTACTTAAAACTCTTAGAATAGTCAAAGTATATTAAATTTGAAAACTTCTTCAAGCCTATTTTGATTCACACGTTATTTGTCAATTTAACTCTGCTATTTTAAAAATAGCTAACCTTCGGAAAACTGTTTTCCAATAACTCACCCCAGCAGATGAATATTAGTGTGCGCTTGAAATCCAAGGTAAACGGTAGAACATTTTGTAGAGGCCGCTTGTCCGTGACAATAACCTAGAGCCCAAATTATCAATTATATCATTCTGAACGACAAATCTCCTTCCGAAGTATTTTCCAAAATTAGATCAAACCCTTCAACATAATTGCCGGTTTGAGGGTAAAAAAGTCATATTTCCATTCGTTTTTTTATTTTTTTAAGCATTCTTCCATTTCTAAATTCGGATATAAATCTCGTTTTTTTTGCCACCCATTCCAACAACAGCAAAAAACGCCAAGAGGGTCTATATCTCATTGCCGCCGCGTGTCACTGGCAGGGGTGACTCCGAAATGAACTGTCTGCAGGATGATGATATTAGTGTTTCATCCTTCCCCTCCAGATTTAGTCGAAGTTCTGCTTCCTCTGAAGACAACGACGTCGGCATATGCCACCGATGTAATGGATTGTGCCACAGAGATGCTTTTCATTTCCTGTGGGGGGGGGGGGGGTACAGATGTCGCGTGCCTCGACATGCCCCCCTCCCCGGAAGGAAAGGGGGGCTGTAGCCCCTCGAAACACTAGATTTCCTTCCACAGTCGTCTGAAGCTTTGGGTATAGGAGGGGGGGGGGGGTAGAACCTTGAATGTGTCCCTATATGCCACAATAGCGTTATCCTTTTCGCCGATTGCCGGCGACATTTGAAGTGGTTTTCCGGAAGAAAGGGAGGGGGTATAACGGCGAGAGGAAAGGGTTTTGGTGAGATGTTTTTTTGGGAGTTTTTGTGAAGAATTTTTTGAAGTTTTTAGTGCGTTTTTGCGGTTGTGCTCGTTACGATTTCGTTTGATGTCTAGGTTTCTGGTTGAAGCTTCCGGCCCAATTTATTTTTGGTTCGATTTCTGTTTTGTCCCAAAATCATTGATGCGTCCCTAATTGAATTATACTGCAGAGTCGCCGCAAAACCTGGAAATCAGGGAGCTTTCTGATTCTTGAAAAAATCAGGGAAATGATAGGAAATATTTTTTAAATTTCACGAAAATTAAGGAATTTTTTTTAAATTTCACGAAAATTGAGGAAATTTTCCATAATTGTATGAGGTACATTTTCCCGTTCATCCGTATTTTGGCGTCACTTACTCGGAGAATTGTGGTGGTAATCATTAGAAGTTCAATGTTACGGAATAATCTAACTTTTCATTACGGCACCAAAATAATTTTTTTTTAAATTGCATATTTATCTCTTTAGCATCCGTGTTCTATTTGATCAGGGTGTCTACACATCTGGTAAAATTGGGGAAATTTTAAAACTAAAACTGCTGTAAAATCAGGGAATTTTTTAGAAATATATAAGACAAATCAGATAATTTTTTCCAGAATTTGGTAGCCACACTGTACAGCGATGGTTCTTTCCAACTTCATTTATTCTTTAAATACCTGGAAATTTGCTATTTGAGTCATAATTGAGAGAATACTTTTCCTTGGAATTGCGTATTATGCATATGCATTAGGTATAGTTATGTATACATGTATTCATAATTGTAATGAGCTTATGAGTCCTTCACCTATGACAATGAAGTTAAATAAATTATTTACACGCATTTTGTGCATTACGCATCTCTTGCTTCACATGCGATGTAACACCCTAGACACAATTTAAATGCACAAAAGCACAATCAATGGGCGCATTTTGACTTCCTTACAATCACCATCCATTCCCATCTTACATTTTTCATGCACTACAACCTAACCAAAAATAACATCAAAGAATTTCGATTCCCTGTTCTACAGACACTGCCGCTACATCCTTTCTTCATATCTTTCTTTCTCTTCCCTTCCCCCCCCCCCCCCCTCCTCTTTATTTGTCCCATACGTGAGGGACTGAAGGAGCTGCAAAAAAACAGCTGATGCCCATGTGGCAAGTCACAGCTGTGGGGGTGGGGACTTGACGTAACATTCTGTGCGGACAGTCGGATGTCTCCCTCTCATCCTCCCAGGAAGATGGAGAACGAAGGTGATCTCTTGTCTCCTCCGCATCTTTCGACTGCGATGGAAATTCATCGCCAAATGGCGCCCTATGCAGTAATTAAAAAGAGATTGACAAAGATAACTTTGTTTTTATCGTAAACGTTTCGTTTGAATTGAGCGGATATGTGGTGGTTGTCTTTAGAACATGGAACGTTTTGTCTTTTTTCGTTTAAGGTATCGGGAAGATTTTTTGTTTGAATTTCACTTTATATGGAAATAGTGTTATAATATAACTTTTAACGGTCAAGTTACGCTTTTGAACTTCAGATCAGTCCTCTGAAATGTAGAAGTAATGTTAATCTGAGAGTGCGATAGGGTTCCACCGCCAAGCCAGTTGCCAAAGCGAAAGAACTTACAAGTGTATATTATATTGAACGAGCTTATATGCTGGTTTTCGACCTCTCACAGCTAAACTTCTGTTGTAGCTGGAACCCTGATTTTTTTTTGCCATTGTGTTGCCGTGAAAATTATAATAAAATTAATCTCAATTCAGTGCAATGGCTATAAAAGTAGCTCAAAGATATTAAATGAGATTATTTAAAAATAACTCTTGCCTGCCAAGTACCGATTGCCTATGGGAATCAATCCCAATTTAATTTCTTGTGTAGAAGTACCATAAAGAAAATAACGAGGCTACTAGCGGCAAGCATTAAATTACATTACTTGCTCTGGCTGACCATTTTACTTGGCGGGTTTTTACAACGTTTAGTTGTTTCTTGGGAGATTAAACTATTGTTTAGCGATGATGAACCATGTGATTTGTTTTAGTCATGGGTCATTGAAATTATTCTCGATGGATTGAAATTCAATTTTTAAGTTGGTATAGATAATGGTTAAAGCACCCAAACCATAGCTACACAAATAAGTTTTCCCCCAAAGTAGCATATTACGTATAATTATTACTAACAAAAGCTTATGTACCAATTTTTTCTCCATAGTTTCTAATGAGGCTTAACTTAAACTAATAAATTTTCTTCATGAATTAAAACACATCTTGACATTTAACTCTGGTAGTTCGCAACGAATAATTCCGAAGTGACCATAAGTCACTGATCAAATACCCCATACAATATTGCGTCGGATTATAATTTAAAAGGAAAAGGTAAACAATCGGACGCCGATTTAATGAGTCGTAAACAACTGGCAATTCTGCTCGTTCAATCAAAAGTACTTTCTTTTGTCTTCGAGACTCCTAAAATATCTGTTAAATGGATGTTCGTTAAATCTGGGTTGGCAACTCCTCGTATGAGTAATTGTATTCTTACTTCACTGTCGTACTCCTGGGAACGCGTGGGTTAGTTGTTTCTGGAATGTACAATCACAGAAATCGACAGGAAATGAGGTCACGATTTTATGGCCTTCTAAGCTGTGCCAATAGTTGTGTTATCCTTGTAATAGGCATGATCAAAGATTTATTCTTCTTTTATGTATTTGTGGTAAATTGTTGCACCCTAAACGTAACGCATATCTGAAATTTGAAGTACAAGTTTTGGCAAATCGAACATGCTTGTATGATTTTGTATATTATCAAAAGGGTACTAGTTCTTCAATTCTAGATAATTTTTTCCTTCTAGAAAGAACTGTAAGTTCTTCGAATTAAGTTTAAAATTGTATTTTTAGATGTAAGACTTGATGATGAGTAGGCTCCCATAAAATATTCTTCCTAAAAAAAGTAACTACTGTCAAAGTTACTAATGATTTTCAGCTTATTTTTGGTTGTAAATTATACCCTATACCGCCGTGGGTGGCGCGATGAGCTCTTTTGCAGTTCTTTTTAATTCCTTCTGAGCAAAATGGGACTAAAGCATCAAATTTTGTAATGCACACTCATTCTATGTTTCCCGGGTAAACGTTCATACAAAATGGTTGGAGAACCAGTAAACGTATTAATTAGATGCGGAAGTGAGGGGGTACCCTAGGTATCCACTTCCCCCTTCTAGTGGCAAATGTTGTGTAACGGAACCCAGACAGTCGACGCCTAACCTTTATTTAAACACTTAAGAGTCCTGCTACGAAATATTTTCCAAATATTCTTATTCTGCAATAAATTTTTTGTTCGTTTGATATTAAAAAAAATGTTCCATGATGTTTAGGATTTTTATCTTTTGAACCCTTAACATCACGCAAGAAACGTATGCTTGCATAATTGTGGTGTCTCAATTAAAAGTTCAAGTTAGATATAAATACAATCGTTTATAAATTATGATTTGCGAAAAAATTACTTGCGTATTAGTCATGATAATTGTAAAAGTAACCTAGGAATATATACTTGAATTTTAAAATAGTCAGCAAATAATCATGTGCAAATTTATTTATTTGCTTCGCAACTACCATCATCGGAATTGTTGTTATTCGTTCCTTCTTTGCAAGAAGGTGCCATCACAATCCCTGAGCTAATGCTGATTTATTTTATTTTCCATACGCACAATATCCACTTGGATGTTTGTTCAATTCCATAACACTTAAAAATACTAGCGGAAACGGCAAAAGATTTATACGCGGTGCCATTTCCGTAAAGCAAACAACTCATAGAAAATGGCTCCTCTTTGGCGAGTTTGACCCGAGTTTCCTACCCGTCGTGGCCGGACAATAGCAAGGACAAATCACCTACCCATCTATAGCCGAACCCACCTGCTTTTGCTCCTTCCGTCCTTTTTTTTATATGCATAGTGTATCCTGGCTATGTGATTCAGACAGGTTATAAAAGAAAGATCTTGTGTAGGTGGTAGGGAGGGATGGACGGGCTATTGTGTGACGAAGGTTTTTTTCATTGCCCGGGGGCTGGGATAGCATTGCAAAGTCTTCAAGCATGGTTATAGGTTGTAAATAAAGCACCCGAAGAAAGGCTAGTTTTGATGATCCAGTATCATTTCCTGATCGGTATGTGCCATTGTTTTCCTAATCAGGAGTTGGTCGTAACAATTGGTGGGGTTTTGGCGAGGAAGGGTTTGTAAGAATGTTTTTGGCGATGTGTTGTTATTCGTCGGTTGCACTTATATTAGGGAGGTTTGCATTTATTTTAATTTCGGTTATTTCTGTCATTTTAATTTTTTAAGTTTCATATGGAGACTGCTTATCGAAATGTTTGCTGATAGGTTCTTGATAAATATTGTTCTCACAGTAGTAAAATAATAAAAATATCCTAATAATTAACTTGTGTAGCTGAATTACTTAACTCGCACATTTACTCTATCCTTGAATGCGAAAATCATATCTATGCGATCTTGGATATGAATCGAATTCAAATCCAGATAGTATAATTTTATTAGTTTTTTATTTATTTAAAATTGTTTTTTCCCTCTATGACAGAAAAAACACACACACACCTTCACGTAACTGATTACATATTGCATAATGACTTTTCTTAGTCTTGCTATTTTACGTTATGATACTTTATTTCTGTTCTTTAAATTGCCGCCTTCCTTGCGTGCATTTCTTACAATACATTTAATATATTAAAAAATTTACCCTTTTGAGAGACATCATTCTACGTTCTAATAAACCCTCTTTTCAGCTCGCATTGCCCTTGTAATCTCCCTGTGAGCATGACCACTATTTCATAGAAAGCTTTCGTCGATCATAACTTAATAAGTACACTGAGAACTCAACGCGCTAAAGTAGCCAAATACGGCAACCCGTTCTTCCAACCTCTGACCATTCGTGGGGTCAGCCCGAGTCGGGAGCAAAAGACCTCCACAGGGTCATGCACGCAAACGCCACCAGAAAAGCAACGCGTGCCCCGTCGTGCACCCTATTGTCTTCCCCGCACAAAAAAGTCACCAAAAAAAAAAATATCTTTTTCTTGCCCTCTGGGGCAGCTGTCTGTGTGCCCTCTACAACTGGCCGTCTTATCTACTTTTCCACCAGGTGAGCAGTGAACGGAGGGGGGACCCAATCCAGGTGGTGTGGTTTATAGAAGCGGTAGTACGGCACGCGCCCTGTATGTTGTACGCGTGCTGTGTGGGGAGAGGGGTTACCCGTTAGTAGCACCCTCCCCACGAATCTGGTATTATTTGTTTGCTTTTCATATTCACCCTCTGCCCGATCTTGCCCTGCATTGAAAATTGCTTCATCCATCCCTCTCCCTTGCTTGTTGCTGAAGTCGTTGCCTAGCTGCTAGCTAGGCACCCCCCCCCCTCACCGATAATTTGTGCTTCTGTTCTGCTTCTGCCTTATTTACGCTTGCTTGTCTCTGCTGTGCTGGAACGTGTAATTTAGTTGGGATTTAGGATGTAGCATTTCTAGTTTGTCTGATTAAAAAAAAATCATGTGACTTAACTCTTAGGCTAGACTGTGGAAATTAATCGTTTAAATATGTATTCAAATTTACGAGTCGCAATTTATTGCTGGATTCAAAATGAATTAGTTTAATTTAACTCTTGATAAAATGCATGATCTTAATCTCCAATAATTGGTCATAAACCATGTCCATGACGTTTCCATATCTATTATCGTACAATGCATAATTGGATAACTTAAACTCTAATTCTTAAGAGAATCTCATTTTTAATCGATGTATGATAATAGGTACTTAAAATATTCACTTCGATCATAGACTCTTTCTGTATCTTAACATAAGAAAGCTCTTCAACCAGAAATCCTTCGCTCGCTAGTGAGTCCAGTTTCTATGCCCTCGTGTAATTAATTCCATAAGTTGCTCTTATCTAGTGACCATATGCCGGCGGAATTCTTTCGGCGTAGGTGCGTGAGAGGCGTGGGCGGTCTCTTTTTCAGCAAAGCCACAAAAAGGTTAGTGTCCCACCATCAATGCAGAGGAAATGTGCCGTTTCCTATTTCCTTTCGCCAAAGCCGCATCAGGACGGGACACACACCTGCTCACTACTGGTCCACCGCGATTCTCAGGTGTTGGGTTTGTCCATCGGTGTCGTGTAGTCCCTAAATTCTCAGGCATCAGGTGTGTGTTTTTAATGGGCTGTAGATAAGTTGTATTGACCATTTTTGACTTATTTTTTATTGGCATTGTTGGACGTAAATTTATTATGCTGTATGTAAAGTGTGTGATTTGTTTTGTGTTTTGGGATGCATCGGATGTTCTTTAAGCCACACACACAAAAAAAGTGAAATATAGAATTTTCTTTTGGCTAGGGGGGTTGCTATAAATAGCAAGAAAACACCTTGATTTTAAGCTGTTCTTTTCAAAAATTGATCTTTAGAGATACCATCTTAAGAACAAACTTTAATTGTAACTAATGAGTGTACAAATGATTTTAGATTTATCTTAGAATACTCGACATTAAGTGTGCGAAGCCTTTCTACTATTAAAAAAAATCCAACCAGACTTGTGATGCAATAAGAAATATTTATTAATTTTTGTATAAAGACAACCATCTAAAATAAAGGGGCTATTGGTTTAATAATTGAAATTGGAAGGCTCAATGAATCTCAGTTATAATCCATTTTGTAAAGTGTGTGAGAAAATTATTAGAACTAATTAATATTAAGTGCTTGTTATATCTATAAAATTATATAAGTTTAAAAATTAAATGAGTATAGAATAAGTATAAAGAAAACATTTTAATATCGTGCAAAATATTAGATATCAGCATTCTGATTTAGTGGTGTTTTTCCCCCCCCCCCCCTTAATTTTTTTTTGTTTCTCCTTAAGATATGAGTTAACTGCAGTTATCCTGGTTAATTAGGAAACAAACCAAATGTATTGTTATCTAATTACTGTCTTTTCAAAGGGCATAATTCATCTATATATTGTGTTAAATTATTTACTTCAATGGACAAATTATCCTTCATGCTCCTAATCGAAAATTAACTCAAAACAAGCGTGAGATTTCATTGCCAAACAATAAGCAAACCCCTCTCAGTTGTCGTGCCTTTGTTGCCAGATAGAGCTTTTCGTCGAATCAAAGTGTGGGATATTAGAAGGGGGGAAATAAATAAACATAAGATTAGAGCCTTTTTAAACACTTCACTCTTAATCATTCAGCGACACGCACTTTCCCTGGCAACGATGCCTAGCTACCTGAATCGGTGACCAGCCACTTGGAAATCCTCCGTAATTAGTACAGATGCTGCTTTATTTAATAGCCCTTGACCAGGTGTTCAACTCTCTATCCACTGTCACTAGCTTTTGTTGCTAAAACACTCGATATATATATATATATTTTTTTTTCATTCCTAAAATAAACCAAGGTCTACCGTGGGATCTATCGGCTCGCTGAGGAGAACTGTGGAATTTTTCGGATTCATTGCCGTTTAATATTCCGCAGAAGGCTTTGGATTGAAAGAGCTGTTCAGCAGAGCATGGACAGGTGTTTCATTATGCCAATTCTGTGATAACCGAGTTGGGCGCAATCTACCTTGTTGGAACAGGTAGTGTCTTCTGGCGCTGAACTTAAAGGTTTGCGGCTTGGCTTTTCACTCCGTGGAATTTCATTCGGCACTGTTTTGGAACGATCACCTGTCCCTCACCGTTGTAGTTGAACTGGTCTTTTATAAAATAAGCCATCCTGTTTCATTGACTGGATAGGGAATTTATTTTGGTCATGTACAACTCGTGGGCGTTTTGGAGATTTTCTGCAGAATGACTGGCGAGTGAAGGAAGTTGCTTTCCTTCTTGGGTCAATAGAACTTGTTCATTCTTGTTGTATTGAGGTTTTGAAAACCTATCAAATAATTATTACTCTACAATGACAAAATTGACAATCGTTTAAATTTGTTTGGACTTAACTGCCTTTGTAAAAAGTTGGACGGACATTTTTATGTCAAATTAAGATCAAGTGCCTCACGGTACATAATAAACTCGGTAGCTTACAAGTAATGAGTTTAAAAAAGCGCAGATGAACTGGGTTTGACATCTAACCATTAATTATACCGATTATTTTTATTTTTTAATCGGCGATCAAATTATACATCATCCTTTTCTGTAAATCCTCGGAAAGAATAATATTGCCATAGGGGTCATTTAAGAACGTGAAATTTATCGACGGGGGGGGGGGGGTGAACTTGGTTGATCACCTGCCCATAACATAAAACCCACCCCGCCTCAAAGCCGTAGTTGCGTCTGTCTGAACTTGTAGAATTAAGGTCAAAGCATTATTTGAAGTGAGTATTTGGTGATTTTGCCGATCATCACTCTTTATTTATTGCATCCACCCACTTTGCCTTTTGTGGTGATCGTGACTCGGGCCGATGTGCGAGGCATAATGGTTCCCTTTTTTTTTTGCGATCGCATTAATGGCTTTATTGCTGCCGATCAAGTTCAGGGACAGATGGTCCTGTCTGAGAAGGGAAAGGCAATTTCTTGCCTCTAAAACGGTTCATTAACGAACTTAAGCTTTTGAATAAAATCATAAACATAATCAACGAACTGGAACTTTATGTACATTTCGTTTTGATGCAAATCGAGCCTAAGTATAAAATCTTTTTTTTTTTTTTCACTCATAGAAATATCATTACATTTATATCATCAAATATTACATTTGCAACTTAAAACAACTATAATTTTCACTAAAATTTGAAAAAGTAATTAAATTAGGTAGGTATTGATGACGACTACCAATCAAATGAAAGGTTCTTGAATTATCATTACAGCAAATACCATAAATTTAGTATTCCTCTTGATAATAAAAAGTCGATCCTTTTGTATTTTTTATGCTATTGTTTCTAGTTGGTAACCAAAAGTATTTTGTTTTATAGGTGGCTGTTCTTCACGTTCCACTCCAAGGCCCAGACCTCCTCCCCAGCCTACAATGAGGCCAAACATCACATTCCAGACTTATGCTTGCCCAGAGGCATACGCCAAGTGGTACTGCCTCAATGGGGCTACATGTTTCTCAGTTAAAATCGGAGAATCTATTCTCTATAATTGCGAGTGAGTATTGTGAGATTATCGTTGTTGATATCTTTTTTTAAAGAGATAATGTCATTCATATATTATATTGTTTCAAATGTTCTAATTTGGATTTTTTGTTTTCTAGGTGTGCAGATGGTTTTGTGGGCCAAAGATGTGAATTTAAAGATCTAGAAGGTTCTTATTTAGGTAAGGATTGCAGAATTAATTTAAAACTTTCATTGATGCAAGATTTCCAAACGTTTTCAAATTTTCTCTCTTTGTATTTGGTATTTCTAAAAACACAATTTTATAAAAATTTATATTAGAAATATAATACGATTTTTTCTTTCTCAAATTGCCCAAAAATGTAATTATTTTAATCCCAAATAAATAAAAAAAAATATTTAGAGGGTGTTTTTTTTTTTTTTTGTTGTTTTTTTCATATTGTTTTTCTTGTGTTGACTGATTTTGATTAATTATAATGCCGAAAAATATGCATGCAGAAAAATATTTTTGAAAATTACTTGATTATTGTGTGGGTAAGAAACAGCAGTCAGCAATATTTTCTTTTAAAATAGTTGCCTGCAACTTGTATTTTTTTTAACTCGGTGATCTGCTGTTCCTTTTAGGTTAGAAAACACTTTTGTAATCATTTTTAAATCTCATATATATCAAGTGCCAAGCTAAATATCTAAATGGGTAAATCTCTGTTGTACACTCGAGACATTTTGGCTCTTTTTTCTACTCGCTACCATATTACAATTCTAAAATTGGGATGAATCTAGCAGTTATGTTTTTTTGTTTTATATTACTCTAGTTAATGACAAAGTTATAATGAAAAATAATTATTTTAAGTAGGTCCAATTGATTATGTGCTTAATTCTGTCATTTTGTATGTATCATACTTGAAACGTTTTAATGATTTAGTTTTGAAATGTCTTGGGATTTTATAAAACTTACTGTAAAGTCTGTTTCAAAATTATACTTTCTGCATATTATTTATTTATTTAATTGTAAATTTGTGCTGTATTAAATACTTTCAGCTGTACACACATTAGAATTGAGTTAAATGTAACACATCAAGAAACTTAATTAAATTACTGACATTATTTTTAGTCAACTTAAATGTATGTATGTATAACTTGATATTAAAGTGCTGTTTTTTTTTGTGTGTGATATTAAAGTGCTATTTTTTATTTTTTTTTTAGCATCCCGGCAGCAGGTGATGATAGAAACTGCTAGTATAGCTGGAGGTGTCACACTTCTAATAATTATACTCGTAATTGTATCCGTTGCAGTTTATGTTCACTACAAGTAAGTTTCTCAATCAAAACTTTAACAAATTCATAAAGTTTTAGTAGTAGCTCTTGTCATAATGTACTCAGTTATACTGCTTTTTAAAAAGATTTGTTCTGTAACTCTTAGACAATACCTATTAGATGCAATATAGTGCTAAAGAAATTGTTGTTAATTTTTTTTTTTAATTTTTTGTGTAGGAAACGACGGAAAGAACAAAAGCATCCTGTTGTTGCTGCCTCCCAGGCTTATCAACCGTTCAGTGCCTTCCGTCAGTCCCAAAGTTATGTAGAAGACAGGACGATCAATATTTCAGTAGGTTGAATTTTTTGCAAATGAATATATTTATCACCTGAAATATATGGTATTGATCCCTAAGCAGTATATGCTACTCTTTCTATTTATTAAGTCTTACTTTGACAGTATCATTTTGAATCAATAAAAACCTGATCTTCTGTTATGATGTGCTAAGAATTATAATTAAAAAAAAAATCAATTTTCTTTTATGTATCTACCATTTTGAAATGGATCTGTGCTGCTATTCTTTTTAGTTATTTTATTATTTACCAGCTATTTATTTTTATTTTTTAATATGTAATGAATGCAACTTTAGTATGTCCAAATTAAGTTCAAATTTTGTGCATAAAGTATCAAGTCACCAATACAAAAATAAGTATTTTAATCT
The DNA here is from genome assembly GCA_963978545.1 of Linyphia triangularis. Classification (NCBI taxonomy): domain Eukaryota; kingdom Metazoa; phylum Arthropoda; class Arachnida; order Araneae; family Linyphiidae; genus Linyphia; species Linyphia triangularis. The sequence goes on from OZ021725.1 coordinate 18,918,977, forward strand.
CCATAATGATTATAAACAAAAATTAACTGCATATTCTTTTGCAAAAATAAGAGCTAATAATACAAACTTATTTGAAAATATGCACTCTAGTTAGCATATATTAAATAAGGTACTAGCATAATATAATCTGGCCGATGATACCTTTACCTCCCAAAGAAGAGAAGGATATTGTCCTTCTTTTAAAAGAAAGCGTGTTTATCTGCCCAAAAGAAGTTAATCAATATCTGAAATTTATAATGGCTTTTGATTCTTCGACCAAATAATAATATATTCCTATTTATAGTTGAATATATTCCTATTTTATATATTTCTATTTATTTTTCTCACAGTGAAACTTAATGTTAATTTTAATTTGCAGGATCCTGAGTCGGGACAAGGTAGTAAACAGCACAGGGTGATTGATGCCACAGTGCACTCTGCTTCTAGCAGGGCAAGGACTTCTCTGTGACAGACACTTTTTCCTCAAACTGAGACTATCATTGAAATCGAGACAGCAACTGAATTGCAAAACTGAAAACTAGCAATGAAAAGTGAATTCCTGAGGAATCGATATTCAAGAAAAGCTGGGCTGTTTTAAGTGCAGAGCATGTTCGGCTCTCTTGAACGATTCGAATTCAAACGGTTGAGAGCAACTAGTCTGTGAACATGCTGAAAGGCAATATGAGGATGTACTGTGTGTTGCAACAAAATTACACTGTTGATGGCATATGAGGGGGAAAAAGAAATGTAGGAGTTATATTGCCTATGAGCTTCAAGAACTGATTTTGACTGTCCCAAAGGTTGTTTAGTGTACTGCTCCTGGATTCAACTTAACTAGTGTTCCTTTTATAGTTCAGTAAAGTGTTTTGTTTGAAATTACAAATTGTGAAGTTTGACAATGGCTTATCACCTCTAAATAGCTAACTTTTTTTATTCCTGCATATTAATTGTGCTGTATGAAATAATTTTGATTGAATTTGATTTAAAAGGTTTGGTTTTGCCTTTTTAGATTTTGTGTGTATAACAACTCATAAAATAGTTATTAAATATGCTTCTCTGATTAAAAATCCTAGTTAATAGTAAATGTTTTCGTGCAATTTCAAACTTAGTTGTTGTGTACAATTTAAACAGCAACATACACAATTTCATCAGAAACACATTTGGTATAAAAATCACCTAATTTGGTAGCTGTACTATTTCCTAGGAATCAAAATCCCTGTAATTTGTGTGCCTTACTGTTTATTACCATTGTCTATGCATTTCAAATTTTTACATCATTGGATTTTAACTAATGCATTGTTTTGTTCGTGCTGCTTTTGAATACTTTATGAATCGGTTGTTTAACTTTACATTGCTCATAGTATGCCTTTTTTAAAGCATTTGTCAAATCAAAGACAGTTATATTTCTCTGTTTGATGTAAGTGTGGCAGCTTTGGTGAAGAAGAAAAAATTGTTTGAATGTGGTTTTCGAAGCTCAATTCAAAACCTAATTCTTGTAAGATAAAACAAAGTAGTAATATATAATTTTTATACAGAGTTATCCTAATGTATTTTACTTAACTAAATATTTTTAAATGTTGATTTGATGGAAATATTTTTATAGGAGAAGAATTGTAAGATATAGAGGGGAAATAATTCAAAATATATCCTCTTGATATTTTTTGTGGTTTGTAGAGCGGCGTTTGTTTTTAAGTGCAGCTACGGATGAAGCTTTGATTCTATTGGCCTAGCACTCATGTTCCAACATTTAGTATTCCGCAAAATGAAATAAAGTTTCACTGTGTTGGGAAACATTCCGGTGTGTTGCGATCGAGTGCTGAAATTCCTTAATGCTCTTTTATTGTAACACTTTTTCCTTACACTTCTCAGGTAACACAAATATTCCGAATTTTTAAACTCGTATTTTTCTGCTGAAAGAAGCAAGAGTTGATAACATTTTCTGCAAATTTTAATTCATATTTAGCTTTTGTGTGTTTTCTTTTTAAGAACAACTATTACCTCAGTTATTTAGGCATGTCGTAGGGCAGCTAGATTTGTAAAACTGTGTTAAGTATGTATAATTTTTATCTTAAATCTTGGGGCTTATAATATTGAAAATTATTTTACAATTTCTTATCTGTATTGAGGACAAACTTCAAATAGCTATTAAGGAAATTTCAAAATCGAAGTATATAAAAATGAAGTGAATCCAAAATGGTAATTATAGAACAAAACATTTTTAGTTTATTATTTAAATCTTTGTCCAGGTTGAAATGTTTTAAAGTTGTATTTTCCAATGTATTTATTTTGAGTTTAATTTTTGTAATAAAAACTGTTGCAATGATTCCTTATTATATGTATGTCGATTTTTGCAAGTATTGAATTATCTTCTTGCATATTTGTGTAGATATGTAAATAAACAATGAAGTCTGTAGATTCTGTGCATAGCTGGTGAATCTGGTATTTATCATAAATGTAAAAAATCAACCAATGGAACCCTGAGACTTGGATTTTTTTGGAAGATTATTTTAAGTTCTTAAAAATATAATTATATAGTTCTTAATTATATAGCACTGTAAGAGAACTTATAAGCAGAGATATTTGAAAATATGATTCATATTTCTTAAGCAATTCATCCCATATCTGTACTGTGAAGTTTTAATTTAAAATTATTTGACATTTACTCAATTGATTTCTTGTGGAATTTTAATCCTCTGATTACAAAACAGTAATTACGACTTAAAACTGTATTATTTCTGGTTTTCAAATTTTTATTCCTCTCATTGGTTGATATTAGTTATAGTGGATGCCGTATTGCACATTGAACAATTATAAAAATATATTTCTTGAAAAGTGTCAAAATTTATTATTAATTACTTAAGTTGTCTATTTCACCTTCTTTATATTAAAAATATATTTGCACTGAAAATAATTTTGAAATTGTAAACTGTGTGTATGGAAAGATAACGAAACTATACAATTTCTTTATTAACATTTAGTGATATTAATCTTCTTATAAATTTACAAGTCTTATTGTTCCCTTGTTCTTTCAGATTATTGAGGTTTTTAACTGTGTACATAGTTTATAATATAATTTATCTTAGCATAGTCTCAAAGACTGTGCCGCGACTTGACGCAGTTGCCCTAGTTCCTATTTCAGTTTCAAGGCATTGTATTGAGCGGGCTACACGAGCTATCGGTTACGAAAGTTTGGATTTTTTTAATATTTGTCTCCTGCAATAAGTACATTTTCTTGAAACGAGCTTTCTGTTACTCAGCATTACCAATAAGCTGGATGCTTCTCTGTAATGTTTATATACCATGAAAAAATAATCTAGTCGTTCTGCGAGGTTAATGGTTTGTGTTGATGCTGCTAACTGTATCGGTATCATGCTTGATGTCCAACTGTATTTTTGCGCTACAATACATTGTTGGTTATTGAAATCTAAAAGTATCTGCTTAAGTGTTTACAGTGCCTTCTCTTCAAGTATGTCTTCCTTGTGAATACGTGCTAGCGCATCTACAAAACTCAGTTTTTGTATATAGCAATTTTATGGGTGGATCTTTTCTTTGTGTAATATAAAACTTGAAATACCTCTTTTTAAAAAAAACCAAAGTGTAATTGTATCCTTTAATTTAATGCTTTAAGTTATGATTTTTTTGCCTTTGAAACGTGTTGAGAGATTTCGTGGAAATCTCTGAACTGTGTGACAATAAACAGTTTGTAAAAACATTGTCTCATTATTGTATTCTGTTATAAAGTAATTTTTTTACTCACACTTTCTTGTGTTCATTGGAAAATTTCAAACAATGTGAGGAAGATTAGATTCGCCTTTTGACCCTTTTGGGATCCTTAATTCCACTGGATGCACTTGGAGGGAACAGGCGTAAATCCAGTCTTCTGATTGGAAGAACGAGGAAAGGGTGTGTAAACTATTTCAAAATAAGCTTGCTAAAATAAATGTTTGCACTCAAGGCCTGATCATGACAAGTTGGGGCCCAAGGCCCGGACTCTTTTAGGGGCCCTTTTATCAAATGCTAGATTTATTGGAAATGAGCTTGACTCGCTGTCAAATGAATTAACATTAAATATAGGGAAAGTTGATAAATTAATTCAATATATTGTCTTCTTAAAAGTTTTTTTTATCATAAATAAACAAATTTCAAATAATCAAATTTATAAATCAAAACAGGTAAAACTTTGTAATGTAGCCTTTCATTTCACGATCACAATGTGTAGTAATATGCGTGACAACAATATCTGCATCATTATTCGCAACTTCAAAGCAGACATTTGCTGATCTCGCAATTAATTTGTCAATACTTCCTTTCAATATTTCTTCGAGAAATATTGGGGTTTTTTTACGCTTTTAAATGATGGTTTGATGCGTTTGAATAAATACACTCTAGGATACTAAAGACGTTTCAAGATCAGTACAAAATTATTTTTATGTAAAAATTCTTTTATACAGATTGTAAAAGATATTCACAAAAAGAAAGAAAAGTTATAGGTTTACAGCCAATTTCGGGGCCCCCTAAAATCATGGGCCCAAGGCCCGGGCCTTGTGGGCCTAGGCGATGATCAGGGCCTGTTTGCACTGTATATGTTCCAATCTAGAATCGACCTTTTCGGAAATTGCCATCGTAAGTCTTTTCACCAAACTCTTATCATTGGGTTACTCTGCACCCTTTTCACTGCAAAGTCTAATGACAAGATCTTCGTATGGCATGGTATCTGGGAGTATCAATTATAATAATTAATAATTGATGCATTTCTAACTATATTAATATTTTTTATTTATTTAATAATATCTTTTTTTTTCATTAATTATTAATTCCGTTTTTGTGTAGTTAATTGTATGACTGCCAGTGATAATAAAGCCTCTACCATTTGTATGTACATCCAGCTTTTAAAAGTGAGAAAAATTGGCGATAAATATGATGAATCACTAATGACGTCAGGGGCGTGGCCAGGTGTTTTTTTTTCCGTGGAATATGCTCACCCATATTCATAAATCATTTGTAATAATGATATATAAATTATTTGTGGATAATATTCTTAAATTTAATACTATTAGTTAAGTTATTTATTAATTAATTATATAGTGCTAAAATATATGCGCCAAAACTCAATATTTCACACAGCATTTTGCTCTTAGGCCGGTCCTGAACAATGATAACGAAAAACTAATGGGTGATACATATTTTAACTGGATCACTTTTTTTATGAAGTATTTAACTAACCAGTTGTCGTGTTCTTTTTAAAATAAAAAGTTTGTGCTTTTTTATGTTAAGAAATATAATTAGTTTTCTCCAAGCAAATCTTCAAGATTCAAATACCATGCAACTCACAATACTGCCACTGTCTGTAGTCAGTAACTTTTTGGAGCAGGTCAGTATGGGGCCAAGCCCAGACAGAAATTTTATTGTACAGTACGCAGGAACGTAGTGGCCGTAGAGTAGTCCGGTGCAACCACCGGGCCGGTTAGTGTCTGGAATATGTGCCGATCTGGTACGAAAGGTTTTTTTTTTTTTTTTTTAGTTTTTCAATATAAATAGAAGTGCTTTTCTTAACGATTTCTTTAAAAGCCGAATACATTCAAAAACCGATCCCGCCTCCTCAGTGTTACCAGACTTCGGACTTAAAATTCTAAGGTAAGAATTTTTCTCGCGGGCATTTTGGACACAGTATATTTAATCATATTTTTACCTATTGAAATATCAATAGCCCTTCGAAAACTAAAACTTCCTGTTCTTTAAGAAGTACCAAGAAAGGTATTACTTCGAAATATAGGAGAAGAAAAAACAACAGCGTGATACTAAAAATGCTACGTTTGGCAACGCTGTCCCCCCCCCCCCCCCTTCACCCCAGTGACACCTTTTAGAGATGTACTAAGAAAATTTACATATTATTGTATTACTTTTTACTTATTTTATAACCCTTTAAGGTTAAATATATTATAATTTCGGATTTCATTTTCTAATAAACCAACCTGGACATTATTCTACAATTTACATTTCTTGTTTTAGTTTTTGCAGCAAACAACAATCAATGATGTATGGAAATCAAGTTCCCTCCAAAGAGATATAAATAGTAGAAAAAAAAGAAAATTTGATTTGATTAAACTAGTTTTTGTAACCATTCAATTATTAAAGTTTATAAATGAAATGGTACTGAAATTAATTATTGAATATGAATATTTAAATAACAAAATATATTAAATATGAATATTTAAATAACAAAATATATTAATTATTAAATATGATTATTTAAAAATAATGAAATATATTAATTATTAAAACTATTTAATTATTGAAATTATTTTATTAATAATTATATTGAAAATTTGGGCGGGCATAAATTTAAAATCACCAGGGCGATTTTATGTCCCAGTACGGCCCTGACAGTACGCAAAAAAAATCCGAACGATGGCTATATCTTCGGTTCTAATTATCGTAGAATTTTGTGGTTTGCACCAAGATGTTTTGTTTACGATTTTCTACATGTCTCGTGCAAAAAATAAAAAAATTCTTAGGAGGCTGTATACTAAGTAATTTGAAATATCTTAAAATTTTTCAATACGAACCCTCATTTTTTATGTTTTCATTCGATTTAGAATACCTCGTTTACCCTAGATAACACATTTCAGTTCATTATGTTGAGAACACGTCACTTATGAGCTAAAATGTTTTGGCCGATCTTGAGGGCAAATTTCTTTACAGCCGCGAAGCATTCGAGCATTGGCTTGCTTCATGACGTAATCTATTACACGGTCCCTTAGAGTGTGCATTTTTGATAAAATATTCAGAACCAAAAGTCAAAATGGAATGAAAAAAAATTCTAGAGGGGTTTTCAACAACGATAATTCTAAGGGAAGAAAAGAAAATTACATAATTTAAAAAACTAAAAACTTGTTTTATTAATTAACTATTAAAAAACTTTTTGTACAAAAGTTACATGTTATTTATGTTTGGCCTTTTATAAACTATCGTTTGAAACAAAAATTGCTAAAATATATTAACTATTTAAGAATTTATGGCTAAAAAAATAAATTTTCTTTTTAACATTAACTTGTCATTTTTTTTACATTTAAATTACTAACCACTTATTGGAAAATTATGAAATTTGATATTTAGAAAAAATTTTGGATTCTAAATCTAAATATGGTACATTATGGGGTTGCCATTAAACTTTTTAAAGTTTGGTTTAGTTATAATATGCAGACAATCTCGCATGATAAAAAAAAAAAAAAAAAAAAAATTAGATATAATTAATAGAGACCTTCCACGATTTTCAACGGTACTTGACTTTAGTTATTTCATCAATTAGAATACAAGATATAGCCATCGTTAGGATCCCCCCCCCCCCCCTTTTGCGTACTCTACCATCACTGCAGTTCTTAGTCTGCAGCTAACAAACAAGCAAGGAAGGGGAAAGATAAAGAGAGGGAATTATGAAATGAAATCCGCACGAAAAGAGGTTTTTCAGTTCCATTACTTAGGAAAGGATACGATCCTCGCTAAAAATCAGAGGTTCTCATTGTAGGATAAGGACATTATAGAAACGGCCAATTTCATTACATTTTAGTTTGTAAATTTGTGAGGGAATGATTGTTTAAACTTTAAATGAATTTTTTTTTAAAATTTGTTACTGCTTTTTCTGATGTTAAACTTATACTTGAAAATGTTCCCTATTTTTTGAAAATGAAAATATATTTTTCTTTGAGGGAGTGATGTATTCCATATCACTCGTAGCTATGCAGCTACGATATATCCAGGGCCTGATCATGACAAGTTGGGGCCCAAGGCCCGGACACATTCGGGGCCCTTTTTTCAAACGGGTGATTTATTGGAAATGGACTCGACGCAAAGTCAAATGAATTAATATGAAATATAGAAAAAGTTTATGAATTAATGTTAATATTATTTTCTTAAAGTTATTTTTTTTATCCCAAATAAAGAAACAAATTTCAAACAATCAAACTTATAAATCAAAAAAGGAAAAACTTTGTTATTGCATTTCACTATAACAATGTATATATATCCGTGACGACAATATTCACAACTTCAGAGTCGACATTTGCTGATCTCACTATAAATTCGTCTAGACTTCCTTTCAATTCCCCTCCCCCCCTCTATCTTTCAAAAAAGCTTGTGTTTCACGCTTTTAAACGGTTTATTTAAATAAATACACTCTGGGAAACTAAAGACTGTTCAAGATCAATACGAAATGATTTTTCTGTAAAAATTATTTTATACAGGTTATAAAAAATATTCACATAGCTTTTGTGAAACAAAAATGGTTTACAGCCAATTTCGGGGCCCCCTAAAATTATGGGCCCAAGGCCCGGGCCTTGTGGGCCTAGGCGATGATCAGGCCCTGGATATATCGCCATATACTCTCCCCTCTCCCCATCCCCTCCTGGCTAGGCGCCTGGATGACGTAATATATATTGCCAACTTGGCTGACTTTTAAAAGATGGAAGATCTTTTCGCCAGAAAAGATAAATCATCTGCAACCTTCTTAATTGAAAATGAAACAGTGTCGGGTTTGCAGAAAAAAGAAAAGATGTTAATTTTTTGGCAAGTTATGACATATTTGGCAAACAGATTTAGTTCAACTCATTCAAAGCCGATTTTTGAATAGTTTAGGCCATTTTTGCCCAGGAAGACCAGTGGATACGTAATCTACTAATATTTTCCCACGTTCTATAAAAAAAATTCGGAATGATATTCGATGAGGTACCGAAACTTGCAGTCAAGTCTCAATCCTAGTCGCTACACACGTGGCAATGTTTACTGTGCTGACACAGAATTAAACGCGGCAATTCTATACGTTTCAAATTAATACTTGTCCCTATGTTATGTGTTAAATTTTGTCTTTAAGAACTGATTTTATATCTGAGTACGTTTTATAAGTGATAATTTGTTTTCTGAGTAATGTTTTATTCCAAATGAATCTAATTAACTGCTATGAACGACAAAGTACAAATTTCGAATATTTATCAAATAAAATTATGTTGCTGGAATAAGTTTTTGAAACAACTACAACTCCAAATTTGATTTAAAGAAAACACATTTTAGACGTAAAAGAAAAATTCATGTAAATCAGAAACACGAATGCTATTTCTGAAAATATCAGTTCTTATTATTTTATTGATAATCATTTGTTTGTTGCCATTATAAGGAAGAAACTAAACTATTTATGAATACAGTGTCGCATCAATGCGCAGCATAATTTTTTTAGGACCTTTGTTATGATACATTTTAATACTATAATTTTAACTTATTTCCAAATTACCTAACCAGACTTCTAATACTTAGCCATGATATTTTCATAGTATGTTTTTACTTTCAATTACCCACGTGTATACATAGAGTAATAAAAGTATAGCATTCGGTCAAAAAAAATCATCATTTTTTTGCATTTCTCCACGTTTTGGAACATCCTGATTTCAAAAAAGTGATATACAAAAAATGTCTGTCTGTCTGTGCATGAGTGTATGTGGTCAACATAACTCCCGAACAAATTGACCTATTATGTTCAAATTTGGTATTCGGGTTATTGGTAGCCATGGGACCTACCATTAAGATTTTCGTCAAAATCGTGCATGCGCGTATGGTAACTGCCATTGAAAAAATCATGTTTTTCAGTAATTGCTAAAAAATTGCTCGAAAGATTTTGCTGAAAATCGCTGTGGTAATGCCTCTTAAGGTGTTCTATACATCCCCACCTCTGAAATTCCCGTAAAAATGCTTTAATGGCGTAAAAAGTTGAAAAACGAATGCCTTCAACACAGAGTTCCCTTTCCTTGAGCATACTTCATTAGCGATCGTATTTTGTTTTCTCCTCAGTTTCACTTATGATAAAGGATAATATAAGGATTATCTAAAAGTATATCGCCAAAATCACCATTTTAGCAAAGGTGTTTTTCTTTCCAAAAATAACGCCAAACTGGTCATTTTTATTCAAATGAGGGAAAATAAGAAAATGGTAAGTAACACAAGTGCAATGACCAATTCTATATAGTGTAACTGAAAATTGTGCGATGTTCAACACCCCTAGTTCTTTAATGGCATGTAATCACATTTAGATTATCAGTGTTAAAATGAAATAGTATACGCAAGATTCTACTTGTTCACTTTTAAAATTATGAAAATCACAAATTTTTTTTACTAACGTGTTTGAAGCAACGAAAAAACCAATTAAATTATAATGTTTTTAAATATATTAAGAATATTCTCTTACAAAATTAAATGTGTTACTTGAACAGATTTTTCGATGAAAAAATCGTCTAAAGTTATAATTGAAGACCTATAAAATTAGTAATTTTGTTCTTTTTTAGCACACTTGGAAAATGACATGCGATTTTACAGCTATGAACTTTTTTTAATTGACAATTTTGTTTGTAATCAACATTTTATTCCAATTTAATATAATGAACGACTAAGTACACATTTTTTATATTTATAAAGAAAACTTTTAAAGCTTGAATGAAATTTAGATACAATGAAAACTCCTATTTTGATATATATATATATATATATATATATATATATATATATATTAATGTATATACTTATGAGAAAAACTACAGTTTATCAAAAAACTCTACAACTCGAATGTTATTCTAAATAACAATTCTTATTCTTTTATTAAAAATTGTTTACTTAATGTCGTAATTAAAGAAGTAAATAATTTATTTTTTTTAAACACTTTGAAAATCCTAGAAAAATTTAATCACATTTTTCGTAGCAAAGAAAATATCTATTAAATTTCTTACTTTCAATTACCCATATGTATAGGTACATAGGGTAATGAAAGTATAGCATTCAGTGAAAAAAAAAATTCTATTTTTTTTTTTTTTTTTTTTTTTTTTTTTTTTGCATTTCTCCACGTTTTGGAACATCCTGATTTCAAAAAAGTGATCTAGAATGCTGTTTAATAACATTTTATGCTGATTATAACGAGTTAAATGTTAATTACTTAATTAATTTTTTAATAAAACTGATTTTTTTCCCATTTAAACATCATTACTAATTATGATTCTTTTAAGTGCAAAAAAATCCTATTTTTAAAATGATAATTTATAAAAAATGTTCAATTGTGATTGTACCATCGATATAGATAAACAACTGGATAGACTGCTCCATTGTCAATGCAAAGAGAAAAACGCGCCGGGGATTGCGAAGCTGGTGGGAAGATTAATCAATCATAGTTCACTTTTATAGTTGGATGAAATGCGAAAAACCTTGTAAAATGCTAGAGTATATATTTTTGTGCACATTATTACTAATTAAGGTTTACTATTGACATTTCTGCTGTGTACAACCCAAATTTTTATTTTCAATCCTCGGCAATCAGTATTTATTATCCCACCAATTGCATCTGGCAACGGCTTCATTTTCCCAGCGTTAAGCAGTCTATCCAGTTGTTTATCTATATCGATGGATTGTACATGATTGTGGAAAGTGTGTGTGGGGTTGGGAGGGAAGGGGGGGGGGGGTAGCTGGGAAGTCGCATATTTCTGGCAGCCTTACATTTTGACTGAGCTCAACCCATTTAGTTGCTACAGTCCTCCAACAATGAAGATCCATTGTTTCCCTGTTTCAGCTTGTGGTGAAGACAAAAATATTAAAGTTATTTATTTTAAACTTCTGTGAATACACCGGGGCTCTCTAAAGACCAGCTGGCTTTTGGTAATTACAGCTTTTGTGGTGATTGTATTCTGGACACTTTTTAACACAAACGGATTTATACTTTTTCATATCAATATATTGATATTTATTAATAATAGTTGCATATTTAAAATAATAGCTTTTAGCAATTCTTGGAAAGGTTCCTTTTTCTCCGTTTTCTCCAGTCATTGGATCGTCGTGATGTTTCTATATGATGGTTTCACGCTCCGAAGTCGGCATGATTTATGACTAAGTATGTCTCATCCGAATCAGCATCTGGTATTGGTAGAGAGCTCTTGATTCATAACATATCCTCACTTCATCCAGTTGGCATATTCTTCAGTAGCTTAAAAATTTTCGTTGATTTTCTTCAGACTATCATCTCTAAGCTGGGATTCAAGCACATCTTTTCGTCTTCTTGCAGGCATGTCAACTACAACAATATTGTTTAAAATTTTGCAAGGAGAGACCTCTTTATTAGCGACTTGACGCGGGAGCATATTGGTAATGACGTTTGAATGACACAAAATCTAAAGTCACAGAAAACTCATATTAATATTAATGTTGAGAATGCAAAAGAATATTTTTAAAATTTCAAAATTAGTGCATCAAAATAAAAACTCTTCTACATAAAGAAAGAGAGCGCTGACTATCCATGATTTTAAACGCGAATAACAAACCTCTGCTGTTTGAGAGTATAAATAAACGTTGATTCGTGATTGGCTGACACTAAACCGCGGGACTGTTATGTTTTTGCTATAGTTTTTTATTGACAATTTTGAAATTGCGGGAAAAGTGCTTTCTTAACAGTTAATACAATATCCAATATTTAATTCATGACAAATAATGTATATTAAAAGTATAACGCTCGAAGGATTCAAATCCTACGGCACAAAGCAAGTTATAACTGGATTTGATCCCGAATTCAACGCTATTACCGGGTTAAATGGAAGTGGTAAATCCAATATTTTGGACTCCATATGTTTTATATTGGGCATTCAAAACCTGACACATGTAAGTTTTGTTGTCTTTGGTTAATTTTGTAAAACGTTTTGTTATCTTTGTGACACTGTTTTTTCTTTCAGGTTCGAGCTACGAATTTCAATGAACTTGTGTATAAAAATGGTCAAGCTGGAATTAACAAAGCAGTCGTTACCATTACATTTGACAACAGAGATCCCAATTCCGGACCTTTGGGTTATGAAAGTTCCAATGAAATTGTTGTTACACGAACTGTAAGTTGCATATTTAAAATATTTATTCCCTATGAGCATCAGAGAACCAGTTCTGGTAAAATCCTAGTATACGTTACAGACTTGGCGCGATTTTGAAAAATGTCGCCAACGCCGAAATGACGGCTGTCGCCCAAACTGTTGCCAACGCCGAAGTAACGTTTTTATGATTTTCGCCAAGAATTGGTGTAGGTGAAAACATAGAAAATCGTTACCTGTAAATGGCAAGTACATAAACATACATCCATGTCAAACATCACCGATGTCGCCAAATCTACCGTGTAACGTATACTAGGATTAAGCCCCAGGGTTCTGTATTTTGAAGCCAATCCAATCTTTAAAAAGATTTCAGAATTATGTACATCGTTGGAAACTCCCATTTTTTAATTCAAATGCACCAAGTACACCTGTCATTTTTTTTTATAGTGGATAATTCTTATTTAAACGAAAAACTACAATTTTCTTCACAAAGTGGTTGCTAGTAAAACAGTTGTAACTTTGGGGAAGTGGGTTAAAATTAAAATATAGATGTTTTTATTTTTTAGCAAACTTTGTTTTTTCAGTATACATGGTGCGTTAAGAGCACTAAGAAACTTTCATTGTGTCTACTAATTAAAAGCTGTTATGTTATGAAACACACTTAGGAATATTTGTCTAAAAAACCCAATTTTTTAATGTTCATGGTTTTGTTCCAGCTAAGATAAACATATCGTTCCACCTTGCATCTATTTGGAAAATTTTCTTTCAGTACTATAGTTTTATTAGGTGGCACTTAAATAGTAAAAAAGCTCCAATAAACTATTTTTAAACCAAATTTAAACAATATTCTAAAAAATGGAATTGCTCCAACAATTAAATGATCACCAAGAAATTTAGCCAACAATAATTAATAAATATCAATATATAGTTCATCACATACTACACACTCTTTTAAGATATCAGAAACTACGAGCTCTTCAATGCCAAGCGAACTTCACGTTGAGATTTTTTTAACAAAATCTTATTGACAAGTTTTCTGTTCCATTGGTGTTCATTCCTTGGCAGGCTTACAACGAAATGTAAAAAAAATCTTGATGAGGATTACTTATAGATTTTTATTGAATAAGCTACCTGTTTTTATATGTTATGCTCTTCTTAAAAACGATAATCTATTATGTATCGCCGCGCCTATAGCTTAAAATTTTCTACTTGCTGTTGTTCCACTGCGCCAAATGAACAATCAACTGCTGAAATCGGTTTACTTATGGATTTGTGTTTTCCCCGGCAACCCTATTTTGGATGACTTTCCAAGCTTATGTCGGAACTCTAAGCTGTACAGCTTAATAAAGCAACTCTAGGTCAGGTTAGAGGAAACACTATTTTTTTATTTGGCCTTACCCTTTCAGCAATGAATTCTGCCAAACTGTGTTTACCATTCGTATTACTTCCAACTTGAGTTACTGAAATAATTTTTATAACTATTATCCCCTCTGTCATTCCTCTGCTCAACACCAGCATATAAAGTAGAGAATAAACTTAAAATAATTTTGGTACTCGCATATTATTGCCTGGCGTCTGAGGTCAGGTTCAACTCGGACCAACATCAGGGCCTTTCTGTGGAGTGCCTCAGCTGTGTGTTGACCCCACATCCCTCAAGATTAGATCATTTCTGAGGACAAAGGGAATCCGTTTGATCTTGCTAACGTGCTCTACAAAATGATACAAAGTACTTAATCTTATTTTTTTTTTACGTCTTGCTACACATTATAGCTTCTGTGTGGTTTTATTAAGTAACTATTATAAATCGTAAAGAAATTAAGACAGTTTACTTTAAATCAGGGTGCACCATCAAGAAGCAATCCCCTCTATGCCATTCTCTTCTGTTAGACGTACCAGATATTAACTGTCAAATTACAGCAAGAACTCATTCAAACTTATAACCTTCAAATTATTTATAATTCCTACAACAAACCATTGTAAGGTTGCTAAGGCAACCCTTTAAATGACTTTGAAACATTTAGGCTTGGCAATGCTTTTATGTGTCATTTAAACTTGTAAACATTTAGGCTTTGCGCCATCTGGTACTCTGATACCTTTCTTATGGAAGAGTACCTGTCATCAGCATTCGAATCTTGAGATTTCAAGTGATCTTGGTTGTCCTCAAGTTAAGTTTGTTGCCATTAAAGTTTTCAATGTTACAGAATATGGAAACTCGTAATTGGGGTTGGGCGATTTAGAGATTTCTTAAACAGATTTATTATCAGTCTAACATCGTGATTTAGTGATAGATCGATTTAACACCGCTGTAGAATATGTCCCTATCTTGACCCCCCCCCCCCCCCTTCCCGGTTCACACCAACCCGAAATTACACTTCTTTTTTGAGGAAAATATTTTAAAAGATGCATAATAATGCTAAAATATGATTGGTTGTAACTTTTAGTTTCAGAAAAAAAATGATTTTAAAGTATATTTTTGGTTATGAAAAGGATGCAAATGAATTTGAAATGTCTAACGTTTAATCTCGGGAGATCGTTCAGATATCGGCAAATTAATTCCAAACAAATAATAATATATCGAAATATAAACATTCGCCAAAAGTTATTGACTCCCACACACACAAAAAGCATTACATGTAAACTAAAATCCGGTGTACTAGGATTGCAAGGTCTCGTACCTGCGCCCTACTGCGCCAGGTACAAAAATCTGCTTCAAGCTGCTCCAAATGCTTTAATTTAGCCATATTTGCACCAGAATGCAATTTTTTTTCCCTGTGCTGAAATTCGATACTGTTCGTCGCTGTAATATCGCTATTGTTGAGAAATATTCCCGTATATTTGGCGCTAATGCTGATATTTACGTTGGTGTGGTGTTCATTTTCTCCAAGTGCTACGATGGTTTGCGACGCTAATGCTGACATTATTGTCAAGTTTTACGTTGTTATGACGGTCATTTTTATCGATATAATAGCTCTGTAGTATTGAGTATTGTTCCAGTTAATTCGACGCTATTGCTGATATTTTCGTTGGCTTGGTGGTAATTATTGCCCAGTGCTACGATATTGCAATATCCGAAATTTGCTCCGATATTACTGAGAAAATATTGATGTTACTGCGATGATTTGTGACGCTAATGCAGACATTATTGCAAATTATTGTGATGGTCATTTTTGTCGAGTCTTTCACTGATATATTAGCTCTGTTGTTGAAAATTGCTCCTGTTTATTCGGCGCTATTGCTGATATTTTCGTTGGTGTGACGGTCATTTTCGAAGAGTGCTGCGCTTTTGATAACATCCGATATTACCGAATCTTGCACAAACATTTCTGAGAAAATGTCAATATTACCGACATTTGTGGCGATATGTACGTTTTTGCGATGGTCATTTCTGCTGAGTCTTCAACTTACGTAATATCCTCTGTCTAGATTTAGTAGATTTACTAGAGACGGTATTGTAAGCGCTATCGCTAATATTTACGCAAGTGTGGTAGTAATTTTCACTGAAGTTTACATTGATGTAATAGCAGCTACTGCCAAGATTTGCGACGCTGTTTGGTGACTTAAAAAAATACGATATTACTTTGATTTTGCGCCAATATTACCGAGATTGCGATGGTATGGTGGGTGCTATCCCCAATATTTACTTTGGTGTTATATTCGTTTTCGCCAAGGTCTATGGTAATGTAATAGCAGAAATTGTCGACGTTTGTGACACTGTTTGGTGACTTAAAAAAATACAATATTACTGGGATTTTGCGCCGATATTACTTAGATTGTGATGGTATGGTGGGTGCTATTCAGATATATACGTTGGTGTTATACTCTTTTTCGCCAATGTCTATGGTAAAGTAATAGCAGCTATTGCCGAGATTTGCGAAGCCGATTTAGTGACATTCGTCTCGGATAATTCTGCTTCAAAATTTATGTTTATTTTCTACTGCAGCAAAATTTATTTTTCTGCTTCAAAATTTGTTCTTTCTTTTTTCTTTTTTTCCCCCTACTAAACTTGTTTTTACCTGCTCCGAAAGTCATTTTTCTTGCTCCAAAACTTAATTTTACCTGCTCCAAAAGACATTTTTCCTGCTCCAAATCCTTCTGAGTGAGTGGGAGCCCTGAAAATTTCTACTTTAATAGATCGAGCAATCGAGCGCGTGTCTCCTTGAATGAACTTCTCTGTAAATCGGAAATGATGACGATTTAGCAAGCAGGGCGCAGGCGCTGCTTAAATCGAATTCTGAAGCGATATTTGGAACATCGCTGTCACAGATGTCGGCTTTGTATCTAGTTTTCAAAATTTCGATTTCGTAAACAATGTTAGCTCCAAATCGCATCGTTGATATTAGTACTAAATCGATATTTGCGTTACATCGATATAAAGCCCAGTCCTACTCATGATTGATGGATACATTTTCTGTTTCTCACCTCGGAAAAGTTAAATTGGTCAATGTACACTAAATAAGTACTTGAATTTTGGATTGATTAGTTTTATTCTAATTATCAAAACAAAACATGTATTTACAAATAGAAATTTCTGTTTGCTCAAAGGATAACTAATGTTTCTGTAAGTGGACTTTTTAAAAATCTGGTTGCCTCGGATAACCGTATATTTCAACCCCTGCTTGCCATTCATACTCTAAAAGTGGTGACACGATGACTACAATCTGACATAATTTGTTTTCAATCAGTGTAGAATAACTAAAATATTATTTTGTACAAGAAAATTTACTCCCGATTGTATAATTCTTGTCTGAAATTGTAATTCTATTTACAATTGTATGTAAACATTTTTATTTTAGCTTGACAAACAATTTAAAATTTTAACTAAAATTATAAAAACTAATTTAAATGTAAAAGTTGAAGCAATATATTTTCATTACTTTGAAGTAGCTTAAAAAGTTAGAAAATTGGATTTAATTTGATTTGCTTCGTCTAATTGTCAATGTAGTAGTATAATTGTTTAAAATTGTGCGACTTGTAAAATATTTTGAAACTTTGATGTTTATTGCCTGTTTTCATGCCCGTAAGTTCAGCTTTTCTGCCTTGTGATCTGTACCCTCTCTATTGAATGTAAGATTTATTGCTTTTAATTTTAGCTAAACAAATTTGATGTGATGTTTTTGCATTGATTTTGTATGACTTTTAGTTTTTTTCCCTTGAGAGTTGTACCATCTGCATATGTTTCCAACACACATTATAACAACATTAGATTACTGAAGGCCCAGAAGCAGAATAATATATAATGTTCTGCAACGGGACTTTTCACAGTTTCAAATGTTCTGCAGACATTTTTTCAAAATTTCCAGTATGATATAAAAGAAAAAAACCCATAAAATTAATACTACACATTTATTACAAGATGATAAAGACGAAAAAAATTATTTTTCAAACCAAGGCATACATTCAAAATTTTTAACTTTATCAATGACTTTCAGCAAGAAAAGCTCTCCAGAACAGGAAACGGACACGTGATTGATACCTCTATGAATGTGGGGAGTTTTTCTAAGAAACTGAAGCTCGGGGAAATGTTGTTCCGAGAAAATTGAGGGGAGGGGGGGGGTGTAGGGGAAGAGTGGACAATGAAGTCGTTTTGTTCTGCAGAACATGTCATCCCGTAGTTGAAATTCTTTTTCTCACTCGCGGGCATTTGTTCCAAACTTAAAATTGTTCTGCAAGGACTCTGGTTGTTCTGCGATGTACGTCGCAGTTTTAGGCACTTTCTGCTTTCGGGACTGAAGGTACTTTAAAATTCAACGGGAAAACTTGTTTTGGGAGATTTTTCCCGGGCGATTCCAGTGTGTTTGTGTTGTGAAAGAAAAAAAATTAGAAAACTTTTTCAATGACAAATAGTCCTGTAAGTTGGGAAAATATGCCAAGTTTTGAGGAAATCTCTGCTGAAAAAGTATCATTCTGGGGACATTTTGAAGCTTGAATGTTTTCTATACTTTTGTATCAGTAAAAATTGTGTAGTTATTTCCATTCCTAAAAGTTAAAATAGAATTGTGTTTATTAAAAAAATGCAGTGTCTTTGTGTTTGTTACTGAGGTGTGTTAAAATGGTTTTTTAATATTAAGCACTCACATCAATAGTACTAATTCTATTAAGGCAATTTTTTTGGTGTACGCACCGGACATCATGTTTCAATGGGTTATAAATGTACATTTGACAAATCTAAAATAATTATTTTTGTTTACAACTTTGCCACTAATTAATATCAAATAAAACAAAAACATTACTATATTCATCATAACTTTACAATTCTAATCTGTTTCCTAGTGCCAGTAGAAAAAAATTTAATGCAATGTTCTGTGCATCACCCCCCAGAAATTTGGTATATTTAAAAATGAATTTGATCAATAACTCATGTTTTTTTTAAATTTTTTTTTTTTAATTGTAATTTTGTAACTAGGTTCACTGCAATAAGTTTGTCTTTAAATGCTGTTTTTGAATTTCTAGTTGATCTGCGGAGGAAAGACTAAGTACACTATAAATGGTGTGAATGCCAACAACAACCGTGTTCATGATCTCTTCCAATCCGTGCAGATGAATGTTAACAATCCTCACTTCCTTATTATGCAAGGCCGTATTACGAAAGTGATGAATATGAAACCAATGGAGGTATTTTTTGTACTGATTTTCAATGTTATAAAATTTGCATAAATCCACTGTGCTAAAAGCACATTCCAATATCTCTTCCGAAGAAGATCTACTGTCAAACGTTTTTTTTATGCATATTGTTTGGAGCAGAGTGTACCTTAATGGTTGCCAATAATTTGATATTAGGCTTATAAGTGGAATTAATCCAAAAAAAACGAAAAATTTATGATACTTATTGGTTATAGTGACCATGGTTTAGCTACTGCTTTTCTCAATTCTTGCCAATATGAATGTGACTGATATTATACAGTATAATAAATTCACTACTAATGCAACCATAACTTGAATTATAATTGGCTTTGATCAACTTTACTTCACAAAAAATATATATATTATTTTGTATTGTAGTGTTCCAGTTGTGGATTAAGTGGCTCATTTGTAATTAAAGTATTCATCTATCTCAAGTAATGTAGCTTTGTAGAAAGTGACTTCCAATATGCGTTGTTCTTTGAAATTTTAAACATAAGTAGTTCTGGTCTTTTAACCCTAGAACTACAAACCGGGGTAGATATCTACCACAGGTAAACTTTGAACTACGTTTTTAAATTAGTGACATTATCAACTGAAGACCTATACCATTATTTAGTTTAAGGTTCTAAAAATAGGGCGAGGTCGCCAGACCCTTCAGTTTCTTGTTTACTATGACGCAGTGAAGACGTGAATCTTGTGTGGGGTTGATATTTATCCCGGTTTGTAGTTAGTGTTTTGTGTAGGTAAGTTAAGTGCAAGCGACCGACCTGCGAGAGTGCAGAGTAATCTACTGCAGTGATTGTGGTGCCTTTGAATAAGTCAAATCATAACTTTACTTTTGAATATTTTTTATATGCATCAAATTTCTCTTTTTTTTTTTTATACAGTTTGTATGACAGAAACCGAAATATATTCTTAAAAACCAATATTTCATTGATTTTCATTTGACTTTTCCATAGATCAGATTGCTATTTTTTTTAAAATTTTCAAAGTCCAAATAAATAGACTTTTTGGCAAAAAATTATGATCGTATTATTTTCTAAAAGCCTCGTGTCCTCTCTCAAATTTCGGTGAAAATATAAAAATCAGTTTTCTAAAAAAATAGTTATCAATTTTTGTTTGTTAAATGGCGGTTTGACCTTTTTTCAGCACTTTTAGCTTTTCAAATCAATTTTTCACCAACTTAAACCTTGATAAAACTGAATTTGCTCTTCACCATTTTCTTTAACATGAAAAAACAAAAAAGTTCACGTACTTAAAAGTCAAATTACTGCTTTCAGAACGGTTTTATGAGTGGAAAACATGTGGGATAAATATTCACCCTGGTTTGTAGTTTACAGGTAAAAAAAAAATGGGTTTGTAGTTCTAGGGTTATTTGTGCTTGTGACAAACAGAATGTTAACATTTGAATTATTTTTTTTTAAGGAATTTTTTAAAGTCTTTCTTACAAAATGACTCTTAATAGGCTCACTCCTACAGCAATCTGAAATTTTCAACATAAGTAGTTTTGGCCTTCTAATTGGACTTTCGACACAAAAAATGTTGTTTGAAATTACTTTCTTTTTTGTGCTGATAGGTAAAAATGGTTGCGTTTCATACATAAAGGTGTTTATTTTTGTATCACTAACTTTTTTAAATTGATAAATTGGAATTGCAGTTTTAATGAATAGGTATAGATATATAGGTAATACTTGGATATAAATAAATGTCAGATATCATATTATTCCAATAATTTAAGGGCAAAATGAATGACAAGGGCATGTATAAAATATGAACATTTGAAGAACTGATTCCCTTAAAACTTTACTTTTATAAATAAAAGTATTAAAAATGTGTTCTAATATGTGCCTAATGGATAAAAGCTAGTTGTAAGAAGTAGAAATAAATAATAAGTGTTGCAAGTCTATTTGACACATACAACCTTCATCTACTCTGAAAACTTGGATTATTAAAGTACGTCCCATAACCTCTTCCTCCACTTATATTTCAATGAGTATTGATGTTTTTGATTATTTTTTAGATTTTGTCTATGGTTGAGGAAGCTGCTGGTACAAGAATGTTTGAAGAGAAGAAAGATAGTGCCATTAAGAATTTGGAAAAGAAAGAATCAAAGCTCCGAGAGATCAACACTGTATGAAAATTTATAACATTTAAGTTATTAATTTGAATTGGTGACTAAAAATTCTTATTTAATTTGCTATGGAAATTGAGTTAAGAAAAGTGACACGCCTGGTAAAGAGTTGAAATCATATTCTTGACTTTGTTTTATTTTTTCTTAATATGCTTAAAGAAATATTCTATTAACTTAAAAATAATGACCACTTCAAAAAATAACAGAGTGGCCGCAGAACCTGGAAAGCAGGAAAATGTCAAAGAGCTTTCTAATTCTTGAAAAAATCAGGGAAGTGTCAGGGAACTTTATAGAATTTCGAAAAAAATCAGGGAAATTTTGTAATATTTAAAGCGCGTTTTCCTGTTCATCCGTATTTTGGCGCCATTTACTTGAGGAATTGTGGTGGTAATTGTTGGAAGTTTAATGTTATGAAATAATTTAAACTTTTGAATAACACCAAAACTATTTTTTTTTAAATTGCCATATTATGCTAAAGCTTGCGATGAGATTCTTCCGCTTTATGGCTGGATTCCACTTTTTTTGTATTTTTGGGGAAAATCCGCTTTTTTGTCTTTTTTTCTTTTGGCAATTTTTAATTTTTTCATGCTGCAGATTTTTGCTTTTTTCCCCGAAAATTCTGCAAAATGAAAGAAATCTTCTGTTTTCGAAAGCAAATTTTCGAAAAATCTGCTTGACCCTGCGGCATAACTCTTACTGGCGAGGAAATCAGTTGATTCATCCTCATCGCCGGAAAACGCATAGGATTCTCAAATCATCGCCGAAATACGTATGGAATTATCAAATCGCCTGTAATGTTGGAATCCACTTCGGTTGGGGAATATTTTTCTATTGCTGACACTATCACCAAGAATTACGTTGTTGCGTGATGATCATTTTCCTCGGATGTTATGCAGATGTAATAGTCGCTGATGTTAGTACAAATATTTGTATGTGTCGACATGGTATAGTTAAACTAAAACTTCGATTTCAGTTTTTTTTTCCTAAAATTTTGCTAATTCCTGAAATCGATACAGATCTGCATTATAATTTTATTGGGCTTCTTGCAAGTTTGACAACCACGGAACTTGCGTACATTCAAAACTCCCAAACTTCCGACCACTTTTCCAGCAGATTGCCTGCCTCTATCGGCATTATTTACATTGGCATGTGATGGCCATTTTGCTGAAGTTTAATGATAAAATAATCCACTATTTCCGCAATTATGGAGGCGCTGCCACAGAGAATTACATTGTAGCTTGATGATCATTTTCATCATGTGTTACGCCGATATAATAGCCATTAATGCTGTAGCAGATATTCGCACCTGTCAGACATGGTACAGTTCAGCTGAAACGTTTATTTCCGCTCTTTTCTTATTGAAATTTCGATCATTCCTAAGATTGATACAAATCTGCATTACAATTTTATTGGACTTGCTTGCAAGTCTAGCAACGACTGAACTTACGTACGTTTCAAACTTCCCTAAATTTCTTATGTCATGACCACTTTTACTACAAATTGCCAACCTCTATCGGCATCATTTACGTAGTGTGTGGTGATTATTTTCTCTGAGGATTACGATGACGTAAGGACTGCTATTGCTGAGATTTTCGCTGTTACAGCTAATGCATTCGCCAAGATTTACGTTGTTGTGATGTTCATTTTCGGCGAGTATCACGCCGATATAATAGCCACTATTCCTGGTGTTTGCATTTCTATAATTGTCGCTATTGCCGAAATTTACGGTTGTGATATTAAATTTCGTACAATGTTACTCCGATATAATCGCCTCTATTGCAGAGATTTCCACTAATATATTAGGTGCTAACCCTGATGTTTACTTTGGTGTAATGGTCAGTTTGCCGATTGTTGCTTTAATGTGATAGCTGGTATGGTGGCTACTATCGCCGATATTTAAATTGGGAGTAGTTGTAATTTTCACCTAGGTTTAAGCCGCTTTAAAGCAGCTATTGCCGAGATTTGCAACGCTGTTTCCGCTGATGTGATAGCAGCTATGTCCGTGATTAGTGTGGGTGATGATTGGGGATGGGTCTAGACCTGAAAATATCTAGTCGCCACTCGCCACAGGTTGATTAAACAGCGTGATGATGCGACTAAATAAACTAATCAACCGGCCACCTTTCGTTTCTCCCCTCACCTATGATTTTTTTTTAATTGTTACCGAATGTAGCGAAATTTCCAAATTATTGAAAATCTCTTTCTATTCGCCGTTAAATCTATACACAGTTAAAATCCCTTCATCCACGATATGGATTCATGAGTTGACAGGTTGGTGACAGAGTCGGAAATTCAGGAAAATCAGAAAAGTGTTATGGAATTTTGAAATTTTTGAGTTTCCCTTTTTGCATTCCCCGTTCGGCCGCCGCCTTATTGTTTAAAAAAATCTTCAAACTTCAATCTGAATTGCATCCTTTACAGGCATTATTATTTTTCTCCTTGTCTTGCATTTTTTGTCAACAGAATATATTAGAACCCTAAATTCCTTAATATTTCAAATTGATTCCGATTGATTTTTTTCGTTTTTATTAACCCTTTACAGCGCTTTATTACAGATGTGCAACAAATCTATAGGCATCCGTAAATGGAAAAGCTTAGACCCGTACTTGATTATTATTATTATTATTATTATTTTTTTTTTTTTGTGTGTGTGTGTTTGTGTGTGCTTTCATTGACATTTTACTAAACACAACTAACTTAGATATATGTTTTTATTTTATATATTTAATACAAATCAAATAAAGAATTGAAACATCTTCCAAAAAAAATAATTAAAAAATTTGAAAGCGCTTCTGCATACATTTAGGTAAAAGGTAAAACCCCAACCTCCCCTTCCCTGGCTGGGCAATTGGCTTAAAAAAAAAAAATTAAAAAAAAACGTGATGAAGTGGCTACTAAGCTAAAAGTGTCTACCGGCCACTGGCTACTGCTTGAAAATTTCAGTTTTCAGGTCTAGATGGGTCCTTGAATTTTTTTTTTGAAATCCATAAAGTATGCATTTTTAGCTTCTAATTTTTATCAAAAGATTATTAAATGTAATTCTTCTCATGCTTTTTTTGGTTGAATGTTGCATCTCGGTAATAAACAGGTCGGAAATATCAGAGTGGTCACAGAACCGGGAAAACCTGGAAATCAGGGAAATGTCAGGGAGCTTTTTGATTCTGGAAAAAGTCAGGGAAATGTCAGGGAACTTTAAAATTTCATGAAAATCAGGGAAATTTTGTATTGTTTAAGGCACATTTATCCATATTTTGGCGCTATTTACGTGGAGATTTGTAGTGGTAATCCATTAGAAGTTTAATGTTACAGAATCATTTAAACTTTTCATTACCAGCAAAACTATTTTTTTAAAAGTTGCTTACTATCTCTTTAGAATACATGTTCTATTTGTTACGGGTTTCTAGACATCTGGTAAACTTTAGAAAATTGGGGAAATTTGGAAAAAGTTTGCCCTAAAATCAGGGAATTTTTTAGAAATCTGTCATGGAATTATCAGGGAACTTTTTTTCCTGAATTTTGTGGTCATGCTGAATATATCTTAATGCCTAGTTTTAGATTTCCGATGGCCTTGATAATGTGTTAAACTTATTTCTTAATTAAACTTTTAATGTATAGGATTTAATAATTTAATATTCTTTTTCTTTTTTATTACTTACTAAATAAAAAATAATTTATTATTATTGTGCAATTTTTTCATGTAGTATTTTTGATAATTTACTTCTTAAAACATGTTTCATGTTTAAAGTATAGTACAATTATATTAGCTCGCATGTGATTTCAGTCTTTTGGGTCTTCAGCCACTAACATCTCTGTAAAGCATACAGGTTTTATTTAATTAGAATGTCTACACATCTGGAAAAATTGTAGAAATTTGAAAAAAAGTTTGTTGTAAAATTGGTGAATTTTTTAGGAATCTGCCAGGATATTATCAGGGAACTTTTTTTTCCTGAATTTTGTGGCCATCCTGATTAATAGTTTGTGTTTTGATATATTTGTATTGTGTTTTTTATTTTTAAGATAAGCTTATTAAATTTCAGTTTAAATTAAAAGGGAAAATTTCAATTAAAAAAAAAGGAGTATTAAATCTGAATTGCATAATTTAATTTACTGCAACCCTTATTTTACAGATGCTGAATGAACATATCTGTCCACAATTGGAGAAATTGAAAACAGATAAGCATGAGTATGCAAGTTATACAAGGATGGTGAGAGAACATGATCAACTTTTAAAGTTGTATACTGCTTGGGATTATTCTCGAACAGAGGTAATTGTTTTTGTGGAAAAATTATAGCATGTATGGACAGAAAGTTTTAGAATAGTATCCATAACTGGGAATCAAGGATTTTTCAAAGGTTTTTATTACAGGGTCATTGAAAGTCATTAAAAGTGCTTAATATTTTTGAGATTTTAGAAACAAGAAAGTGATGAGTGATTGTTGGTTGGAAGATTGAAGCATCAGGGTTCCCATGGTCAAAAAATGCTTGTTTTGATTTTTAGCCCAAATTGATATTTTGTTGCAATTATACTTTGATAAGTAAATGTAATCCAAAATTGTGAAATGTATATATTTTTAAATTGGCCATTATTTTCTTTGTTTTTTTAAAACGATAACATCGACAGAGATGCACATCAGGGAATTTTCTGGAAATCAGGGAAATGTCAGGGAATTTTGTTTTGCAAATTCTGTAACCATTCTGTTAAAAATTTAAAAACTACCCTTAATGAAATTTGATTGTCATTGTCAATATTTAGAATAATTGTTTAAACATGATACTTGTTTTTCTTAAAAAAGTTGTTTGACTTTAAAAGTTAAAAAAAAAAAAAAAAAAAAAAAAAATGCTACTAATCAAAAAGTTGCGACCCATGCATGAACATGTTGCATCCCTTTACGAAATTTAGTGTTGAAAGCTGATGTGCAATATATTATTTTTTGCATTGTAGCAACTAGTTCATGAATCTGGAAAAGAAAAGGAAAAGTTGCAGCAAGATTTTGAAGATCATAAAACACAAATTAAGGAACTGAAGCAGCAGCTGGAAGAAGCAGATAAACGGATAAGTGAGATTGAACAGCAAATGGACTCTGTAAGTACCTTATATTAATATATATATTTTTTTGTATATTATAATTTAATTTGAATCTAGAATAAAGGTGGAAGCTTCTAGATTTTCTTAACATTTTTGTGAAAAATGTATTTAAAGAATAGTAGTTTAATAAAATTCATAAAATGTTTTAAAGTAGTAAATTTTAAAATTTAAAAAAGGTTTTTTTTTTTTTAAAAAAATTTTAGTTACATTTTCTGAAGTTTATTAAAATAGACTTAAACAAGTGAATTAAGATAAATGTTATTCACAATTTGTTCTTAAATTGTTACAGCATATAGTTCTTCAGAGTGGCCACAGAACCAGGAAAACCTTGAAATCAGGGAAATGTCAGGGAGCTTTCTGATTCTGGAAAAAATCAGGGAATTGTCAGGGAATTTTTTAAAATTTCATGAAAATCAAAGAAAATTTTTTATTGTTTAAGGCACGTTCATCCGTATTTTGGCGCTATTTACCTGAAGATTTCTGGTGGTAATCGTTAAAAGTTTAATGTTACAAAATAGTTTAAACTTTTCATTACCAGCAAAACTATTTAAAAAAAATTTGCGTATTATCTTTTTAGCATACATGTTCTATTTGATCAGGGTGTCTAGACGTCTGGAAAAACTAAGAAAATTGTGGAAATTTGACAAAAAGTTTGCTCCAAAATCAGGGAATTTTTTAGGAATCTATCAGGGAACTTTTTTTCCTGAATTTTGTGACCACCCTGTTCTTGGGCATTTTGTGCTGATGCAAACCCCCAAATGCACTTGTTTCAAACATAAAGCTAAAACTCATTTTGCATCGTTATGTGCAGAAAAATGTGCTTGTATTTCTGTGGTTGAATATGATTATTAGTTTTTGTATACAAAATTTAAATATTTGATTAGTCAAATTTTGCATTTATAATCCTGATTCTTGTGATCTTTTCTGGGTTAGATACTTAGAAATGAATAAAAAAGTATGCAATTTGTGCATGCCTTAATTTGTGCTTGCCTAATTTTCATTCTCTCAAAATAATGTTCCTTTTAAAACAAAAAGAAAAACTTTCCGAATTAGTATAAATCAATACATGGCTTTGAAGTTCTTGATTTTAATTAATGGAACTCTTATAGTCTTATTAAATTCTTATTACGAAAACCTTACTATGATTTAAGATCCTTGTTAAATGTGGTTAGTGAACTTCATTTACAAAACACATTACTACACAAAAGTTAACTAAGGCAACCTTAATAGTATTCTATGATTATTTAATATGTACATGTTTGTTACTTCTGCAGATTAAATGCAAAAAGCTTATCATTGATTCAAATAAAAAGGTTGCACAGAAGTTAAATTTCGAAAAGATACAGGTATGTAATGAAAGACTAGCTTAAGTCGTTCTACAGCTTAAGTCTACTATATCAACTAAGACACTGCTAGTTAAGATTAATAAAAAGTTAGTGCTGCTAATTAGCATTTGTTATTACCAAGATTTGAATATTTGGGATGATTGGAAAATATGGAATTCAAGAGAATGAAGTCGTCAAGAAAGATTTAGTGGTTTTAAAAATAGATTATTTTTTTTTAAATGGTAGAATTTCAAAATTTAAATATTTATAAATAAAAATGCATTTCAGATAATTAAATTTTTCATTATTACTTAAAAAGATGAATTTCAATTACTACATTAAAATGATGGTTTCAGACATGGGTCTAAAAGTAAACGTTGATGTGGCAAAATCTGTGTAGCATGTTTATTAAATTTTTTATAAAATTAAATGTATTCTAATGTTTCCACTACACAAAAGTTAACTAAGGCAACCTTAATAGTATTCTATGATTATTTAATATGTACATGTTTGTTACTTCTGCAGATTAAATGCAAAAAGCTTATCATTGATTCAAATAAAAAGGTTGCACAGAAGTAGTCTCCAGCACATTTATAATAATTTGACTTATAATTAAATTAAATTATATACTTCAGAATTGATATCTTATACTATTTAAAGATAAAATTATAGCAATTCAAAAGCAAGAGGTTTCCATTGAAATCTTACAGCCAAATTATTGCTTATTAAAGCAAATGTGTATGTATAAACAAATGTAACTGGAATAACATATACTCGTGAGCAGCCAATATTTTTTGGGTATGCGAAAATATAAGTGTGCTCGTTATCTGGTTAAAAAAGTGTTAATATTTTTACTATTCATAATTTGTGCAGAGAAAAAAGTTCATATGGATTTCCTGAAAATGGAAACATGCAAAGATATAAACATTAGTTGATTATAAGAGGTGACATACTCTGTGAGCTGCAATAAGATGTAAAGAAGATAAAGTTACTTGGAAGTTTGGTGGTCTGTACCTTGCAAAGACTAAGAAAAGTTGGGTGGAGGATTTAGTAGAGGAATGGAAGAATGTAGTTATTAAAGTAAAAGGTATAGGACTGAGAAAGAATCTATGTCCGTTTTTCTGGGGCAGATATATATTCCAAACGCTCTATAAAGACATTGACAACAGTCTAAACAGAATTGGCAATACAAGTTGTATTATTCAAGTTATGAGTTTGGATCTAATTTTTTCTAATGCGTGAAATTAAGATTTTTTGTTCTCAAATAATTAAAATAATATAACGCCAGAAAGATTGACTATATAGAAAAAAATTAGTTTCATGTTTTATAGCTAAAGAATTGCAATTAATTTCTTATTTCAACCTTTCTTTGTTGTTCAACGATTTTTAGAATTTTAGTACATATTTCCTATTGTTTTTAAAACATTATTTCTTGTCTTCTGTTTTAGGAGTGTGGTAGTAAACTGCAAGAGATAGAGTCTGAATTAAAGAGCAAGCAAGTGTCTGAAACAAAAGCTGACACACAGACAAGAAACTTAAAGGATGCGTTAAGTGAAGAAAAGAAGAAACATGATGACCTTGTGAAGAATTTAAAAGAAGTAAAAATAATTGTTTTTCTTTCTGAATTATCTTGGCTAAAAGTTACAAAAATGTCATTCTAGTATTTAAAAATTGCCTTTTTTTGTATTTGTAAATTACCAGAGCCTGAGATATTTTACTCAAACTTTTTGCCAAAAAAATATTCACACTCTACGCTGTTTCTACTCCCTATTTTATTTTAAGTGTTGTGTTCTGAAATGGTAGCTATTAAGTAAATGGTAATCCAATGTAAAAACAAAAAAAATAATTATCTTTGTGAAAATTTTTGTTTTAAATTGAGTTAACATTTATAACACAAGACTAAACATAATTGCTACTTTCCAAGTTTTTTAAAATTTTTAATGAGTATTTAATCTTTATTTTTGGTATAAGTAAATTTCTTAGTTGTGTCTTCTAAAAGTATTATTGAAAGAAGCTGTATTTGCATAAAGTCAAATGATGTTATTTTGCATCAAATTATTTAAAATAAAGCTTTATTATGTACTGCTGATTTTCCTTTTGCCCTTTTATCACTTTCATCCTTGTTTTACCTTTAGGAAAAAATGAGTTTGGCACAAAAAGAGAAAGAATTGTCAAATTCTGCTAAAAAACTGGAATTGCTGAAAGCTACTTGTGACAAGGACAGTGAAGCTATTGCTGCAGCTGAGAATCATTTCCATGCTGTCAATGCTGGTCTTTCAGATACTGCAGGGGAGGAGGCTAGCCTGGCTGCACAGCTTATAGGTTTATTCTTTTTTAAAGTTTACAAGGATGTTTCTATTTGATCAAAATATTTACAAAAAAGATGAGAGAAAAGATATCTTCTGAGAATATTTTTTGCCCATTAAAAATGTTTTTAATGAGGGTCTGTATTTTTCTTGTGCACTTGAATAGTCCAAGGTCGTTCCAACAAGTCTGCCATTATGATCTACTGGATGTCGTCAGCTCTCCAGTTTATACTTATTGATGATAAGTCAACTTCAACAAAGTCCACCTATCTGGTAGAAGAGCAGCCTCTTTTCCAAATTCCATCTGTTTAGATAAAGTGTTATTCTTGACAGAGTTGTCATCTTTCAATTTAAATATGTGCCCAAGCCACCAGATTTGATTGGCTTTGACAACATTTATGATAGTAGGTTGATTTTATTTAATAAGGTTATCAAGGTTATAGATTACTTAGTTTCACATACTGCGCCAAATATTCTTCTTAAAATTTTCCTTTTAAGTATAGTAGAGTCCTGATTATCCAACTTAATATGGACTAAGACTAACTCAGATAACCGAAAAACTCTATTAAAGCGAAAATTGTAGATAAAATAAATCATGTCAATTTAAATGATTTTTTTTTTAACAAATACAAGTTCTATACAGATACACCACATGCAATTCACATTGTAATGATATTTAACTAATTTTTTAACTTAAAAAAAGTCCTTAATTGTTTTACGCTATTTTGGCGTTTTACTGCAGCAATGTTTCGACATTTCTTTAAGGACAACAGTATTGCTGATGTAGCTTCTTCTTGTTCTTCTATATATTCAGTAACACTTTCAATAGCTTTTAGTCTATCCGTACGTGAGATTCTCGTTTGTTGATTTTCATTGCCACTGTTTCCATCATCACTGCTAGTTTCTCTCCTTATTGAATATCATTTAATCTGTAATCTCATTCTGTTTGTCAGCATATATCCAGTCATGTACATCCTCTCCATTGATTATCTCAGACAATGGCAGTTTCATGACTAAATCCAAAAGCTCTTCACTTAACTGTCCGCGGTGTTCTGTGAATCGATAGTTTTCCTCCACGACTTTAATATTGAAGCTGATTTTCCTTTATCCCTTGCCTTGGGTATCCAGTAAACAACATTTAGATTAAAACATTTAAGTGTTTCATGGATACTTACAATGAAAAGTGAAGGGGATAGTAATAGAATAAGTTTTCCTGAGTGTTTGTGAGATTAAGTTCAGATTTTTTTTCCAGTAATTTTAAAAATGAAAAATGTAGAACCAAGAAAAAAAAAATCCTAGAAATATTTGATACCTCGGTTAAAATGTAAATCAGGGTTTTACTGTATTAAAAGTTTGTTGAATGGTCAACACTCACTGCCATACAATCATAGGCTACACTTTAAGATAATTGTTTTATAGATATTGCTTTTGTAATTTTTGTAAAAAATCAACTCTTCGTTTTTCAATCTTTAAGCAATAGTAGCATGTGCTTGTTTGCCCTCATTAGTTGGTTTTTCAATTTTGGTACTGATGTTCTTTTGTCAATGACAAATGTCCCAAGATATTTAAACTAACTTCTTTGCTTAGCTGCTGGAAAAGATAAGAAAGATGCTGAAACTGAAGCAAAATCTCTTGAAATGAGTATGAAACACATCAAAGCTGAACTTGTAAAGAAAGATGCTGAAAATAAACAAGTTGATAAGAGCTATACACAAGAACAGGCTTTGTATCAGAAGCTGTATAATGAAGCCCAAAAGTTGAAGGTACATTTAAGTTTTAAAATGCATTAATGATGAAAAAAATTATTTTCCATTACTTTTTTTTCTTCTGAATATTTGGATATTTATCATAAAATTTAATGTGGTATGATTATGGTAGACTGCAATATACTTTATTTTCAGGATGAAATTTCTAAATTAAATTATCAAGAAGGATCATTTGAAAATTTGTGTGCACAAGAAAAAAAATTAAATAATGAAAACTACAATTTCCAAATGGAACTTGATTCATTATATAATAAGTAAGTTATTTTGTTGCATAAATATGTAATTTCTGTAA
This sequence comes from Linyphia triangularis, assembly GCA_963978545.1. NCBI lineage: Eukaryota > Metazoa > Arthropoda > Arachnida > Araneae > Linyphiidae > Linyphia > Linyphia triangularis. The sequence goes on from OZ021725.1 coordinate 18,951,352, forward strand.
TTGTATATTGAAGGCCAAGCTAGTTTTAATTTTTAATTTCTTTGCTATTTAACAATAGTATTTGTCAAATATTTTAAAATGTATATTTAAATACATAACTATGATTATTCTGAAACTTTTCTTTAATAGTTATTTTATAAATAAGATACTAAAAAAAAATAAAAATCAAAAGTAATTTTTGGCAATGTTATATAGTATTGAAACTTTTGGTATGTAGTCATATACAAATAGACGATTTACGTTACGAAGAAATATACTAATTATTTGGTTCTGTGCAAGTGCAACACTGCATGATGTCAATTTGTCAATTTTTCACTTATGAGTACCAATATTATTGAAAACCAACTTAATGTTCAGTATTTTAATATATTTCCGTTAGGTGTTTGAAATTGATACTGACCTTTTGTTGTGAATTACAGTCCTTGTGTATATGATTAATATTCATTGTGTTTAAATTGCTTAGCTTTTAGATAAATAATACTTTATTTCAAGTCTTGTAATCATATATGTGCCTACTTACAAGTTTGATAACCATGGACTAAACTGATATCTATGTTGGGGTGATGGTAATTTTTTGTGAGTGTTGCTCTGTTATGATGTCCTATATTTGCGCGGATTTTAGCCAATCAAGGTTTGTGTTGATATGGTGAACTCTTGCTGTTATTTACATTGCTATGATGGTCATTTTCGCCCAGACTTATGTTGATGTAATAATAGCTATTGCAATGATTAAAGTCTGGGTTAGGAACGATTTTGCCGTTTGGGTTGCAGCAATGTAGAATAAAAAAAATTACAATTTTGTACGAGAAAATTGGTATAAATCTTCTAATTTTCTATGTAATCCTTGTTTAAAATTTAATTTTTTAACTGAAATTGTATGTAAAATTGTTGTTTATTTTAGTTTACATTTTAGCTAAAGTTATAAATAATAGTTTAATTTGAAAGTTAAAACGTTTTTTTTACAATACTTATGAATTTAATTAGTTTAGACTAATTGTCTGTATGGTATGTTATTTAAAATTGTTTGACTTCTCGAGAAATTTTGTGAAAATTTGTTGGTTTTTACGCTTTTGTGTGATGATTTTTTTGCTTGAGAGCTGTACAGTACCATGTCTCAATTTTGTAGTTGATCTTGAGTATTCAGCTAGCAGATAAAATTACTATGTTTCTGTGTTCAAAGTTTAAATTGTTTTGTATTTTAACATTCCTAGATTTCCTCGATTATCGTTTGAGTACTGTGACCCTGTAAAGAACTTTGATAGAAGCAAGGTGATTGGCCCACTCTGTTTACAACTTGAACTCAAAGACCGCAGAGAAGCGCTTGCTATAGATCTTGCAGCTGGAGGAAAAGTATTGATATTTTTACTAAATAGCAACAGTTAAATTATAAACTTAAATCAATTTTATGAGTTATATATTTGCTATTTGTTGTTTGCTGTATTTTTATATATTGTGAATAAAATAATTTTTATTTTTGTTTAGCTGTTCAACATTCTGGTGGATACTGATACGACCAGCAGATTACTGTTAGATAAAGGTCGACTTAAATCAAGATGCACTATATTGCCATTAAACAAAATGCAATCTTCTGTAATCAGTAACAAAACGGTACAGGATGCAGAAAATCTGGTAAGAATGAAATGAAATGTTTTAAAAATTAATTTTTATTTTAGAAGCTAAAGATTTTAAGAAATAAAGAGCAAGTGTAAAATCAATTTCACTTACAGTTTATCATTCTAACAAATAATAATGCAAAAAATAAGTTGATGACTACTTTGTTGGATGATATTTATGTTTTATTTTTCTAAAATATCAAGTTTATACTCAACTGCATTTAACTTTTAATAACTTTTTTATTCTTATTTGCTATTTTAACTTGGACTTTTATGAATTTTGTTGCGACGAATTATTAAAAATTATTGTCCGTATTACAACAAATTATTATGCATTTTAACTTTTGTCTACCAGAATTTTTATTGAGCAGTCTTATTCCTTAAAAAATTGGATGTTTTTATTTTTTTTATTTGTTTTTGTCTATTTTATATATATTTTTTAGTAATTTAATATTCTATTATTCATTCAAAACCAAGAACAGAGTGGCCACAGAATCGGGAAAACCTGGAAATCAGGGAAATGTCAGGGAGCTTTCTGATTCTGGAAAAAACTGGGGAAATGTCAGGGAACTTTTTAAAATTTCATGAGAATCAGGGAAATTTTGTATTGTTTAAGGCACGTTCATCCATATTTTGGTGCTATTTACATGGAGATTTATAGTGGTAAGCCATTGATGTTTAATGTTACGGAGTAATTTAAACTTTTCATTACCAGCAAAACTATTTTTTAAAAAATTGCATATTATCTCTTTAGCATACATGTTTTATTTGATCAGGGTGTCTAGACATCTGGAAAAACTAAGAAATTGGGGAAATTTGAAAAAAAGTTTGCCCTAAAATCAGGGAATTTTTTAGAAATCTGTCGGGGAAACCAGGGAATTATCAGGGAACTTTTTTTCCTGAATTTTGTGGTCACCCTGAAGAAGGACATTATCAGGGACATTTTTGAGTAGATATTTGAAAAACTCTTAAAATTTTTTAAACGAGTATATAAATATCAATCAACTGTCCGAACATTTTTAAATTGTTATCAGAATTAATGTAGAAATTCAAAGATATGAAGGGGGTTACCTTGACTTTTTTTGTTTTATCAGTTCAATCAGGCATTAGATGTAAAGCAAGGTTTGACAAAAAAAAAATCATCATTAGTTCTAGCAGTTTCCTCGATTCCGTAATTAACAATTCTAAATTTTAGGTCAAGACTTGTGCAATTCTTAAATGTCCACGAGAACTATTTTTTTTTGGTAGCTCCTTATACAAGGGCTCTTAAAGTTCTTATTTTTCACCTTGGATCCTTAATTTTCGATTGTAAATTTTTTTTCTTTCAAAATTTTTTCAGCTATCCCAAATATGATTTTCCTATTCTTCTCTTCTTGCTCAAACAGTTTTTATTGATTGAACAGTTTTATCTTCCAAGTTGTCTGGATTGCTGATTTCCAGGAAACTTTTCAATTCAAGTGCAAATAGAGTTCTCTTCACCATAAAAACAAAAGTTGCCCAAGTCATAAAAAAATGTATTTTAATTATTTATCATTTTGATTCTTATAATGTAATGTTTTAAATTTATGTGTAAGAAAACTATGAGTTTTTGTCGCTGCACATTTTTTTTATCCCTAAAAAAATTAAGTCATTAAAAAGTTCTTAAAAATTACTTATTTTTTACTTTTAGAAAGCTGTATGAACCCTGCATGTGGATTTATGATTTTTTCTAAATGTTCCTAATGTAATGACTCCCCTTAGAATGAAAAGATTTTTTTTTAGTTACAAAATTAATTATTAAAATATCATTATAAGGTTTTAGTCAAGACTAAAATCTTTTGAAGTGATATTTTAATTTAATTAAAAAAGTTTAGTATTTATATATTTAGCTTTTTAATATATTTTCATTGTGTATTTTTCTTTTCTTGCTTAGGTAAACAGGGTTCCTACGGTCATTGAAAGTGCTTAATATTTTTGAACTTGTTTTTAAGGCCTTGAAAGTGCTTGAATATGCTTAGAGGTGCTTAAAAGTCCTTAATTTTTACGGATGTTGTGTGCCCAATTGCAAACTTTATAAAATACATCTTGGACTTGTTATCCCCGCGTGACCGCTACTTATCTGCACCGTATGGAAATTATCTGACATTTGTATTATGCATCCACTAACTTGTAACTTTTTCGGTAGACTATATTTTATTAAAAATTTATTTATAGACGATGCCTAAAAACAAATTTTCAAAGGTCCTTAAAAGTCATTGATTTTCATTCTGTGATTTGAGTGGGAACCGTGGGTAAAGTATTAAATGTTGTTAATAATTTAAATCGTTTTACTTTTAGGTTGGAAAAGGTAATGCAGCTTTAGCCCTTGATCGTGTTGTTTTCGACAAAAAGGTTACTTCGGCCATGGAATTTGCATTCGGAAATGCTTTTATCTGTCCTACAATGGACCATGCTAAAGCAGTGACCACGGCCAAACATATAAAGAAAAAAGCTGTTACTTTAGAAGGAGAGGTTTTTGATCCAGCTGGAACATTGTCTGGAGGTAAGTAAAACCTTTCCCCCAGAAAAAATTTCCAATTTAAACATTTTCTACTTTCATAGTTACCATACATCTGCAAAAAAAAAAAAAAAAAAAAAAAAAAACACCTGAAATTGTCTTAAAAAAAAAAGGTAAAACAGTCTAAATTTTTAAATATTTAGGGATATTGTTCATCTAATTATTTTATGTATTGTATTTGTCCTGCAGTGAGGGACAGCATGTATTCCTCTCCAAACAACATAAAGTATAAAATTACTTGGATGTTTTTCATACTTTAAATGGTTAATATGTATATATGCACACCATTTTATTGATTGTTTCCTTGATTTAAAAAAATAATGGTACTTTTGTATAGTTCTTATCTGAAATATTTCAAAGAACAACTTGGAAACATAATTTTGTTTGAGCTTTTAAAGATCAAGGGCTTATTCCTCTGTTGTAAATGTTTGCACGGTGTATCATAAAATGATTCTACCTTTGTGTTTTTAAAAACAAACTTTACTGTTAGTTTGTTTATTAGTTAATGCTAGGGGTGAAAATCTTCTACCTTTATACAGATTTCTACTTTTTTTTCTTTCAGAGAACTTCTGTTGCAATTTTATTTTTGCAGTTAACTTTATCAAACTTAACTTGCCTAAAACCCTCCTCAGAAAAAAATTTCTGGCTGCAACACTGTTCTGGACAAACATTACTGCATAAATTTATTCTTATCTAGCTATATTTCTAGTTGAAATAACTCTGCATATATTTCCCTTTTTTTATCACGTTTTGACTGTTTTCACCCCTGTAATGTGCACAGTTTTCTAACCTATTGAGTCTTCTCGATTTCGTATCGTTTGATTTGCTCTTGCATTGGAACAAAATTTTTGTAAGGAATACTATTATCACTTCAAATCTTTCCTCTTTGGTCTCCTTGTGCTGTATGTATTCATATGCGATCTTCTGATCTACCATGTCCTTTTATAATTCTAGAAAACATGTTGCAAAACTTCATTGTTTCAATGATAAATATTTAGATTGTTTTGTATTTTTAGAACATTTTCCTCTAACTCAGCTAAATTTGAAGCATCTCGATCTTGCAAGTGGACTGTAGTTCCAGAACTTGTATTTTACTTGATCTTTTCACACTGAATCAAGGCTTGAAAATGCATATCTACAATGTTCGTACTACCCGTTAAATAGGAACTAATTTAAATTCCATTAAAAAATTCTTTGGTGGTAAGCAAATAATACTTTTAGGAGTATTTGCATACAATATCGTCTGAAATAGTAGCGATGTCAAATTTTCTTATCTTCATAACTCCTTCATGCAAATCATATTAGGACAATTTTAAGTATTTGCATGGTTGTTACTTTTCTTCCTCTTATGAGGAATCTCTGCCTTCTTTTCATGAGAGTCTCTCGAATTCCAAATCGCTACTCATTTCCCTGCTCTACAAAATAAGTACACAATTTTCTAACATAGATGCGCTTTAGCTCCGTTAGCAACCCTCAATGTTTTATCACAAAAAGCCTGTAACTCGGGGATCCAGGGATATTATTCTTTCTGCCGATCAACAAAATTCTGATTTTTTTTTTTTTAATTTCTCATATTTTTCCGTTGTTTTTTTCTTTCTCTTTTGCGATTTTGTTTGCAAATTTCAAAGAAAATCTGTGTTTTTCTCTAATTTTCCCATCAAACTCGTAGAAATTAAAATTTCCTGACAACCATAGAACCTGGATACGTTCAGGCTTCCCCAAACTACCGATGGAATCACTGCCTTTTCCTTGTTTTTTTTCTGTAATCTGTCAGCATTATTTACATTTGTATCTGTCAGCCATTTTGCTGAGCATTATGCTGATGAAATGCGTGCTATTCCCGTGATTATAACAAGTGCTATCGCCTAGAATTGCGTTGCTGCATGATGTTCATTTACGTTGGACGATATTGCTGATCAGGTCCTGCAGATATAATAGATTGAAAATTTATAAATATCCTAATGACAATTTGTAAAAAAAATTCTAGAACAAACACATAATATGATCATAAACACAACCATTTTAAAATGACTTAAATATTTGAAAAATCTACATCTTTAAATCTGGAAATTACAATTTTTAATATTCATAGTAGAATGGGTCAAAATAATTTATGCAAATACATACCAGGCATACTTCACAACTCCATGAACTCATTTGAGTAAGTTTTTTACTTAAAAAAACTGCACTGTGTGGATTTTTTTTCTTATAATTTTTAATTTTCTTGTATTGTTGATTAGATAGGATATTTTGAGATGCAAACGGGAGATTTTTCTGCTTTCTATGCTCAATGCATCAAGTAAGTGTAAAGAGAATTTTCAGTAAGGAAAGATTCGTGGTTATGCAAGTAATCAATATATTAACTGCAGTATATACTAAAACCCAAAGCATATAAATTCAAAATTTACGAAATTTTCTTACTATGCTATATCATAGCAATTTCAATTTTATTCTGCTAGATCTACTCCTTCCATATTCTTATTATTTTTAGCATATTTCAATATTTTTACTTTTACTAATACTTCACATACATATTATTGAAAATCCCTGTACCTTTTTGGGTTGAATATCCTTTATCAAGGTTCTCACGGTCATTAAAAGTGCTTAATATTTTTTAACTTGTTTTCAAGGCCTTAAAAGTGTTTAAAAATGCTTAGGGGTGCTTATAAGTCCTTAAAAATGCTTAGGGGTGCTTATAAGTCCTTAAAAATGCTTAGAAGTCCTTAAAAGTCCTTAATTTTGGCAGATGTTGAGTGCCCAACTCCAAAAGTTATAAAAATACAACTCAAACTTGTTTCCACGCGTGACCGCCACTTATCTGCACCGTATCGGAATTCTTTGAGATATTTGTATTATGCATCCACCAACTTGTTACTTTTTTAATCGAATTTACTTTATTAAAAATTTATTTATAGACATGATGCCTGAAAACAAATTTTCAAAGGTCCTTAAAAACATTATTTAGATCCTTAAAAGTCATTGAAAATTCATTGATTTTCATTCTGTGATTTGAGTGTGAACCCTGTTTCTTAAAAATTTATATAAAGATGTATTGCCCCGAAAAAATTTCAAAAGTCCTTAAAAATATTATTTAGATTCTTGAAAAGTCATTGATTTTCATTCTGTAATTTCAGTGTACCCTGTTATAAATAGTTTCAAGGATAGTTGTTTATTAAAGTGTTTATTTAATTATTTCATGATAAAATCATCACTGAAAATAGCTTCAGGGCTAAAAGCTTTTTTCTCTGGAACTAACTTGTTCTTGTTCCAGGGTTCCCACGGTCGTTAAAAGTACTTAATATTTTTTAACTTGTTTTCAAGTACTTGAAAATGCTTAGAGGTCCTTAAAAGTCCTTAATTTTTGTGGATGTTGCATGCCCAACTTCAAAATTTATAAAAATACAACTCGGACTTGCTCTCCCCGTGTGACCGCCATTTATCCGCACCGTATTAGAATTTTCCGACATATTTGTATTACGCATCCACCAACTTGTAACTTTTTTTTGTAGAATATACTTTATTAAAAATTTTTATACAGACATGATGCTTGAAAATAAATTTTTAATGTTCCTTACAAACATTAATTAGGTCCTTAAAAGTCATTGAAAAGTCATTCTGTGATTTTAGTGGGAACTCTGTGTTCAAACCTTGTTGACGTTGCATAGAAAAAAAGGTCAATGCTTAAATGTTTGGGTATGCAACAGGTGATGTACGAATTATTCACACTTAGCCATGTTTTCATATTTATTACAACTTATTTAAAAACTTAAATAGAAAATAACTATGTGGAGTTTCCTTTTTGTTTCCTTTCATATGTATTAACTGTACTTGCATCTAAACTAAAAAATTGTTGAAATAAAAAGGTTTCTGAATATATTTATAATGTCTTTGTAGGGTCTATGCAAAACAGGAATAAGATTCTGGAAGACTTGGCTCCTGTGCCAAAGTTAAAAAAAGAAATGCAAGAAAAACAAAACCAATTGGGTATATTGCAGAATAAGATACAAAATATAAGAAAAATAAAACAAAGGTAATGAGATTTGAGGTTTATTATGATGTTATGTTATGTTTTATTTCATCTGCCTTATGGGTATGAAAATTGTATAATAATCTGCACTTGTTACATATGCTGGAATTGTAGAACATGTTGTGTAAAACTTGTAGTAGGGACATATTCTACAGTGTGTTAAATCGATTTATCACTAAATCGCGATGTTAAACTGATGATAAATTGATTTAAGAAATCTCTAAATCGCCCAGCCCTAATATCAATTACCTTATAAGTGTAATAACCCTTCAGAGTGGCCAACTTTTCACAAAACGGAGTTTTAGTGATCTTTACTTTTTGGAAGATCCTCATAAAGTAAAAAAAAATTATAAATGTAACAACCTTTCAAAGTAACCAACTTTTCACAGAACAGAGGGGTGGCCACTCAAAGAGGTTTCACTGTATTTTAATGTATTCACTGTATAATAATCCAACTATTGCATCATGGCAAAAAAAAAAAAAATAAAAAAAAAATGGAATCAATATTTTTTGTGATCTTTACTTTTTGGAAGATCCACCACAGCACAAAATGTTTTCTGGAAAATGGTTTGGCTCTTTATCTGTATTTATCTTTTACTGTGACAGTGTCTTTAACTGTGTTTATAATAATCCAACTATTGCATCATGGTAAAAAAAAAAAACGGAATCAATATTTTTAGTGATCTTTACTTTTTGGAAGATCCACAGCACAAAATGTTTTCTGGAAAATGGTTTGGCTGTTTAACTGTGTTTACTTTTGAATGAAACTTGTTAGAATGTTCAAATTTTATATACATATATTAGTGGTCATGGGATATGCCAACAATGCTTTCGTTAAAATTGTGCATTCACAGGTACATGACATTGAAATATGTTATAAAAATAATTTTAGTTTAGTTGATTTTTTTAAATTTATTTTTATTTGAACTGATTTTGTTAAGTTGTGAAATAGGCAAATAAAAAAAATTAATCTCCTTCTATCATTAAATTAGGGTTTTTAACATTCTGCCAATCGGTGACACCGTATTGGGTGTCTTCAAGTGGTTGGTGTCAAGTTGGATAACTATCAGCAAATAGCAGCGACACCACAAAAACTGCCTGGCAAATGGCGGCAAAGTAAAAATTGGCAATTTGTGATCTCCCAAAAACCTCAAAAACTGCCAGCGTCAGACGAAATAAAAGCAGTCCTACCAGTTCCAAACAAAAGAATCCCAATTAGACATGCTGACAGCATAGTGTTAATTCATGATTTAATAGCTTTCATTTTGTACAAATTACTGATAATCAATCAAAATTTTATTTAATTAAGTTAATGTTTAGTTTATATATAACTTTTGGGTTTATAATCTTGTACAAAGATGGTTGAAATGCAATAATAATGGTGAGCTGTCTCATTCACCAAATGTTCTGTACACAAACACTAGTAATTTCAGTTGTCACATTTGACAGATTTTCTTATTAAATATAAGATTCCAGAGACAAATGCACATTTTAAAGTCAAGGATTAGCCATAAATTGAAACTAGCTGTCTTCATGAGAAAATCAGTACTCTTACAGTTGAGCGAATGAGCCAAATATTTTGACTTTATTTTTTAATTCAATGGACTTCGCTTGGTCCTTAAAAGTCTTAAAGAAGTACTTAGTATTTGTAGGTTCTTATAAAAAGGACTTTATAGTCCTTATTTTTCTTGTTAGATCCTTAATTTTTGTTTTCAAAGAACTTTTTTTAGTTATCCCAAATTTGTTTTGCATTCACCCCTTCTACAAGTTAGGACACCTCTTTTATTGGTGGAGCAGTTTTATCTTTCAAGTTGCTTGGAGTAGCCATATTTCCTGGAAGACTTTAGTCTTTTTACTTCAATTGTAGATGTATTTTTGTTATGCTTAAAAAAAGTTGTTGAAGTTATAAACAAAATTCTATTTAAATATTTTATTCTTAGAATGTAATATTTTGAATTTGTAATAAAAAACAATGAATTTTTGTTGCTACAAATTTATAAGAGGCCCTCAAAAAACTTCAAAAGGTCATTAAAAAGTTCTAAAAAACTACTTATTTTTTACTTATTGAAAGCTGCATGAACCGTGTTTACTGTTTAATATTAAACATTCAAAATTGAATTTAAAAATATTTTCATGATTTACAAATAATATCACTGAAAATTATTAAAAGTCTTTAAGATTTCTGTGTCCCTATACAGAGATGTACATTGAGTTATTAGACGTAGAAGTGGTGTGTCGTTAAAAAAGTTGTATAATATTTTTTTTTTTATAGGTATGATTCTTTGTGTGAACAGTATGAACTGAAAGAAAATGAAGCTGAATTATTAAAATCAAAAATTGAACAGAGTACTTATCACAAACAGATTGAGGAATTCAAAAAACTGCAACAGTCCCTAGGTATGAGTGTAGTAATATATATATATATTGTTAGATATAAAACACATGAATTATTTTTTTGCAAGATTGCATACTAAGTAGGCAATGTCTTAAGTTTAAAAAGAGTTACTGTGTCAATATAAATAAGAATTGGGAATATGTGGTAAATAGCATAATATCTATTAGATCAGATTAATTATCAAAACTGTTAAAAGAATAGTTAACCATAATTTTTATTTTGTTGTTCATTTGTAAGTTAAACTAGGGCTGTGGAACATCGCACAACTTTCAATTACACTGTATAATATTGGTCATTGCAGGACAATTTGACATGGCATTACCATTTTTTTTTTTTTTTTTTTTGTTTCCCCTTATTTCTATAAAAATGGCCAGTTTGATAATATTTTTGTAAATAATTTTTACATGAGCAAAAAAGACCCGCTAAAATGACAAAATTGGTGAATTTATTTGATAGACATTACATTGCCCTTGCTTGTACGTGAAACACAAAAAAAAATCATTGATGTACGATGCCAGAGAGCTCTGTGTTAAAGGCACTTGTTTTTCAACTTTTTATGCTTTTATGGCATTTTCATGGGAATTTCATAGGTGTAAATGTTTAGAACACCTTCAGAGGCCTTACTACAGCGATTTTGATCAAGATCGTTAGAACCGTTTTTTGGCAATTACTAAAAAATGATTATTTCAATGGCAACTATCTTATGTGCATGCATGATTTTGACAAAAATTTAATGGTAGGTCCTTGTGCCACCGCCCACCAGCACATCAAATTTGAACATCGTAGGTCAATTTGTTCGGGAGTTATGCTGACCACGTACACACAGACATTTTTTCTAGATCACCTTTTTGAAATTGGGATGTTCCAAAACGTGTAGAAATGAAAAAAAAAAAAATCAATTTTTTTGTTACCGAATACTATACTTTCGTTGCCCTATGTACACTAATGGGTAATCGAAAGTAAAAACATTGGAAAGAAATTTTGCTAGAGATCTGAACATGCTCAGGGTTCCCATGGTCATTGAAAGTCATTAAAAGTGCTTAATATTTTTGAACTTGTTTTCAAGGCCTTGAAAATGCTTAGAGGTGCTTAAAAGTTTTTTAAAATGCTTAGAGGTCCTTTAAAATCCTTAATTTTTGCAGATGTTGTCCAAATGCAAAATTTATAAAAATTTAACTCGGACTTGCTATCCCAGCGTGACCGCCACTTATCTACACTGTATCGGAATTTTCCGAAATATTTGTATTACTCATCCACCAACTTGTAACTCTTTTGGTAGAATATACTTTTTTAAAATTTTATATATAGACATGATGACTGAAAACAAATTTTCAAAGGTCCTTAAAAACATTAATTAGGTCCTTAAAAGTCATTGAAAAGTCATTAATTTTCATTCTGTGGTTTGAGTGGGAACCCTGATGCTGATCTAAACATCAACTTCTCAAAATTAGAAACATAATCGGGTGTTATATTGGCAGGATTAATATATCTGCATAAATATTCGGTTTTTATAATTAAAATCTGTTTGTCTTCCTTGTAGTTAATTGGATTTTGATTATAGTTTGATTGAACTATTTTCTCTATGATGATATTGTGGTTTATACGCATGCTACTCAATTTTGATAAAATTGTACTTTTTCAGAGGACCAAAAAGCTCTCTTGACTGCTTGTAAGGAGAAGCAGAAGAATGCAGAAAAGCTCATCAAGGAGTTGGAAATGAAAACTTCTAAATCCACGCGTGAAAATAAAGTGAAAGAAGCTGAAAAGACTGTTGCTGACTGCAAGAAGAAAGCTGCTGTCTCTTTAGAAAAATACAACAACTTTCAAGCGGTATATGAAATTTTGAATTCAGTATTTTCATAAACTTGACTTTAACTTATTCGTTTAACATGAAAACCCACTTCAGACGTAACAAAAATTGACCTTCATTCAGACTGACTGACTGATATAAAGTAATTTTGCAAAGCACTTGTGCTCGCAGGACACTAGCCCCAGGAGAACTAAAAGTGGGAGCGACATAACATTCCTTATTTAATTCCTTATTTAACCCTTTGCACTCCAGCGGCGCCTCTCAGGCGCCACACGATTGGATGCCGAAACACGAGAGGACCTCTAGTTTCGATGCGGAAATTTGATGCAAGGCCAATGACTGTGTTTAGTTTCCATGAAGAAAATCCGTAAACGCCAACCGAACCTAAAAGGATTCGAGTTGCTGGTCCCTCCGCGCGAAAAAGGCCTGGAGTGCAAAGGGTTAACATAGGTTCAGTAAATTCATAACAGTAGCTGTGAAAAGAAAAGGGGGGAAATTAAACCAGAAAGTCAGTAAATTCAGGATAAACTGTTAAAAACAGTGAATTGGATGGAGGAGGCGTGGCAATGAACCCCAATGGGAGAAAGGCAGCACAGGGTTCAGAAGAGAAGCTCTCTAGGAAGTTGGCTAAAATAGGGAGTGGGGTTTACAACGTGATTGGCTAGTAGAAGAGGAAAGTTCGTCGGTGGAAAATTTTTTCAATCGTAAAATGCAAACAAACGTTTCAAAAGTGAATAAAAGATAAAATAAATTGGGGAGGGAGGGGGGGGGGGGGAGAAATGGAATTAATCGAGGATAGAAAGGGTGGGTTTTCATTCATGCATTTTTTGTGTAAATATATTTTGTGAAGCTCCATGAAACAGGAAAATTGAGCTTCAAATCACTATTTTTAGATGATCTTCATTATTTGAGACCAATTTTAAAGGTGTTATGAAAACATTCCTCAATTTGAAGCCCTATGAAACGGGAAAAATGTCCTAGTGATAAAATTTCAAGAAAATCGCTAGGAATTAAACTGAGTCGCTTTTGCATATTGAATCTTGTCTATATGAGTCAGAAGTAGCAATCCGAGGTTGCGGGTTCGAGTCCCCTATTAGGCATGGGTGTTTGTAAATGTATGTTGGCTTGTCTAATGACAAATGTTTCGGCGTATTATAGCCCTCGTGTTGCTGACGGCGCCAGATAATCTGAAAACAACCAACCAGAAGTAGCAATCGTTATTAGTAGAAATGAAGCAAAAAATTTAAAAGGAAACTGATGATAAATTCTTTAAAAAAAGAAATGATATGAAATTGTCCAGGGTTCCAACGGTCATTGAAAGCCATTAAAAGTGCTTAATATTTTTGAACCTGTTTTCAAGGCCTTGAAAGTGCTTGAAAATGCTTAGAGGTGCTTGAAAGTCCTTGAAAATGCTTAGAGGTCCTTAAAAGTCCTTAATTTTTACAGATAGTGTCCAACTGCAAAATTCATAAAAATAGAATTCGGACTTGTTATTCCCTTGTGACCGCCACTTATCTGCACCTTATAAGAATTTTTCAACATATTTGTATTACGCATCCACCAACTTGTAACTTTTTTGATAGAATATACTTGATTAAAAATTTAAATACAGACATGATTCCTGAAAACAAATTTTCATAGGTCCTTAAAAACATTAATTAGGTTCTTAAAAGTCATTGATTTTCATTCTGTGATATGAGTGGGAACCCTGTTGTCAACCTTACCCTATCAACGATTTTAAAAAAATCAAGAAAAGCTTGAAGAATCTTATGCTGTAAATGAATTTGAATCTGCAAGGAAAAGAATGCGTAATGGCAAAAATGAAGACGTGAACTAAAAACAGCAATATTAGATTCACATATGGCTAGTAGTTTAAAGCTGCTAGATGAGAAAGTTTTTAGACGGTTAGCACAAAGTAGTTTGGCTGCAACTTCGTGTTAACCAGGTTTGTTATTACATTTGTATTATTAATTTGAAAATGTCCCACAGCTTAGGATTATGATATTTAACACGTTGAGTGCCAGAATTCAGTGTCAGCCATCGGTGGCTGACACTAAACTTTGCTTTTAGGCTGCATCAGTCACCGTACCCCATAGTCATCAGAAACTGGTAATGTAAAATATGATATAAAACTAAAAAATTTACCTTGTTTTGAGTTATTACTGAAATTTATTTAAAATTTACTTAATTTTTGTTTCTTACAAGATTGTACAATACGATCGCTTGTAAGCAGCGCTTGGCCTGACGGGGATTCCCTTAAAAATGCATGTGACGCTCAATGTGTTAAAGGGGTGTATATAGGACAAAAATATAGTCTTCAAATTTTAATGGATCATTCAGACATTTTTTTAGTAAATTTTAAAATCTGTAATTAAATAATTGTATAAACTATTATAAACTGTATTAAAAAAAAAATATATATATATATATATATTTAAAAAAGAATTATTTTTGTAAAATTTTGATTATTTTTAATTTAAGTATTATTAAATTGCAAAATCACAATTAAGAATTAATAAGCGTTCTTATTACTTAAATTTCATTGAGCTGATTAATCATTATTTTCAAAAAACAAGAAAACTATTTGAAGATAGTGTTGATATTGAATGTTATGAATTTCTTTTATATTATTTCAATTCAGGAAGTAGATGGCCTGAAAATGGAAATTGAAGGTATTGTTGAAGCACTTCCCGGCTGTGAAGAGCAGATTGAAGCCAGCTTAAAGCTGATCCAAGATTGTGAACTGCGTTTGAACGAAGCTGAAGATAGGAGAAAGATTATTAAGGTATGTGTTTTCCTCTTTAATTATATTTTGTATTGTATTTGGCTGTGGCATCAAGGTTCTCTGCGTGGGAAAACCTAAAATTATTAGAATCACTGATTATGGAGATGTGTAAAGAAATTAATGAGAGGAATTTAAAGACTCCATTTATCAACAATAAACCTGGTAAAAAATGCTAATATTCGTTTCTTAGGAGACGCCCAATTCTTTCGCAAAAACGAGCACAATGCAAGAGTTGCTGTTACAGAGGAAACAATTCGTAGATGGTTTGATGAACTTTTAGTTTCCTTAGGAGATAATCCTAAGATATTATATGAGCCAAAAAGAGTGTTCAACATAGAGGAAACATGTTTCTCAATAGCACCAAAGGGAAATTTTGCCCTTGGTGAACGTGGTCAGCATTTATTAAAACAATGAATTCCAACTAAGAAAAAATTACCACCCTCATTACAGTCAATCCTGTTGTTGATTTTATCCCCCCTCTAACTTTATACAAATATCAAAGAATTCCAGCAGCAGTTGCGAGAGCTGCTGCAACTAATTAGGAATATAAAAAATGGCTGGATGACAGCAGAAAGTTTTTGCAAATGCGTAGCCCATGTTTATGACCCGACCCGTTCCTTTGAAAGTTTGATGTTTCCACTCCTGTAATAGTATTCCTGGATGGACATTGCTCATGTTTTACTTTACATCTTAGTCGTTATTGCACAAAAAATCGGATAATTACAGTTGCACTCTTCCCAAATTCCACACACTTTCTGCAACTTAAGCATGTAGCGGTATTTGGAATTGTGAAACAGATGTGGAAAAAGATTGTTAGAAAGTGGCCCATTGATAACGACAGAAAAGAAGTGTCCAAATCTGATATTCCAATTGGGTTGTCAGATTCCATATGGGGACCTACAATGGTTAGTAATGTAACATCAGGATTCAAAGCGGCTGGGTTGTATCCATTTTTTATGTAAATAATGTAAATTTTACAAAAATTATTAAAAGAAGAGTCTGCGTCCCTGATCAAAGAGTGTGAAACTGCCTCACACTTGAAATATATTGAATCAAAGATACATCCAAACCTGCTCAATGAGTTTCATGAAATGAAAAAAAGAAATTGGGATTGGGAGGGAATTCCTAAAGCCATATGCTGTTTAACCTTTGGCTCGATGTGCCAAATTGAAATATAATCACCACAGCAGATGATGAACAAGCAGAGTGAGGAACATTGGATCAGTTCTCTGTAGATGATTTGCTTCAATAGAGGTTGCGGAAAATGATTCACAAGTAATTAAGGAATTAACTGCCATTCCTAGTAATAAATAATACCGAAACACCAATTGAGAATTTAAATACACCAAGCTCATCAAACAGCTGTAGACCTATAACTAATACTGCACTTAAACTTTGCAGTGAAACAATTTTTTTATTCTTTTGCATTCTTTGGCCAGAAACATAGATAAGAAAAACAAAGAGGAAAAGGGACCACATTACAAGTGTAATTACTTCAAACAGGTGGATTGCGTACCATGAAGTTAAAGATGCATTTTCTGAAGCATTTTTGCAATATTTTCATTAAAGGGTTTTTCAGTTTTGTAAATCATGCAAATCCCCCTTCAAAGCAAGTCAAACTGATTTTGTCAGAATAACTAAGTGTATGGGTGTGCTTCTCCCTTGGGTGTTTGACCATTCAATAACAATCTTGTTACGTCATGTAACCCGACTTAACGAATGGGGACATATCTCTTTAAAAGTGCAATCTGAAGGTGTCATATTGGGGACTTTAAAAAATGCGAGCTCTTGGGGACAGGAACATCGTTTAATTTTTATAGCATCTTTCTACTTCATGTAGTTTTAGTCAATTACAGTTCAGTGATGTTTCTATCTAAAATTCTTGAGATATCCTTCACCTTGGCTTCCAAAACAATTGAAGTCCCAGACGTATGAGAATGCCTGTTACTGGACACTTGGAATGCCCTATAATGAACCCTGAGCCACATTTATCATGTTATGCATACTTATCCGATAAGTGATATTGTAACTGTTAATTGCTACTTTAAAATATAGAGGGCGCCACGAAACAGTTATTATTGAAGCTTGTATTTTTTTTGTTGCTTTTTGTCGGTCTCCTGCGAGAGACGATTCAGAAATGTAACGAACACCTACACCACTATGAAGTTCTTAAAATGAATGTGCTTTGTTTTTGTTCAAAATGAAATTTTTATTCGACTACGTTACAATATTTTTATTACACACACTGCTCAGACAGTACAACTTTACTAAATGTTTGTCAGATATTATTTAATTCGGATTTCAATGGTGTGACGTTTGTCCGTGTCTAGAAGATTCAGAGTGTTCAATAATGCTACCTGAATAAATGTACTGTCTGAGAAATGGATATTTGATTTTTTTAATTAATGAACTATTTTTCACAAGGCAAGTTATTACTTGTTACGTCAAGTAAGGCTAGTATTAACCGCTTCAGGAACCCTCACAGCAAAAGAAATGAAAAACAACAGAAAAATAGAATGAAGACAGAGAAGAAACTCTAAGAATAAAGAATCAACAAATGATACTAAATAAAAAATTAAAGTGAAATATTCCCGATCAAAGTTTCTTGTCAGAAGACGAAGAGTGAATGCCAAGCCAGAGTAGTAAAGATGAGATTGAAGGAGAAAGAAGAAAGGCAGTGGAACTGTCCCCAACACATAATCTATTATTACCTGGAGACTTTGTTATTGTAAAATTTGCAAGCAGTGGGAAAAGGAAATGTACTACTATATACTATCATTATGTTGCAACAATGTTAACGGTTCTTTCTACAAAAAAATTCGAGATTTGCCATTTGAAGAGCGAAAATTTAGAAAAAACATATTTTACTTGTATTGAAAATGACGTTTCAACCATAAACATTAATGGTAAATTATTTGAACCCATGTTCTGCCTAACAAGTTTTCTGCAACTGTAGATTTTTTTGAAAAAAAGAAAGAAAAGAAAATAGCCAGCTGTTAATATTGTTTGATTTAAGAAAAATGTTGATAAATAAGACATAATAATATAATACTACTAACAAAAGAAGTTTTTAATTAAGAAATATCGGACCCTAACTATCGGAAGTAAGTTAAGAAAATATCAACAATGATATGATGATAATATAATAATATGATAACAAAGTCTAAATTTGTATTTAATGAAATATTCTTCTTGTGCTTTTTATAAGTATTACTTTTTATAAATTATTTGAAGTGGCCATAACTGAGGACATAGGTGGCCATGAGAACAAGTGGCCATAAGTGGGGAAAGTGTCGGAAAAGTATTAAATAAATTATATAAAATTAAGTATGATTTTGAAAATAATTTTGTCTGTACAGGATTATTCTGCACACTTTGAAATATATTGCATATTATTTTCAAAATATCGTGACATTTTTAGTATTGAAAAGTATGTGCTAATCTTTAAAAATGCTTAAAGTGGCCATAACTGGGGTCATGTTCCTACAGGGTGGCTACAGAACCTGGAAATGTCAGGGAATTTCAATCTTCTGGAAATGTCAGGGAATTTCGTAAAATTATCCTTTAATAAGGGAAATTTGAAATTTCCCTTGCATGCCCCATGCGGATATCTATCTCGGTTTGCATCACGTTAAGTGGATACTGTGATGTCATTACGCTAAATGCAGTTTTTTAGCATGTACTTTTACCAGTGTGTCTAAAAAGTCTGTCTTTTTTAAAAGTCATTGCATTTTTTTTTCTGCCAAAAAATTATGAACTTTGTACTAGTCTTGTTTAAAAAAAACAAAAAAAAAAAAACGATCTTTTGCCTCATTTAATCTGTACTTTTGCGGTTTGAGATAATATTTTTATTGTACAAAATTTTATTTTTATACATCTATGAATAATGAATTTTTATAAGAAGCTGTTAGTTTCAGGCCTTTCCTTTCATACATTGAATGTTGTTTATCTTTAGTCGACTTCAAAAGACATTATTTTTCAAAAAAGATATGTATACCTAGTGAAATTTGTGACAGAATAATAAAACGCTGATTATATAAGTTTTATGCACATGCATGCCCAAGTTCAGTAAATATTTGGAACCGGAATTTAAGTTTATGCTATGAACAGGAGCAAATGACATATATTAAAGAAAATAACATGTTTTATTTTTTAAATTAAAAAGAAAAATATTGTACTGGTTTTGCTTTACCTTGAAGCTAGCAAGTATGGCTTTAGTTGGTGAATTTTGTATTTTTTAATTAATGTTTTCCATTCTTTTTTATACTCTAGCTCTAAAGATGCTTGTTTTGATTTTTACCGTAAATTTATTATGGTGCAATTATACTTTGACTAATTAGAATTAAATTTTGGTATTTTTAAATTGGTCATTATTTTGTTTTTTGAATTATAGCGCACATCCGGGAATTTTTAAGGAAATCTTCTGGAAATTGGGGATATGTCATGGAATTTTGTTTCTCAAATTCTGTAGCCACTCTGTCCTAGTTCCAGGTATTGAAAATAATCATTTAACATTGAAACTATTTTACTTTCAATAGGAAGAAGTTGCAAAACTCTCAGAGGAACTGAAAAAACAGAAAGCAGTTTTGAAGTTGCACAGCAGTGACATTAATAAAATTGGCAAAGAAAAAGATGCTATGTCAAAAAAGGTTGCAAGCGCAGAGTTGCAAATGCAACAGTTGGAACATGACATTAAAAACTGTGGGGACAATACATCAGAAGCTAGTAAGAAGGTAAATGTCTTTCTAGACCATTTATATTTTATGATTTTTAGCATTTTCTGAATAAATGGATACAGTTGTTTTTCTGCTTATTAATTTAATTTTCAAAATTTATTTTTACTAAAAATTATTTTGAGAAAAAAAATATATTGTTTTATTACCAATGAATGTACAGCTTTCTCGTTTTTGTCAAAGTTTGGAATTCTTTTGATTTTTTAATATTTTACTTATTTTAATATTTTCTGACTTATTATAGGTACATTTCATTTTATATGATGTATCAGCTTGCTTAGATTAAATGTTAAAGATAGGTTTATGCTGGTCTTTTTTTAAAAATGAAAATTTATAAAAGTTATGACTGCTTCTCTAGCTTCTAATCCAACAACTTATACTTCAAATTAAAAGCAAGTCAATGTTGAGTAACAAAACCATTTTACAAAATGACTGATGTAAAAAAAATATACATATAGTATATAAAAACTGTACAAACTAACTCTAGTATACAGTTACTTTTTTGCATTGGTATTAACTTAAGACATTTTTTGTAAAAAGAAGTAAAATTCTGCACTTAATAGAATTTTTATTCTTGATGAATTACCATAAAATGTTATGGAGTTGTGAAGATTAATATACTTACTTTTTTGCATACAATGTACTCAACTCGTACATTTTTTAAATCTGCTACTTCATATTTAGCCTTTTCACATTTATGTTTAAAGTTGTTCCATATTTTTTTCAGAAAGATAGATCGTAGATAGTTTTTGTACCTTTCTTATGATTTGTTGTAAACTGGGGTTGAATGGAAGATTTTCACTGCAAATTGTCTCACTAGATGTGGTTAATTGTTTTATTACAAAAAAATGTGTTGAAGCATGGAAAGTTATTATGGCATAAGATGTTCTGGATAAAATTAGTTGAAAACTGATATTTAAAAAATATTTTTCTTCTTGAAATAAGATTTTTTATTAATCCTTGTTTTGCTCTTCCACAATGAAAAACCCTGTATAACTCCATTCTTATTTGGACAAGTTTAGAGTTTTTATTCTTGTTTTAAATCAAGATAAATGTTTTGAAATGTTATTTATCTTTTAGCTTAAACACCTTTTGGAAAATAATAAGTGGATAGAAGGACAGAAAAAATATTTTGGAGTTAAAAATTCAGAGTTTGATTTTTCGAAATTGAAACCAAAGGAAGCGGTTTCACTTTTAAGAACCCTAAGAGAAAACATTGAGAAATTGGAGAAAAATGTAAACACCAGGGCACAGAATATGTTATCTACTGTGGAGGAACAGGTATCCATTTTATCTTTCAATCATAAACAAATTGTATAGTTTTCCTCTTAGTATTAAAAAATGTTGGGAATCTGCATAACTTTTATTTGTCATAGCAAGTTCTTTTTACTTTTAAAAATGATGGAAAATTGAACACTGAAAATAAAGTTTTGTCATTAGAAAACTGGCATAAAATTTTTTAATCTTGGACAGGGTTCCCACGGTCATTGAAAGTCATTAAAAGTGCTTAATATTTTTGAACTAGTTTTCAAGGCCTTGAAAGTGCTTGAAAATGCTTAGAGGTGCTTAAAAGTCATTGAAAATGCTTAGAGGCCCTTAAAAGTCCTTAATTTTTGCAAATGTTGTGTGCCCAACTGCAAAAGTTACAAAAATACAACTTGGACTTGCTATCCCCGTGTGACCATCACTTATCTGCATCGTATCAGAGTTCTCTGACATATTTGTATTACGCATCCACCACCTAGTAACTTTTTTGGTAGAATGTACCAATTTATGTATAGTCATGATGCCTTAAAACAAATTTTCAAAGGTCCTTAAAAACAGTATTTAGGTCCTTAAAAGTCATTGATTTTCATTCTTTGATTTGAGTGGGAACCCTGTTGGAGTAAGACATTGAAACAGACTTTTTGTATATTTTATAGTATATTTTTTTAATAACTTGTTTCATATTCAATGACAGGGTGTCCACAGATCGGGAAAAGTCAGGGAATTCAGCATTTCGGGAAATATCAGGGATTTTGCCAAAAAGTTATAAAATGTTAGGGAATTTTCCGAAATTAATCTGAAACTTTTAATTTGGGCAATTGAAGAGAGACTGCAAACAAAAATACCAAAAACAACTTGTAAAGTTTTTTTTTTTAAAAAATCGATCCGCAAGACTGACCATGTAACTTCTCTCATTAAAATTTCCTGACAAATACTGAACCTGCATACGTTCAGACCTCCCGAAATCACTGATGGAATGACCAATGACTACCTTTCTTCTTCATTTTTTTCTGTTATAGCCTCTATCAGTATTATTTACGTTGGAATGTGATGGCTATTTTTCTGAGCGTTACAGCAATGAAACGGCCGTTATTTTCGTGATTATGGCTGGTGCTATAGCCGTGAATTATGTTCTTCTGCTTTGCTCATTTCATTGGGGGTGTTACGATGATATTGTTACTGACGCTATTTCAAGAATTGCACCCGACATGGTACAGTTTTGATGAAACACAGATTTCTTGTAAAGATACACTTGTAAAGATTTTTTAAAAAAAAAACTTTACAAGTTGTTTTTGGTATTTTTGTTTGCAGTCTCTCTTCAATTGCCCAAATTAAAAGTTTCAGATTAATTTCGGAAAATTCCCTGACATTTTATAACTTTTTGGCAAAATCCCTGATATTTCCCGAAATGCTGAATTCCCTGACTATTCCCGATCTGTAGACACCCTGTCATTGAATATGAAACAAGTTATTAAAAAAATATACTATAAAATATACAAAATCTGCATTACAATATATCTGCATATATCTGCATACTATATAAATCTGCATTACAATTTTATAGGGTTTACTTGTAAGACTCGCAACCACGGAACCTGCTTACGTTCAAACTTCCGATCATAGGTAAAAGTTTTCAGCATTAGTAAGGATTTCCGTATTTTTTTTATTTTCAATTATGGACAATTACGGTAGTGTCTTAACGGATTCATATTTTTCAACAGCTAACAAAGAATTAAAAATGGAACCTGCATACGTTCAGTCTTCCCCAAAAACCACCGATGGAATGAGTATTTTTTTTTACTGTCATAGCCTCTGTCGGCATTATGTATGTTGGTATGTGATTGCCATTTTGATGAGCGTTACGGGGATGAAATGGCAGCTACTTCCACAATTACAGAGGGTGAAATCATCGAGAATCCCGTTCTTGCGTGACGACAATTTTCGTCGCATGTTACGCCGAAATAAGTCACTGACTCTATTGCAGAGATTTGCATTTGTCATAATGTTAGACATGGTTCAGTTCAGCTAAAACGTTGCCGATTTTAGCTCTTTTTTTCCCCCCTCTTTTTTACTGAAATTTCGATCTTTCCTAAAATTGATATAAATCTGCATTACAATTTTATTGGGCTTGCTTGCAAGTGTCGCCATAGCGGAACCCATGTACGTTCAGACTTCTCCAAACCTCCGTTGTGATGATCACTTTTACTGTAATCTGCCAACCCCTATCAGCATTATTTACGTTGGTGCCTGGTGATTATTTTCGCTGAGCTTTATGATGACGTAAGGACTACTAATGCGGATTTGCCCTATTGCGGCGAATGCCATCGCTGGGATTTACGTTATTGTGATGTTCATTTTCGGCGCGTATCACTCCCGCCTATATAATAGCCACTATTCCGAAGTTTTGCGCCTCTGTAATTGACGTGGTTGTGATAGTTAATTTCGTAGAGTGTTACGTCGATGTAATTACTTCTATGGCAGATATTTCCACCGATATATTGGGTGCTAATGCTGATGTTTACTTTGGTGTGATGGTCAGTTTGCCGATTGTTGCTTTAAAATAATTGCCAAAATTTGGGCCAGAATGGTGGCTGCTATCGCCGATATTTACGTTGGAGTAGTGGTAATTTTCACCTAGTTTTAAGCCGTTTTAAAGTAGCTATTGCCGAAATTTGCAACACTGTTTAGGTTGCATTCGCCTTTGCTTCCGTTGATGTGATAGGCGCTATATCTGTGATTAATGTGTATGTGATGAAAGGTTTCACCGTTTGGTTTGAATTTACAAGTATTTTTTTTTTTTACAAGTTACTTCAAACAGAGATATAGCTCCGAAATTTTCAACATAAGTAGTTTTAGCCTTCTGATTGTAGTTTTGGAAAACAGAATTTTAAAATTTTGATTAGTTTTTTTAATTAATTTTCTTAATTATAAAATAAGATAATTTTCTTATTGTATAAAATTTTATTTCTATGAGCAATTAATTTTATTAGAAGCTGTTAATTTCAGGCCTTTTCTTTCGTACAATACATGTTGTTTATCTTTTGTCAACTACAAAATCCATAAGACATCATATTTCATGAAAGATATGTACCTAGTGAAATTTATGACCGAATAGCAAAATGCTGATTATCCAAAGTAGCCATAGAACCGGGAAAACCTGGAAATCAGGGAAATGTCAGGGAACTTTTTAAAATTTCATGAAAATCAGGGACATTTTGTTTTGTTTAAAAGGCACGTTCATCCATATTTTGGCGTCATTTACATGGAGATTTGTAGTGGTAAGCCATTAGAAGTTTAATGTTACGGAATAATAAACTTTTCATTATCAGCAAAACTATTTTTTCAATAATTGCATATTATCTCTTTAGCGTACATGTTCTGTTTGATCAGGGTTTCTAGATACCTGGAAACATAAAAATATTGGGGAAATTTGGAAAAAAGTTTGCCCTAAAACCAGGGAATATTTTAGAAATCTGTTAAGGAATTGTCAGGAAACTTTTTTTCCTGAATTTTGTTGCCACCCTGTTATTTAAGTTTCATGCTCATGCATGCCCAAGTTTAGTAAATATTTAGGACAGTCTTTCAAATTTATGCTATGGTTAGGATACAACCTATGACATATATTAACAAAAATAACATGTTTTATTTGTGTCATTTTTAAAATTAAAAAGAAAAGTATTGTATTTGCGTTGTTTTGCTTTGGAGTTAGGGGTGTAGTTAGTGAATTGTTTAATGTGAATTTTGTATTTTTTAGTTAATATTTTACATTCTTTTTCCATGCTCTAAAGATGCTTGTTTTGCTTTTTAGCATAAATTTATATATTGATGCAATTATACTTTGACTATTTAGAATTTTATTTACTTAATAAATGTATATATTTTTAAATTTGCCATCATTATATTTTTCGTTTTTTTTTAACGTTAGCGTCGGCAGAAATGCACATCAGGGAATTTTCTAGAAATCAGGGAAATGTCAGGGAACTTTGTTTCTCAAATTCTGTAGCCACCCTGGGTGTCCAATTGATTTTGCATGCAAAAATTTTCTTTGGTTAAAATTTTGTATAAAGATTTAAAGTAAAATTTTTATTTTACTATTTAGCATTGTACTTCTATGAAGCTAGGACATTTTTTCATTGTTAGCATGATGGCAGTTATTAGTTAATTAAGGATGGTTTTGTTACACTTTTCTAATAAATTAATCATCCCTATGAATTTTAAAAGTTGTTAGCATACATTAAGTAAGTAATTGTTAACAATATTTTGTTTTGTATGATATTTCTGTCAAAAATGTATATTTAATTTGAAATATTTTTAGTATGAAAATCTACTCAGCAAAAAGAAAGTTGTTCTTCATGATAAAGAAGTGATAGAAAATGTCATTAAAGAACTTGATGAACAGAAAAAACACGCCTTGACTAGAGCCTGTGAAAAAGTTAATGTGGTGCGTATATATTGTTATACATCTTTATATATACAATTCATGGTGACCACGGAAGTAGTTTATTATTTTTTTTTTTAACTTTTTATTACCCATATGTTTTTATGTTAAACGAATTAATAACCATTAAGTGCAAGCGTCATTCCACAGAAAACTGCTATATTTTGCGTTAAACAGGATTTCGTGTTAACTGGGTTTGACTGTGTCTGCCACACAGAATTTAAATGGTAAAATTCTGCTATGATTTAGTATTCTTATTTACAGGGCTGCCACAGGCGACTAAAAAGGCTACTAAAGTGACTATTTTAGTAACCAGGCGACTATGGCAACTATTTCAATGAAAAAAGGGCCCAAAACGACTATTTTGAACAAAACCTTCAATTATTTTTGAGCTTAGGCGACTATTTTTTTAAAAATTGGATACTGTCCGATAGTAGGACGAAAAAAATTGGCACTAAGTACTAACAATTTTGTCAAAATGGGGAATTTTTTTTAAGGCGGCGGGATAGCAAACACTACCGAAGTAGTTGTTCATATTCGCGGTTAAATAGGTCACTTTGCTAGTCTGACGATAGTAACCTCACTCAAGATTGTAGTTTTTGACAGCAACCGCTGTCATTTTCGCCTACCTGTTAGGCTCCAATGTTTTATCTTTCGCCGTGCCAGGCAACAGCATACACAATTATATTCTCAAATATCAAATTATTTCGCTTTATTTACTCTAAACAAAAATGAATTTGTGGAATTTGCCCTGAACGCTGGAAGAAAGTGCCATCAGTATGGACTGGACAGTATTAAGACTATTAGACGTTATGTACGAGATTTGTGCCGGTGTGATGAACGATTTCGCCTATGTAGGTCAATCGATG
Organism: Linyphia triangularis; assembly: GCA_963978545.1. NCBI lineage: Eukaryota > Metazoa > Arthropoda > Arachnida > Araneae > Linyphiidae > Linyphia > Linyphia triangularis. Next base: position 18,977,824 of record OZ021725.1, read on the forward strand.
CAGAATGGTTAGAATTTCAATGTTGTAGCTAAATTTATGAATGATAAAATAATTTAAATTTTTAAGTAATTTATTTAATTACTTTTAATGTAGCTTAAACAGGGTGGTGACAGAATCGGGAATTCAGGGAAATGTCAAGGAATTTCGTAAAATTACTCTTTAATCAGGGAATTTTGAAATTTTCGAGTTTCCCTTCTCGCGTACCCCATGTTGGTGCAAACATCTATCCCGAATTGCATCCTACGATATATATAGATACAGTTTTTGTCGTTGGCCGATTTGGGTGTATGAAGTTTCCGAACTTTTTCTACTCTCAGCAGCTAAGCCAAACTGGCCAATCCCCCTCCTCGGCCTACAACTACATGTTCATGTTCCTTTTTTTTTCCTTTTCTGAAATCATTGTTATGCTTGGAACCATTATTTACACATTATTTCTGTTAGATTTTTGGTTACCTATAACTTCGTTTCCGCCGGCGTCTTATTGTTAAAAAAAATCTTAAAACTTCAATCTGTCTACATCCTTTACAGACATGATTTTTTTTTTCTTGCCTTGCGTTTTTTGTCAACAGATTATATTAGAATCCTAATTATTTACGTATTATTCTGTTAGATTTTTAGTAATCCTATTATTTAGAAGCGCGAACACCAATAGATTTATTGTTTAAAAAAAATTTCCAACTTAAATCTAACTGCATCCTTTACAGACATGATTATTTGTCTTCTTGTCTTGTGTTTTTTGTCAATAGAATATATTGGAACCCTAAATTCCTTAATATTTCAAATTGACTCCATCATATTTTTTCTTTGTTTTTATTAACACTTTACAGCACTGTGTTATAGATGTGCAACAAATCTATAGGCATTCATAAGCAAAATGGGTTAGAATTCTGTACTTGATTTTTTTTAACTTTAATTTTGACATTTTATTTAACGTAATTAACTGAAAGTGATATGTGTTTTTTATTTATATATTTAATCTAAATCAAACAAAGAATTGAAGTATCCTCCTCACCCTCCAAAAAATAAAATTTGAATGCTCTACTGCATACATTCAGGCAAAGGGTCGTGGAATTTAAAAAAAAAGTCCTTGCATTTTTTTCTTCCCTGCCAAATGCTGTGCTTGTCATGTTTTATGAAAACGATTTTTTGCCTCATTTAATATGTACTTTTGTGGTTTAAGATAGTATTTTTGTTGTAAATTTTTTTATTTCTATATATCTATGAGTAATTAATTTTTATAAGATGCTGTTAATTTCAAGACTTTCTTTCATGCATTATGTGTTATTTATCTTTCTTCAATTTCAAAACACATAATTTGTCATGAAATATATGTACTTAGTGAAATTTGTGACTGAAAGCAAAATGCTAATTATTTAAGTTTCATGCTCATGCACGCCCAAGTTTAGTAAATATTTAGGATACTGTTTAAAATTTATGTTATGAACTATGATATATATTAAAGAAAATAACATGTTTTTTTTTTTGCTATTTTTTAAATTAAAAAGAAATATATTGTACTAGTTTTGCTTTTCCTTGAAGTTAACAAGTATGGGTGTAGTTTGTAAATTGGTTTATTTGAATTTTGTATTTTTTTCTTGATATTCTCCATTTTTTTTTTCATGCTCTAAAAATACTTGTTTTGATTTTTAGCCCAAATTTATATTTTGTGATAAGTAAATGTAATTCTAAATAGTCAAATGTATATATTTTTAAATTGGCCATTATTATTATTTTTTTTTTTTTTTTTAAATCATCAACAGAGATGCACATCAGGGAATTTTCTGGAAATCAGGGAAATGTCAGGGAATTTTGTTTTGAAAATTCTGTAGCCATTTTGTTAAAAATTTAAAAACTGGCTTTAATGAAATTCAATTGTCATTGCCAATCTATAGTATAATTGTTTAAACAGGATACTTGTTTTTCTGAAAAAAGTTGTTTGACTTCGGAAGCTTAAAAAAAGTTATCTTGTTTTGCCAATCGATTTTTACTGTCACTTTTGCGTGAAGTTTAGCTTTTTTTTTGCTTAGGTGCTGCCTGGGAGTAAGGTTGCCAACTTCTATCGCACCTCCCCCAAGACACATGCCTTTTACCGTATGGGATGTAATGTTTTAGACACTATTTTGAATTGAAAGAATAGTGTTTCTGGTTTTTCGTGTTTTATGTAAATCAAAAGTTATTTCTTATTAAAAGTTATGAAAAGTGAGGCTACTATTTTCAATGTGTGAGACTACTATTTTGGCTACTATTTTTAACATCTGAGGCTACTAAAGCAACTATTTTCAAAGCTTATAGTCAGTGGGAGCCCTGTATTTACTGAGTATTACTGAAAATTTAGTATTCCTATTTCAGGAAAAACACATAACAAATGTGTCTTCTGATAAAAAAAAGGGTTTTTTTTTTCAAAATTCAAAAGTACATTTATTTGCATTTGTAGAAATTTCTTCCAGTGAACATAATAACAGATACTACTTTGAATATGTTTTGAAAATTAAATTGAGAAACAAGTAAAGTGTATGGTATCATTAGTGGTTTAATTTGGTTATTTCATTGTAAAATAATCACTGGTCAACAAGCTTTGGCATGCGGCTATTTGCTTTGACCGGTTTTCAACATTTTATTGCACTGTAATTAATCAGACATGCAAAGAAATGAAGGGTTAAAAAGCTGATAAAGTAAAAGCTCAATTACTTTATGCAGGTTTTTAAAAGTTTAAATTGACACCTATACCAGGGGTCGCATTCGCCTTAAAATTTCTAATAATCCTTAAATTTTTGTTCCTCCCTAAAATCGTACTAAAATTTTTTGATGATTCATAAAAAAAAACAAAAAAAAAAAAAAAAAACGAAAATTCCCCGATTTTTCTTCATAAATCCGCGAAAAAACGCCGATATACCTCCACATGAGAAAAATGGATTTAATTAAAATTGTATATTTGTCAAAATAGTGTAATTGTTTAATTATATAATTTATTTTGCTAAAAAGTTGTTTAAAGTCCAATTTCTTTTTTATCCCTAAAATATTAAGAATTTTCCCTAAAATTTTGTGAATTATACCTAAAATGTTGAAATTTTTATAATTCTCCCTAAACTTCCTACCTAATTTTTTAGGAAACTCACTGCGCCTCCTGGTTTACTGATTCTTACTGATTTTTCTTGAATATTAATTTTTGTGTATTCTGTTTAATCATATATCAAATGTTCAAGGAACTAACTAGTTTTAAGAAAAATGCAGTGTATTTTTTGGGTATTCATAATTATAAAGCTTCATCATTTCTGTTGAATTAAATGAAAGTTTGATTACCCTTAGTTCAAGTTATGTAAAAAAGTAACTGATGTTTAGTATTTAATAATTACTGTTAGGTTTAGGAAAACCTTAATCATTTTGATTATAAACTAAGAACCTAAATGGTCCAGAAAAAATATTTTAGTTCATTAATTTTATATACAGTACATTTTGTTGTTTAATGAGTACTTTTTATTTATTGAACTTGTCCATTACAATCAGTATTAAAGTAACATTTAAAAATACAATTTTGAAACTCAACTTATAAAATTTAAGTCTAATTTAGTTGAATTTGACAGAGTTAGTTTACTTTTGTAGTAAGAGTAAGCTGGGAAATGTTCTGCCCTTTTTCATGAGGTCGGTTTTATTAAGCCTGCTTTTAAACCATATACATCTTACCAGAACAGAAATTTCCTTTTTCAGAAATCATATCTCCCCTTTTTTTAAAAAAAAGTTTTTTAGAAATTTGTATGGTTTTCAGATTGACCCCTCAGTCTATCCATAGGTGTTTATTTTGTGGAAAAAAAAAAAAAAGAAAAAAAAATCTTTTGTTTAACTTAAATTTAAATATTGTAAAATTTAATTTTCAATTTATTAATTTTGTTAGGCGTGATAAAGCATTAGTCTCTATGATATCTTTCATGTATAATTTTTTTTTTTTTTTATCTTTTAGGACTTTGGTTCTATATTTAGTTCTTTACTGCCTGGAACTCGGGCTAAACTTCAACCACCAAAGGACTTAACTGTCCTTGATGGTTTAGAATTTAGGATTGCATTTGGAGATGTTTGGAAAGAATCTCTTAATGAGTTAAGTGGAGGACAGAGGTAAGATCAATGCTCGTAGTTTGATACAAGCGATCCAACAACAAGAGGAATTAACATAGAAATCACTAATTCTAAAAACTTAGAGGATTTTGGCTTTTTTTATAGCAAAAATAGAGATTTTAAAATCTGAATTACTATTAAAATGAAAAGTACATCCCAGGCAGAAAAAAAAAATCTTAGAACATATAATTTTTTGCCAAATGCACTTGCAGAATGTTTTGTATCTCAAACTGGTATAGAAATTGTGTTTTGATTCATAATCAATGTGTTAATTCTGAATAAGCCCACAATAGCATACATACATAGTTAGCTTTGAAAAATATTTTGAAGAATCATCTCATTTTATTTTATTTCTTAAACACAAATACATAAAAAGTTCTTTAAAAATATAATTAAGTTTTATAAGTCTACCATTTTCAAAAGCTTTAAAAAGTATCAAAGTTCCACTTAAAATATTCTTTAGACAGCAATGCAAAAACCAGAAAAATTCCAATTCTTAAATGATTTTGTGGGTATTGTACTTGGTTTGTTGAGTTGTAAATTTTAAAAAAAAATTTAGCTAATTACGAAATAAATAATATTCTCTGTAAGTCGGGGGGGGGGGGGACCTCCTGCAGTTTCCAAGAAGATTTGGAAATCTGTCATTTTACTGATTTTTGTACATTGCTGTCTAAATGTTCTTCAGTTTTCCCTTTCAGTTTGAATTTACATTGAATATAAAAGAAATATAATTTGCTAAATTTCCTTTAAATGCCATGTCATTGAGAACAAATTCATTAACATTTATTCAATGATATTGTGTAAAATAGTTTTTAAAACACTAAAAATAATGAAAAAATATTTTTAGTTATTTCAAATTAAATATTTAAAATGAATTACTACTATAGTAATTCCTAACTACAGTTGAAAATTATACAGAAAATATCATAACCTCTTCCCTTATGAATATTTCATTTAAAAGATCATAATCTTTTTCTCGAAAAAGTTATTTTGTTCTTACATTTAAGCCATTCTTACAAACAGTCTACGTCTAATAACTTCTCATAATGTGATTTGCTTTATAAGAAAACCAGGGATGGCATTCGCCCTAAAATTCCTAAAAATTTTCGGTGATTTCTAGAAAATTTAAAAGCCTTAAAAATTCTTCGATTTTTCTCCATAATCCGTGAAAAAAGAACAGATCATCCTCCCAAGGAGAATATCTTTTATGAGATTTTAATTTTTTTGAAAATTGGCAGTTTTTTTGCTGGTCAGGGTTTCCACGGTCTTTGCATTTTTAAGTGACCACTGATAATCTTCATTTTGTATTTTTATGTCTAAAGTATTTAATTTTATGGTCCTTAAATTTTCCTAAAAAGGTCCTTGAATTTTTTTCTTCAATAAGAGTGGAAACCCTGTATTGAAACAGGCTTTGAAAAGAATATCTGTGTTAGGAGCCTATTTTGTTTTAAAAGAAATATCCCTAATTTTTTAAAAAAATATCCCTAATATTTTTGGAACTACCCCTACATTTTTTGGAATTATCCCCGAAATTCCTACCTAATTTTTTTTCAAAAACCCTTAGTGAAAATTATAATTCTTAGTTGCAACAATTTGATAAAAGAATGAATGAGCATCTATCATGATTTCAGGTCACTTGTTGCTTTGTCCCTGATTTTGGCTTTACTTTTGTTCAATCCTGCTCCAATCTATATCCTTGATGAAGTGGATGCTGCTTTGGATCTGTCGCACACACAAAATATTGGACAAATGTTAAAACAGCATTTTAGAAAATCACAGGTGAGTGTCTTGAATTTAAATTAGATTCACACACAAGCAGCTGTTGCATGCATTTAACTTATTTTGGTCTTCTTAATTAAATTAAATAACGAGTGAACATATGATTTAAAATAAAGTGATTGTGGTAAGCATTTTATAGCCATGATTTTGTCGAGAGGTATATATCAATTTAATTTGATTATAGTTTTAAAAAAATTTGTTTTGCTGATGTAAATAGAGCTGTTGGCAAATTATTTTCAATTAAGTATTCATTGAAAGAATACCTAATACTTGAGATTGCATCCTAGACTAGTTTATACTAAATTTCAGAAAAATATGACTTTTTCATTTAAAAAATATTATGTAGTTTCATCTAAATTGCATTAACCCTTTAAATCCCATGGAGTCAGCGTTGTGGGTTTCACAAAACCCGGATGACTTTCCATTCATAAAAACTGGAAATGAACTCGCCCAACTCGTTCTCCTGTCTGCCACTCCTGGGATTGCTGTGGGGGGTCACTGTCGACCATTAAAAGATCATTACTATATGTATACAGCCTGCAATAGGGGTGTGCGTTGGGTCATCTGCTTGATATGTCAGAGAATTTAGTTGGCGTCTTATCAATGAAACAAACGCCACCGCTAAGTACATGACAAGATTCGCATAAAAGAAAAGTCCCTGACTATCTTACTCCATGTCCAAAGGGTGGGGCAGTTTGACATTGAGTACTTTAAATCCATGTCTCCCCTCTACATGCCCCACAATAGCCTATTGTTGAGGACCGTCACGCTTTAAACAACTAAGTTCCCCTCACTTGAAAATATACGTTTACCCCTGCAACCACCTGAAAGGCGGTTAGCTGGGAAATTCTCTACAAGGCGGTATAGGGCGGGTTGGGATTTAAAGTGTTAATAGCTGCATATTACATGGTTCATACATTTTAAAAAAAAACTTGAAAAGTGTTTGGAAAAAAAATCTTTCATTTTCAAGTGCTTGAAAACCTTGGAATTCTGTAAAAATACGTTTAAAGTGCTTGAATTTCATTTTATTTTCTAAAAATATAGCATCTTAAAAAAATTTTGGTCTACAAAGTGAGCAAAATCTTTCGAATTCAGAAGCCAATCAGCAACTAGGAAAACGGTGCAGTTGCATTTACAAAGATATCGTCATTCCTCCCCTTGAGTACAGCGCTAGTACAGTATCTGGAATATCCGATTAAATCACGTGGTCTTTTGTTTCGTTTTTGTATTGCATGTGTTAATTTTTTGTTCACTGTTTAAAAATGGCGAGGAAATGCATTTTTAATTCAAACTTTTTTTTGAAAAGTCAGAATATAATATCATAGTTTGAAGCCTGTGTGTTGCATTCACACTTTGCATGATCAAAAATATCATGATGGGAGAAAGTGCTTTAAAAAGCCATTCGAAAAACAAAAAGCACAAGAAACTAGTTCTGTTTTTATGGGACATAGTACTGCTTCTGATATATTGGAAGTTTTTTTTTTATTTATTGAAACCTAAAAACCATTGTTTTTTTATTTAATGTATTTGTATTGATAACGCATCCTTGAAAAGTCCTTGAATTTCTTTCGTCTTCAAGTATACGAACCATGTAGTAATGTACAAAGATAAAATTTTAAAGTTTTGTGCTTGCCACTAACTACACAGGCTTCCATATTTCATTGAATCCTAATTTTGTAAGACATACATTTCTGTTATGCTTAGAGCTGTCAGAAAAATATTGATTCCTTAAATTAACTACTGTTAAAATTGAGAAAATATAGTTTTTTCAGAAATTTATGTTGTAGTTTCTCTACTAATGGTATCATATACAAAAGTTTTTGCTATCATTTCAATTAAACTATTTGTTTCTAATAGCCTTTATACACAATTCATTATTTTTGTCTGTCATCGATTCTCTTTAAAATATTTTTTTTTTAGTTCATCATTGTTTCTCTAAAGGATGGAATGTTCAGCAATGCTAATGTACTTTTTCGTACCAAATTCAGTGATGGCATGTCATCAGTTACAAGAACTGTTCAGAGATAAAAAAGATAATATTGCTTCATTGGGACATCTTTAACATTTTTGTTTCTTGTATTTACAGTGGTTTCATGTTGTTTATGTATAGAAAAATTATCAATAAATTCTTAAGTATTGTATTCATGCAATTATTCACAAATAATATTCCCAAACGTCTTTTAAAACTTTCCAATAATTGTATTTGTTTTTACGTTTCAGTGAAATTATTTCACTACTTATTAAAGGCAAAGAATTTCCTATTAACATGTCTATATTGCTGCCTAAAGCATTTTTTTATTTTTTATTATTAGACTACATTGTAATAATTGTATTGTACAAATTAGAATATTAGGTAATTTGGCCTACAGAGGATAAAAAACTTATGGTGTCAATTGCACAATATGGTGTACTAATTTCTTGCACACCATAAGGCATTTGAGATTAGATTAAAAATATTTTTCAAAGTACTTTTAAAAGATTCCCGTTCACATTATTTAGCGAACTTTGAAATTTATTTAATTCTTAGGTTAAAATTTTTGTTTTGGTATTAATTTGGTTGCTATCGGACCTGAAAGATTGGCCTAAAGGTAGATTTAATTCTTTGTAACACTCCTGACACCAATCCTGAATGCATTTATTTGCAGGGTTCCCACGGTAATTAAAAGTGCTTAATATTTTTTAATTTGTTTTCAAGGCTTTGAAAATGTTTAGAGGTGCTTAATTTTTGTGGATGTGTGCCAAACTGCAAAATTTATTAAAATACAACTTCGACTTGCTATCCCCGTGTGACCGCCTTTTATCCGCAATTCTCCGACATATTTGTATTTCACATGAGCCAACTTGTAACTTTTTGGGTAGAATATACTTTCTTAAAACATTTTTAAAATTTACTACTTGAAATACTGTTCCCAAAAATTCATGTGGAAATAAGGATTTTGTATGATAACTGCAGAAGAATTTCGACCAATAAAATAAAAAATTTACATATTAAATCACAGTTTTAAAAACATCTTGGAACTTTGTGATTGGCCACAAGACCTCATGAATTGTTAGTGACGTAGTCCTCGTATTACTATAGTATTTAAAACACTACATCTGCAACACTTCATTTTCTCTTTTGAACAAAGAATGTGTAATGAAAATAACTTATCTGTACCTGCGAAATATTAGATTTGTACTGTGGTTAGTTTTCAATGGAATAGGACAATGCATGCAAAAAATATTAATTTTCTTTCACTCTGACATACAATAACTCAGAAACTAAAGTTCACATAACTAAATTTTTCAGGGATGAGAGTGATCAGAGAGCAAAAGGGAGGAAATCCAAAAATTCGTTAAAAAAGCTGGCAGAAGGAATACACAAAAATCTACAAAATAAGTATGCAGGAAGGATGATTCAATAATTTTAAAGATACAATGAAATTTTTCATACTATATAATAATTACATTTCAAATATTAGGAGTTAGTGAAGTAATCTATGAGGAAAGGGGAGATAAGAGGAAAAATCTTCTGTTCAGAGCTTTTTGCAGGAAAAACGGGTTCAGATAAAAAAAATGCAGATCCTTAAAACAGGGACAAAGAGAAGGAAAATGTTACATAAAAAACCAAAAAGGAGGAAAACTGTCATCCCTGATTTTTATTTGCAACAAATTTCCCCAACATTTCTCTACAATATGCAAAATTTTAAATTCAATAGTTTTTGTGCCACAAGACACGGAAGTGAGCTCGGAGGTAAAATTCTGAAACAGTGGTGACTATTTTTAATCCTTTTATTTTATTACTGAAAAATTAAAATACAATAATGGATAATATTCAATTTTGCTTTCATGAATCTCTTATCCTTCCTTTTGGAAATACTTTTTGGAGTTTATTTCAGAAGTTTGTGGCTTTTTTCCAATATGAAATGAGTATGTTATGTATACTTTGAAGTTACCTCACCATGAAAATATTTTTATTCACATGTAACATTAATGTGGCTCTTTTCCAATGTGATTGAGAAGATGGTTTCTGCAGTCACCTTTATGTAAAGATGCTTTGAAGCACACATCTCGCAAGAATGTGGCTATTCTCCAGTATGATTGAATAAGATGATACTTATAGGAAAATGATTTGGTATCCTTCTCACAATAAAGTGGTTTTTTATCAGTGCTGGTGTCGAGGTGACTTTTTAAATAACTCGTGTGCGAAAATGCTGTGGAGCATGTCACAACAAAGTAGCTTTTCAGCAGTATGAGTGAAGAGTGAACTTTTTGGGAAGGATGTTGCTTTTTCCCCAGTGTGAATGATATGACTTGTCTAAAAATGTTTTGGAGCACATCTCACAAGAAGGAGGCTTTTCTCCAATGTGAGTGAGGTGGTATCTTATGAGGTCACATATGAGAATGTTTTTATTAACATATCAAAGGAAATGTGGCTTTCCTCAGTGTTAGTGAGAAGTAATTTTTTAAGTTTCTTTAAAGTCGCAAGAATGTGGCTTCTTTCTAGTGTGAGTGAGGAAATGTTTTCTAAGGTTTCTCTTTTGTGAATATGCTTTGGAACACAAGTCGCAAGAATATGGCCTTTCTCCAGTATGAGTGAGGAGGTGTATTTTAAGGTTACCTTTGAGAGAAAATACTTTGTCACACAAGTCACAAAAATGTGACTTTTCTCCAGTGTGAGTGAGTAGATGACTTTTGAGGACATTCTTATATGAAAATGCTTTGGAGCACACATCACAAGAATGTGGTTTTTCTCCAGTGTGGGTGAGGAGGTGTTTTTTGAGGTCACACTTTTGCAAAAATGCTTTGGAACACACTTCACAGAAATGCAACTTTTCTCCAGTGTGAATGAGGAGGTGTATTTTAAGGCAACTATTGCTCGAAAATGCTTTGTTGCACACCTCACAAGAATACGGTTTTCCTGGAGTGTGAGTAAGGATATGGTCTCTGAGGTTTTCCGGATCTGGAAATGTTTTGGTACACACTGGTGTAACCATAGCCTTGCTTATAGAAGAACATACATTACCACACATATATTTTAGTGGAATTGTTTCTCCATTCATGATTAAATTATGTCAGAATGATATTTTTGTAAGTTTTGTCTACATTCAGTGAATTTTTATTAGAAAGTTAATGATCTCCAAGGAACACAACTTTCAAAGGCATCATAGGTATGTCTACTATCCTGCAATTAAAAAGAAAACAGTAATTGATAGGCAATATTCCAATGCTCAAATTTATGAAAAATATACAATATATTTGGTTTAGTCAGAACTTTATTGAGAACATATAACTTACGGTTGAAAAAATTTCGTAACGATAAATAGATTTTTTTACCACAAATAGTGTTTTTATAAATGACATTTTCATAGGAGAAACAAACAGGATTTTATTATTGATGATAATTCAAACAAAAACATTTCATTTTATTAATTTATTATGAAAGATTAAAAAGCCCCAGTTTATCAATTCTAAATTACATACACCCATTGTTCTATTAACCCTTTGGGTACATTTGACGAGTGAGACTCGTCATCTGCTTACTTGGGCGAAGTTACGGTGGATGAGTCTGACTCGTCATCCACCCATCCAAATCCGTCCCATGGGAATAAAAATCTTCAAATAATTCAGTACTCAAAGGGTTAAATTATTTCCTTGCAATTTATCAAAGTGTGCCAAATTTTACAAAACATAGAGGTTTCATAACTTAATAAACTGCACCTTTAAAACTTGAAATTTTTTCTTTTCTATTAAGTGAGACGGCAAATCGTGTTTCCAAATCACTGCAATTACAAAATATGAAGAACCTGCATGACGTTTTTAAAGAGACAATATCATTGGACACACAAAACAAATTTTGCCAAAAAGGGTTTTTTGTAGCTTACAGTAGCTTCACCACTGGATGGGGAGATCAAAATCTGATGCATGTGTTTTATGGAAACAATTATGCATTAAGACTGTTGGCCCTGTTTGAAAGTGTATGGTTCATTCTACCGAAACAGGAAAAATACATGTCGCAACATTATACCCTTTTACAAATGAGCACAAAAATATAATTAATAGTCTTTTTTATAACTTTTCCATGTTCCAGGCTAACCTTCTCATCACATTGAATTTTTCTTATATAAATGTATTTAAACATATATCAAATTCCCAAAAGTGCTTGTTAGAGCTGTCTATGCGGTTATAAATGTAAATTAATATCAAGCTAACTTTCCAAAAACAATTAATTTAAAATAATTTTATTGTTTTTTCATAATTAGAAAAGTACAAAATGTTTGTCACAAAACGAAGCATCATTGTCCTGGCAAGTTGTATTACACTCAATGTTTTAACTACAGATGGTAGCAGCATTATATAATCTATAATGGCATCTACCGAAAATACTTAATATTACAATATACAGGGATGAGAGTTATCAGAGAGCAAAAAGGAAGCAATCCAAAAAATTCGTTAAAAAAGCTCGCGGAAGGAATACACAAAAATTTAACAAAAAAAGTATCCAGGAAGGATGATTCAATAATTTTAAAGGTACAATAAAATTTCTCATACTATATAATAATTACATTTTAAATATTAGGAGTTTGTGAAGTAATCTGTGAGGAAAGGGGAGCTAAGAGGGAAAATCTTTTGTTTTAGAGGAAAAGTATACTTTTTGCAGGAAAAACTGGTTCAGGTTTAAAAAATGCGGATCCTCGAAACAGGGACAAAGAGAAGGAAAATGCTACATAAAAAACCAAAAAGGAGGAAAACAGTTATCCCTGAATATAGAATACATAATAAAGTTACATTTTAGAAAATATATACATATTAAACAGAACATGCCAGTTCATAATTTATATAAGTTTCGGCATTGTCCTGGCAAATAATGAACACAATAACAGCAAACCAGGATAATGATGCTTGTTATTCATTAAAAATATATTTAAAATCGATACAAGTTTAATAGCACCCTAGTACTATTGTAATTAAATTTTTTATTTGAATAAACCTTTTTTTCAATCACCTTTTATTAAAAAAATTGTTGTATTATGAGCAGCATTGCCTTAGCATAGGGATTTTTTCAAATATTTATTACTACTCACAATTAAAAAAAAAATGCGCACTGCAATTATTATTATTATTTTTTTTTTTTTTTATATAAAGTCTAAATAATAACAAAAAATACATAATATACATTTATGGCATCCTTTTTTAAATATGTTTTAATATTGAAAAGCGTTCAATTTCTGGAGAATGAGACCTGTATAGTTCCTACCTTTTAAAGCTTCCAAAAAAAAAAAGGCTAACTAAATGGTTCATTGCTACAAAACCTTGCTTGCTTCGTGCACTGAAAGGTTCATTGCTATGCAAATCCCCATAAATATCCACTTCCTGTCAAAAAAAAAATCCTGTTAATACAATATCTCCCTAACCCTTCTGAGAAACATTTTAGTTTGAATCCTCCTCCAAGAAACAACATTTTTAAACCTTTTTCCAGGTAATAGAACAAATACATACATAAATACAACACAATCACTCTGAGAAACATTTTTTTAAAAAAATCCCTTACCCCTAACACTTCTATTAAAACTCCTAATACGAAGCCTGTGAAACTAATCCCATAATAGATTGGAATGAAAAATTATGAAATTACTATGAATTAAATATTTATTGCCACTGACACCAAGAAATTACAACACTCGTAAAATTAATTAGAGCTTGAATGGTTCCTCATGAAACTAAATTACATGCCAGTAAAATCCAAAATTCAGGGTTCATACTCATTTCCAGAGTTTTTCAGGGTCGTGTTTTCCATCATGGAGTTAATTATTTTTAGCCCCATAATTATGGTCAAACCTCGATTATACAAATTCTTCCGATAACGCGAAAAAAATCTCTTCTTTTAAGAATAACTTTATTGCAAGTCTATGTAATATTACAAGTCTGTCAACGTCCATTGTAGCACGAGCCTCGTGCTACAATGGACGTTGATAGCCTTGTAATTGGCTCTAATCCAATCCACTCCGCTCTGTATTCATAGTTTTCTATGTGTCCAAAGGGTTGTATATTTTTATAAAGAATTTTTTTTTATCATTTATGTGATACCAAACACAAATATTTTAGACAAAAAAATTTCTTGAACAATTTTTAAAATTAATAAATTTTTAATTAAAATATTTAAATTTTAAAATGTTTGTTGTTAAGGACGACCAAAGAGGCATCCTAGTGAATCTAGAAAACTATTTTTTAAACCTTTGTCATACCAGAACACTAAAATCATGCATTTTTTCCCATTTGGCATCAATTTATCGATGACGTCATAGTTTGTCCTTTTTTGACAGCAATTTGGCATTATTTTACTTTTTTCATCTGGCAACCCTGCTTAAGATGTGCTCTGTAATGTCCCCGCCAAAAGTGAAATTTGATAAGTTTCTTTCAAATATTCGTAATATATAAATCGAATATTTCTGTAACTTCAGTTCCTCGAAGTAGGGTAAAACAAATAGCACCGAAGAGTAGGATATTTTCCAAAGTAACAACGACTTTTTCTCGGTTTGGGATGGGAGGGGGGTCTTTTTCCCCTGGAGATTTTATAGCTGATTTAATTCTGCTGAGTTTTCCCTGAGGTATACAAATCTTGAAACTTTTAATTTGGTTTTAAAAATTTATTCATCTTAAAAACATCCCACTTGTTTTTGAAGTGAGAAAACTTATCTAAAATCTAAATCTTATTTAATTGAATTGGATTAATCAATCCTAAAGTTAGTTGAATCATCAACTTCAAATATTACAAAGTTTATAATTGTAACAAGAACTTACTTTTTAAAAATGGCTAATCTTATAGAGGCTACAATTATTTCCAAATTTAATTTTAATGTTAGTTTGGTTTGGTTTTCGGTTTACTGGCGCAAGAGCAACTTGTAGGCTATATTGCGCCGTTTTTTTTTTTTTTTTTTTTTTTTAATGTTAGTAAAAGACCTTAAAAACTCAATAAAGAAACTTATCAAATTTCACTTTTGGCGGGAACATTACAGAGCACATCTTAAGCAGGGTTGCCAGATGAAAAAAGTAAAATAATGCCAAATTGCTGTCAAAAAAGGCCAAACTGTGACGTCATCGATAAATTGATGCCAAATGGGAAAAAATGCATGATTTTAGTGTTCTGGTATGACAAAGGTTTAAAAAATAGTTTTTTAGATTCACTAGGATGCCTATTTGGTCGTCCTTAACAACAAACATTTTAAAATTTAAATATTTTAATTAAAAATTTATTAATTTTAAAAATTGTTCAAGAATTTTTTTTGTCTAAAATATTTGTGTTTGGTATCACATAAATGATAAAAAAAAATTCTTTATAAAAATATACAACCCTTTGGACACATAGAAAACTATGAATACTTTCCATACAAGGTACAATATGGAACAACTTAAGCTAGGCGTCCACTATTGCTGAGCAGATCAGAGCGGAGTGGATTGGATTAGAGCCAATTACAAGGCTATCAACGTCCATTGTAGCACGAGGCTCGTGCTACAATGGACGTTGACAGACTTGTAATTGGCTCTAGTACACTCCAGTCTGCTCTGCTCCACTTTGCTCAGCGATAGTGGACGCCAAGCTTTACCCACGGAATTTGTGTCTGTGCAATTTTAACTCCTTGTTAATAATATGAAATACATGAATGCATAGGTTAAGAGCAAGATTCTAAGAAGTTGAACCACCCCTGATTCACACCATCTTCGATTGTTCTCAAAAAATTACCAGTTGCTGCTACCCCTATCTATAATAATAAAACAAGCTGTCTGTCTGTCTGTGGATCTATAGAAACCTACTTAAAATTAGAGTAGAGCTCTGAAATTTTCAGCATAAGTAGTTTTAACCTTCTAATTTTATGCATTGCAAACAGAATTTTAAAATTTTAATTAGTTCTTTTTTAATTAATTAATAAATATGTTACAAAACGATATCTAATAGGGCTACAGCTCGGAAATTTTCAACATAAGTAGTTGTGGCCTTTTAATTGGACTTTTAAAAAACAGAATTTTAAATTTTTATTTTGTTCTTTTTTTATTAATTTTTTTAATTAATTAATAAACATTTTATAAAACGATTACTAATAGGGCTACAGCTCTGAAATTTTCAACATAAGTAGTTTTGGCCTTTTAAAAAACAGAATTTTAAATTTTTATTTTGTTCTTTTTTAATTAATTTTTTTAATTAATTAATAAACACTTCACAAAACGACTAATAATAAGGATACAGCTCTGAAATTTTCAACATAAGTAGTTTTAGCTTTCTAAGTAGACTTTTGAAAAACAGAATTTTAAATTTTTATTTAGTTTCTTTTTAATTAATTTTTAGAATTAATTAATTAATATTTTACCAAACGATTTCTAATAGGGCTACAGCTCTAAAATTTTCAGCATAAGTAGTTCTGGCCTTCTAATTGGACTTTAGGAAAACAGAATTTTAAATCTTTGTTTAGTTCGTTATTAATTATTTTTTTCATTAATATATATATTACAAAACGATTTCAAATAAGGCTACAGCTTTGAAATTTTCAACATATATAGTTGTGGCCTACTAATAGGATTTTTGAAAAACAGAATTTAATTTTTTTTTTTTTTTTAAATTAATTAATAAATATTTTACAAAACGATTTGTAATTGAGGTTACATTTCTTAAATTTTCAGCACAAGTAGTTTTGGCCTTCTAATTAGACTGACAAAAAGAATGTTAAAATTTAATTTGTTTTTCAATTCATTTTTTCACAAAAGCGACTTCGAATAGGCCTAGATCTCTGAAAGTTTCAACATAAGTAGTTTTAGACTCTAATTTTGCTTTCTACAAACACGTGTTAAAATAATCTTAAAGGGGTGTTGTATTATTGTATTAACGGGGAATTTTTTTTTTCTTGACAAAGAAGAGGCTTCCAATATTAAGTCTTTACGTAGCAATTAGATTTTAGTGAGTGAAGCGAGCTTATGCTTGCATAGCAATAAACCTTTTAACGAGTGAAATAAGCCTGTGTTTATGTGTCCATGAACTTTTCAGCGAACGAAGCGAGTTCGATTTTGCGTAGTGATGAACCTTCTTGCGAGCGAAGCGGCAAAAAATGGGTTTTATACACGAATGACAGATTTCAGCAATGCAAGACGTCACAGCTAGCTAAAATATTGCACATGTTAAAATTTCGTAGCGAAGCACGGGTATTTAGCTAGTTAGATGATAAAATCTGAAATTATTTGTTCCGTAGTTGCACCGCTCAAATTCTATGACGTGTCAAAGATCATTTTTAAAAATGAAAAAATGTTTTTTTTTGTGACACATGAAAACTATTTTTATCCGTCTAAAACTTCACAAGCAAATTGCCACCTGCATTTCTTCTGTTATGGAATGTACTAGAGTAGATCTTTATAAAACATATAAAAAATTCATTTCAAGTCAATTGCACGAGGTCATGAAATGTCCATGTTTTCATGTTTTTTACCATTTTCAAGACTGAATTATATCTTGCGCGTTTGATTTATCACTTCAAACTAGGTGTCATTGGATAGAGCTATTTTAGTACTATTTATTAATACATACAACATTGAGGCATGTTGAACACGTTGGAAGTTATTTGGCGCCAAAATCGAAAAATCTCCGAATTTGACACAAATTTGAGCTCGTATATCTGGCTGCGGGTACAATATATTGACACAACGCTGAGACTATTTAAACATTCTCTTATTATACTTAATGAGAAATTAAACTTTATTGAGGCAAGTTGAAGAGAAAAAAATAAATGATTTTTTGTTGTTGTTGCACCCCATCCTTACATATTGATGCATTACTGTTTTCATTCATGTTTTCAAAAATTAATCGATTTTCACTACACTCTTCCTCATGTTTATAACAATTGCTTGTATGAATGTCTTTTAAGCTAGGAACTTTGACTGGATCGGCTCCAAAAAGTTGCAAAGTACCAAAGAAAACTGAGAAATGGACACTTAAACTCATCAGCTCCTCTCTGATGAAGAAATTTCATTTTAAACACGTCATCCCCACAATCTTCTAGTAATTTACTAATGTAAATCCGTTTATTGTATATAGGACAGCGTAAAAGGAATGGGGCCGAATTTCATATCCGCAGTTCTTATCTGGAATTAGCTTTATCTCTTTTATGATATTCTCCATTTGTGAGGGGACAGTAATTTGGATTTCAACTGCAAATTCACCATGCAATCAGTTCCAGACACAAGTCGGGCCACACCTTATAGACGAAGACAATGTCACTCAGCCATAAATTTATAGCTCTGATGTTTTGCCCAGAAAAAAATTACTTATCAAGATTTGAAACTGCAGAGGATTTGTCCCTACATATCGCTCTAGAGACGAACATCAAATTTCTAAAATAATAACTAGTCAAGACAAAACCAGAAGTGTATTTGCAAAAAGAATGGAAGCAGTGACAAAACAGACCAATTTAATTATGAAATTACTGCAGCTTTTGAAGAACCCACTACAGATAATGAAAATTACATCTAATCAAGTCTTGTACGCAAAGAAGGATAGGCACTGAAACCCAAAAGGAAAGTTCAAGAACCAAAATCAAAAACAGTTTTGAATACTTCAACAAAGGAAATAAAACAGGAAATAAATTAACACCCCAAACTGTTGCAAGTGTGATGAGAAATCTCGCAGTTGATGGAAAGAAGAAATTTTGTTCAAATGAATATTTGACAAGGGAACAAGTTATGTCACATTTCCACAGAATGAAAGGTACGATCGAAATATGCAGTGTTATTGAAGATGAAGTCATTGAACAAGATGACGAATTTTATCTTGGATTCATTGGAGTAGATGGCATTGGTATGTAGATGGCATGAATAGATGCAATTTCTATTCTCTATAGTGGATTCTTCAAAATCTGCAGTAATTTCATAATTAGTCTTTTTTGTCCTTGTTTCCATTCTTTTTGAAAATGCACTCCTGGATTTGTCTTGACCTGTGATTGTTTTAGGAATTTGGTGTTCTCCTCTAGCAATATGTAGGAACAAATCCTCTGCAGTTTCAAAAGTTGATGTGCAATTTTCTTCTAGGCAAAACATCAGAGTTATAAAGTTTCGGCTAAATTATATTATCTTCGTCTTTAGGGTTTGGTCTGACTTGTGCCTAGAACTGATTGTATGGTGAATTCACATTTTAAATCGAAATTACTGTCCCCCAACAAATGAAGAATATCATAAAAGAGATAAAGCTAATTGCTGATCAGGACTGCGAATATGCGATTCAGCCCCATTTTTTATACGCAGCACTGTACGATAAACGATTTTATATTGGTAAACTGCTAGAAAATTGTGGGGATGACGTGTTTCAAAAGGAATTTCTTTACCAGAGAGGAGCTGTTAAGTTTAAGTGGCCATTGCTTGATGTTATCGACACAGTGCATCGAAGTTCGGTTTTTTCCTCCGTCTTTTGAAACTTTCTGGTTGTATTCAGATTATCTGGCGCCGTCAGCAACACGAGGGCTATAATGCGCCGAAACATTTCGTCATTAGACAAGCCAGCATACATTTACAAACATCCATGCCAACACGGGACTCGAACCCGCAACCTCGCGGTCTAGAAGCCAGCACGCTAACCACTATACCGTTTGGTCGGCTGAAACTTTCTGGAGCCAAACCAATCACAGTTCCTAGCTTAAAAGACATACTTTAAGCAATTGTTATAAACATGAGGAAGAGTGAAGTGACACAGTGAGTCAAGTGAAAACCGGTTAATTTTTGAAAACATGAATGAAAACAGTAATGCATCAATATGTAAGGATGGGGTGCAACAAAAAAAATTATTTTTTTCTCTTCAACTTGTCTCAATAAAGTTAAATTTCTCATTAAATATAAAAAAGTGTTTAAATAGTCTCAGCGTTGTGTCAATATATTGTTCCCGTAGCAAGATATACGAGATCAAATTTGTGTCAAATTCGGAGATTTTTCAATTTTAGCGCCAAATAACTTCCAACGTGTTCAACTTGCCTCAATGTTTTATGTATTAATAAATAGTACTAATATAGCTCTATCCAATGACACCTAATTTGAAATGACAAATCAAACGCGAGATATAATTCAGTCTTGAAAATGGTAAAAAACATGAAAACCAGGACATTTCATGACCTTGCGCGATTGGCTTGAAATGAACTTTTTATATGTTTTATAAAGATTCTAGTACATTCCATAACAGAAGAAATGCAGGTGGCAAGTTGCTTGTGAAGTTTTAGACGGATAAAAATAGTTTTCATGTGTCACAAAAACACCAATTTTTTCATTTTTAAAGGTGATCTTTGACACGTCATAGAATTTGAGCGGTGCAACTACGGAACAAATAATTTCAAATTTTATCATCCAATAAGGGTATTAGCAACTGGTAATTTTTTGGGGACAATCGGAGATTGTGTGAATTACCCGCTAATGTTAAGTGGCTCAATCTCTCAGAATCTTGCTCTTAATGCTATTTCAATGCGATTGGATGACGGCAAGTTGGTTTATTAGCATTCCATAAAAATGATCTTTTAGTGACAGTGACAGCCTTCAATATGTGACAGAATGCATTGTCACCGACATCGAATCTATCTGCCAAGTTTCAGCCTGATTTGATGATGTCAAAGAGTCTCACATAATTAGGCCTCCGCATATTTTCCTGCCATTGACAAACAAAACACACAAATATACACACAAAGTCGGAAGTTGATACAAGGAATTTAATAAATTAAAACTGCAAACTAAAAGAATGTACGTGTGATGAGAGGTTTGGAATGCAATTTTAACAAATAAATGTTTAGAAATGTATTGAATGCAAT